>OY720682.1:46282421-46930922 GCA_963170755.1 Amphimallon solstitiale
AAAAGGTTATGTCATTATCTAATACCGAAATCCTACTATTATCAAAATATTTATCAAATGTTAAATATATATTTCATTGACATTTCTCCACTTTTTTCTTTTTTAGTAAACTTCTACAAAACGCTTAAACAAAAGAAAAAAAAACACTCACATTGACTGTTATTTAAGATAGTAATTCATGTTTCTTATAATTTTATAATTTGGATTAATCTCATTGGCGATTCCAGTTTAGGCAAATGTGTCGTATGAGCATAGAAAATCAAGCGAATCAAGCGAATTTCCACATACTAAAACAGACGTATCATCCGCGTAATGGACTGTACTTAATGTATTGGTTAGAGACGGCATTTCAACAATGTATATGTTATTGAAGTATATAAAAAAAGCAGGAGACCCAAGATACTTCCTTGGGGTACACCTTGTTGTCGATAACGTTGCATAGAATTTACTTGTGAATTTTGGTGTCGTAGACGAGTTGTTTGTTTGCGATGGCATAAGATGCAAACCACTCAAGACTTTTTAAAGGTCTAGTTTGTGTAGTAATAAGGAGTGATCTATATACTGTCAGGGTACTGTTTTTTCTTCCAGGGAACAGAGAATGTTGCTAACGTAGTCCAATAATGCAGTTTCAATGCTTTTATTTTTGAGAAAACCATGTTGATGATCATTAATCAGTTTGTGTTTCATACAAAAATAACTTAGCGTAAACTACCCCTTCAAAAAGTTTAGAAAAACCTGTTAGTAAACTAACCGGTCTCTAGTTATTTATATCATTGATATCGCCTTTCTTATAAACCGGTGTAACTATTGCTTGCGTCAAATAATCGGGAAAAATAGCCAAGGACAATTGAAAATGTAATAGATAATTTAACAATTCACTATTACAGTTCAATTTTATTGTTTCTAAATTTTTAAGAATTATTAAAGATGAAGTGAAATCTTTGGTTTTACATGAAAATGCTACAACAAATTCGGAAGCAAAAAAAATCGACAAGTATTGATAAAAAGATTGTGTAGTTGTTCATGCTACCAAATACAACCTCCTTAATCCAGTCGTCGGACTAAGCTGTCATCTACATTCAAACGCTTATACAAACACATTTTTTAGATGTAATTTTGGAAATCAAAAAGCCGTCTGCAGAGAAAACACAGAAAAGGAAAGAAAACGTTACAGAATTTGAAAGCTTACAATTTCAGATTGATGACTGATATGGAAAAAAACTTCTGGTAATTGATGAATTTGCTGTTTCCGAAGCTTAAGATTTTCACGTCATATTTCGCCAAGGTGGTGGAAATGCAGTTACAATAGAAGACTTAGAGTTGTGGCTAAAAAAAGATGAAGGAAATCCAGGTCTTCATTCTTTTAAAGAAGAAGAGATTGTTGCAAGTTTGACTATAACAGAAGATTGTGAAAGAGATGAAGAAGACCATGATGACAATGTTGATCGTGAACCATAACTGAAGTACATGAATTTTGCAATCAAATACTAGAAAGATAGTAAAAATTAAAATATATCAACATATGAGTATTTAAGGCATTAGCGTGAATTAATATTTCACAAATTTCGAAATTTTAATAAAGATTTAATGAACTTTTTCTATTTCAAAACAAGAATAATACCTTGATACATTTGTCGACATTATAGTACTAAATTATTCTGTAGAGGGCACCACATGTCGGGATTTTGACAGTTATTTTTAAAATGCCAATTAATACGGCTTTACATGCAGTAATGATGGAACCAAGTTAAGTTCCTTTTACCATTCTGACCTTGCAAGTTTATCAAAACAGGATTGACTTGAAACTTGCAACTACAGAATTGAAATTAACTGTAGTAAAGACTGGTAGAACGAACAATATATTAAGAAGTTTCTAACGACTCTCTTCATGGGTTTCTAAAACATAACCAATAAATTTAGTAATTTATCTGAGTCCGTCAGGGAGTTCCTGAAAATCGTAGAGGGCGTTGTATAAACCCGAATGTCTCTCGCATAATTCGCCGACAGATGCATCCATCTTATTACCAACGACAACGTATACATGTAACTGCTGTAACCGCAGAGACGTCCCCCCCGTTAAGATCTACACTAGAGCAATGCCATGCAGGGGAAGAAAATTCACCGCCCGCTGGTAATAATCGCGAAGCGAGTTAAGAAACAAGCTGACAAATGCAATTTCAGCGCCAAAACTTTAGATTGTACCGACGGGGCCGAACAAAATCGGTTCCTCGCGCCAATTTCGTTCCGCAATGTCTCTCTGCAACGCCAACATCAATAATGCACGACCGTCGGTGTCTTCTGGAGAAGATGTCATTTCCGCAGGCTGATTCGAGTCAATTAAAGACTATGAAAATGGACATTTTAACTCTTACACCAACGTAATATCAATTCCATATCTTTGAGTTACGTTACTCCAATTTTCCCATCTAATATTTATATATGTAAATATATAATAATTATCTCTTAATATATCCTTTGTTCAAATAATTATTCTTAACATTACTAACTAATGATACAAATAAAATACTGTTTTACTATCTTCTTTATCACTTTTATTTTTGCACTTTTCGTTGCTAGTTTCAAGCCTGGTGAGTGATTTTTAAAGGGTTGATGGTCAAAAAGAAACAAAACGTCATATAAAAATTTCGAGTACACAGATAAAAGAACAAAATGGGGTCTTTCCGTTTTTTTTTAAACGGACGTCATTTGTCACAGGTCTATTTTCTTTACGGATTCATAACAAAATTTAACAACTTCGCCAAATGTAAACCTGTACTCTATATTCAATAAAAGGCCAGATCCTAATGGTCAGGGCCGAAAATGAAATAGCCTGTATACATTATGGTGTGTTTTTTTAGATAAACTTACTTTCAATTCAGTTAAACTGGTAAACACTCTGGAATCAAACCCATTAAAGCAGTTTATAGTGGCTAAAACATTCGTGATTTTTTTAGACGTTTGATTCTCTAGTTGTTAATCTGGTAATTAATTTTTTATGCAAAAATAAGTTTATCTATCAAAAGTTAAATTCTTGTAAAAATAATTCATTTAAAAAGATTTTATGAACAAAGATAGAAAACTTCTTGTTGCCGAGGATCGTCTTTTTTAACCTCCAGTAATAGTCGTTTATCATGCTGATACTCCATCTTACTCAAATTTACATTTCCTTTATACAGTGAGGACGCGCGGGTTGGAATAAATTCATTTAAAATTTTTGGTTTTGTTTTATGGAAGAACGCTCGGATAGGTCGATTTTAATTTTAGCTGCGGTTTTTCTGATGGTAAATTGTTGTACAAAGGCTGGTCCAAAAATAAGTTACCACCATCAATTTTTTTTTCCAATGGAAGCATATGTTTTTTATTTAATTTGTTAATTCTGCATCGAATTCTAGGTATGTTTCATGTACCATGTCCTATACCTACATTCTCTCAACAGTTATCGAGAAATTTACAATTGAACATATCAATAACTGAGACCGTATCCTACAAAATTTATTTCACTCTCTTGTCTGAAAAGGACCGATTTATTAAAAAAAAACAGAAAAACAAGTCAAATTAAATGTTCAAACTGTTGACCACTAACTGCCGTTAACGTTTGCGGCTTAATTTGTTGTATTTCGGTTATAATTTCTCGATAACTGTTGAGTTTGGGTATAGGACATGGTACATGAAATATACTTAGAATTCGATGCAGAATTAATAAATTAAATAAACAACATGTTTTCATTTGAAAAAAAAATTGATGGTCGTAACTTATTTTTGGACCATCCTTTGTACATCAATTTACCATAAACAAAACCGCAGCTAAAAATAAAAATCGACCTATCCGAGCGTTTTTCCATAAAACAAAACCAAAAATTTTAAATTAATTTATTCCAACCCGCGCGTCCTCACTGTATATTGGTGAAGTGTTTCCACTTTTATTTTTCATTATTACTCGTGGATGGAGAAAACGTACTTTGTAAGGTCATATTATACTCTACAATCCTGAGTTTTGGTGAAGTTTTTAAATGAAGAAGAAAAAGGTTTGCCCTAAATTCGTTTCTCTTAGAAAACGGCCTTGCAACGGTGACATATACTATAAAAGTAAAGTATTACATTAAATAAGGGCACACCTGCAGGTTATGTAAAATCATGTCAGTTATTCGCAAAATGCATTAATTAATAAACAGGTTTAAAGATTTTTAAGAAGAGGCTACCAAATCTATCAGGTCGTTGCCTTTAGTAATACTGCCAAAGAAAAGCGATAATGACGGAGATAAAAATATAGAATTGCTATAGTTAAGTAACAAAATTTTTGGACAAAGAGAGTAATCGTTTTCCTTTACCATATAAAGGGCTTTGCAATAGCTATGTCCGAAATTGCCAGGTTATTGTTCTGATGTTTCAAGTGGTAGCGCTGTCATTCTTTGACGTTTTGTTCTGCCATAGTCACCATTTTACCATGGAACACCACACCATTCAACAACGCGTCGTAATTATTAAAATTTATTATAAAAATTTAGCTTATCAAACTTTTCGCTAGCTGCGAAATATTTACTGACGAAGTGATCTTCCAACCCAGCGAACAGTTCAACGAATTATCGCGAAATTCGAGCAAAGCGCTTCGGTTGCTGCTCGAGCATTCCCCGAAATATGCCAAAAAGCGCGGTAAATCGAGAATATTGCTGCTATTGCTGGAAGTATGGTTAAACACCACCAAAAACTCTCGATTCCTCGTCGTGCACAAGGAGGTGGCCTTTCTACCACCACAACTTTTTGCGAATTTTGCGAAAAGGCTTGGGCATGCATTCGTATAAGATCCAAATAATACAAGACCTGAAGCTCCACGACTACCAAGCACGTTGTATGTTCGCTGATTGGGTTCTGGAGCAGTGGGAAATAGTGATGTTGGATTCGGTTACTTTTCAGTACTTGTAACTATCCGTTACTTTCGAATTCAATATCCGTTACTTTTTATTCGTTACCGAGTACTCGTTCAAATGTGCGGTGCGGGAATATATATAGTTAATGTATGGTACAAACAGTATCACATAAAACATTCCACTCAAAATTAAAAGGAAAATGCAAAAGCCTTAAAGTATTTTTTAAGGAGCCATTTTATTTACGATAGGCGAGATATTCCCCGACTCTGATATTAAATCACACAAATATAATAATATGTAGAATGTAATGACTCAAAATTTATTTTACATTGCATCAATATAATAAGTTCAAACAAAACTTTTAAATTAAATCGACCTATATCTTATTCCAAAAAGAGAGAGACGAAATTCTGAACAGACCCAAATGAGAGTTATTTCTTGCTGGTTGACAGCAAGGCGAAATAACACAGTACTACATTCGCTTTATGTTATCAATTGTCAAATATATTGACATCTTTGATATTGTTTGTTGTCCAGACAAATTTATTTACTTTCATGTGTTGTGATTACTACATTTACCATTCTGTTGCCTTTACTGTGGATTTATTTCTGAGGAGTTTTTTTTTGTTTCAAAAAGGAACGATTATTTGAAACCAGTATTCGTTATTTCGGATCTTATCGAGTTACAAATACTTTAGTAACGGATAGTTACATTTGCAACACCACTAGTTGGAAATGGATCCAAGTTTTGGCGAAAAAATTATCATCAGTGATGAAGCACATTTTCGGTTGAACGGCTTCGTGAATAAGCAAAATTTCCTCATTTGGGGGAAGAGTAATCCACAGCAGTATCAAGAACCTCCATTCCATCCGGAGGAACTTACTGTTTGTTGTGGATTTTGGTCAGGCGGCGTCATTGGTCCATACATCTTCCGAAACGAAAATGGCCAGACGGTGATTGCCAATGGTGAACGGTATTGGACCATGATAACTAACTTTTAGTGGCCCTAATTGGATAAAATGGATCTGAACAAGATGTGGCTCCAACAAAATGGCGCAACGTGTCACACATCGGGCGTTACATTGAAGTTGTTGCAAGAAAAGCTTCCAGAACGCGTTATTTCCAGAAGAGGCGTTGTGGAATGGCCGCAAAGATCGTGTGATTTAACATTTCAAGTTTTTTTTCTCAGAAGCTACGTTTATGGCGACAAACCAACAACAATTGACAAATTAGAGAACAACATCATTCAAACCATTGTCAATATCCCAACGCCGTGCGGAATCAGATAGTGGGACAGCCTGAGCCCATTCTTGTTCAGCCTATTAATGGTCGAAATTATACGGGAGGTCGCGTCGTTGAATTTGGGCTATAGAATCAACTTGAATATATTCACCGACAAAACAAAAGCCATGACAATCGCTAATGAACCAATCCAATGCAAACTTGTGGTGGAAGATAAACCCATCGAGCAAGTTAACCAGTTCAGGTACCTCGCACTTGACATCTCCAGTAGTCATGATCCAGTCAAAGACCCAACGAACCAGATTAATAAAGCGACATCGCTATCAGGATGTTTAAGACAGATAGTTTGGTCGAATCAATACAGGCGAATCTACAAAACAAAATTAATTAAATTAATTAATTTTGTCTGAATTAAAAGGCCCTTCCATTAGATATTTTTGATTTCTTAGGAAGCGTTGAATTAGTTGAATAATAATCATCATGTAGAAAATGTACACCTTTGACTAACGAGGTGTTAAAACAAGTCCAAATTCAGTTTCGAGAGTGAAGACAACAGTCATGTCTGGTCTAAATAATGAATTGGAAACACTTTACAAAATGGTGATTGATGAAATTAAATCCTTCAAAATATCAATTTTTTATTAAGGATATACAATTTCATCAGATGGCTTATTAACTGATAAAAGTAGAACCAAAATTATTCAACACCTAAAAGTGCTGATAAATGCTAAAGATTTGTAACTATGGCTAATTATTACCGTGAATTTATTCCAAGTCTTGCACAAACAGGGCTTATCCATTAAAGAAACTTTCTCGAAAAATGACAAAATTTGATTTACCTATTAAGTGTCAATCATTCGGAGAACTTAGGCAATATTTAATAAGTCCCCCTGTATTACGAGAGAATTTTTTCATTATAAAAGTCTATAATTATATATAGAACTTATCTTATTACAGGTTTGGATATTTTCAAAATTCTTGTTGCCACTAATTTAATTATTATTCATTTTGTTTCCATGCTGATTTAGCTTCTCATATGAAACATTTTTTTTAAATATCATATTTATTGTTTGGTGATATGTCATTGGCATACGAAAGTTCTTGTTGTACAATTAGAGTAATTGGAATTATTGTTAGGGGAATTAATTACTAAGACGTATTAATTCTGTATGTATTTTCTTTAATTTCAACGCAACCAGCAGAAGTTCTAAGCTAGTTTCACGTATTTATATGTAAAGCAGGTACCATATACATATAATATGTGATTTGATGTATCGACATGAAGCCAGTTCAACAGATTCTGTGCCATGAGGAGAAGACTAATCTGAAATTAATCAAGCTCCGCAACAAACTTAAATTACCTAATCTAAAATAAATAATTAATTAAATCTTGAACACATCTAAGTTTAATTAAATTATAGAGTTACTATCGATGTAGTAAATAGAGTAATACAACTTGGAACATAGTTTCTCTGTTCACTTCTTTGAGATTATAGCCACTGATGAGACGTTATTAAAGCTATGGGAAGAAAATCCATATGTCGTCGATGTGGTTAAAATAATGTAGAATGTTAAAAGTTAATAGTTTTTATATAAAAGCACGCATATTGAGAATTTCGTTATAGAGAAGTTTTTCCAAATTATGTTCTAAACACTTTTATCCTTTTGCATAATTTGTGAATGTTATATATACTTTTGGTATACACAAATTTTGAAAATTTCTTTATACACAATTTGTGGACTTTCTTTTCTATAATTAAACCTTCTTTTATAAACTACGAGGTCTGTTAATAAAGAAACCTGCTTTTTAAAACCATGCCTGCCTGTTGGTGACCGTAATAATGGCCAAACTGCTAGAGCTATCAATATGATATCTAGTATTTATAAGTACAATTATCCTTTTAAGATCCGATTAGATTTTCAGACAAATAGGTACACCGGAAGTAATACTTTGTAGTAATCTACTTCAGTGAAAAAAACCTACACATCTGCAGATTTTTTCACTGAAGGTCGTAAAGGTCACCATCACAATACTTCCTTATACCAAAGTACAAGAAAATATAGTCTGTTTCAAGATATAGTGCGATTGCAAGCTCCCACAGGTTGCTTGAACATGGCAGGTGGTATGCAATAAAAGTAGTCGACGTGAAAAACACGCTACAGGCCTGTATTGTCAATACAAGAATTCATTTTGCACCCTAATTTATTGTGTTAATAATAAGAGATATTATATTATCATTGAATTGAATGTTAAAATTATAAATTAATATTTATTTCTTTATTTTTTTAATACTCTTAAGCCGGCACAGATTGTTTCCAGGTGCTCAAAATTTGTGTGTGCCATCGGCGCATTACGGAAGGATTAGCACAATAGATCTTTAATGTTTTTATTTATGACATCTTGAAACAGAGTATAATAATCAAATTTTATCTCGTCAACTATGAAGTCTAGACAAAATTCTAAACAAAACAAAAGTAGTGAAAATAAAATTTGAGAAAGATTTTATATTCAAATATCTCGCATGTCATTTTCACTAGGCACATATTTATTTATTAAATAAACAACAAATGTTGGATTTTCACTATTTAATATTCTAAGTAATATATGACAATTGTTTCGCCATCACAGTGGCTTCTTCAGAAATCAATTGTCATATATTACTTAGAATATTAAATAGTGAAAATCCAACATTTGTTGTTTATTTAGTAATTAATACGATGGATCTTCATCAAGTAAAGACCGAATCAATTCAACATATTTATTTATTGTCGTTAAATTAATTTAGTACAAATTCGATATAGAAATACATTATATTATAATTAATATATTCTTAACAAATTATAGAACAAATGTTTTAGATTTATAATATTACACGACAGCTATTTCACTACACTGTAGGTCCTTAAGATTGCCATATTACAACAGCTTTGATATAGAGTGTACGGTTATTAATTCTTAGAACTACTACTTGAAGTACCATTTCTAGTCTAACAGCATGGGGTCTATACAAATATTGATCGTAAATATATAATATTGTATTAATAACAGATGTTACTTGTGACATAAGGGAAAACCTGTGTTAAGGGCTAAAATAGATTTAACAATGGTCATGAGTTAAGGTCCACATTATCGTGTAATAAATTGTCTTCAGTGTTTATATTTATTAATTTCTAATGACTCTAGTAAATCCAATGGAATACTTTTGTTTTCTACATGACGACTCTTAAAATGTTCATTAAAAATATTATTTTCTATCAAATGATTCGCGTAAGTCGAATAGTTTTACTTTCTTATACGTAGTATAAGGAAGTATTGTGATGATGAAAATTTTTTTCGTTGTGTAAGGGGAATGACAATTAGCCATACGTTTTTTAACTCATTACTGGCCAAGACAAAAAAAACATTTTAGACATTTTTTTTTATTAAAGTAAACTCAGAACACAGTAATTAAGATACATTTTTGGTACAAGAAAATTAGGTATTATTTTTAACAATAGTATATTACATACCGAGCGGGGAAGTGCTCTATTACAGCCGAGCGTCAAGGTAGCTTACCGAGGTGCAAAGCACCGAGGTAAGCTACAGACCCGAGGCTGGAATGAGTTCTCCCGGGGTATGTATACGATTTTACTCACAATCTACTATTAGTAATTCTATATAAGTTTTATTTTAAATAATAATAATAATAATAATACATAAGTATCGGTATTAATTTTTATGACTATTCAATTCACCTGTCATTGTTCAAATATGAACCAATAAAATAGCAAATATTTACTTTCGTATCATAGCAACAGGAAATTTCAGCGACTATTCAATTCACCTGTCATTGTTCAAATATGAACCAATAAAATAGCAAATATTTACTTTCGTATCATAGCAACAGGAAATTTCAGCGATTATATCTTCCTAGAAGGTATTCAAGTGGATATTTTAAACAAGTGAAAGTTTTTATTAATGTAACTCATTTACTAACAATATTGAAGGTACAATTAGAAAAACTAACATTACTGCAGTGCTGCAGCAGACATTCTGGAACAGAGCTATCACTGGGAGTACCCGAGGGAGTACCTTTCTCTTGTAGCTTAATACCGTCACTATTACTGACAGATGTCGAAGTTGTACATGACACATTTGTTGTTGTAAAATTTCTTCGCATTTTGGTGATAATCGACTCGTGGTGCTCATCATCAAGCTGCAAGTACGATTTTATGGAATTCAGATTTTGGTGTCCCGTTATTTTCATCAGTTGTTGCTCTACGACTCCAGCTTTCGCCAGAGATGATACAGTTGAAGAGCGTACCGAATGATTTGATATCTTCCTTCTTTTAACATCTAATCCAGTTTTTTCAGCTAATAACTTCACCCATTTACTGATCTCACATATACCAACTGGACTGTTCTTATACCACACCGCATTCTCAACTTTATCCCAAAACGGATTCGGTGTCAAAAACATCCTTTCTGTTTTCACATTTTTTCCTCTCTTCGATTTCAGTAGATAATACAATCTAAATAACAGAAGAATATTAATTATACCGTCTTGAAATTAAATATAAATAGGTTACCTAACTGGACACATATCGGTATTGCTTTTATTCTCTATCAACCACTTGCTGCCTGTCAATGATTTAGTTCCCCCCTGCGCAGTTTTCGAAAATACTGGATTATACTCAATTCTACCAGTTCTTCTTCCCTTGTTATCGAATTCCTCCTTGAAGTAATAGGTGAAACAGTTGCTCCCTTCTCCTCCCCGCCAAGCTAGTTCGTAAGATGCTATTAAGAAAAACTTTTTCTGTAAACCGTCTGGGGTACTCTCATCTAATATGCGTATCATATTTAAGTATTCTGGTTCTGTAAGTGCCGCCGCGTTGCTGGTTCTTTTTTCAGGACACGCTTGCAGTTTTCTTCTTGTAGCATCCCTGGCGTCACGTGCTGACTTAAATATTGCATCAGAAAACGGGTTTACGTTTATTTTCCACTTATTGAAGAACATTTCTTGAACCATTTTCGCCGTCACGTTCCACATGTGCTTGATGACGCCTTCTTTATAATCGGACCCATCTTTTTTCTTCATATTACATGCCCACGACTTTAAGATGACATTTAAGTCCACAGGAGAAGTAGATTGATCCAGTTTATAGCCTTTTGCTGTTAAAAATGTACTAAATTGTCTCCATACTGAATCTTTGGATTTCTTCGTGTTCCAAGGGATATTTTCGCAAATTTCAGCATCGATTTCGTCTTCGATTTCGTGCCAAATCTTTTCTCAGTTCCCATTATTTAGAAACACCAGTTTTTATTCAACGAAACGAACTAAATAGGAACACGATTCCAAAAATTTTAATGACAAACATAAATGTTTTTTTTGTTGACATGGAAACGTAATCATGTGTAACTAAATTTTGAGTCATTTTAATATGAAAAATTGATTTGGTTCATTGAATAGTCTCTCGAATACGATTCGTAGTCAAAGTTGAGTCTACTATTTTTGTGGTGCTTTACACTCATGTCTTTCATAATTGCGAATACTACTCGTGCTCCGCACTCGTAGTATTTAAATGCAATCATGAAAGACATTCGTGTAACCACCACAAAAATAATCGACATAACTTTGACTACTCATGGTATTATAAGTGAGAATTTAATTCATCTGTCAAAAACATGACATTTTAATACACGCTGTGTTAGTTTGCCATCGGATAAACTGCATGTTTGCTAGCGGATAAACTGCATGTTGATTTTCCATGGCAACGAAAATTCAATTCTGACAGTATCGTTCAAATAAATTTCATACATAAACATATGTATTTTTCTCTTTCTTTTGTATATGTATTCAAAGGAATGTTAAATAAAAATATTTCGGTTTATTAATATTAATTAAATGATTCATTAAATTGTCTTACCAAATACCATTCGAGTTTGTGTTTATTTCCGGAACAAACTTTCATTTTGACAAAACTCAAACTTTGTTGCTTAAGGGTAACACGACTCGAACAAATAACAAAAGGTAAAACCGCTCCACCTTCGGTGTCGCGGTTTTACCATGTTATTTGTTCTCGTCAGTTACCAAGCAACAAAGCTTTCGTTCAAAATGAAAGTTTGTCCGGATAAACACAAACTCTTATGGTATTACCCCCGATAATTTGATAAACTATTTTAAGAAAGATACTTGCAAAATCGTTGCTAGGCAATGGAATAAGTTTGTTGAATCTGACAGTTAGGTAATTATTTTGCCAGTTACAAAATATAGTACGGCATTTTTAATAATAAAAAATCTTTATACGAGTATACTAAGAAATATGTCCGACAGTGAACTGGAATGCACCCCACCAGAACTGCGAGTAGCTGCAGAAAAAGCATGATTCCGGAAAAAAGCAGGGAGAGGTACAAGAAGACTTACGAAGCATGTAGTAAATGGTGCGTGATTAAGGGTGTACAGCATACCTCTGAAACGGTACTCCTTGCTTATTTTGCTGAATTAAGTAAACAAAATAAAGTTTCCAAGGTATTCGATGTTGCGAGCAGTTCTTAATATTAGGCAAAATGTTGATATCAGTAATTATGCAAAATTGCGAGCATACCTAAAAAGGCAGAATGTGGGATACAAAGCTAAAAAGTCAAGCGTTCTGTCCAAAGCAGGCATTGATAATTTTCTCAACAACGCTCCGATAGAATATCTTCCTCAAAAGGTAACATTCTAATTTCTTCAGTGCATATTAAATTTATGTTAAATTACATATTTCTTTTAGGTTGCTTTAATTATTGGCATCTCTGGAGCCTGTGGATGCGATGAACTTTTAAAAATGAAAATAAGTGATCTGGATATTTTAGAAAACCGAATTATAATAGTAATTCCTGTAACAAAAACCAACTCCTCCCGTACATTCGTAATCACAAAACCGGAATGGATGAAAGTAATAAAGCAATACTACGACCTTCACAACAACATTGAATCTGAAAGATTTTTTTTACAAATGAGGTATGGCAAAGTTACACGACAGCCTTTTGGGCATAACTCTATCGGAAATTTTCCCAAAAAAATAGCAACTTAGTTAAAACTGGAAAGCGTTAATGGGTTTACAGGACATTGTTTCAAACGTACTTCAGCGACATTACTGGCAAATACAGGTGGAGACATTCTACAGTTGAAAAGATTAGGGGGGTGGAAATCCAGTACCGTTGCTGAAGGATATGTGGAGAGCTCATTACATGGAAAAGTAAAAATTGCTAATATGTTGTCAAATGTAGAACAATCAGGATCGTCGATTTCTAAAAATGAGCAGTATAATTTTAAGCAACAACATGGTCTTTCTTTAACAGTTAACAGTAATGATAATTCTAATGTAACCATTAATATTTACAACTCTAAATAGGTTTATTATTGTTTCTTTACTAAATAAATACAGAGTTTGATTCCAATTTATTCTTAAAAACATGTTTTAATGCCAAAATGACAATGATGTCATATTTGTGACTAATGAACTGACACTTGCTAGCTGGGAAAACACTTTTCCGGCTATAGCTGGGAAAGTGAAGTAGGTAAGCAATAAGTCGCTTCCCGACTGTTTCGAAGAGTACAAATCTACAGATTACTAACCGATTGTGAGTAAAAAAATATATGGGTGCATGTACGCACCTTTGGCGGAAAGCAGGTTATTATAAAATAAAATACTAGTCTCTTGTATGAAAAATATCAAAGCAATCAGGATTCAAATGCACATTACATCTCTTACACATGTAAATTGTATTACTTTTGCAAAGTCGACACTTTTTTCTTGCACTCTTAGCATTTCGAATTATAATGTTCCCGATATTGTCAAATCTTATGTCACCTGGTAAAGCTGATTTAGAAGGTCTTCCATAAGACGAGTTGGATTTTGCTGAAGTGAAAGCCTCATTGTGGGTGTCTTCTTTTTGTCCTTCGTATTTCAGCAGAGACATCGCTAAACTTGAACGAAATTCCTTGGGAAACTGGTTTCATTTGCGATATTGAATATTTTCCGACTGTTTACAACCATAGTATCAACAACATTGGTGAATAATGGCCACCACCACTTTTTACCTCTAATACCAATGCGATAATTGGCAATACCATTGTCGTGAAGGTCTACCCCACCCATGTGTTGGTTGTACTCATGAATCACTTTTACCTATGTATTAGCTAAAGGTGCGTATACGCATCCGTTAGAAAATACCTGTCATTCTAGCTGTCGTTTTCAAACTATAGATATAAAGATGTGTATATATCAAAGAAGACATATTTTAAATATACACTGCGAGAATAATAACAAAAAAATAATTAGTACCCAAAAAATATAATTATTTGAAGGTGTGCACAAAAACCAAAAATACAGATTTTTTTTAATTAAAAAAAAAATTAAAAAATTTTAACTTTTTATTGGAGCATAATTTAACATAAGATTTTAGCCTGTTAAAAAAGCAACCCTTGCGACATAATGTATAAAAAAGTATTTTTGATTCCAAAAAAAATGTTTTTAAAAGGTTGCGTTTACGCACCTTTGGCAAGTAATGGGTTAAACGCTCTTCCTGTTTGGCCGATATATCCCTCCGTTTGTACATGTACCGCAAGTTAACTTATATTAAGTGCCGTAATAAGTATCACCCTAATTGAAGACGCTGAAACTTTTTCATTAGGCGATTAATGTAATTGGTATTATTTGCATCATTCATCACCAAGTTCTATATTCAAAAATACTACATATGAATGATGTCGTGGATATTGCCACAAAGATCGTGAATTCAATCCGTGCGCGAAACTTGCAACGACGCCTTTTCAAAGTGCATTTGGAAGCCATCGACTCGGCATAGCACACTGATGTATTTCTTTATACAGACATAAGATGGTTGAGCCGCGGAAAATTTTTAGTGGGATTTCAAGAACTATTACATGAAATTATTTCTTTTCCTCACGAACGAGGCGACGCCACTGAGATACTTAAAAATAAAATATGGCTTTGTGATTTAGCTTTCCTATCGGATGTGACAAATCGTTTGAATATCATTAATTAGGAAATACAAGGAAAAAATAAAACTATTATCGATATGGTTAGCGCAACAAACGCTTTTATAAATAAATTGATGCTATTGATTAAACAGCTAAACAAAAAGGACTATACAAATTTTCCAATTTTGAAAAAAAGGGCAAGTTCTCACTCAAATTATGACAACTACGAGACACAACTAAGAAACATACAGAGTGAATTTAAAAGACGCTTCTCTGATTTTAAGCAACTGACCGATATTGTAACTTACATGGCTTATCCATTTTCTGGTGAAGACGTTGAAAAAATTGCTACTAAAATATCAAACACATTCAATATGGAGATCTCTTCAGTACAAAACAAGGTATTGCAGATAATTTCAGATATACATCTCAAAGCCAAAACAACTGATGCCAAATTTGGCCTTTCATATCTGAAAACGAATATCCGTGTTTGAAACAAATAGCTCTTCAGTTAGTAGTATTCTTCGGATCAACTTACTTGTGCGAGTCTTCAATTTCAGAAATGAAAATTGTTAAAACGAAATATCGCAATCGACAACTAACGAACATCTCTCAGCATGCCTGCTGTTGGCATTCAGTAATTACGAACCGTCCTTCGATAAGTTTGTGGATGATAAGCAGTGCCATGCATCAACATCTAAATTCTAAATGAAAGCAGAAACTAAAGAAAATTTCTGACGTTGCAATTTTATTAGATGTTTAACTTATACAAATATAATATACTTTGTGCTTATATATTATAAGTACACTGCTCAAAAACATTAGGGGAATACTTTTTTCAAAACCTGTAACTTTTTAAATAAGAGGATAAGGAAAATCAAATTTGCACTTGAACGGCATATATTTAACTAAAGAAAATTACAAAAAGAATTTTACAACTCTTAGTTACTTATAATTTACACTTAAAAATGTAAATTAATAACGCAAAAGAAAATGGAAACAAAACTGTCATAGTATCGATGAGAGCAGGGTGTTCTGTGGATTGGTGAGGGTTAATACCGTGTTGCTCTCCACGATCACAAATCACTTCCTAACACCTGCGTGGCATGCTTCGCACTAGTCTGCGAAGATATTCTTCGGATATGCTTTCCCAATCCTCAATCAGGGCTTGTGTCAGTTCCTATATATTAGTGGTGGATTAGGGCGCTTGCGAATACGTCGGTCAAGCAGATACCACACGTGTTCAATAAGATTCAAGTCAGGACTTAACGCCGGCCATTCCATGAGCTGAATTCCACGTTCTTCTAAAAACTTTCTGGTGAAGCCGGCGGTATGTGGCTTTAGATTGTCCTGCATAGGATGAAATTGGGACCGACGCCATATGCAGCAGGCACCACATGGTCCTCCAAGACATTTTCGATGTAGTTCATTGCATTTAGTTTATTAGGAACTACAATAAGATCAGTTGTCTTCACCGATTCCAGCCCAAACCAACACAGATCTAAGTCCAAATCTATCCACTTCCTGTATAGTAGCGGCTGAGTAGCGTTTACCAGGACGTCTATATACACGTACTCGACCCTCGCAACGAGTTAAACGAAATCTGGACTCGTCTGTAGACAGTACAGGCGTCCAGTGACGAAGTTGCCAATCTCTGTGATCCAGAGCTAACCTCATTCGCGTTGCTTTGTGATGCTGCATAAGGCATGGTGCGCAGACAGGTCTTCTTGGTTTCAAATTCGCTTCTTTTAATCCGTTTCTAAGAGTTTGATCACAAATCTCTATTCCATGTGCTCGTCTTAGGTCGTTTAGGAGGTCTCTTGCTGTAGCAATACGCTTACGTAGAGAGGAAAGGACAAGAAATCGGTCTTGATTTTGAGTAGTTTTTCGATTTCGACTTTGTCCAGCTCTTCTGACATACTGGCCAGTGTCCCGAAATCGATTCCATAAACGCTAAATAACATAAGGGGAAACTCCAACGTTCCAGCTAACATGTCGAATAGTGTGGCCGTGCTGAATAAGGGCGACAGAACAAGCAACTTGCACATCACTAAGATGGCCCATTTTACTTCTAATAAACAAAGATTGACAAATGAATTTATCTGTCATCTTTAGTAGGCTTTCATACGTCAATTCAAAGCATATTTGAAATATTTCCAATTTTGTTTTGCGTTATTAATTTACATTTATATGTGTAACTTAGAAGTAACTTAGAGTTGTAAAATTGTTTTAGTATCTTTTAGTTAAATATAAGGTAACGACGTGTAACATTGATAGTAGGGAAACATTGACACATTTTCAAATATCCTTTCTAGCTCTAGTTTTGCGATCTGGTAGTGTGAGGCCTTAAGTTTATAAATACTTGTTATAGGAATCCTTAAACATTAAGACAAAGCTTGCAGTGTGAGATATTAGTCGCCGTGTAAAAAAATTTTGTTTTAAATGAAAAAAGTGCAGTTCTTTGGGTTGGGTTGTAAGGTAAATTGATGTTGTAACATATTACGAACATTATATGTCAATTTTGCGATTTGTTTGCATTACTTAAAATAAAAAATTAAAAAATGTTTTGGGATTAACTTTGACAGGGTGTCAATGTTTCCCGCTAAAAATGTGTCATTGTTTTTTTTATAGAATTCAATAATTACACTATTTGGGACCAACTGTTTACGCCATGCCTCGAGCTAAGCAAAATCCAGGATATAGATGCTATAAGTACCTACTAGTGGCGGCTGAACACGTTTTGTTGGGGCGCGTACATAGACAAGACTGATTCGTTTATTATTATTATTTTGTAATATATAAAAGCCGAGTCGCCAATGGTTACCAAACGACCGTCAAAATCGACGAAAATTGGTTACGCGGGGGGAAGAACTCCTCTCTGGATACGCGAAATTGAAAGCTGCCCTTTGGCATGGGTATACGGTATTTTATAATATATAAAAGCCGAGTCGCCAATGGTTACCAAACGACCGTCAAAATCGACGAAAATTGGTTACGCGGGGGGAAGAACTCCTCTCTGGATACGCGAAATTGAAAGCTGCCCTTTGGCATGGGTATACGGGCGACATTGAATTTCCGGTCGACGAAGAGATTTTCTTCCTAAGTGGAGCGGTTGTAAAGATATGGGCTTTTAAAGAGGAGCGTGCTTTCGATGTTTTAACAGAAAAATGACTTACGTTATGACCGATTCCCACGACAACCGATAAAAATCGTAAAAATGTCAGGTATGAAAGGCACGCGCGAAAGAATTGTAAAAGTTTTACTTTGACGAAGAAATTTCAGGCCGTCGAGGTTTAGAGTGCGGAAAGAGGGTTGGAAACCAAAAGAGTGGACTTTTCCGCGACGATTGAGTGCACTGTCCACGTGCCAAGTCTGTCGCTGTCGAAGGTGCGACTCATTTAAGGCTTTTCTGCAGGGGAATGCGGTAAAAAAATCTCGCGATGACGAGTTTGCGTGTCATTAATTCACAAACGGACGTACGATTTTGACAGCTGTAGTTTAAATTTTTGTGATGGAATTTGATGTTTCGAAATTTTCTTATAACGACGCGACGGACAGTGTTAATTTACAGAAAAACGCGCACACGTATCAAGATTCATAATTATCAGGACGATGAGCGCAAAGAATTGACATTTAGAAGACAGTAATGTAAGATGGAAGAAATTATAACGCCATAAGATGAAATATGTATATTGTTGGTATATCATTTAAAAATTACAGTCTTAAACGCTTGCAGGTGTCGTTTATTAAAAACTGGAACTATCAAAGACAGACGAGTATATAGATCGAGAAAATCAAATACGAACGCGTTAAAGGGCATTAACTTTACTGAAAACGATTATAGTATTTATACGACAAAACGTAAACTAAACATACAAATTATTATAGAGAAGAAAAGCAGTTAGTAAGTAAAGTGCTAATGTAATGTATGTAATGCGGAATATTCTTTAAGGTAACAAGAAGCTTCAAACATCCAACTGAAGTTTGATTTTCGACGACAGTCTTACGAACATTGGATTTCAGCTATCACATGTAAGTACAAAAAAAAAACAATAATTAGTTTTTATTATTATAAAAATGCTCTTTAATACAAAAAAAATACGTACAATAGCCACATTTACTTATGTCAACAATGACGGTTAAACGTCAACTAATTTTAGATGACAGTTTGTGCAGAAACTTAATTAGACGTATATACAGTGCACGTCAAAAGTTTAGAAAACCGGACATTATAAAGAGCATCAAGGCGATGCTCGCGTTTTAAGCGATTCAAGCTCGAAGAGATTGAAAATTCAACTAGTTATAATATAATAACAATATATGACAATAAGCGAATCAGTCTTGTCTATGTACGTGCCCCAACAAAACATACTCACCAGCCGCCACTGATAAACACTATAGTGAAAATAGCATGGAAAGCGCGTTAGATTGTGATAAAATTAATAAAATGAGCGTCAAAAGAGGTTTGGCTTTGGCATATGGCATTGATCGAATTGAGGAGTCTGGATTTTACATTTAAATAAAGTCAAAATTTTAGAAAAATGTGTAACAGCCACTTTACAGACTCCATCAACAAACGATTATTGTTCAATTCAAGATACACCTACTAATAGTACAGCTATTGCGCCTAAAACTTCCAGACGATGAAATGCATAAAAGAGACCCGGTGCGACGTAAATATGCAGAATGTCTGACAAGTGAAGAATTTCGATAATGATCCTTAATCAAGCGGGACGAGAGACAAAAAAGAAATTACCGAAAAGGTCTAGCAAAGAACTTCAAATGAATCTTGTAACAAGTAGTTCAGACAGCGATTCTAGTTTAAAACTAATTAATCATTCTGACATTGACATCACTGACGAGACTGACTCTAATGCCGTAGTATCATGGACACAGGTGATGATACTGTGAAAATAGGTTCTTGGGTTCTCGTTACATTTGAACTTGAAAAAGGTAGTGCAGAAGAGTGTATTATATCGAACAAGTTCAAAGCATTGAAAGCACTAAATTTACCACTAAATATACTATTAACTTCTTGAGGAAACGCAATATTATTTTGTGTATCCGGATGTCCGCGACGAGTCACTAGTTTATTGTCAAGGTTCTTCCAACTCCGATCATTCGCAGAGGAATGCACAATTTATATTTAATTTCTTGTCTTCTGAGGCTACAAAAACCTCTAATTGTTTATTAAACCTGTAAAAATTTGTTTGCATCCAGATTATTGTTTTTTTTGTTGTAATTTTTACAAATTTTGAAAATTATCATAAATATTTTTCGCATGTCATACATACCCTAAATGCGCCTAAAATTGACATTGTACAAAGTTAGATGGGGGTGTCAAAGTTTGACCATCGTCGGTCAACACTGACACTTTACATTGTTTGGTAAATAATTTTTTTTAAGAAAACAGCGAAAACTCAATCATATAAATATTATGCAAAAACCAACATTGATGTATATTGTTTGTTGCAGAAATTTAGTTATCTATTCATGACTTTATTTATTTATTTATTGAAGCGGATACAAACAGGACGTACCTAATAGAGTATCCCAAATTACAAAATTTAGTACGTATCACAATTGATTAATGAAATAACAAAGACAACAATGTAATGAATGTTACATAGAGCGAGCTGGAGAAGTTCACACCACAAGGCAAAGAGACACTAATTGTTTGAAGAATAATAGATTTTTAATTAATAATAATTTTTTAATTAATATGGCAATCAAACTATAAATACAAGCCTTTGTAGTGAAATTCCTAGTCGCGTCTCACTCAACCACATCAAGTAAACGATATTTAATTTGGCGACTATTGAGATAAAAAATGTCAATATCGATTTGATTGAAAGTCCTGCAGATTCTCACTAGAGGAGAGTTCATTGCTGCATTAGTATTGAATTTTGTTATATATAAAAAATCATGACTTCGTAAGGTCCTCTGAGGTATAGTAAGAGATATAGATGACAAACAGGTGGGTGAATCAAACAGATTTGTCAAGAATTTTGTACATGTTAAAAAATCACTCATCTTTCTGCGTGCTGCTAACGATTTTAATTTAAAGTAGCTGCGCAAATCACCATAAGAAATTCCGTGTGGGTAAACTTTAAATTGCTTAAAGTAACAATACTTTAGGAATTTGTTTTGAACCCGTTCGATTCTACTAATGTATATCTCATAAATCGGATTCCATATAGTACTCAAGTACTGCAGTTGACTATAAACAAAGGAGAAGTACAATACTTTAAGCGCCGAAATTGAAGTAAAGTGATAGCATGAACGAATGAGGAATCCAAGCATTTTATTAGCCTTTATTACAATGTTATCTATATGTATCTTAAAGGAAACTTTTGAGTCAATCGTAAGTCCAAGATCTTTTATATATTCCACCGATTACACGTTATTGTTTCCTATATGATAGTTGGCCAGCGTAAAGGTTTTATTTCTGGTAAAAGTTATTTTGGCACATTTGTTGAGATTTAGATACAAACAGTTTTGTCGGCAGTAACAATCTAAGCGATCCAAATCTTGCTGCATTCCCTCAGCATCGGCAAACGAACTAATAGTCGTAAAAATTTTTAAATCATCTGCATACATTAAGAAACGCACATTTTTGAAGCAATATTGAATATCATTTATATATAAAATAAATAACAGGGGACCGAGATGGCTTCCCTGTGCAACCCCTGAGGGAATGGTAGCATACTCAGACGAATAGCCGCATATTGACACAAATTGCAATCTGCTATTAACATAAGACTTAAACCAACGCAACAAATTGCCAGAAATACCAGAGCGAGCCAGCTTATCAAGCAATATAACATGAGATATTTTGTCAAAAGCTTTACTAAAATCTACGTAAACAGCATCAACCTGTAAACGTCTATCCATGGCGTGATGCAAGTACGTTACATATTCAATTAGATTGGTTTCAGTCGACCGCCCTCTGAAGAAGCCATGTTGATTATTCATTAATAAAACTTTTGTGAAATAGAACATTGTATCATAGACAATAGATTCAAACAATTTCGAAAACACTGAAAGAATAGAAATAGGGCGGTAGTTCTCGACATTCTCCCTGCTGCCACTTTTATAGATCGGCGTAATACGCGACTTTTTCCACTCTAAAGGAAATATACCCAGATTTAGTGACTCACGAAATAATACACTTAATGGGAAACTAAGAGCATCTACGCATTCACGCACAAAATATGGAGGTATACCATCAGGACCGGCTCCCTTGGCAACATTAATAGCTACGATTTTTTGCCGGAAATTTTCTCGTCAATCTGGACTGTGCTTAAACACGGTCCAGTGCCATAGTAATTATTGCCCTTAACAGCAGCTGTAGTGGAGCTGATGTATACAGAATTAAAATACTTAGAAAAAAGTCTACAGACTTCACTGCCCTCATTTACTACTTCGTTTCCATATTGTACAGACGATGGAATATTATGAGTAAAATTTTTGCGGTGACTATAGTCACATCTCTATAGAGATGTAAGACCAGAATTTGTTCGAGTTCTGCCCTATCTCTAATTCTGATAAGAGCATCTACGCATTCACGCACAAAATATGGAGGTATATCATCAGGACCGGCTCCCTTGGCAACATTAATAGCTACGATTTTTTGCCGGACAATTTTCTCGTCAATCTGGACTGTGCTTAAACACGGTCCAGTGCCATAGTAATTATTGCCCTTAACAGCAGCTGTAGTGGAGCTGATGTATACAGAATTAAAATACTTAGAAAAAAGTCTACAGACTTCACTGCCCTCATTTACTACTTCGTTTCCATATTGTACAGACGATGGAATATTATGAGTAAAATTTTTGCGGTGACTATAGTCACATCTCTATAGAGATGTAAGACCAGAATTTGTTCGAGTTCTGCCCTATCTCTAATTCTGTCCTCTGAATATATTGTCTGTAGTCTGCTTGAACCATATAATTAGCTCTAGATCTAAGTATCTTAAAGCAGAAATAGTCGGCTTGACTTTTATACATTTTCCATTTTTTGTGAGCACGACGTTTTTCATTAATTACTCCAATTGAATGTTGCGAAAACCAGTGAGGAAAATTACAATTCTTGACAAATCTACTAGAAATGTATTGATCTATTGCATAATTAATAGTGTTATAAAACATACTAACTTTCCTGTTTACGTCATCAAACTGAGCTAACTCTTTCAGCCAATCGACACCTGACAAAAATACATTAATAGAAGGATAGTCACCATTTTTAAAATCAAACAGAATTTTATTGGCACTATTTAACTGAGAATCAACTGGAATGTGAATTGAGAAATGTAACGCTTTGTGATAAATATCCTCCGGCACCAACGGTGCTGTATGATGTTCAACAATAGGCAAATAGTTAATATTAGTAAGAACTAAGTCCAAAATACGCGAATTTCCTATCACCGAGTTACATTGTTTTAACCCCGAGAACGCCATCGCGTCAATGAAACGCACCGACCGGTTATCATTTCCAATAGGAATTTCACCCCATGTGATAAATGGCAAATTAAAGTCTCCGCAGATCAAAAATCTATCATTAGCATTGGTGGTTATGATATTCTCCAACTTACCCAGAAAACTGTAAAGCATCATCATCAACAGGGGGAATATACACACAACATATATTCAAACAGGTATTATTCGTTTTTATTGAAATCCAAATATCTTCGGCGTCCGAATTCCAGTCCGGACGCTGTACAGCCTGCAGATTTGACTTAACAGCGATGAGAACACCTCCTCCATCATTTTTACCCGCGTGTAGAAGGTTACGGTCTCGTCTGTATACACAATATTTGTTGGAGAAACACTCGTGAGAATAAACCGAATCGTTTAACCATGTTTCAGTTAGACACAACACATGACAATCACTAGCAGAAGAAGATGAAAAAATCAAAGAGCATTATAAGAATTTGAAAAAATAAAATGTGAAAAGATGTCAATGTTACCCCACCTTACCTTATATGCCGTTAAAACATACCAAATTTGATTTGCCTAGAACAATTATTTAAAAAGTTACAGGTTTTGAAAAAAAGTTTTCCCCAATTTTTTTTGAGTAGCGTATTTGCAATAAATCATTTTCATAAATCTGTTTTTTTTTTATTGTAACCAGGCTACTCCTAGTAGTCGGTAGTCGTACGTGTCGATCGCTTGTCACTTAAATGTTTTGTGGTAGCTCGCAATCCCTAAAAATCTGAGCACCCCTGCCATACGACCACAAGAGGTTTTTGTTGTATAAATTATCATTATTATATTTGTAAATGACATTTATTATTGAAACCGCGGTTACATTAAATTAACAAAGTGGTAAAAACAAAGTAACTCTTTTATTGTACCCTTAATCGTAGGATCACATTCGTAACACATTACGAGACATTAAATTGCTTTGTAAGTGTAAGAGCGATAATTGAACTTGAGATTGGAGTTTCATTATATACACGAGCTCGCGTAAAACATGCAATAACACCATCAGAATTATTGTCAAGTGCCGCTGAAATTGTCCGTAATTTATTGCTTTCGTTTCTTGTCTCGGCCAATCGAAAAATCATTAGGTGCAAACGCAGGAGATGTCGCCAATGCGATCGTATTAATAGAACCAGTATGTCGGGGTGTATTTCCAAGCAGAAAATGAGAAAGCGGCTAATGTCGAGTGTTCTCTCTGTGTGTTTTGTCAAAAGGAATGTGAACGATTACATGTTTAATATGGTGTGACTTATTCTATTTTTAAACCTGAGAAATTATTGAATTTCATATCAGATATATGCATCGGTTATTTTAGAATGGTCTTGCTTCGATTGGTGTTTATAAAATATTTAAGAAACTTCAAGGCAAAAACATCTTGTTAAAATCTCCACGTTTGAATTTCTTTAATTACTCCAGGTCTCTAAAATTTAATAAGGCCAATAAAAAGTGTTTAATGTCCACGTGTCAATTCATAAAATCTATGTGACAAAAAGAAATGAATTACACAAAAACGTATAGGTCGGCTTTGTCTACTATGTGGCAAAATTGGTTGTTGTCCTTAATAAATATGTATGCACCAAGAATTGTTGTACCAATAATGCCACACCAACAATTAAATCCAAACTTAACTTGATCATGTTTCATTCGTTCAAAAAATTTGAAGTCTAAACTATGAAATATGCAGTTGTGACGTTCTCAAAAATAAACCTGCCTTTTTAAGTACTTGCTGGACTTAGCAATTATTGCTAGACAGACCAACAGATTTTTAAAATATGTATCATTCAGAATTAGTAACGTTTTAGTTATTAGTAATTTTTCCAAGTCACTACTTATATAAGTTGATTCAGGGTGATGATAACATCTGCAATGGAGAAATCGTAACAATCCTCCCCCAAAGAAGACCAAGACGCCTTGGAAAAGCAACCGCCACGATATTTTGGAATTTGGAGAGAATACACCAAATCATCAACAAGTCATATTCTACTGCCCTTTTGGACAAAGTGATAAAACACCTTCAAACGCAGTGCCCAACAGATTTCTAGGTTGGGTCCCGACTACCCTATTTACTAGATCTAGTCCCTTTGACCTTCCATTTAATCTCAAAACTACTTCTTTCCCTCCAGAAGGAAATTGAAAATAGACGAGAAAGTCATTGCAGAAGTAGAGCAGTATATTGAAGACCTTAATGATAATGATTATAATCGCAATCTATTTTCAAATGTATTAATTTGTATTTATTTATTTAAATATACAGCAGGAATACGGTTTGTCTCTTTATACATATAACAAGGTTATGATATATTAAATTAAACTAGTGGTCGCCCGGTGGTCGAAATTCGATCTTAATTCATTAAATTTTTAAGTTTGAACGTTATTGAGGTTCTTTTGTCAAAGAGTGTTAAAAAGGGGTACACACTTTTTTCTTCACGTATTAATTTAATGTAGTTGTAACACATATTATACATAAATTTTAACTTTTTGCACTCCTTCTCTATATAACCTTTAACTACGCCAAATCTCACACTCTGCCATGTACGCAATATGCTTAAAAATGGGCTGGATTGTGTATATTTCTCTAAGATATTGACTACGAATAATTTAATGTTTATATATATGTATATAAAAAATATATTTAAATTAATCAGTCATCTTGATGTTGTGGCGATACATTATATGATAGTAATCAATAACAAAAAAATTACAATAGTACACCAAAACTTTGATTTATCAAAAACGACATCGAATAACATTACAAGGCGATTTCTCGCGATCTCTGTGTTTAATGACTAACACAGAAAGATGCAAAACGTGAAATCTGTATTTAAAAGTGAAAATGTAAAACAGTTGCTACTACTTATGTAGTTTCATCAAAGATCTAGATTTATCTTAGATAATATTCAATTCCACTTCACAAATAATATCGACACAAATTGTGTAATTAAAAGAGTAATTGTAGGAATTAGGATTAGAGCTGTCGCATACTACGAGTATTAATGTGGGGTGAGCAGACGGTCCAGTATTATTTGGGTATTGAGATTAGATATTCGTCTAAGGTAAATCTGGACCGTCCTGTCATCCTATATGAATAAAAGGCAAATTGCAACCAAGTATAAATTTAACCAACTCAACAGTCATTGTTTCTTGTTGTTGTGCTTGCAATATGTCAACGTAATCAATGACTTTTTTAGCTCTCTTTCGTAGTGTTTGATTGGTTAGGAAAAGCAAACGCCTTTTACCCAGTGAGCCAGAAGTTATTGGTGTGTTAACATTATCATCACTGTCACTACTAACAACACAGTTGTTCAACGTGTTGAATTCAAGCGATGTATTTGTGGTCGAACAATTCTCATCTACTCTTGCCATTTTAGGTGTACATAAATTCTTAAATAAATTACTTGATTGCATGTAGTAGCCACGAGAGGTACCTGGCCAGTGGCGGCTGCTACATGGAGGGCAACGGGGCACTGCCCCCTGTGACAAATTTCCCCATGACAAATTTCTTTTAAGAGATAAATTAATTATACATACCTAATTTGTATGTAATTTTTCTGATTTGTTTGATAACAAATAATATGTTTTCGGAAGTAACAGTCCGTATTTTCAGCGCGTTTAAAAATCGCAGTCTGACGTAGACTCCGGGGCATCTCGCGCGACTGCCCCGTGAGGCCCCGTCTGTATTGGAAATCAAGCGATGAAACTGGCGCGGGTAGCGCGCAGATATACGTCAGCGGTGGGGCACTCCTCTCTGGTGCCGCGGCTGTCTGGTATGTAATATATAGCGGTGAGTGTATGTTGTAATTTCTATTGATGCAAATGCAACTATGAATTGCGTTAGTAACATAATTGAAATGATAGAAAATAACACACTGAGCTATGACATTAAGATAGAAAACTAATAAAACCGTGACGAGAAAATTCAACAGAAGCTCTTACAGTTTATCAGTGGGTGTAATGTGCAAAATGCTTTTTGCTATTTCGGTGCTATAAAGTTCACTTTACGACACCCGTTTTGGTTGTAAAGATATTACTTTATCGCACGCTAATTTTGTTGTTTTGATGCTGGTAACACAAAAAAAATGGAACCAAATTATATTTAAATGTCAAAATGTAAGCCTTTAATGTAACAAACATGTGCAATAGAAGTTGTACAAAGAATAAAAAGCACACATTCTAACATTTTATTTACTAATTAACAATATAAATTGTTAAGCAGAGTTGATGATAAGTTTTCTGATGCTACTATTGAAATTTACTTCCAAGGTTGAATAGTACAACTGTTATAAAAGTTTGTTTTTGAGGATAAGTTTTCTGATGCTACTATTGAAATTTACT
Source organism: Amphimallon solstitiale (assembly GCA_963170755.1). Classification (NCBI taxonomy): domain Eukaryota; kingdom Metazoa; phylum Arthropoda; class Insecta; order Coleoptera; family Scarabaeidae; genus Amphimallon; species Amphimallon solstitiale. The sequence continues at coordinate 46,310,314 of OY720682.1, forward strand.
ACCAAGGTTGAATAGTACAACTGTTATAAAAGTTTGTTTTTGATAATATGTCGAGACTATGTTGGCGAACGATTTTGTAAATTGTCTTCTGCTATTTAGCGAATCTCTAGGGGCGTGAAATTATTTATTTCGTCCTTTTTGTTGATAATTTGAAATAATTTATTGCATAAATCAGTCTGAATTTTAATCATAATTACATATAACACTGCCCATATTCAAATATTTAAAATGTTCACGAAGTTTGCCGAAGCCAAGGCAAGACCTTCACCGACATTCCGAAGACGTCCGAACTCATACGAAGTTGGCCGAAGTCAAAGCAAGGCCACCACTGACATTCAGAAGGCATCCAAACTCGTACGAAGTTACAGTTTCCCTAGACGTTTTAACCATAATTACATATAACACCGCCTATATTCAAATATTTAAAATGTTCGAACGAAACATGTCTCTCATTTTAAGCTTTTTTTGAACTTTTAATAACAAAAATAGAAAAAATAGTATAAAATACACGTTTCATAACACATTTGGCACACTTGTTCTTGTTCTTAACTTAAACGCGTGCGCAAAAAACGTGTGTTATGAAACTTGTAGTTTAATGTACTATTTTTTGTTATGTGTGTTTAATTAGGAATTCTCCACAAAGCGACCCTGTCTGGACTTCTAATGGTAGTAGGAATTTAAAACACTTTGGTGAGAAAGTAAAAAGACAAAGTAAGTGAAAAACATCTTAGTAACTGATTCAGTTTTGGGAAAGGTAAATACCTATAATGTGCCAGCTGAACACTCATATAGATAGATTAAATATAATTCAGCACAATGAAAACGTCAGTAAAAACAGACATACATTGGTTAATTTATTGGTAGGAATTGACAGCACCCTCAAGGACCACCTCAACATGTCTAATAATAGAGTTTTTATGGGTTTGTGAAAAACCATTCAAAATGAATTGCTGGACAGTATCTACGAAGTTTCTCGCACATTGATTCTAGACGAAAGTAACAAAGCCTGTTATATCGCTATACAAGCAGACGAGACGACAGATTCGGCTACATTTTCCCAGTTAGCTTTTATAGTTCAATATACTTTTGAATAATTGACCAGATTTTTGAACTGCTTCATCTGCTCTAACATTACTGTAATGTTTCTATGAAAATAATTTGACAACCACATTTGCCAAATCTGTGAAGCTATTGGAAATAATTTGCACCATACCGATGACACCAGCTGAAAGAGAGTTTTTCTACTTTGAAGAGAATAAAAACATTTTCTAGAAATACCATGCAGGAAAGCAGACTATGTGCCTTAGCAATGTGTTCCATTGGAAAACAATTACTGACATCAACACCAAACTTCAATGAATTAGTTATTAATCATTTTGTTGATAGTAAGGAACGGCGGATGTATTTCATTTTCAAACGAGTAAATAGCATATTGAGTTTATTTTTTGTCTGTACTTAATTTTTGATATTAAACACTCAGACCCCCCCCCCCCCGGTGCCCTCCCGTCCCAAAAAATCACGATCCGCCACTGTACCTGGCAACATTGCAATAATTTCATCTGTATCTCTTAATGTGGCAGTTTTTGTCCTTGGAGTTGACAATGAACTATCTGACATAAGAGAAAGAGAACAATTTTCCAACACGTCGTATTTAGAAACGTCTGCATTCTAGCAGAAATGACAACAGACAGTTATAAATATAACTTTAAATATTATTATTTGATTTTAACATACTTCTAGACTGGCTGAAGAAACTTCGTCTTCGGACTCTTCGGGTTGCTCTCGACTATTTATCCTTATCTTGCACACATTTCTAAAAATACTCATTTGAATTATCAATTTAGCTTGTATTTTCCCACAAAACAGAATTTGTTACAACAGAAATTTTCAATTGCTCGGACGATGACGACGATGATGATGATGAAGAAGAAGAAGAAGAAGAAGAAAAAAATTAATACTTTTGTTTTTTCAATTATTAAAGATTAGTAAATCTTCACTTCACTTCAATTTAAATTGTAAGAAATATACAGCTGCTCAATAAAGATAAATTTCAGATAAATTTAATCTTTTTATTTCTACTTAAAATCTACTTTCAATAAATTAATATTAAATTAAGATATACAATAAGCATTTCATTTAATGAGTTCTTAATTACACAAAATAGGTAAGTACTATTAAATGAATATATTAGATATATGTAAAATGTTATTAAATACAATGTGTTAACTAATAAATAATACAAATTATCCATTGTTAATGATATTAAAAAATGTCGCAAATTTTATGTTCTACAATTTTTATAATAAATGTTAACATCTTTGGAGCGATAGAAACCTAGATAATCGCGAAAAACCGTTTTTTGTGACCTTTGACCTTGAATTACTTACGACGCAGACACGAGATTTTACGGGACTTTTGAGATAACTTTAAGAACGCCAAAATGAAGGTGTGTACGAGGTTCCAGCTTATTATCTCTCATTCCGAGGTGAAACGCTAAAATGACTCGACTACTCATAAATTAAAAAAGCTTAGTGCAGCGTTAGAGCAAAACACTTTGAGCGGATCCGTACGGCTTGCACTGAAATTATAACCTCACATTTTTACATTTTTGCTGACATTTGTTGACATTGTTGTCATTGTTGATGCATTGTTGACATGTCGACCTCAACAAATATAGTCGACGCATCAATAACAAAAAAATCTTTGCGGAATATCTAGTAAGCCATGCACTTTTTCCAAAAAAACAAAGCACTAATAAAACTCACCCTGTATACATCGAGTTAAGTTTTGCTGCGTTATAATATTATATAAAAATATTTTTAAAAACTTCTTATACTCTAAATAAAGTTTCTCATAAAGAACTATACTTCTCAAAAGTCGTCTAGTTTGTAATACAATCAACGAAGATATTATAATAAATCAGAGGTTAGGTAAATCCAATTACCAGGTGCTGTTGAAGGTACAATGTTTAATAAATACACGTCTAGACGAGTTACATTAAGATTCTTCATGGCATAATACAGAAACAGTTGCCTATTTTCTTTTATTTATACTTAATTAGTTTTTAACCGTATATAATATCATTTAGGATGAATGTACAACTGTTTGCTGAATTAATTTCTATACACGATACGTTTTTTTCTAGCGTTTTTGCCCCGCTTATATCACAATTATAAATTATGTAAATCCTTTAAGAACACGTGTCGCGTATGTGTATTTGTAATTTATTAATGAATCAAGTACAGATTATATTGATTATCATAACAAAAGCTGAACATCCCCTGCTTATAAAGGAATCATTAGACCGGACAAAAGAATCTGTATTGTTGTTAAAGAATCCATATTTCACGACTTTATTATGTTTATAATTTATTCAATAAAACGTATATTACGCACTCTTAGCGGCCTTCTTTTGATTATTCTCAATCCTTGTGTCGTCCGTTCTTTTTTTTACGATTTCATTTAGGATGCCGCAAAAAAAACACGTTCATTTTAACAAGGAAACTTATTAAAATGTAATATTAGAAAAGAGTGTTTTTTTATAGCGTGCATTTTTATGGTTTGATAATTATTATTTAATTATAATTTTTTTACGTTTGCGTTGTTTTCCATTTTGTCCGGGAAATTGTTCGTTTTTCTTTGTCGTTTGTATTTTTCTTTATAGTAAACGACAGAAATTTTCCAATTTAAATTCCAATTTCCATTTCAAATATTGCGCGATTCACATATTCATGTGTATCTGAATTGATTCGCGTATTCGCAAATTCACGATTGGTACACATACGGATTTGTGAATTGTAATATTATTTAAATTTAAACTGCAATGGCTTCTTTGTACGAGTGCCTTCATCAAATAATAATAATTATTTAAAGGTGTATTAATAACAATAACAGTGTGCAATGCAACAAGTTGCACCTTGGGGTTAAACCTAATCTGAATAAGCTTAATCCAATGGTGCCAACCAATTGCAGTTAAAATAAGATAGAATTTTATAATTTGAAGATGCATATACATGATATTTGAAACATTTAGAGAAAACAACAAATATATATGTAATTTATTCAAAGAAAGTAAAACAAGAATTAATTGATATGGCATGATATACATTGCACTATATGTATATACTACATAATTTTTAAAATTATTTTTCATCATCTGATTGTAACCAATCGGTTTCTGAATCTGATTCACCTAATCTAATAATAAATTCCTCATGAACATCCATTAATTTGTCCCTTTCGATGTATTCTTTTTCTATTTTGTGAACGTGTTTGCAGTCTGCTTGCCACAAATTCGGAGTAATTTCAGCAAACGCCTGCAAAATTAAACCCTCGACATTGCAACTCCCATTAACATTTTTTGAGGCTACCTTTCTTTTCACTATGCTCCAAATCATTTCTATCGGGTAAACGTGACAGTAATATGGAGATAACCTTAACACCGAATGACTTAAACTTGCTGCGTAATTGTCTATAGCATTGTCTCACTAATCCGAGCAATTCATACTTTAATATTACAGGGTAATATGGTATATTTTTCAACAACAGCCAGGATATAATTACTGCTTTTTTTATGAAGATGTAGGTGCTTTATTGATTTGGTTATTTTGATATGGTGCGTTATCTATAACTATAATTGAATTGTGTGTAAATTTGGTATCAATTGTGTTTTGAACCACTTTAAAAAATGTTCGTAGTTCATTTCATCATGGTAATCCCCACTTTTTGTTTTCGATTTGCATAGAAGCAAAGCTCCGTCAATAAATCCAATCTCACTACGAGCATGACACAAAATCCATCGTTGTCTTGCGCCTTCTTTCTTTAGCACTCCTTTTACGTCTGAACTTTTCCAGCTCATTGACACAGTATAGTTTTTGTGCAGTTTACTCTCATCTAGATATACCAAGGGTCTCTTGTTTTCACCAAGACTATCGTTAAAGATCTTAAATTGCAAATACCGTGCTCGCCATGCCACTATATCTTGTCGTTCCATCAATACTTTTCTGTTCGACTCACATTTATTGTACTTGCATCCCATCTCAGTAATCATTTTTCATCATGTTTCTTTGCAACCACAGAATTCAGTTTCAGATTTCATATAAGTATGTAAACTGAGTAAAGTAGGTACTTTCTTACTGAGGTACACTGTCAGTAAGAAGGTACCTACTTGGATTTGATTCTGTTAAAAATTAAACCAACGATTTGATAAACAAGTAAACAATCAGTACATAAAACGGGACTGTACACAGCTGTCAAACATCACAATTGCGGAGCAAGATGTTGTTATATTAGTTCGCATATTTTCCGGGGACAGATTCTCTTGGTCGCGCTCTAGCTACGAAAACAATAAGCCATTGCGACAATTTTTTTACATGACGTTTTTGTGACATTTTACAGTGTCATCTCGAAGTTTGATTCGAATCGTTTAACATTAGTTACTTTTAATGTGTGAATTGAAACTTGAACATTGAAATGTCATGAATTTTTTATCAAAAGAATCCAGTAGCCCGAAGAATATCCATGAGAGAATGGTGAGAGTATATGGAGACAGTAGCTCGTCTTATTTCCAAGTCAAATTTTGATGTAATCAGCTCAAATGGGACAGAAAATTCATTGATGATAACCCAAAATGTGGAAGACCTGTAGAAGCACGAACTGAAGAAATCATCAATAAAATTGAAGATCTGGTGTTGATTGATTGCCAAAAAAAATTCAGTTATTGCTAGAAAAACAGGAATATTAGGAAAGAGTGGTTTTAAAGTTCTACATGAAGATTTAGGAATGAGCAAAGTGTTGACACGATGGATTCCCGGAGTGATCAGTTCCGAGCAAAAATTTGTGTAGACGACAAATTTGTGAAGAGGACTTGACTCTTTTACCTCAAGATGAAGATTTCTTTAATAAAATTCTAACTGGAGTTGAAACTTGGGCACACCACTGGGATCCTTTCACGAAACAAGAGTCAATGCAATGGGTTCATGAGGGCTCTCCACCGCCCAAGAAGGCGAAAACGCAATTTTCTGCGGGAAGAGTGATGACCACAGTTTTCTGGGACGCGACGAGTTATGCCAAAAGGAAAATGTCTACCAAGTCACGTGATGGCCACAGTTTTCTGGTACGCCGAGGGGATTATATTAATTGAGTATGTGCCAAAAGGGACAACAATAACAAAAAATGTCTGCCAAGACACAATTAAGAAGTTGAAAATGGCTCTTCGCGAAAATAGACCCCACAATTTTGTTCAGAAAACTCTGCTTCTGCACGACAACTGCAGGGTGCAGAAGGCAAGTATTGTTCAAACTGCAATCAATGAATGCAACCCCGTGTGACTATTATTTTTTCCCATAACTCAAAAATCACTTGAGAAGGCGCCGAATTTTATCGAATGGAGACGTGGAAAACGCTATAGGATCATATTCGCGGAATTACTAGAAGAATTTTTTCTCGGAAGCATAGCGTTATTAAAGAAACTATGGTAGTGTTAATTGTTCTTAAGTTGCAAAGTTAAATTTTGTTTGTTTTCTAACTCGTTTTATTCATAGCTAAGTAACGAAAACCATACAAGTACATATACAAATTAAAAATTCATACATGCGTGCATGATCTGCCCTAGAATCGGCATTACAGTAACCAATGCACAGACACGTGTTTCAGTCTACTATGAATTCGTCATTGTGCGACGTGCTTGCTGTAATGCCAATGAGCTACAGATACCTCGCCTAACGTCTCCTCGCATAACGATGCAAATAAGAAACTCTCAACGACCTCTGTTATGCAAAAGCAACGCGCGAGGGGGTATGTGCGTTGGTTGTGGAAATGCCAACTCTAAGGCAGATTTTGCATTCATTTCATGCATGCATATATAAATTTGTAATTCGTATACACGGTTGCGATTATGTATGGATACAGCTAAATATTTTGAAAACGGTTTATTGGAACTCGCTGAAATTTGGCATACTGTTAGAAGGATTTAGACTAGGATTGAGACGTTTTCCAGTGTTACATCGTCATTTATTTTGTAGATACAAGGCTAACTTGATGTTTTTTAAATAGCACGGTGGGTCAAATGTAACATTTTTGAAAAGGGTGCACTACTATAGGATCATATTCGCGGAATTACTAGAAGAATTTTTTCTCGGAAGCATAGCGTTATTAAAGAAACTATGTTAGTGTTAATTGTTCTTAAGTTGAAAAATTAAACTTTGTTTATTTTCTAACCCGTTTTATTCATAACTAAGTAACGAAAACCATACACGTACATATACAAATTAAAAATTCATACATGCGTGCATGATCTGCCCTAGAATCGGCATTACAGTAACCAATGCACAGACACGTATGTCAGTGTGCGACGTGCTTGCTGCAATGCCAATGAGCTCCAGATCCCTCGCCTAACGTCTCCTCGCATAACGATGCAAATAAGAAACTCTCAACGACCTCTGTTATGCAAAAGCAACGCGCGAGGGGGTATGTGCGTTGGTTGTGGAAATGCCAACTCTAAGGCAGATTTTGCATTCATTTCATGCATGCATATATAAATTTGTAATTCGTATACAGGGTTGCGATTATGTATGGATACAGCTAAATATTTTGAAAACGGTTTATTGGAACTCGCTGAAATTTGGCATACTGTTAGAAGGATTTAGACTACATTATTTGAGATGTTTTCCAGTGTTACATCGTCATTCGTTTTGTAGATACAAGGCTAACTTGATGTTTTTTAAATAGCACGGTGGGTCAAATGTAACATTTTTGAAAAGGGTGCACTTTTCTCTATTCTGCGATGTAACACAAGCCTGCCTTAATTTGCATAAGAACCGCTTTTTTTTTTGTTTCCCCGCCTCAGAGAAATCTTCCCAAACTACAATAACCGAAATATACCGGCAGACATCATATGGTTTCAACAAGATGGAGCACCGCCCCATTTTGGTCGTGTAGTACGTCAGTAACCAAACGTTTCCTGATAGATGGATAGGACGGAGGGTAACAATTGAATAGCTTTGACCCCAAGGAATTTAGATTGCAAGAAAACAATATTATTGAGATTCTGCTTGTGCCGATCGAAAAAGAATTGTTAAAAATTTCATTAAAGCATAGATCCCAGAAAGAAAAGCATTCGAAGAATGCTTCATATTTTTCCACGGTTAAATGGAATGAAAGTAAATTTCTGAATTTTAATGTTGATTCTTTGAAATTTCATTTTGTATTAAAAATATTTTACAGGAATACTTAATGCCCCCGACATTAGTCGTTTGATGAAGGACGGACGATTTGAAAATGCTCTCATTGATATGGAGTCCATGGCATGGTATTGCGTGAAAGCGGTTATTGACAATGTTCCCGACCATTGGCGCATACTACTTGAAGAGATGCTCACTGTTTTTCACCTTTTAAATGTTAGAATGTCATTAAAAATTAATTTTTTTGTATTCTTATGTAAAAAATTGCCGAATATTTACCGAGTGAATCCAATGAGCATTGCGAGCGTTTTCATCAAGTCAGGACAAGGCTTGAACAGTGGTAAGGTGGCTAAATTTACATGTCCTCTTGAGTGAACTTTGTTGAAATTTACAAAAAGGAGATTACGACTTAAAAGAACCCAGACAATCAGAGAAAGAAAAATGAAAAAACAAGAAAAATATTTTTTTAAGTAGGTATCGGTATTTAGGGCGCAATGCTAAAACAGGTACAGTATTGAAAGGTTATACACTACTTACTAAATTTAAATATATAATTAAAGGTGGTCATGTTTCTAATAGCGCCATGCTTGCGCCTATAAGTAACAAGGTTGCAGCATTAGTTTCCGTGTCTTTTTTGGTTTTGAGTTGTGTTTTTTGAATTACCATATGTAATATTCTTTCTTAGTGTAGGTATTCTATTAAAGATTATGTAAGTTTTTCTCTGATCAAACTAGTAGTAATCCCTTACCTTAAAAACAAAAGAGATACAAATTACAAATCCCTGCTAGAAGAGATAAAAATCACAACACGCAAAACTGAAAATCCATGATGAATCATTAGAAGATGGTCTTATGATGCTGTCTTTAAAAAGAATGTATATCAAATAACCAAACTGTGAAAGTTACTAATAATCATAAACAATAAACTTTAAATAATCTATATAGAATCGAGAACAAGTGATCCAGAAGCATTACCATGCGGCACTCCACATGCCATAATAAATTGTTCTTAAGGTTTTACATCTAATTTTATAGAGAATACGAGTATTGCCCCAAAGAACTAATTCCATTTAATTTCAAATACACATCGACCTTGGATTTTATATAAAAATCAAGCAGAATATTAAATTAGATACCGTATAACGATGAAAGCATATGCTATTTTTTCATCATGATCAAAAACGGTTTTTAAAAATGTAATGAAAAAAAAACGAAACGAGAAATGGAAAAATTTTCCTGCACCAATCTACCGAATACTGATAAACTTTAGGTATATTTTAATCTTCTTTTCATTCCTCTAATTATATCGGATTATATTATTTGCATATTCATTTAGTTTTACTGTGGCATAGTAGCATTAAACTTCCTGCGAGTAAATATTATCCTAATTTATATTTAATTTGAATTTAAAATTAAGAAAATTTCATCAAGAAATATGAATCTTACCTAAATATATAATAGGTATATAAAGCCTACCTATTTTTTAAACAGATATAATTGAATTACTTCTTCTGGATTTAATAAAATGCAGGAAAAATAAGGTATATGTAGAAATATAAATTAATTAAATTCAGGTATGCCCCGACTCTCCTCCAAAAAACGGTATTTTAAAAAGAGCGAAGCAAACGAAAGGAAACCCAGAAAGTGTTGATATATAATATAACCGAGAGGCTGTAGTATTTTTCGTAAAGTCCAAGTTTTTCTATTCCCTGATGTAAAATATGTTTGAAATTTATCTTATTGGTAAAGTTATCCTTTTATAAAGGTTTTTTTTTGTGCCTGGAGTAGAATTTTCTCGTCGTACATAATTTATTATGACAAGCGTAAGTTTAATAATATAAAGACCAATTTTTCTTTCTAAAGAAATTTGTAAATAAACATTTTAATTATGCTGATTCACATGCATAAACTTGACACACTATAAAATGTATATTCTTATGATGGAAAGTATGCACTCATGATGAAAGTAGTTGCTCCAACTGCCTGTCGAAAACTTTACATAGGTCACACATATTTAACTCACTACTTTGATAACATTGGCCGACACAAAATTTTTATCTGTTTTCACTAACATCAACGCAAAATTTAATATTAAAAAAGTATTGTAGCAAGCTTGAGCATGTTCGCTGCTATATCGTGAAGGCAGCGGCAACTATAAAGGATACGACGTCACGCATTCCAGGGAAAACTAGAGAATTCTAATATGTTAGTCATCGCGGAACATACTAAAAATTCTTCGGACAGATTTTGTTATCTTTGTGGATTATATGTTACATAATAGTATTTATCATTTTATATGAGAATGTCTGTGGTTCCCCGCTTTCTATATAGTTCGAGTGTTTCCATTCACGTTTCACATGCACACATTCTTTTAACTGTGAGAATGTTTATCACTATCGTAACGTTTATCGCACTAATGTAAACTTTTGGCTCCACAATTCTTATTCATAAATACATACTAAACTTATGACTAATTGCAACTTAATATTACAATAATACATTCATTGATTTTAAATACTTCTTTTAAAATATTAATAAGAAATATACTTAATTAAATTATGAACTGTATACCCATTTTTACAACAGTTATTAAAAAAAAAAATTAAAACTGTGTTATTAACTCTGGCTGTCGAAATATCATGGACAAATGTCATCATTGCTCTCTCTCTCATTGTGGATCGATTTATCGTGTAACCCGTCTGGATGTCCTAGAACTTTTCTTGTATATTGGAATAGCTTTAGCGATTTTTCATTCCTTAGGAAATATTCTCTATAGCAAGAACATGAAAATATAAGTCAATAGTTCAATAATTTTTGTTATTAAGCAATAGTAATATTGAAAATATCACTCATTTCTAAACAATAAAAAAATCCCCTTGTAATCCATTATTATTATATAATCATGTATTAAAAAAATACATTAAATATTACATTTCAAGAAATTTCTTGAGTTACTATTGAAAAATGAAAAGCTACTTACATTTTGATACTATTATACTTGCATATATTAAACAGCAGCACATTGCTAGACTTAATTGCAAAATTAGAAGAGCGGCAATAATAATAAATTTAGAGCAGATGTTGTAATTGCCTGTTTGTAACGAGGTTTCCATAATTCCGTTAAAACTATTGCTATAAAAAAACAACATATTATGACTTAATAAAAATGTAAGGGATTATTTTAATTTTTATCGTAACATTAATACGTTTTTAAAAAAAAATCCTATTATCCTTGGTTTCCTATATCCTGTCGATTGTTTTGTAAAAGCACCGAATAAACCCTAAAAAAAGAGGATAGAAATGGAAACACAAACACCCTCTTGCATCAGACCACAAACGAAACAACTTCCTGTAAATCGACAAAGAGAAACATTAAAAACCAATAGCAGCAGTTGTTTTTTTCTCTATTTTATTGTTATAGTGTCCTTTCTGGGGATTTACAAAACGTGCTCAACGCTTCGTCTTCCTGCCTATATATGCACTGGAATGAAATCGAATAGTCTGCATGCCCTACATAACATAAACTCGTTATCAAATTAACTACTTAAGGTTTCGGTTTCTATATTGTTAAGTTCAACGCGAAATTTCCGGGGGAAAATTCAATCGAAATCTAATTTACTAATTGCTCCTGCCCGACTCCCGGAATAGGAGATTCACCAGGATGTTTGGAGAATATGATAACTGTTATGTCGTTTAGGTGGAAGTGAATTTTGATTTTTATTTTTGTTGTCGTTTCGATTCAATATTTACGCGAGGAGGATGGATTTTGGGCGGATATTAAAATGTGGAAGGCATTTTGCTTAATTAAATTGGTTCATGTTTTCATGTTGACGAAGACATTAAGTCAGAATATGAAAATAACGCATTGTCATACATCTCTTTAGAGTAAGAAAAATTTAGCAGTCCAACAAAAATATTTTTTTTAATCTATCTTTTATTATTTTTCAGTTCTTTACAAAGCTTCAAATCAAGAAATAGTGCTTATTTTGCATTCGGTGAATTAAACTATTTTGTTATACCGGATGTCTGTTTAAGCTCGACCACCGGCCATATCTCGGCAACCGTTTATCGTACAACTTGGCGGAAAAAATCTTAATAGTAAAATGAACCACGGCAACTTCAACAAAAATATTTTTAAGGTTCCAAAATGATCGCAAACGGGCGCAATTCTTAAGATCAATTAAAAATTCGATAATTTTCATTAAATTCTAGATTAAAATTTTTACTAGCAACATTTTCAGGCGTTTTTATACAATTTTCATTTGAAACTTTTTGTTCTAACTTCCTTACGAAGGGGAGGGCGGAGGGGGGGGTATGTCTGCGTACAAAAGTAGGTTTTGCCTCAACGGATTTTAATATTACTGGTCTCATTAGATAGAGAATTTTACAAAGAATTGAAGGGTTGGGTAGTACAAAATTGCGTGGTTGTCAATAACAGGGGGTCTGTTCTCAATTTATGAATATTAATTGTTTTTTCTTTAAAATTTTAAATGGAACGATATATTTTTAATATCGTAATATTGAGGCAAATAAAAAACTGAAGAGAATGATGAAAACCGGAAGTTGTTACCTTTTTTCTTGACGAAGATAAGTCATACGAAGACAATCCAGACAAATAAAAATTTTAAATATAAATTTATTTATTTATAGGGAGTAATAATAATATTTTAATTTTAAGACGGTCTCTAAAGAGTGTATAATTTGCTTTCATTTAAATTTCTATCATATTCTTCCATAAATGTATTCATTTCAATCTTTTTATCGATTTTTTAATTCATCGCACATATTACGTTGAATCCCCCTTTAAAATGTTTTCAAATTCTCTAGGTATTGTTTTTTAAATATCATTTCTTGTCTTTTTAATACTGAAGAGTGTGTAGTTTGCTTTTTTTTTAAACTTCCATCATACAATATCGCATGCACGGTGATACTGAATTACATTATTATGAGATTTCCAAGGTGAGCCATGAAAATTAATTGTAAAAATATTAGTGTTACTTGTAGTTAAACTTTTAGTATGTATTTAGCAAACTGTGCCTTTTTGGACACCTGCACATAATTATTAAGTTTGTAAAATGAATGTATTTTCAGTGCTTTGAAAATGCAGTTGCTTCCCGGCAATATTCTCTAAATTATCCCGAAAGAAGACATTGTTGAGTTTTTATTCGCTTTGCGAGATGTTCTTGATATAAAAAAAAATAAATAATTGCTGCGTCCGAAATTGAAGTAACTGTGTTCTCTACTAATCGGCAAGCAAACATGTGTAATGAAGAAAATGGTGGACACTTTAAACATTTGTTAAGCTGATTTTTTTTTTTATATGTTGTACTTGGTCAATATATTTTCTTATTTATGTTTAGGTATAATAATAGGTTTTTTCACTTACTTTCATGTCATAGGCGGGGATGAATTAGGTCAATTTTTATACCCTTTCGTTATTAATGAGTAAATGATTTGGTTATAACTAATGCATTATATTATATTGTTTCTTTCTCTCGTTATTGTATACTTAGTTCATGAGTCATGGAAATTATTTTTGCTGTTTTCCTATAATTAGATGTATATCTGTTGGGTAATAATGATATATTATTATTATTATTATCGTTATTATTTTGTTTCAATGTCGGAAACGACAAGGCATGAAATTTAAAAATAGTTAGATAATTTGAAAACATTTAAAAGGAGAATCTAACGTAACATATGCAATAAATTAAAAAGCCGGTGAGAAGATTGAAGTGAATACATTTATGGAAGAGTACGATGAAAATTCAAGTGAAAGCAAACTATATACTGTCTACGTGACCCTCTTAAAATTAAATTATTACCCGCAATAAATAAATAAATTTATATTTAATTTTTTGTATTTTTCTGGATCGTCTTCGTATGACTATATCTTCGTCTACTACTACTTCCGGTCTGCCGATTTTACTGAAAATCTAACCAGTTCTCAAGAGGGAGATTATACTACTAAATGCAAAATTTGGAATAGGTAGCTATAGCGGTTTGACCGCTATCGTGGTCACACACAGACAGGCAGACTAACATTTTTTAAAAACCACTTTTTTGGTATCAGGGGACTTCAAAACGTGGACATCTGCAAAAATCTCGATGTCAAAAATTTTCATCATCACAATACTTCCTTATACTACGTATAAGAAAGTAAAAGAGTGACGCCGAAAATGTATATTAACGTGATAAACACTCCAGTAGCAATATGCAATCCCGCGGCTAAATGAACGTGTATGTGCGTGTAAATGTGAATGGGAACCCCTGAACTTTGTGGAAAGCGGGGAACTCCAGACATTCTGATATAAAAGGGAAATACGCGTGAGAAAAGAGGGAATAGACAGCAATATACGTTAAATATCGTATCAAAAGGCTAACTCCTAACATTAGACTACGCATAAGAGTCATTGTTAATATAACTTCAATAAATAATTTACTACAGAGAAAACGTAGTAAAGTAGTGGTCAAAGTTGTACTTAAGAAATAATTGTGCAACGTGTTATATTGTTAAGATAAATATTGTATTTCGAGTGGGTGGCAGAACAATCAGATGATGCCGTTGAAAACATCGTAGAAATAAAGAAAATTTCGTCGATAATAAGCAGCCCGAAGTTCCTGCTGGAAACAGTACAAAAAAGAAGATAAATAAGAAGAATTTAGATAAGGTATTATTTAAATGATTATTGTTTAATGACTGTAATGTTTTATGTAATAAAGGAGGAAAGACTGTAAAAATAAAAATTCAAGCAGAAAGTAATTAAATAAATGTCATCTAACAAATATATGTGTAAAGTAACTTGATATGTTCACAAGTATCGATATAAACACGTATAATATAGAATGTGCATTGTATGTAATAAATTCTAGCGTTTATAGCTTACGATTGAATCGAATGAAGGACCTACAGAAATGTTTGTGTTAGTTTAATTTTTGTAAAATAAAAAAAAATCAAATGTATTAGAATTGCTTTATAAATATATGTTACTTCTTGTGTTTGTAAAATTATAGATCCTACAGGATTCATTGATTTTAATATAAGAATTATTAAAATTTTTAAATGGTATTTTTTTAATGTACAGGAACCCCTTTTACTTAATCATTTCAATTAACCCGAATCGCCCTGAAATAATTTGAGTTGAGCTGGCAAAACAAATAATTTTAAATTTTATTTCTAAAGTTTAACTTTAAATTAAATATCTTAATTTAGAGATAGGGGTTTCTCTACATTGTGTCACCCAACTTTGGGATGGTACCTTTACAAGAATCCGGAGATCTTGCAGGACAGTTCATGGCCCTCCTCTACCAATCCATTTACTTTCAAAATTTATGTTGAGATAATTCCCCACCTGTCTGCTAAAATGTGGAGAAGCTCCATCTTATTGCAACCACATTTGTAATGGTAAACTAACAAGCATATCTTCAAACTGATTTCTTAAAGAACTCAAAAATGATTCTCCGTTTATTGTGTTCTTGAAAAAGTATGGTCCTATGACAAAATGTCCAAGAATTCCACCCCATACATTAAGAGTCCACCGATGCTGATTGTCGAGAGGAATTATCATTCTAGAATTTTCAATATTATAATAATGAAAATTGTGACGATTAACAAACCCGTTTTTATGAAATGTGGCTTCGTCTGTAAACAACACGTTATTAAAGAAATTCGGTTCCTGATCATTCTTGTTTAATGCCCAGTTACTGAAATTGCGTCTGTTAATAATATCTTGTTGGGTTAGTTCTTGTACCGGTTGTACATGGTATGGGTGAAATTTATGTTTTCGAGTAATTCTGTTCGCTGAAGTTCTCGATATTCCAACTTGCGCTCTAACATACGAGCTGATATATGAGGATTTTCCACTACAGCCTCCAGTACTGTGTTCATTTTCTTTGGTGACTATCCGTTTGTGCTTTTGGACTTTTATTTCATAATGGACGCTTCCTGTTCTTTCAAAACCTTCTTTCAGTCTAGCAAACGCATAAATATTAGGATGCCGCTCGGCATTCAGAAAGAAGCTTAAATTTGCTCTTTATTGCAAGTATGTTAATAAATTTGTTAACATATTTTATTCTATTTTAGTTTACCTTATTTTGCCACGATAATTCTGATAACTTAAAATAAAACTTATGTTCTTTTAGATAACCTACTTCATATAACAACAAATTACTTATTTAAAACCTTTTTATGAAAAAAAACAAGAAAATGGGTGTGCTTAAAACCACACAGCAGAAGTGTAAACTTCATCAAGGCGAGGTTAATAATACGAAATACAACTTTCTTTTTTTGTTCTATATTACATTTAAATAATCGTCCGCGAAGTTACCAATTCGCGAACGCAACACAGTTCGCGAAATACAATTTCGTGGCCGTTGCTATGGCAGCGGCTGTTAAAGTAAATACACATTTTGACACATGTTTAATCACACATTCTACGACTTATTTTGACAACTATCAAGTATTTGTTGTTTATTATATTCGTGTCATTTCCATGGTAACGCATGTAAAGCAAGTAAACCACTTTAATTTAGCACCTTTAGAACTAAATTAAATTAAATTGTGTCTCAATTCAAATTAAATCGATTGAAAAATTTAACGGTTGCCCAAAAAATTGTGTGTATATCTTGTCCGCGAAAAACTTTAACGTACTCGAGATTGTCTTGCCTCGGCCGCAAGCATTATTAAGGAGATTTTCGGACGCATGTATATACATAAATAGACGATATAAATACTGACTTTCGACTACCGCCCTTGATCTAATGGTTAAGTGCTGGCCTCTCACCCAGGCGGCTCCGGTTCACATCTGCTCTGGGACATGAATTTATTTATTCATTTAAATTTCAATTTAATTGAAATTAAATACCTCTATATGATGATATATTTATTTATCTTGTTCCCTTAGCCGACTTTACCCGAAGAGCGTTACATATCCGAACGTTGCAGGTCAGTCTTGTTCACTGTCTACAATCAGCGCAACGCGCCTAAAGAAGTTTACACTTCAAAAATTTACATTTTTGACAAAACATAATTTCCATTAGTGGTGTTGCAAATGTAACATCGGTTACTAAAGTATTCGTTACTCGATAAGATCGGAAGTAACGAAGATTGGTTTCAAATAATCGTTACTTTTTCAGTTACTCTCATAATATATAACTTTTAGAACACATTCTTGTCTGAAGTATTTTATAAAAAAATATAATTTAGAGTAAATAACTTTGAACAAAATATTTGATTTTAACCAATTATTAGTATTACTTGTATTTGCGTAGATCGATTTCATTATAAATGTTTTGTTTGAACTTATTGTATTGATGCAATGTAAAATAAATTTTATGCCATGTACTACATTCTACATTTATTTGTGTGATTTAATATCGTAGGAGGAGATTTTTATGATTTTGTGATAGAATATCTCCCCTATCATAAATAAAATGGGGACTTCTTAAAAAATACTTTAGGTTTTGGCATTTTACTATTGATTTTGAGTTGGAATGTTTTGTGGGATTCTTTTAACGAATTTTATTTATTTAACGTAATATACAGGCTGTTCATTTCGAAACTTCGCACTCTACATTTCGGGAATAAGCCAAAAGATTTTCTTAAAAATCTTCAAAACGAATCCGTCAATTTTAAAAATGTAAACGCTAAAATTTATTGTTTCAAAACATAGTAGCTTCCGGGGGCAGGGGGCTAAAGTGGGTGAGTCAACTTTTGCATCAAGAAATGGCACCCACGATAATACGTCTTACGTGTTTCAGGGAATTTCTCATAGATTTCCAGATTTTCAGAAATTTACAGTGGGAAGTTTTGAAATGAACACACTGTATATTCAAATTACTCTGTAAGTGAATATTTTGTTTGTACCGTATATTAACTATACATATTCCCGCACCGCACATTTGAACGAGTATTCGGTAACGAATAAAAAGTAACGGATAGTTACAAGTACTGAAAAGTAACCGAAACCAACATCACTAATTTCCATGCCTCGACAGCTATTTTCTTTTATGATTTTCCTTCTTTATTTTTGTCCAAAAAAATGCGGCGCGCATTATTCCGGTTGAGGAACCCTTTACAAAAAAAATCATATTAAAAGATAAGAGAAATGCGAGTGCTATTTTTAAATCGAGCACTAACCAGTCAAATCGACCGTTAAGATTTGTTTAAATATATTGTATATATCTATATCGGTGCGAGGGGTTGTGAAAATACGGGCCGAGTGAGTGACTGAAGGTTCTAATAAAGGGATTGCGATACTCGGATGTCGATCAGCAGTGTAAAATTATGGGACCTTGTTTAAGAAGACAAAGTAGGACATTCTAAATAAATGTCTTAGTTTGTTTATGTATTGATTATACTACAATTGATTTTAGAATCAAGAAAGGATAAAAAAAGATATATGTATCAGATTAGAAAAAACATACAAGAATTTCGAAACTGACCAGACAACACCGCAATTGTCGCTCATACTATATTATTATTATTTTATAGTAGATAATTGTTTTCAAATTTTGTGCGCTTTTCCTTACGCAAAATGGCCTACTGAAGAGCATCAAAGAAAGTAATTATTTGCCAGCAGAAAATCTGCTTAGCTTTTAATATATAGCCTGTTCCTTTATAAAAATACAACTTTAGTAGTAGGACTTAGGTTTTTCCTGCAACCAACAATTCACATACTTAATAATAATACATAAGTCGAAAATAATATTGGTGCTAAAACAGACTCCTGTGGTACACCAATTTCATTATGAACGATTTTAGGTTAATTTTACCAAATTTTTCTGATAACGTCGGCCCGAAAGCTACAAAATGACCCTTGCTTATCCTATTTGTTATTTTGTCACTAGCTTGCTATAATTATTAATGAAGTTCCTAGGTCAAAAAAAACATGAATCAGAAATTAGGACAAGTTTATTCCTGTCGTCTTCAGTATACAGGCTGTCCCAGAAATAAAAAGGCGGAGTATCAGGTATGTAAAGTTCGAACCGAAACAGGCCCATATATACCGCAATAACGAAGAAATTAAAAATTTAATTTTCTATGTTGTTTTTTAGATAAAAAATTACATTACGGACCTGGCACAGAATGTATGTTTATAAATACAGGTAAGAATGCTCATTTATAAATAGAAACGAACACGCATTCATAGAAAAATACGCTTTTATTTGTATCAAACGGGAAAAGAAACGTTAAATCGTGCTCATTCATAATAAACCATATACTCATTATATAGCATTTTCCCCAACAAATGTAAATAGACCAAATTTTGACAGAATTTGCCTTAATGAACGGGAGTCGATCTGTGCATGTGAAAAAGTCAAATACTTGGGGGTGATAATCGATCAACATCGAAAATGGACTCACCACGTTGAATATATTGTAACAAAAATAAGAAAATTAATATACAAGTTTTACATCCTTCGAGAAGTACTGAATAACAGGCTAATAACATTAATCTACAAAGTGTTGGTGGAGTCTTTGCTTCGATATGGCATTACAGCCTGGGGGGGTACATATAGGACAAACCTAAGACCACTGCAAACTGTACAGAACTACATTCTTAAAGTAATTTCAAAAAAGAACAAATTATGTCCCTCGAGAGATCTGTATAATGAAAAAATAATGAATATTCAGCAGATATACATTTTATCAGCATGTACTTACATGTACAAACAAGAAAAATCAGAAATTTTTATAAACCACCTACATAATACACGAAGCAAAGCCAATCATAATGTAAGCATGCCGAGAGGTTATAAAACATTAGGCCTGAAATCACTACCATTCACTGCCTCAAGGTTTTTCAATCTTTTGCCTGTGGACTTGAAGGAATCAAGCAGCATGAAAGTATTTAAAAATAAGTGTTGGGACTTTATATTTAAAAATGGTTATATGTTTCAAAAAGTTCTATACTAATGTTACTGTTGTATAATTCCCAAAATGGTTACCTCGATGGTTACTGATTTAGGATTTTGGTAACAAACTTGGAATGGTTTTCGGTCGGATCTGAGTGATGTTTTGTGCGTTTTGCTATTTTTGCTTTTTTTACTGTTATATTTTTTTTGCTGTTTGGACTGTGTTGCATTCGTTTCGTTGTTTATATTCCGATTTTTTGGAATAAACATGATGTTTAGGGCAATATTAGTGTAAACAAATAGATATTCAAATATGAAAATATGTTTATTTTCAGCACATACAGATATTAAGTTATCCAGGTGCTGTAACACAATTAAGTCTATTATATTAAATGAATATTTGGTATTGTAACAATAATTATTGTAAACTTTATACTTAAATACTATTGAAATAAATCCTAAATACAAAAATAATATTTTTTGCCTGATTCGGGGCGACCCACTTTATTGCAGACAATAAAAGATTGTTTTTATTTTTAAAATAGGAAGGTTGTTGCTCTTTAATGTGTTTGTAGTCGGAAACAGCTGATTATTATTATTTTAGAATATTCAATAAATCCTAGTTTTTCCAGCCTTTATTACAGTAAATATCAAGAATGTAATTATTTTTTTCTGGCAGGTGTAAATTAAAGTAATTAATGGTTTGATATTTATTATGAAGTATCTATTCCTCCTCTTTTTTTAACACAAGTAATATGGTGGTCCTAAAAAGGAGCGATTGTGAAAGTGAAGCAGGTGAATATTTAGTCCAGGGTCGGCGTAAGGCCAATTGAATTTTTTATTATTTTCTTTCTGCCGTCTACGCACGAATAAAGACTTGATATTTTGAGGGTACCTTTTTGCCACAATCTAGCTTGCGATTTCTGCTACTCCGCCTTTTTATTTTTGGGACAACCTGTACAAACACACTTTTTAAAATATACATAATACTAAACGACAAATATTTTGTATAAGGTCCTCTAATGAATTTTTGTTTAATGTTACTGGGAAGTCGCTATTTTAAAATCAAAGAATATTTGTATTTGTACTAATCATGCTCCCCTTAGAGCAAAATTCGTTTGTTTATTTTAATTCCTTCTGGTGTATATAACGGTTGTCCCAGCGGAGCGGTTAAGTCCATTATTAGTATCTAATGATGTAGACAGCGAAAAATTTTTATTACAAAAATTGTAGCTAATCATAAGGTCTAAATTAGAGATGGTCTTAAGGGTGATTTTTCATTCACCGTTCTAAAGCAAACGGTCATTTCAAAATCGCGGTGATTTTCAACAGCTCTTTTAATCACAGCGAAAGCAGGAACCGTTTATTTTCACCGTTGATGTTCACTGTTTATTTTCGCAGTTCGCTTTATTTGAAACAGCTCTTTCAATCACCGCTCTCCGAGCTGTTTAACTATATGCGTAGTGAAAATATATTTGCGGTGAAAATGAATATCTTAACACAATAAATTACCGTTATACGTATAATATATAATAGAAATTATTGAATTGATGATAAACTATCTGGGTTATAAAATATTAATATCCGCATATTAGGTATATCAGTAGGTATTTTGCATTTAATTTATGTTTTATATAAAACACATGAACGTGCAAAAAGACTTAATTAAATTAACAATATATAGTAATATGATGACATGTTTTTAGTTATATAGATGATCATGCATGTACCTATATAAATAAATGTACAAAATGTGTAT
The DNA here is from genome assembly GCA_963170755.1 of Amphimallon solstitiale. NCBI lineage: Eukaryota > Metazoa > Arthropoda > Insecta > Coleoptera > Scarabaeidae > Amphimallon > Amphimallon solstitiale. The sequence continues at coordinate 46,332,108 of OY720682.1, forward strand.
GAATAATAAATATAACTTATAAAATAGTAAATTAGTAAAAAGTAACTCCAAGCAATGAAGTATATTTTATTTATTATTTGTTCCGCTTAATGTACCTATATGCAATAATTAAATACATTTCAGTTTCTCTTCTAATATTATATTAAATATAAAGTTTACTAACTTTGTTAGAACGTAATCGACTTCGCCTATCCGATAAGTAACATCGAAAATAATTGCTTCCTTACAGCTATAGTGAAACATATTTATGTCAAATTGAATACATATATTATTTAAAGTGAAGTAAATCTTAGAATCGCAGGCAGAAATATTTCTTTACATGAAAAAGATATTTATTTGCCTCTATTGAAAAGAACCCTTTTCATCATAATAAATACGAAATTAATCACTGTGATTCCACGAATTTGCAAATGGTGAAAACAGTGATTTCGAAATCACTGTGAAAAATCACTGTCACCAATATCTGCTCTCATCTCTAGTCTAAATTGTACAATATTTGAAAAGTTGCTATGAAATAACAACTGATGATGAAATACATATTATGGGCTCAATTAGTGGATATATCTTTTCAGTAGGTGAAATTGATGTTTACATATCTACGCATGCTCTTTAGAATTCGCTAAAGTTAAAGATTCTAAAAAAAATTAAATGGAACAGCCTGTATGTTTATATATCATTGAAAAGTACTTAAGATTTACTAATTAAAAATATCACTTTCTTCCTCCTGGGGGCCATATTGCAAAAGTTATAGGATATATCTGAGTAAACCCGATTACGACTAGACGGGTACCGCGACATCTTTCTACTCTCCAACGTGAACGTCGCGTCGAGTCGAACGTGCACAGTCGTTTTTAAACATGTGTAGAGACGACCCAAAACCGATTTTGGAGTCTATTGTCACTGGGGATGAAACAGTGGTTCTGTTTTACGATCTTCTATCGAAAAGGGAGTCCATGGAATGGCGGCGACCTGATGAACCTCGCCCCAGAAAGGCGAAAGTCCTTCAATCAACGAAAACGGTGATGGCCGCAATATTGTGGGATTGTGAGGGCATTTTGCTAATTGACTTTAAAGAGCGCAATACAAATGTGAACGACACATATTATGCGTCTTTATTGCATAAATTAAGTGACAGTATTCGTGCAAAACGTCGTCGAAAATTGACAAAAGGTGTGCGATTATTGCACGACAATGCTCTCGTCCATACTGCCGCCATTTCACAAGCTGCCATCCGCGAATGCGGCTTTCAAGAATCGGAACATCCTACCGTATAGTTCGGATATGGCTCCTTGTGATTTTTGTTTGTTTTCTAATTTAAAAAAAGACCTTAGGGAACGTAGTTTTAAGGACGAGAGTGAGTTGCAAGCAGCTGTTATAGAACATTTTGACAGAAAAACTTCAGATTATTTTTACAAGGGTATCGAATTATTAATTAATCGTTGTAATAAATGTATAGATTACATTGAAAAATAAAAATTCTTGTATTGTTCCAAGTGTCTTTTTTGTATATCAGGCTGAGAATTTATGGCGCCTACCTCGTACATGCGTGCGAAAACTTTATAGAGTCCTTGATGTTAGAAAAACTTTATTAAGAGAGTCTTAAAGAGGATATTTAGTTTGTTATATGATGTTTGAAAATAGTAACTTTCATGTTCTTCAAGATATTGCGAAAATTATAGAAGTTTTCAATAACGTACATTTAAATACTTGTATTTACGGGTTGCTTTTCAAGTGAAGTAAGTCTAAGTATGACTTCTTTAATTTTAAAGTAATTTAAAATATATTCTAAGTATGATTATAAACAATTTTATGACACAGAGCGACAGCGATATATTAACTATTGTTAATTCATGAACTTCCAAACTTTTCATTTAATGAGTTTTAAAATTTTAATAAAAATTACTTATTTGTAAAAACAAAATATTGGGAGTAACTCTTTCCGATTAATTTTAGTTATGCTATGTGTAATTAAGTCTAGGCAACTCATATTTTTAAGTCTTAATCGAGTTTATTCAGATATAATATCCTATAACTTTTGGAATATCAACCACAGGTCCAAGAAAGTATATATTTTTAATTGGTAAATTTTAAGTACTTTTCAATGACATATAAATATAGCGGGTGTTCCATTTTTTTTTTTTGAGAATTTTTAACTTTAGCGAATGGTATGTAATTCTAAAGAATATGCGTAGACATGTCGAAATAAACATTAATTTCACGTACTGAAAAGACATCTCTACTAATTGAGCCCATAATAGGTATTTCATCATCAATCGTTATTTCATAGCAACTTTTCAAATGTTGTACAATTTGTAATGAAAAATCGCCATATCTCAGAAACAGTTGAAAATCATCCAATACAAGTTGATGTCAGGTTAATCAGCCCTTTAAGAGCTATCACAAAATGTGAAAAAATGCATAGCAAGTTTGTGTTGGTTCATCGTTGTCGAACACTCTGTATAAATGAAAACATTTTTAATTTGTAGAGCTTATAATTATCTATAATTTTTGTATTAAAAGTTCTTCGTTATCTACATTATTAGATACCAATAATGGACACCCCGTATATATATTTTTTGTTCTTCAATCAATTTGATAAGAGAACCATAATGAGTAAATGAGTAATTAAGATCGGTGCTAATGTGCCACAGCAAGACAAAAAAATAATATAATTTTTCATTATTAGCGTCAACCAGGCGAAAAATTTAATACATCGGGGAATCATTCATCAATTCTCCCCGAATTTCAATCTACTTCCACATTAATATCCGCAAAAATATCTGCGCTGGGAAGGAAAAAAAAACAACCCTTATTTAATAAGCGATTACGTATTACCTGTCAACGCACTCCGTCGGAGGTATATATCCTCAAGTTACGGGTAAACAAATCGGGTTTGTTCAATAAATCCCGCGCGTTTTTTCTCTGGCAAGCATCGCTCGCGTAAAGTTTATGCCTTTCCGAACGCTCGCAGCGGGACAAGACCGAGCGGAGGGTGATTGTAGTAAAAGACCGAAGAGGAACCACGTAATCACGTAAAGAGGACAAGTTAAACTGCCGGGGGCACCAATTTCGAAGAGCGATTTTAAATCCTCCGCGAACGATGGAAGTATTAACAATTTCTCCGAAGATATTCTACGATCGAATTCGCTCGTTAGCTTGTGCATTATCAGTTTGTTTCTTTTGCGAGGTAATTGGTTGGAATGGGAAGGATTCGGGCCCTGAATTTGTTCGATTTCAATGGAATATGATTATATGGCGAGATGTCGGTGAAAATTTGTAAGATTTAAATGATTTTCAAGTTTAGTACTGTAACCAAATTTCTTTCCTGTAACAGTCTTCACACTGCTAAATTGTCTTTGGTTAGAACAGTTTTTCAGGTAAAGAGTAATCAGAGTGGTTAGACGCAGTCCTCGAGACGACTACTCTGTGTTATATTTAATGTATTTGGGGGTGCCCTGTACTTGTCTTTATTTCTTGTGAAATTTTTTTCAACATATGAATTCTTTGATAAGCATCTTCTAATCTTATGACAGTAACGTAAAAGTTTCAATGTGCTGATTTTAGGTAGAGCAAATACATTATATTTAACAAAATCAGTAGATTTTGTACCCATTAAACACCATATAACCTGCCTTTGCAGGGAGAACACCTGATCAACATATTGCATCTTTTAGATAAAATATAATATACGAGAAAAATGTATGTACCTATATGTTAAAACATATTTTATTTTGTATATACAGGCTGTTTGTTCACTCGCTGATATAATAAAAACAGTACCTACACTCGGATTCAAGAAAGATGATCCCTGCGTCACTACTATATAATTCTATCAAAGAATTATGTCTATATCCGAATAAGAAATAGTATCAACTTGTATAACAAGGATAGCATAAACGAATGCATATGTTTTCAGTACGATGCAAGCACGACATACGTTTCATAGAATTTATTTGAGCAAGACAAAGACGGAGTGATTGCATGCGCTGTATTATTTCATACACTTCCGTTTAGCGTTTTGGCTTTGACATTAACGCTTTGACATTTCTAGTAGTTTCATCGTTTGATTTCGTTTCACAATTTGTTTGTTGTTTCAATCTTTATTAAACCAGAATGTCACGACGCGGTAAAACATTACGGTCACAAGCTCAAGGACTCGTTTTAAATTTATTAGAATATTTCGAGCAAGAGAAGGTGGTCCTCTAATATCCCTTACATCTGTACAACAGGTAAACATTGTGAGATTTAACATTTTACAAATTCTAATGAATATCTTTTAGCGAGTAGCAGATGCATTGAAGGTAGGACTAGCTTCAGTAAAACTAAAACATATTAAAGCCCGATCACTAAATAGTCCTGTTCTAAAAAAAAAAAATTGTATTTATTGTTTGTTTTGTAGCCACGTTATTTCTCAATAAAGTTCTATTATCATTTGTATTTTGGCATATGTTAAATTTAGTACATTAAAAGACTATTGACTTTATATTACATATTTTTAATAAACGATAAAGGCGATTATCTAACTTAGTTATCTAATTATACATAACCTAAAATTAGATCGATCAATCTAACCGGAAAACGTAGGATGTCATCATTATAATTTCCATGTTCATTTTATAGTTTACAGTACTTATCATGATGGCGAAGTATTGATTTGAATCATACGATATTAAAAAATGACGCAGGGATCATCTTTCTTGAATCCGACTATATGTATATTTATGTCAAGTATATCGATATCCGACAAAAAAAATATTTTTTTCTCCAACCGTAAAAAAAGTATGACATATTTTGACTGTCAGGAGTATTTAAGGTTGTCATTTTCCATACTGATCCAAGAAAGTGGTATCTAAGCAACAAAAATAATCACTTTTAATCCTAGTAGTAAAAGTGGTTATTTTTAATCCTAGGATAAAAAAGTATTCATAGTTTTAATTTTTTATTTAACGATTTTTATTTATTCACATTAATGTTGAATGTACAATTTAAGCACTTGTTAAAATTAAATAAACCACTGCCATCAGTAGCCCCATTCTTAGAGCGATCTAAGCGGTCCAACACGTTTTCTGCAATTGTAATATTATTTTCAGATGTGATATCAGAAATGATATCGGCGCTTCGTCCAGTACTACCACTATCATCTACATCTCCCAATATCCTTTTCGCAATGTTTTCTTTGTTCAAACGTGACTCTTCAATGTAGGATTCCGCCACAGTGCTTGATCTCCAACCTCCGTGTCTTTTAAGACATGTTAAGTCACCACCGCCGTCAACCAAAAGAGTAGCAGACGTTCGTCGTAATGCGTGTCCGATATACTCTTTCCAGTTGTCCAGCTTCAAAAATTTTGCTACTTCTTGCGCGACGGCACTGATTTTGTGAATACCAACCACCATCGATGACACTTTCCATTAACATATCTGAGAAATAATCGACGTTCTACCAATCTGGGTGGACGTAAAGCAATATATTTTCGATAAACACTTAAATACTTTTCTCCCAACACAGTAAAGGAACGTGACCTCTTCGATTTGGTATCGGGAATTTTTATAATTAAGGCGGATTTCACATCTTCAACATTATCAATTCTTAATTTCACGATTTCATCACACCTCATTGCTCCTGCAACCCCCAATACTAAGACAACCTATAAAGAAACTCTTTAAAAATGTTATTCTTTTATTTTGAAAGTACTTACCTTCTGCATCAAATATAAATTATCAGGTGCATTGTTCAAAAAGTTATCCACTTGCTCCTTTGTAAATACACGCTACTTTTTTGGTAAATATCCCTCACTCTGTCTCTTGAGAAAAGCACGCAACTTTGAATATTTACTCATATCGATACCCTTCTTTATATCCAACGTTGACCGCAACATGGAATATTGTGACCAAAGCGTAGACGGCTTCATTTTATTTGCTAAGTTTGAGAAATACACTATGAATACATCTTCTGAATACACCTGAACATTTTTTCATTTGCACCAATCAATAAACCGTTGGTACGCGTACTCACAAATTTCTCTAGATTTCTGCGGGAGAAGATTCAAAGAAACTACTTTCGCACACTCCAGTATGTCTTCAGGAACACCCAAATCTTCATTAGTTTCCATTTTTACAAAGTTTTCAACAAATTGGACCACTAATAATCACAAATGAACGCAATGACAACTAATGTATGACTAATGTTTAACAACATATCCATGACAACGTCGATATAACTTACTTACCTACTTCGTTTTATTATCCCAGTGCATGATTTCGGTTGAATAAAAAATAGACTTCGTTTCATTATCGCAATGCATGATTTCGGTTGCAGAAAAAATAGCATGTTGCATTCGGATTAAAAATGTCTTTTCGACGAGTACAATTTTACATTTGCGAGGCGGAGCGTAGCGTAGCCGAGCGAATGTAAAATCGAGACATAAGACATAAGAGACATTTTTAATCCTAATACAACAATCTACTATTTTTAATTGTGTAATTTTTCAAAAAAAAGTCAACGTTTTTATATTAGATAGTACACATTATGCTGATTAACAGGCGTGCAAAAATAAACACACATATGATTGAAAGGTCGAGTGTGTGTGTTACCTTATGCATGTTCGCTTTATGAAAACACTTTCATTAGGGATAAAAAAATACTAACACAGCTACTTCTTCAGATATCCGAATACAAAATAATAAATTAAATAGTTTATCTTTTAATAGCGATTCAATCTGTTTTCTTGTTCGTTTGTAATGCACAATTACAGTAAATGTTCGAAATTCCCACTATTCTTTTGAATACATACTCTGGCGCATCGTATAAGTGACTCACGCACATTGCGTTCACGTATACGATCCGTTTTCACAATACGTTCACGTAATTCGTCAATATCGTTGATTTCTGGGATGCATTTGATCTTCCCGCAGCGTTCTCCAGACGGTATAATTGGACACATTAAAGTGTCTAGCAAGTTGTCGTGTAGGAGGTACTAAGTGTTGGGTCGTTTTCTATAGGTTCTATGAGATCTTCTTCTGCGTCTAATAAGTACTATATTGCTTCTGCCACGTCCTCCGCGTCGTTGTGGTTCAATTCGTCCAGTATCTCTTAATCGCTGAACTAATTGTACAAAGGTAGCTCTCGCGGGCAATTTTCTGTTTGAAAATTATTCCGCATATCGTCGCCGAGCTCTTGCAGCATTTTGTTCGCACTCACCATACATTAACACCATATCTACTAATTCCTTATTATTGTAAGCCATATTTTTGAAAGGAGACGCATTAAAAATAATTAAATAATAAAATATCCGCCAGGTATAACTTCAGTGGTCCATACAAATACGAACACTAGACTAACAGCTGTTAAATATCGTAATATGATACACTGTAAGCACACTCTTCGTGTTCGAGCTTCTTGTTTGCAACAGGTCAGCATTTATCGTTTAAATAAGCAAACCTTGCGTAGAAGGTACACACATACACACTTACACTATGTGTACAGACCGTCTTAACAACATTTTCCAATGTTTTCTTCTTTTTTTTTTCGCGCTTGTTTGAAAACTTTTACTACGCGAATTTTTGGTAGTACATTCTACATTTTGTGAAATTTATACTCCCCAAATTAGGACACCGAGTAGTCAAACACCCTGTATCTCCCTTGACTTCAACACACTTGGCCCAGAGTTTCTCCAACATCAGTATTCCTTCCGGGAAGTGAGAGTTTGAAGGACTGTTAAAATATCCATTTACTCTCAACTTCTTCACTGGACCCAAAGCGCTATCCAGAAACAAATTTTTTCAAGTTTGGGAAGAAATGGAAGTCTGAGGATGTCAAATCAGGAGAATAGGGGGGATGGTCGAGCAAATAATACCTCAAATCCCGTAGTTTTCCCATTTCCAACGCACTTTTGTAAGCAGATGTGTTGTCCTGGTGAAACATATTCTTTTCTTCTTCAAACCAGGCCTCTTCTCGCGAATTTTGGCATCCAACTGGTCAAGAAGGTTGGAGTAATATTCGCCTGTAATTGTTCTGCCTTCTTGAAGGTAATCAATTAACAGGATCCCTTTCGCATCCCAAAATACACTGGCCATGACCTTTCCAGCAGATGAGATCGACTTCGCTTTCTTTGGCGCTTAACCACCGGTTTCCACCCACTGCTTCGACTGGTGTTTCGTTTCTGGCGTGCAGTGGTGGACCCATGTCTCATCCATGGAAATAAAACGTCCCATAAAATCGGTCGGATCCCTATTAAATCGGACCAAACACGACTTTCGCGCTTACTTAAAACTGAAATTAAAGCGCAATATAAGGAATAGCAATCTAGACTTGAATCTAATATTGCACTGGAATTTTGTGAACAGCAAACGATCATCTTCCAGAATACCGGGATCTGTAACACTTAATCACGACATACTTGATCAGCCACAGGATATTGTTCAGGCTTTTTCTAATATTTTTGCTGATGTCTTTAATTCTCCCATACCCAATCTCAGTGCTCAAACTGATATTGAGGTGAATACTGTTTCCTTTGATATTCCGTTTATACGATTCATATCCTGGGGCCGAATTTTCGTACGATTGCTATCGAAAATCAAACGTCAGATAACAATTTTGATGTTCTTATGTTAACTGAGACATGGATGTCAACGAGTACTGATCCTGCTGTGTTTACCATACCAGGGTATTGTTTCTACCACCGGGATAGGGAGGGTATGGGCGGGGGAGTTGCGGCCTACCTTAAAGCTTCCCTTATTTGTCAGGTTATCGATTTAGATTTTTCAGTTGCTTCTTCACTTGAGTATATTATCCTAGGCATTAAGCTGCCTACAAAAACTATTGCTATCGGAAATTTTTATAGACCACCAAGAAGTAATATTAATGATTTTATAGACGATTTCGATCATATTCTTTCTTATATTTATCCCGGTAGTGACTACATTATTTGTCTTGGTGATTTCAATGTTGATCAATTTGATTTAAATAACCCTTTACGAGCCTGTTTAGAATCTTACGGTTTCGCTCAAGTGATAAAGGAAGCAACAAGAATTACTAAAACGTCCTTTACACTTTTGGACCCCATATTTGTGTCCAATTCTGATCTGGTTGTTTCGACTGGTACTATTTCGGCTGATCTGATATCTGACCACAGATTGGCTTATTGTGAATTATCAACTCGGTTCGTTAAATCCGCTCCTAAACTTATTCGTTACAGAACTTTTAGAAACCTATGTTATGCTTCCTTTGCAAATGATTTGCACAATCTCTCCTGGGCTTCCCTGATTTGGGAGGGCGATATTGATCGGAAACTTGATATTTTCAATGAATTTCTGACTACTTTGTTTAATTTTCATGCTCCATTGGTGGAGGTTAGTGTAACTAAGCCAAAAGCTCCCTGGCTGACTGAAAATTTGAGAATGTTTATGAAGTTAAGAGATAAGGCGCTTTCTCATTTTAAAAATACTAGATCTGTTGATGACTGGAATAAATATAAAGAACTTCGTAATTTTTCTCTAAATATGGTTAGACTTGAAAAAAAGAAATATTTGGATACTGCTTACAATTCTTCTAATCCTAAAAGATTATGGACCACGCTTCGGTCTCTTAATGTCAAGTTCTCCTCTGAGACTCTACTGCCCAACCATTTGGCTGATGTTCACAAAATTAACGATTTCTTTGCGCCTTTTGTTCAATCTGTTAATGATAATTCCAATGATTTGATTGCTTACTATAATTCCACCCATCATGGTTCTGGAGTCTCTTTTGGGTTTGCATTGGCATCAGTTGAGGAAATCCATACAATTCTTAATGGTATTAAGACTAATGCATATGGGTGTGATGATATTTCGGCAACCATGCTCAAATACTGCAGTCCTTTCATTGATCCTTACGTTACTCACATTATAAATTGTTGTATTGAGCGGTCCTATTTTCCTGCAATGTGGAAATCGGCCTTGGGTATGCCCTTGCCTAAAAAAAAAATCCTACGACCTTCTCTGACATTAGAATAATAAGTATATTGCCAGTTCTTTCTAAAATGTTGGAGAGGGTTCTTTATAATCAGATATTCAATTTCTTTACTGCCAATAATTTTCTTTCCCATTATCAGGCTGGTTTCCGGAAGGGCTTTAGTACGGCCACGGCGTTGGCTTATGTGTTGAATGGAATAATGACGTCTATTGATAACGGATTGACTTCTGTGCTTATTCTTTTGGACTACTCGAGGGCATTTGACACGATTTGTCATCCGCTGCTTATTTCTAAGCTCAAATATTATGGATTTTGTGATGATGCGCTTGTTCTACTTCGATCTTACTTGTCTGGAAGAACGCAGCGAGTCATGTATCGTGGTGATGTTTCAAATACTTCCGCTATTTTATCCGGTGTTCCTCAGGGTTCAATCCTGGGCCCGCTGCTTTTTATTATTTACACTAATGACATTTTATCATCTGTGAATCACTGTAACGTCCAAGCCTATGCAGATGACACACAGCTATTTCATTCATTTCCTCTTCATGAATACCAAATGGAGGCTGATAATATTAATGCAGACTTGTCTAAGGTGAACAAATTATCTCTTGAACATAATTTAATACTTAATTCGCAGAAGACTAATGTGTTAATTTTTGGCTCTAAATGTCATGTTGAATTTTTAAAATCTAATTTGCGGTTACGTATCTCGAGTAATCTCTTACCTTTTTCCGATGTTGCGAAAGATCTTGGGTTATTAGTTGATACTCGACTTCGTTTCAGTGAACCTGTTTCTTATTTGTTGGGGAAGTCCTATGGAGTTTTGAGAGTTTTATATGCGAATAGATATATTTTAAATTCTTTTTTGAAGCGACGACTATGTGAATCCCTAGTGTTGTCTCAGCTTAGCTGTTGTGATTTCATTTATGGTCCATGTTTGGTTGCGCGGGATGGGTTGCGGATTCAAAAGCTTCAGAACTCTTGTTGCAGACTTATTTGTAATCTTAGGAAGTACGATCACATTTCAACCAGTATGAAATCTGTTGGGTGGTTAAATATGGAAAACCGACGTAAACTTCATCTGGCAAACTTTGTCCATGCGCTGCTTCAATCGACGTCTCCGCCCGTCCCTCTCAGTGGCTTCTTGATTCCACGGCATTTCATCCATGTTCTCAATACGCGTTTCAAACATTTGCTCACTGTTCCGCGTCATCATACATCTATTTTTGAGCGATCGTTTAGTTATTCCGCCGCGCGCCGTTACGCTTTATAATAGTATACCGGATGACATTAAAAGCCTCTCTAGTTGCGCGGGGTTCAGTCGTGCCCTTAGATCTTACCTTTTTTCTTTGCAGTAGCACAGTTTCACATGCTCTGATGTCCGAGTTGTTTTTTTTTCTGTGTTTTTTTTTTGTTTTTTTGTGTTTGTGCCGTCTATTACTTTGATTATTATTTTATGTTTATTTTGTATTAGTTGATGGACTCTGGTTGAGTATGAGTAGCTTTAGCTAGACTTCGCCAGTTTTCATCAATGGTTTACTTTCTCAAATAAAGGCAAATTATTATTATTATTATTATTATTATAGATAGCTTTTCAGTCCGTTAATTCTGACATAAGAATGATATGAATTTTAAATTACTGGTTATTAATGCTATTTCAACATTCTGGCATTGTTATAGACGCACGTAAGGGCGATAAAGTTATTATAAAATGATGTTTATTTTGTAAATTAAATATTTAGACATGATTTCATAAATGAAAATTTCTAAAACACAATGCGTAAATCAGTAACCCACTAGTAGAATTGTTCTAAGTTTCGACATACAAATTTATTGCATTCACTTCTACATGTAGTTGCTTGAATTTACATACACGATGTTTGGCTTCGTAAGTTCTTTATTGATTTTATTTACAGTATAAATAATATAATGTATAAGCGTTTCCTTGAACAAGATTTGATTCACCATGTCTTTGCGGTACAAATTCTTAATAAGCAGTTCTACTGTATTCAAAATAGACGATAAGCTTGAGTTCCAATTTTCATGCTTAGATCATTAATTATCAAAATATTTATAACAGTCAGTGTCAGTTGTCAGTGTAAAATCTAGTGTTTCGATTAGTACCTAACTTCTACTATAGGCTGCCTTGTACATAAATTTCTTTTAACGGCATTTTTTAAGAATCTAGAATAAAAAAAGGAATTTGAAGATAAATTATAGTAAATAAATAAATAAACAAAAACGCTTACTACTAGAAAGTTAAACCTTATTGCTCCCAATGTCTAACTGTATTGCGTTATTACGGATATTACGATTTATATTTTAACTAGCTAATGAAAAAAATGCCCCGAAGGGGGCAGAAAAAAGGTGAACATACTTAAGCAAAAAGGCTCCGAATATGAAAAAGAAGCGTACAAGCACGAAAAGGATAGTACAAGTGTTATTTTGATGAACACATTAAGGAAAGGATTTAACTGCTGAATTGTGCTATAGTCTCATAACTTGGAAAAAATATTTTCACCAAATAATTTTTATTCCGCAGCCGAGCAAGTTGAGGGATAAATGTTGTTACAAGGATGAAGTATTTTGAGGAGTTTCCTGTTGAGGTATAAAAATATAATCTGCTTATAACACTAGCCGACACGATTTTTATAATTGACTTAAAAGTCTAAAATTTTAGTATTTTAGTTTTAAACATAAAAACTGGATTCTAACATAGGGTACATCACATTTTCAACATAAATTTTTTATCTGTTTTCGCTAAGATTAACGTAAAATTTAAAATTAAAAAAGTATTGTAACAAGCTCGAGCATGTTCGCGGCTATACCGTGAAGGTCAGCGGCAAACAACAAAGGATACGACGTCACGCATTCCAGAGAAAAATAGAGAATTCTAATATGTTAGCCATCCCGGAATATATTAAAATGGAAACTTCTGGAATCGATAAGTGCATATATGAAGGTAACAGCCGGCGTAGTGATTCATTTATTGTTTAGTTGTAGACGCGGTCTGGCAAGAGACAAGAGAAATGTCACGGAATTGTCACTTATTTAAAAAGTTGTGTTGCGCCTGATTTTCAAGAACGGAAAACCGTGCAAGAGGCTGTAAAAATTCAGTGACTTAAATCAAAGATGTTATGAACAATATTTTGGTTTCAAAATTTAAAATCAAGACAAAACGTGGGTACCACGTATGTTAAGGACGTTTGTTATTATTATTTTTCTTTTATAAAGTAATATTCTCTGTTCTATGTAAAACGTATATATGTTTAGTTTTAATCTCTATTTGCTTTATTTTACAAAGGAACAATTAATTAGAACATGTATATTTCTCTGTATAAGTGCTTACAGTCATTTTATTACTTCATAATCGTAAAATAATGTATATTTAAAATTAAATCTGGAAAGACCAAGAGGGACATCAGTCTCGTAATGTAATCTCTTTCTTAGAAACTCCTCTATTGGCCGTTCTAGAAAATCGGTAAAGTGCTTTGTCTAAATTACCATTTATTTTCTTTCTTTTACTAACATCATGCCGTTGTAGTACTTAAAAATTCATAAACATTTGCCGGATTTCAGAATTATAGATATTCTGTAATTGAAGGAACCCGTAGCAGCAGGGCTCATATATTTATATCAGATAATTGTATTGCTATTTGCTCCTTCCGAGAACCTTTAATGAAACTTACAACCCATTAATGTTCGGTTTTTCCAGACAACAATAGATGAGGTACGGTTTTGTAAACTTACCACCCCACTCTAAATACTGAATTTGTTTGTAACAGAAAATTGAAATCAGTTTATCAACAAAACTCAACTTGTTAGCAGTTAGCTATCATGTACGGTTCAACTTGCCCAATGCAAGAAGCCTACATTTATTCTCATTGTTATTTTATTTAATTGTAAATAAAGTTGTATATAACAGTGTAGTGTTATTTCATTTGTGAATAACCACGTATAGCGTAAATTCAGTTATTCTTTACTACTTCTAAAACAAGAAGATCCAAGTGAAAGAAAAACGATTCAAGTCTTTCAAAACAGGAAGACTCAACAACGTATATACTGTATTTCGTGTTATGTCAAATTAACTCAATGAAACAAAAACTAGAATTCTTCCGCAAATTCCACGGACGAGGAAGATACAAACGATGTTTCGAATGTGGCATTTCCAAGTGATCTGACGTATGTTCCTTCTGAGGAACTATATCTTATTACTCAAGCAGATCTGAATAATTTGATACGGGATTTGGATTTAACCAAAGAAAAATCACAAATTTTGGAATCTCGATTAAGATAATAGAATCATTTACATTCCACTACAAGAATCTCTGTACTGAAGAATTGTCATGAAAATTTCAGTTCATTGTGCAAAGTTGAAAGAAATTTCTGTTACTGTACTGATGTAGATCAACTTTTGTGTAAAATGAGTATTGAATATAACCTTGCAGAATGGCCATTGTCTATCGACTCGTCGAAAACAAGTCTCAAGGTCATTATATTTTATAATGGTAACTCAAAACCATCAATTTTAGTGGCTCATTCTACAAACAATAATAATAATAATATGTCTTTATTATACAACAGAATATTCCATTTACAGGATAATTATTACAAAATAATTCGGAGCAGCTCTGCCCAACTCTGGAAAAAGGCAGTAACCAACAATAAATTGAAAATTTACTTTTTGATCTTTTTGGGTTGATAAGGTAATTTTGCATCTATTTTCAACATAAAAAAGCAGTACATGTAACCAGAAATGGGTAAAAAATGCATAAAACACTTACTGCCAATATCAAATTTCCTAATAATACAATAAATAAAAGCAGCAGGTGCACAATACTCAGTATAAAGGCAGTATGTGATATCGAGTTAATAGATACTCCGTTTGTAATATGCATTTAATTGTGTAAAAAATCTTATTTGCATATTAATATGGCAGTAAGTATATTTTACAATGAAAAAAAGCAGCAATTATCTAACCAGGTTTAGTTACTCCTTTTTTACATTCTATTTGATTATTAACCAGAAGAAGAAATTCAATGGAAATAAGCAGTAGCCATAAACTAGACAGTAGTTACTGCTTTTTTTACGTCAAAACCGTCGTAGATGCTGCTTTTTTACAATGCAGCTGTGCGTTTTTGAAACACGCCACACATCGACACCAGCGCAATCTTGTTAGTTACTCTTAATTTGTCAATTCGACGGTTTATTTAAATTTCTTCTTTTCCTTTAGCACAAAGGAAAAGAAAATTGCAGAACAGAAGGAGTTTCCTGAAAACATTGTAAGTGACGAAGTATTCGAAAAGGAGAAAGAGGTAGAAACGACAGAAGACGAGTAATTAGAAGCTGACAGTCAGTTGGAGAAGAACAACAACGGCCATTTTGAAAATCAGCAAAACTCCACTACTACAACAGGTATCAACACACTGAGTGATAGTGAAGTGATCGACTGTCCATCTGCAGAGGAACTTGATAAGAATAGGAATAAACGAAATATTAAAAAGAAGAAAAGCGACACTAATCGGAAAGAAAAAGCTATGATCAAAGCCAGAACAAAACATTTCATTAGAGAACCATGTTCTACAAGATGCAAGAGCTTAATATCTGAAGAATAACGACGGGCAATTCATGAAAAATACTGGTCACTTTCATGGATGCAACGAAGAAGTTTCATTTTGAATTCCTGTTCTCGCATGTCTGTGAAAAGAAGAACCACGGCAACTGATTCTCAAGGAAATGCTACTTTTATATTCCGATTAAAAGGAAATAATGGAAAGTTAACTGATGTGTGTTTTTACTTAACGACACTGGGCTATCACAAGAAAAATGAGAAAGTAGTCTTCAATATTTTACATAAATCAGCGTCTGGTGCAATTATTCCGGAATCTGATGGAAGAGGAAAAGCACCAAACCCTAAAAAGATTGATAGGCATGCAATAATGACACATGTAAATAGCTTCCATCCAAACATATCTCACTACAGGCGTGAACACGCCTCACGAGTAAGGTGTTTACCAAGCGACATTTCGGTCGCTTTCATGCATAAAGACTTCGTTGAAAAATTTCTCCAACATAATTGCTCCTACGAAGCGTATCGAAAAATTATTTTTCAGGAGAACATCAGGTTTACGAAGCTCGGGCATGAAGAATGCGAGACTTGCGAGGTTATGCATCTACATAATCCTGATCATGGAAAAGAAAACCTTAATCCGGATTGCGATCAATGTCAAAAATGGAAAAAACATATAGACAGAGCAAACATTGCAAGATCTTTGTACAGAAAATATGCAGAAACAAAATTCGATCCAAAAACTGTCTGTGTGTCTGCAGATCTAGAAAAAATTATTATGTTGCCTCGTATGGAAAATTTCAAAAAAGTGCTGTTTACCCCAAGAATTATAGCCTACAATGAAACCTTACAAATGCCTTATAAATGCCAGTAGGAGGAAATACAATAAAGAAAACATCACTCCCTTTCGCAGCATTATGGCATGAAGCAATCAGAGGTAGAGGAAAAGAGGAATTGATAAGCACATTTAATGCTTTTTTTTGGCAAAACAGAGATGCGGAAAATTTTATATTTTGGCTCGACAATTGCGCGGCGCAAAATAAAAACTGGGCCTTCATCTCTTTTTTGGTTTACATAATTAATTCTGCAAAAGTAGCAGCTAAATCTGTAGAGATACATTATTTTGAGCCAGGTCATACTTTTATGTCGGCGGACTCTGTGCATCATCAAATAGAGTTATCCTTACGTCGTCAGAAGAAAACTTGCGATTTCAATGATTTTGTGACTGCAGTGCAAAAAACGAACAGCGGAAAGATGATAACAAAAATTATTAACCCTAGTGATTTCTATACTTTCCAAGACTTCTCGGTAACAAGTAAGAGAAACGGCCAGGGAGGCACCAAAGTATTTCTCTCAGATATTGTTTACTTAAATACCGTACGAGGATCTTTTCAGCTGGAATATAAGACTTTTGCTGAACCAACCTGCTACGTACAACCTTGCGGAATAGCAGAAGATAGAAAATCGACCATTATAATAAACCATCTCGAATTAATGGAAGACAATAGAAAAGATTTTTGGTTGAACCTGCTAGTTAGATATTAATCTTGTTTCACATCATTGTGATTTTTGATTTATTATATTCTTAAATAAATTTTTCCATTAAAAATTATATTGCGATTTTTTTCTGATATTGTTTTGCGCTGCTTTCCAATATAAACAAGCAGTATCTTCCAATCAAAGAGTTAAAAAGCAGTAGGTGCCACTTACTGCCATCTGACTACCTTCTGCATCATAGAATATGAATATAAAAAGGCAGTATCCGCTTTTACTTAGAAAAAATAAAGAATTTGCAAGTAATTTTCACTGATTACATATTTTTAAATGTTTTTACTACTAATAATAAATAGTACAACAAGTTATGCTTTTGAAATTCGTCAAATCACAGCTCAAAAGTATTTGCAACTTTTCCACCATTTCATAATTTTTTAGATACTGCTTTTCTCCATAGTTGGGCAGAGCTCCCTCTATACAAAGTAGAAATAAAAAAATTAAATAAATAAATAAAAAAGAATAACAAATGCGCTGAAGAACACAATACCAAAAAAATATCTGTCATAAATCTGTCAGAGTCTAGTAAATCTTACAACCTAGCCACTCAGCTACCTGAACGAATCCGGATAGATACTCATAATATTTAGTCATCATGTGGTGCTTTAAAGAGAAAGTTAGTTCTACGTCTAGGTAAAACGAAAGACACATATGATCGCGTCAAATGCGAGTGAATAGCAAAATAAACTTGCGAAAACAAAGCAGATGAGTCTACTTTATTGTTAATTAAATTAAAAAGGAAGTTGGTACTGATTATCCTTCTCCTGTCGGTTAAAGACTGGAAGGAATGTCTTTTAAGAAGAGAAACGTCATCAATACTGAAACTAATATATTTCAGGAAACGTCTTTGCACTTGGTCCAAGATTATTTCTTGGTTTTAAATAGTGCGGATACCAAATGATAGCACCGTACACCAGTCTACTTCGAACGAAAGCGTAATATATCGACTTCACAGCCAGTAAACCATTGAAATTCCTGCATGAACGGATAAGGAAACCAATGATTTAGTAGCCGCACTGCAAATTGAAAAAATATGGTCGGAGAGCAGAGTCGAAGAGGACTCCTAAATCATTGAAATGCTTATGCCTGGGTATTGCTATTCGATTCGACATGGTAATCAAAGAAGACAGGGTTAGTGACTTTAGTGTACGTGAATATTGCGCATTTTTCTACATTTAAGAATATTTTATTTTGCAGACTCTAACCATAAACTATCTGCAAATTGTCCTGAAGTAAATGACAGTTTTCAACACTTCCAATTTCCATAAAGATCTTTAGGTTATCGGAAAATGCTAGGACGGAGCAATTCAGAGAATTAAGAAATCATTAATGAAAATATTGAATAGCAAGGGACCAAGGTTAGATCCCTGCGGAACATCTGAAGTCGGTGTAAAGTGACCAGATTGGTATCCGTTGTAGCATACGTAACAGGACCGATGACAAAGATATAAAGACAAGAGCTTGAGCAAACCAATCGAAAAACCGAAGGCATCAAGGTTTTGGAGAAGCAACGAATGATCATTGCTATCAAAGGCTTTAGCAAAGTCAGTGTAAATAATATCAACTTGAAGGCGTTGATCCAAAGCTTTGCTTATATCTTGTGTTATTTCAGCGAGATTAGTGATGGTAGATCGTGTAGGCACGAAGTCTTGTTGTCGAGGTGAAAGTAACGATTTAGATTCAGTAATTATCTGCTGATACATGACAAACTCAAACAACTTGGCAAAATTACTTAAAATACTAACGGGCCTATAATTAGTGATATCACATATAATAATTCGAGTAATTTTCCAAACGTCAGGAAAGGCCAAGTTTAAATGATCCAATTAAACAGAGTTTTTAACGGTTCACATAGCACAGACATGCAGTCCCGCACGAAGAAACTAGACAGACCATCATGTCCAGCTGTTAGATTTTGTCTGAGTTTCTTGATAGAACGTAAAACATCATTAGAGGTGACGGAGGAGATTGAAATTGAGTGCACACTACTGCCATCTGGCGAATAAAATGTTGAGCTGGGTTGGAAGACGTTGGAAAATGCACTGGCAAAAGCATCAACTATAGATTGAGGAGTACAGCACTCATCATTGTTGTACGACGTATATCCTGGAATTATAGTACTGCCACTCTTACTCCTAACGAATGTTCAAAAGGTCGCAGGATCTGTCGTGATTTGAGATTCCATATAAAAGTGATAGTTGTTGTAAGCTATAGACACTTCATATTTGACTCTGGATCTTAATCTAAAGACACACACAAACACAAAAGAGACGTATGACAGTACGTCAACTATATTAAATCTCATTCAATATTCAAATCATCTTTGGCAAATCTGTGGTGACCTTAAAGTTATTTCCTTATTACTTGGACTGCAAGGAGGGTTTACCAAATATTGTGTGTTTTTTGTGTCTGATGCAAAAGTTTGCGACGGTCCACAAGCTAGGAAGCTGTTTAAAGGCAAAATTTTGAACGTACCATGACAGATTTAGAGCTGGCAGCATGAAAATGTTTGCAAATATTTTCTGGGAAATCAAAAGAGTGAAAACTACCAAGATATCGTGACTAATTTCCTAGAAAACTATAAAAATTTAGTGTGCCCAATGTCGCTCAAAGTTCATTGCTTGCATTCACATTTGGATTTCTTTCCTGCTAATTTAGGAAAGACGAGCGATGGATGGCAATTTCTTGATGGAAGTATTCCATCAAGAAATTGCAGAAATGGAGAAATGATATCAAGATAGGTGGGATCCCGTCATGATGGTAGATCTTTGCTGGTTTCTTATTAGAGAAGGCAACAGGCAACATAAAATGAAGAAATGACTCTATTTATGCAAAACTTTGATATATCAGCAATTTTCCTTTGTGTTCTTGATACTAATTAAACATTTAAGTATGTGTTATGTCAAGATTTTTGTAATTACCTATTTCTTTTTATAACTTCTGTATAACAAATTTTCCAAATTATTACAATATTACTGTTTATCTACTAGCGGAGTCTGATTATAACTTTAAAACTAGATGTGGTGAAAAGATTTGGTATATGGTTGTGCCTTCAGTTAAAGACTATAAGAAATTCGTTATTTTCGCTAAATTACTTAATTATGATTATTTCGTACTCTAAATTTTGACATACAATTTTCAAAACTAAAACATCTACACGTGTCTACACTTAATCGATAAAACACCCCCATTACTTCATCATAAATCTAAACATGAACGTTTGAGATATTCTGTATATTATTTATTTTCTATTCATTCATTCGTCAGAAACCGCGACAAATATTTTGTTCTTTAACATTAGAGTACATATATAGGTACTATATCAGCATTCCAAAAGGAAACGCCCCATTTTTCTTTAACGATAACCACAAAACACCGTACAAACATCGAATATTAACTATAAATAGTGTCTACATGTGTATTTGTATGGTCCCCGTTCTAGCAACTTCCTTTTAGCTTCCTACAAAACAACAATTGATTACATCATGTCACCGGTGACATCCGATAAGTCGACAACTTTGAGTCATTCCCGTTCCATTCACTTTCGCAGTCATCTTGAGTTTAGATTCGTAGTGTACTACTGGCATATCTATTCATGTTCCTCACACGGTGAAAGGACTTTAAAGAGAATTTATAAGACGTGTTAAATCCAAAATCGTATCTTGATTGAAGACTTCAGCTCTGTTCTCGATGCTGTTTATTTTATGTTAATACAGAGTTGTATTTAGGTACTAGGTGGTCCATGGTAGCGGGAGATTTTGAGAATTTTATTATTCGAAAAGCAACAGAACTTAGTAAAACACAGTACACCAGTAAGTAGACAAATATTGGCCATTTTCATTTCTTAAAAATTATGTCGGGCAAATGATCTCATCTTTTTTCTATAACTTCCTGAAGTCAGACGTTGAATTCTGCATAACACACAGCAACACATCTAACGGAATGTTGGCAATTTCTTGAATAATTTTTCTTTTCAGCTCCCGTATATTTCATGGTTTATCTGCTCTAACTCGATCAATGTTATCCAAAGTTTTGATACTTCTGTTAGGTCCCGTTCGTTTGACATTGTTCGCTGATCAGCTTTTCTCAAATTTACGAACCTACTCTTTTATGGCGTGACCAGATGGAACACTCCCGTGACGAGGAATATTGAAATGAATTCGAAATTTCCTCGATACTGCGACCACAGAGTTATTATTTTTGTAATACGCTTTGATTGAGCCTATTGTTTTATATAGGGATAATGCCTGTTTATAGAAAATTAAAACCAAAGATTATTCTAATCGAATTAAGAAAAATGCGGCATATGAAGTGTAATGTGAAAAATTAAAAGAAAAAGATTTTCTAAATGTATGTTCATCCATTCTGAGGTAGTTGTGCCAATCTGTCGGCTCCGTTTTTAATTCATTTAGTAAATTTATGTGCGATAATTCGGCGCGTGTCCGGAACTATGATTTTGCCCATTTAGATCTGGACTTGTCAGTCAAGTATTAAGGTAAGACGGATCGTGTGTAGGGACCTTATAATATGACGCTCAAACGCATAATAATTTTGTGATATTCCTTTTTGCAATTATGGTTTTTATCTGTGACAGTTACGAAAGTAGAATATATCGCAATCTCTGGGGAAATTGTATGTAAAATTACTGATTTTTATATTCTTTGGTGCGCTGATTTCAAATATGGCATCTATTTGGTTTATCATGTAGGAATTTTTCACAAAATGTGTTTGAATATGTGGGGAAAACGCTTATTTTATATACTCTAACGAAAAGTAGTTTCTTTTTTATATATCCTTATGCTTTGATTTTCTTTTTCCCTGAAAGTTACTTTCGGTACATTTCCTTTTGTATGGAATATGCGGCTTTATATTGACGTTCCATCTACCTTGGTATCTACGCTCTATTTTCTTGATCTCTTGGTGAAATCTTACATTTTATTATGCACTAACAACACCAATATATTCGGAAAAGTACTCTAAATGCAAATTTAAGAAATTAACTCTCAAACTCATCCAGCAAGCCAAGTTTTTCAATTTAGTTAACATGTTTTCCACGTTACATTTATAGTTTGAGTACTTAAAGTTCCCAAGGAATTTTTTGAGGACTTCCTTAAAAGCTCTCCAGGCCTCTTTTTCACTCATTTCCATTTTAGTTTCAAATACTTCTTCTTGAAAAAGTTTCCGAATGCCTGGACCTACCAAAATACC
The DNA here is from genome assembly GCA_963170755.1 of Amphimallon solstitiale. NCBI lineage: Eukaryota > Metazoa > Arthropoda > Insecta > Coleoptera > Scarabaeidae > Amphimallon > Amphimallon solstitiale. The sequence goes on from OY720682.1 coordinate 46,354,385, forward strand.
TTGCCTTAATTTTGCTTCCGACACTCCTAGAAACTTGTGGTCAATGTATTTAAAGCACTCTTCTTCTTTTGATAAAGTCTTCACACATTATTTCGTCAAGAAGCAAGAGTACCTGGTGTATTCTACTACTTGTCTAAGAAGCATAGTGTAAATCTTTGCTTTTCTAGAACCTAAACTTTTCAATTGTATGAACAGCTTGTCAGTACATCTATATAACATCTTGAACTACCGCTTCCTTGTGGTTAGGGTCGAAAACGAAGTCCAGGTCAGTGCACTTGTGCAGCAATAAAAATCCTGGATACGACCAAAGGGGCTCGATCAACTGACGCAACCTTCAAGCTTTAATCACTTTTAAACTACTTCACAAAATAAGTAAGGCAGACACCACAATATTAATCGACAGTCATTATTCACAACAAGTAAGGCAGACACTTCATTGTAACATTGCCTAAAATTCAAAAGTTGAATAACACGACCTGTTTTAGACACTAGGTAACAGGTCGTTTAGTCAGTAAAAAAACAATGGAAAAAAATGTCCAAGATGCATGGAAAGCACTTTCAGCATATCTTCCATCCCATATCTTTATATTTAAATTTGGTGAGAATCAAGGCTAAATTCACGTAACAATTTTCAAGTACACAGACTGCCCTAATGGCACTGAAGCATTCTTGCTGTCATTATCCAGAAGCACAGTTTTGAGGCTCTTTTTTGACAAGTAAATAAAAAGCCTCCACTTATTGATGTCATAGTGTATTTTAAACATTTATCTCCAACCCGACCCTGGGATGTCACTACAGTAAACCAAGTCACTATGTGTGTCAATAGACGAATAATGTACCATGCGATTCCTATAAAGCACTTCTTGTGAAGACCTTAGGAATCGAATCGTGGAAACCGCGGCAACTATCCAGAATAGTCCTGATGCTATACGAAGTGCCAAAGAAGCATGGATTCGTCGTTCTGAATGCTCCATTCAACAAAAGGGCGTCTACTTTGGACAGTTCCTTTGAATGTTGTATTGTTAAATAAATATCTTTATGCGCCAATATCTTAGTAATAAATTAATTTGAATCATATGTTTATTTGGACCTTTTTGTTTATTTTATGTTAGAGAACATATACCTACAAAAGTGCCGTGTAATTCCGAAACACCCGGTATATATATGTAATAATACACATATCATATAATCTATCTGACGGAGACATGTAATATCTCCTCTCGTTATCTGTTAACGTTTCCTAATAACTTTATTAATATAGTGAGATTATGTGTCAGAAATCAAATACGAGTCTGTCTATATTATCTAACAAGTAATTTCGCTTATTTGCACAAAGTGATTAGTTAAATTTATTAGTCATATTAATTAAATACATATGCTACATGTGCATCGTGTATTTACATATATTAATTTAGCTTTTGGAGAGATAAATAATATCTATTTATGTCAATTATATTCCACAAAAATTATCAAGCGAATATATTGTTGACCTGAAAATATTGTATAATTTCTATTTTTCTTTTTGCCATATATTATCGTACTATTTTAATCTCCAAAAGCCGGTATTAATTCCATTGTAAATAATAATTGGCTATTATGTTCTTGTTAATTCCTCAATATATGTATGTGCCACAGCAATTTGAAACTATCGATTACTAATATACTCAATCTGTTCCAAAATTTCAATAATAACATTCTCTAATATTATATATGCTAGTGCATGTAACTGTATGTATGTGTTTGTGTACATGATATATACGTATTACACACCTATACTGTTGTGTATTTGTACACATCCTGCTTGAATTTCCACGTTATTGCTTAAATAGCTTACACATGTTTCACGCTATGCACATCTGGGAATCCGCAGGATTATTAGCGACTAACTGGTCTGTCTATTCAATGATGTGATTGTTCTTAATTAATGCTTTGGAAAATGTCCTGATATTAGGGTGATATAATGTTATTGATGGATCGAAAATAACACCAATGGCGATATATAAATTATTTTGTTTGTAAGTAATAGAGTATACACTACGAATATTTATTATTGAATCTGATAATCTTGATGCGATTGGCATTTGCTACGCCCTTCCAAAAGTTTAATTAAATTGAATTAATTGTCAAAATCTAACAAAGGCGCAGAAAAATGGCGTCGTCGTGAAACTAAAAATTATTCATCCTTCGTCACTGATAGCAAAAAGTATTGGCCAAGCTAAAATAATTGTATCGCCGCTTATTAAATCACCACAGTTTCGGGAACTTTATGCTTACACCTTCAAGGATGCCTTACCTGTCACTACCCTTGCGTAGAGATGATAAATATGGTGAAAGGACAGTTCTAGATTTACACAGAATCTCAGATGGATGAATATACGGACGCCATCTCCCTACGTGTAATATTCCCTTCCCCAAAATGATCTCTGATCCGGGAGAAAAATCAGTCTGAATATTCAAGGTAGCAAAAGATAAGACAAAACCACAAATTTCCAACAGCAAACAATTTAATACTCCACGATTTGTTTATGAAGTTAATTATAAAATTAGAAATTTAAAGATAAAAAGAAAAAAAACAAATATTTACATAAAATTACGAGATGTATTAATTTGTTATAAACAAATAAAAATATGTGAGAATGCAAATAAAAGTGACAGAGGTGCCCTATTTCTGGACACCTGTACATCGCACATGTGGTATCAATATTAGTTTCAAATTTAGTATTTCATGTTAGCTCGAGATCTCAGCTTTACAAAAAAATTTACAATTGTGTCAATAAGACGACATACTGTATATAAATATTAATGTACTTAAGAATTGAATTAAACTATAACAAATGGTTGTATAAAAAAACAATATAATGAAAATTCGGCTTAAGGCCTCCAAACTTAAATTTGAAACAACAAGTAAATAACAACTTGTACGTTAACCATCATAAACTCAAATTAGTCTATGCCGATACCGGTTAAGATCTGGCAATAGATTTAAAATGCTCAAATAAAAACTTAACTGAAAACTTAATTAACGTTCTATAGCTCTAACCAACGCAAATCTTACATAATCTTAACCTCCGTTCTCAAAATGTAGCCAAGGGTAAATATATGAAGTTACAGAGCGAAAGAACCTTATGATATAGAGAAATTAAATTTAAAAATTAAACAACAAATTAGGCTAACGTGGCCTGACACATACGAAATGAAGCTGGAAGTATCTATTCTCTTCGGGCTTCCAGGGAAAATATACTTCGTGTAAGAACAGCCAAAATTCTTAGCACTTCTGATTCTTCTATACACTTATGACGGTATATGAGCGAAATTCCGCATAAAATAAGAAGCTGTAAGACCAGGGAAAACGACATACATTAAAAACAGTTCTACGCAACGGAAAACTAAGAGAAAGAACTTACCAGATATGGATTAATTCGATCGCTACAATTCAACCGACAGAACGTCAAAAAATACAAAATATTCAACCAAGTTATAAAATAGTCACTGCCACATTTATCAGCTAACGAGCATTATTTCTACGTAACGATATCGGTATTAATACATCAATAATTAGCAGTGACTATCGATCGAAAATCAATCTGCCTCTTTCCCAACCAATCGATAAAGATAAAATGGACGAGAAGACGTACTCCCTTAACGATAACCGCATTCGACGGCCAAGACTAGAACTATAAATTGTAATGGTACCAACGTATATAATTATACCGTCGATACTTGTAAACCAAAAAGGAAGCCTACTAATTACTAGGGAAGGAAGGAAAAATTAAAAGAAAATTCTGTAAGACAAAACAAAAGTAAAAAGTATTTAATTAGTATTTAAATTCGAAGTCAACAGATTAGAGTAATTAAGGTTGTATTTGTATCAGTCAGAATAAAACACTCAATGACCAAGCTATAACTTGCTGTAACAGACTCGCGAAGGTAGAAATCGATTGTATATCTTAAATAGCTATTATACGCTAAAAACCGGGCTTGCCAGAAGATGTCGGAACAACCTAATAACTTAGAATTTAAACTAATTCATATTTAAATTAAAAATACTGAAATGCATGACTATATTAAATATGATAACGTGACGGATAAAATTAATTCAAAGCGAAAATTGCTTACGTCAAAACAACAGAAAACATAACAGTAATCCTACCAAAATAAATAAAAGGAACAAAATTCCGGAATATACAGAACTGTTCAAAATTAACGTAGCACATATTCTTTTTATTTGATTAAAAAAAACGGCTGTTCTTGGTGAAACATATCAGAGGTAGCTCGGTGTCTACCTATATGCTTCTCATGAACTACTGGGCCGATTTATTTAACTTCTTTTGTGGATCAAATTACGGTTTACGAATCTAAAGCAGCAAAGTGTCAAAAACTGTAAAATTTTGCATAAAATGAAGTTAGGCTGGAATTTTACATAGTTATATTACAACAAGTCCTACAAACTACGGTTTTTCCTTTTTGAAAAATCTTCAATAGAAGCCATTTTATTCAAATATTTCGGAATGTCAGTAGTACAAAATCACCTTTGTGCAATAACGCATTGTATTCTACGACTCACTGTAATAATATTATTTATTATTTATACGTACCAAAGCTTCCTTAATGATTTCAATCATAAATACAATAGATGATTATGTATGTATATTCTTATTAATATTGTAATGGTATAAATTCTTATAATGAAATAAGTGGAATTACATTCTTATTATTTTCCCTCTCACGTTAAGCGCCGAATTTACAATACTAAAAGACAAATTATTATATTATAGATACCGAATTTAATTTATTAACGCATTCCTCAGGATAGTGAGCACATTGTTAAATTCAATCAATACTGATCCCACCAAAATAACCCAGCATAATATCATGAATTTGTATATAAATAAATTCTAAAATATGAAAGTCTACAATCTATTATGTTTCTAACCACAACCAAATCAATCACTTCACACATCATGTTATCAATAAATCAATGTGTATTCTATCAATAATTAATACTTGTAAAATTACATGTTATACCTGTCAGTAAATATCATCCAAGAAACATCACTTGATTCTGATAAAAGATATAAAGTTTGTATTAAGTCTATCTCTTTTAGAATAAGTTCTAATTTTGTGTTATATCAAAATAATTACTATACCCATTTGTATATTAAATGAAAAATTCCAATCAGATTATATTATTTCTATTGAAAATAACTATTTATATTAAATTTCAATACTGAAATTGGAATTTATACGTCAAATTACAAAAGAAATATCATTAAGATGAAAGGTGAAATGCATTTAATGCGTTTCGGAAACGAGAGATGGCGCTGAATTTAGTTCCCGTTTTTTTCAAAAACTATACAATATATTACGAAGACACAACGTTTTACTTTTTTTATATTTTATTCTATAAAAAAAATATATTTAATAACTTCCAAAAAAAATAGACAAAAGAAAATTCGAGAAAGGCCCACGCTGTAGAGTTAATTTTTATGTACTTTAGTGTTTTTATTGTTTTTCTACCGTGAATATTAACGTCCGAAAGTATATTTTCATAATTTTTCTGTCCCTTTACACCCCTCACCCCTACCTATCCCGACCGCGAGAGATCACGATGATTGGTCGTGACCACATGTCTTGATTCAAAACTATCACGCACCTAATGCAAATACAAGTTATCAATTTAAAGTTTTCGCATTTGTGAGTTCAGTTCTGTAGTAATAAAACAGACAGGAATAACATGGATAAAAGATACTCGACTAAGGGAACAAACCATCTTCGACTTACTGCCAAACGTAATAATGAGGTGTGGCCACCTTTTCCTTATACGTATGAGCGTTTCATATTGTTCCAACTTGTTTTATTTTAGAAAAATAAGCCGAATTTTAAGAATTTTTTTTATATAAAAATTATTGAAAATCTTATTATAGCCTACTCCTATTCTCTTAACAAATCTTTACAGAATGCATACTTTGCGAGATATTCGAAATAATTTGCTACTTGCTAAGAATAAAAGTGTTACTCCCGGTCCGAATTTTGAAATTTCACTAATACAAAAAATATTCCAATGTCAGCTCTAAATGCTTTTGTACTCTTGATAAATATATATAGAATGCATAATTTACGACATATTTGCAAAAAATCGCTATTCGATAAGAGTAAAAGTGTTACTTCCGGTCCGAATTTTGAAACTTTTTTTTATACAAAAGGTATTTAAAATTAAGTTTTAAATACTTTTATACTCGTAACGCATGTACCTGTTTAAAAAGCATGATTAGCGAAATATTCGCAAAAAACTGATTTTCGATAAGAGTAAAAGACAAATTTTGCAAAAGTGGCAAAAAGGAGGACAAATAGTAAGTGGGCTAATCTTGTAAATACGATTTTATATGGTAGAATACCTAACACTGCAGTTATAGAATACGGAAACCTCAACGAGAAAAATGCTATCGACACTTACGAACTGTATTCGAAAGAAAATTGTGGGCTATTTGTCGACACGGCACATGACTACTTAGCCGCTTCTCCAGATGGTGTCTTAGAAATTGGGCGAGGAATTGTCTCCAGAAGATAAAACAATCGATGAGGCAATAAGAGATTTAAGAATTTTTTTTTAGACAAGAAGAAAAAACTAAAATATCTCACGATTTTTATCACCAGGTACAGGGGCAACTTCATGTAACAGAAAAGGAATTCTGTGACTTTGTTGTGTGGACCCCGAAAGACATACATGTTGTTTTGCACACCAGGAACTATGGGAAAACAAGATGCTTCCAAAATATTTTTTTTTAAAAAGCTCTCTTGCCCGAAATTTTGAACCCCAGAAAATGCAGGAGCATGATTGCCTCCAATTTTCCACCAACACCTTTGCCATCAAAGTTTAACAGGTTCTGTGGAACCCTAATTTGTGTTGATATCTTTTGTCAATGTTGTTTATACCAAAATGTAGTTTTTGTCAAAGTCTTTACCGATGAGGATGGTAAACAAAGTGTCGACTGGCATTGTTTTTTACTTTGCGATATTTTCTGGTTCATAATTCAATAGATGCTGCCTCAGACGAAATTCAAAACTAGTGGTGTATAGGACAAATGCAAGTTGAAATAAAAAAAAAAGAATTGAAATTACAGGCATTGGAAGAATGTGAAAGGAACTTTCATGTCGAGTTGTAATACAACAAATTTGGATTAAAATTATTTGATAGCACTGAACACTCCTATATTTTAAATTGAATTTATCTTTTGACTCTCAGGCTCTCATCTATTTATTTGTCAATTCCACATCTTTCAGGAAACTTAAATATTGTATACTATTTCCTTTAATTTTCCGGTTGTAATTTGAGCACCCAAAAACTGCACAACATCGCATTTTTTATTAAATGCTATTAATATATAATTACAGAAAGAAAAAAACATATTTAAATGCCTAACTTTATTTTTTCCTGTCGAAATACGCGTATATATCAGCATCACAATTAGAACACATATTAAGCACATATGCGTGTTCCGTTTAATGTTTGTAAGTTATGAATTTCTTCGTAAAGTTCCTACTTTAAGGAAGCAATCCTAAAATTTTATTAACATTACTTATGAAATGTATTTTTGTCTAGTAAAACTACCTATTTACCAGGTAAGCTACGAAGAAAGCAAAAATACCACTTTATGTATGGGAAAACTTCAAAAACAATGTAAACTTTCTAGAAAAACGGATTTTTCCCTTTTATGTCAATTTTACCCTTTATATTGTTCGTATTTTCCACAGGAATGAGGGTAAAATTACCAAAAATTTTTTCAGTGCACCTATCTAAAAAATGTAGTATACAATACGCTTTAAAAATAAACTCTTATAAAACATACCATAGATTTTCAAAGCCGGTAATTGGTTTGACTATAGCCTTCTTGGACTTCTATCAATCATATAACCTATTTTTCTTCACTATTTATTTACTCGTAATTAATTAATTTAAATTAATTCCATTAGTGTGAAGTCATACTGTTCTATTTTAGTAACTCAAAACAGTTTTCCCACATTTGCTTCTTTTACTATTGTATAATTTTAAAAATTATAAAACGATCCATCCACTAAACATTTACGTAGGCATTTCCACAGCTTCCTGTCTCATAATCACACATAATGGAATAGAACCACAACCCGACCGTTCGCTGTAAAAAAACTACATGGGAAAAAAGCATGAGAGAAAATTACTATTTGCGTTTCAGGCATATTTAAAAATATTTTCTTCACATGCGCCCTTTCTCAGAATTTTAAAAAAACATTAAATACCGAACTTAAACAAAATATCTCAATTTATTATTGTTTATAAAAACGGGAATAATTTTCCGATACTTTTATCTCTCTTGGACACTTGGCCACCACCTTTCGACATAAATATTGACAGTAACTTCTACTTTAAATTGAGTTGTTATGGAACCAACATATTGACATTTGCGTTGAAAATAAAAATGTATGAGTAAATCAATTTAATACTCATCAAATCATCTAAATTTTAAATAACAAAAAACACATTAATAAAACCTTTACAATATTAATATCACTAATTTGATATTAATTATTTGAATACTTAAAGTGTATAATAATTGTTGTTATATTAATTATTGCATTTAAATTATTTATTTAAATGGTACGACAACATTTGCATTATATTGATAACTTTTGAGGTAAGCCTCTAATTGCCACTGAAAAGGTAATGGAGAAAATGCCCCGAAGGGGGCAGAAAAAAGGTGAATATGCTTAAGCAAAAGGGCCCTGAGTATGAAAGAGAAGTGTACAAGCACAAAAAGTTGTGTACAACTGTTATTTACATCAGCACATTAAGAAGTGGATTTAACTGCTGAATTGTGCTATAGTCCCATAACTTGGAAAAAATATTTTCGCCAAAGTCAGTGCCATCTTTGTCCTAAAAACTTATGATATCACGGTAGACCTTCCACATTTATCAAAACAAAATAAAGTATTTATTAACGATGCCACTTAAAATACTTATAACATTGACTTAAAAGTTTGAATTAAAATATGCAATTTCATTATTTTTTGTATCTTGATCACAGTCATATCGGATATTTCTCTAGTTGATAAATAGGGAGAAATTCATTAGAATTGCTTCCTTCTATGACCATTCAAATCCAAAAAAAAATCTTAATATCAGATATTAGAACAGATTGTATGTAGAAAGAGGATAAATAAATAAAAAAAATATATCCCTGTGCAGGAAGGATTTTGGTTAGGGCGTATATTGCTAGAAATTCATGAATAAACCGACTTTGTATCGATTGATAAATTACATACATTATACATACATATTTAAACGAGAACGATACCATCTGCATCAGCTTGAATCTTTTGTCATGGATGAATGCACTAGTTTATATCTATGCAAGTAATGTATCGGAAAAGGTAAGGCTTACACGAGTTTGGCGAGGAAATGTAAGCGGATAAAGAAAAGTACATGTTGCAAACATGATAAAAATATGCATATTTAGATACGAATGTACTAAATTTCTTTTTACGCGTGCAGAAATAGAATTTTCGTAAAAAATCCATGGGTGTTTTAGTTATATAAAGGTAAAATAAATTCTACTCAATGTGAAGTGAATAACATCTCAGATCTACATAAAAATACATACAAAATAAAGTATTTATTATTTACATATTAAGTGTTATTTTTAACATAACTAAATTTGCAGAGAATAATTAAAATTAAATAGAAAGCTCGAAACAGTAATTTTAAATACTACTAGCTATGTATACAAACAAACGATCATACTGAAGAAATACATTTGTCAAAAGTTGTACGAATTGTGGTTATGTTATAGTAAATATTGTAAATTAATTAAGTAAAGCCCACGGTTAGTTCGATTGCATTGCAACTGTGTTTCTTTCTATAGGTCATGTACAATAATTTGTGATATAATAACAACATCAAAATTTATCAACTCAAAATTCAACAATAATAATAATGAATTAGATAATGGTATTCTTGTATTCTAGAATTACACTCATCTACATCGAAGCAATGTACAGAAGCAACACAATAAATTTTACATGAATTAGGTAATTGTATTACTATGTTACATATTACAATATTTGAATGGCTCATAATAAAAAAGCATCTATTAAACCTCTTAAAATAGATGCATACCAATCTTATTGCCATGTCCACCACATAATTCACAAATCCCATATGATATGAGATAACAATATGCTGAGATTGGGTATTTTAAGAAGAGATTGACCGAATATTGGAATTTATGCCATGATGCATCGATGATTGTAAAAATAACTTGGAAAGATGAACAATTATTTATAAAATAATGAACTGTTTGTTTTTATTTTATACTTTGCTAAATATGTATCGTAATTTCTGTCACTAAATTGTATTGTAATCAAGAACATATAGAATGTATTTTATATTAAAATTTACAATAAAATGTATTTTAGTTTAAAATAACTCGTAGCTGGTACAATATAGAGACAATATTTATATTTTACAATAAAATAGAGTTTTTATTCTAATTTCATGAAAGCATATAGAAAATAGAATTCTGAACATAAATAAATTAAAATTAAATTTTTTGTTTCGTAAGTAGAAAATGAACTCTACTCACTGATTTAATTATTGAATCAAATACAACATCAACATACCTTTTTTTACAAGAAATAATATCAGGAAAAATGGATTGATTACGAATGTGCATACACTAAAGAAATTCAAGTGTACCAGAGTAATTGTTTGTTTTTATACTTTGCTAACATATGGGCGTAAATAATGCTATAACACGTTTTTATTTCATGATTGGCTTTAACCATTTTAAATTAAAAAGGTAACAATAATAAAAACTATAAGACCATTATTCAGTCACAAAATTGTAATGCTGATTAATTCTACCACTTGTGCTAAAACATTCATGTTTCAGTATATATCTCGACATAGAATTAAATCCAAGAGCACAGCAGGCATTGTATAAGTTTTCTACATTGTTGCTTATACTATATTATATTCAATAATGTGCGTAGACAAATATAAAATAGATGCTGTTTTATTCTTACAGAGTATTTACAATGCTAGAGTTTCACCGTTAATAAACCCTAGCATTGTAAAAACGATCATTCCACAAAAGTCATGACCTTTTTCGTAATTTTCTATTTTTTTGTGTTTACATTTTTGTTTGAAGTAGGTAGTCACAGTATATTGAATTTTACTTTAGTTTCTCTAGAACTCCCGATGATGCCGCAAGGCCAAATGTACATTGAGTGTTTAATTATATATATTTGTGAAACAATACCAAGTGTTTTATTTGTTATTACTTGCTTATATAGACAATTTGATTTAACGCATGCGCAGAACAGACAATGTGACCAACTCTTAGTTGGGACGAAAAATTACACATTGTCAAGATACAGTACCTACACGCTATATAGTAGTATAATATATGCAGTGTGAAAGCCACTTATGGAATAAATTCAGTAACTTCCAAACTAATGACATTAAAATTTGTCGAAAACGCTGAAACAGTTCGACTTTTATTTTAAATTGCGTTGGTTTTAAATCACTCCACCTATTAGTGACGTCATCTTCTTTAGAGCTGTGACGTCATACGCATTATTTAATGGAATGCCATTTTTTTTATAAATTCGTAGATAGTACTATTAAATACCTTTTCAACAAACTTACACTAGTTAACTTTATTTTTGTTGACATTTTTTACGTTCCAACCACAACAACAACAACAATTATAAAAATGTCAAAGTTTACTTATTCTTTTTGAAGTGTAAACTTCTTTAGGCGCGTTGCGCTGATTGTAGGCAGTGAACAAGACTGACCTGGAACGCTCGGATGGATATGTAACGCTGTTCGGGTAAAGTCGGCTAAGGGAACAAGATGAATAAATATATCATATAGAGGTATTTAATTTCAATTAAATTGAAATTTAAATGAATAAATAAATTAATGTCCCAGAGCAGATGTGAATCGGAGCCGCCTGGGTGAGAGGCCAACACTTAACCATTAGACCAAGGGCGGGAGTCGAAAGCCGTTATTTATATCGTCTATTTATATCGTCTATTTATATATATACGTGCGTCCGAAAATCTCCTTAATAATGATTGCGGCCGAGGCAAGACAATCTCGAGTACGTTAAAGTTTTTCGCGGACAAGATATACACACAATTTTTTGGGCAACCGTTAAATTTTTCAATCGATTTAATTCAAATTGAGACACAATTTAATTTAATTTAGTTCTAAAGGTGCTAAATTAAAGTGGTTTACTTGCTTTACATGCGTTACCATGGAAATGAGACGAATATAATAAACTACAAATACTTGATAGTTGTCAAAATAAGTCGTAGAATGTGTGATTAAACATGTTTCAAAATGTGTATTTACTTTAACGGCCGCTGCCGTAGCAACAGCCGCGAAATTGTATTTCGCGAACTGTGTTGCGTTCGCGAATTGGTAACTTCGCGGACGATTATTTAAATGTAATATAGAACGAAAAAAAAGTTGTATTTCGTATTATTAACCTCGCTTTGATGAAGTTTACACTTCTGCTGTGTGGTTTTAAACACACCCATTTTCTTGTTTTTTTGATCAAAGCAAAATTACTATTTTTCTTATATTCTACTATCGTCAGGTGCTATCAATTTTTTCATGTTGACTTTCTCTTTTTGATATTTTTCTTTTAATAATAATATAATATAGGGGTTGTTATAAAGGCTGCAGAGAGTACTATCCAAAAATTGTTGCAATACATTAAAAAAATGAGTGTGACATCATAGTTCAAATATGGATGACGCCATGAACAAGTGTAACAACTCACAATAAGTATTATGATAAATAAAAATTGATCTGTTTCGGAGTTTTCGACAAATGTCATTAGTTTGGAAGATACTGAATTTATTCCATTAGCAGTTTCCACACTGTACATTGTTCCATTACTGCCCCAATGCAGCCAATTCGCCGCTTATTGTTAAAGAAAGGGTTGATCACATTGTAGAAAGAAGTAGTTAAATTTATATTGGGTTGGTTAAATTCCTTTTTAAAATAATTATCAAAGAATATATAGTAACAATGATTAAATATAACTAACCGATAAAATACAACAGAAACAAAAATACACATTACACGTTATTTTTTAGATAATATGGTATAATAAAAAAAAAACAAGAAGAATTACAACGTTCACTTCTAATAACAAATAGACGGGCTTAACGTTAAGAATTACCGAACATTTGTTATACAACATAAAAGTTTTCTTGTTCTTAATCTAACTCCGGAATAGCTGGAGGCAATTATTCCGGAAATCCGGGTAAGTATAATTCTTTTCATTGGTTCACTTCAATTTCGCCTTTGCCGATCCGTCTGAGAAATGGAAGAATGAAAAAAGGCTCAATCATTTTAAAATTTAATCAAATATTCGCCCGTGTTTAAAGTAGAAATTAATAATGAAATCATCGTGTCCTTTTAAATAAATCTGCATTGGCTCCAGTTTAGTTTTAGTGTTACTTTTAGCTGCTTTGATTTTGAAAAGGTTGCTTTTGACTTCTTTCATTATTTACTAATGAATTTATTTAAATTTATTTCTGTAAATGTAAGATATTTTTCATTGGGTTCTGATGCTATACAGGGGTGTGTTTTTAAATTTTCCGAATGGGAGGAAAGGAAAAGAAAACAAAAATTGTAAGTTATTTTATTTCTTCAATATTAGGCATGGTATTACAGAAATGGAGGGTGGACATATTTTGCTCTATAGCGGAGTTAGAAATTAAGAAAGAGGTAGGGGAAGGTATATGCTGTATAATAGACAAAAAGCAGGTAAACCAACTCGTGAAATGGGATTATGAATCAGAGAAAATTTTGAAAATTGGAATGAAGTGAAGGAACCAGAAAATTACGACGATAATAATAGTATACGGACCAGGGGAAGATGAAAGGGCGTAAAGGATGAATTTTGGTAAAACCTATCTGATGCTATAGAAAACATAGAAGATAGATTAATAGTGATGGGCGACCTCAATAGTAGAGTAAGCAAAAAAAAAGGAGACAGCGATGTTACAAGACCATTTGGAAAAAACCACAGAAACAGAAATGGCAGAGTAATATATTGTAATGAAACAAGCCCACAGAGAAGCAGACATCCGGGAGACGACAAAAGAAAGGCAAATATTCGGCGCGACTGGTAAACAGTCGTAAAGTATAAATCATTCATTTATATATGTACTGCGAAGAGACAGAATGTCTCTTGTATGTTCTACAAACATCGAGAAGAACACTAGCGTTTATCTGGTGTGTTCCAGATGTTTCGTACGTGTATATAAAGGCAGTTGAACGGATGGATGAGTAATTCCGGAATAAGAAGGAATTCATTCAATAGTCTCGTACGGAACAGTAAAGATAAATATAAGGAATAAATAAATAGTTCCCTGAGTGGTAGTCGAAGATTAGACATAAATATTAGTAATAGAAATAAATACCTGTGTTAATTTAAATCGTAGTAGTTTAAGTGTGATACATTAGTTTTATATTTTTATATTGTAATTAATTTTACGTGTGTGAATATACAGACTGTTTTAAATAAAAAAAAATTGCACGAGTTGTTTATTGCGAACCCGAAAATGCTACAATATTTTTGTAAAGAAAACAATTTAGCAATCATGAACTCATTCTTCTCACACAAAGACATACACATGGTGTGTATAAATTGGCGGATCCACTACACGTGGCGACATTCTTGGTCAAATTTTGAGTTAAAAGTCCTAATCCTAAAACGATGTATCAGGCTTCCTCTGTCTTCAGAATGAATTTGAAAGAAACATACATTTGGCAACATTGAACACGCATGTGCTAGTTATAATCTTCGGAACATTTTTACACGTCGTCATGTGAACCTTAAATTTTAAATTTAAAAAAGAAACAAACGAAATAAAATTGGTTTCTTAGATTACATATTTATTACGAAAATATTACAAAGTTTAAAAATTTTTTGATAATATTGACTAATTTTTGTATATCTTCTTGATAGAAATCATGTAATTATTACCTATATAATTGTTCGAATTGAAATCCATCAGTTTGTAGACATAGCTGTAATCTTTGTGGTATCGTTTGTACTATTCGCTCCAGTCTTTCTGGTGTGATTTCTAATACTGCGGCTTCAATTCGGGCTCTAACTTCGTCAGCGTCCTGTGGAGGTGTAGCGTAAACTTTACCTTTAATGAAACCCCAAACAAAAAAATCTAATGGATTGAGATCGGGGGATCTCGCAGGCCACAAAAGGGGACCGCCACGACCAATCCATCTGTCTGGGAAGTGTTCAGTCAACCAGTCTCTTATATTACGAGCAAAGTGCGCAGGAGCTCCATCATGCATGTAAATCATATTACGGCGTACGTTCAGCGGTATCTCATCAATAACTTGTTCTAAAACATTTAAATATTCACCGGCATCTAGGCGATTTGGTAAGTAAATTGGTCCAACTACCCTGTGGTTTATTATACCCAGCCAAACATTAACAGAAAACCTTCTTTGGTGACCGTATTCGCGAAATTCATGTGGATTTTCATCTGCCCAATGATGAAAATTATGAGTATTAAACACACCATCTCTGGTAAACATGCACTCATCACTCCAAAGAATACGTCTTAAAAAGTCACCTTCTTCCTGAATTCTATTTAAGATTGTATTGCAATAATTGATTCGAAATAAGTTATCATTTCCGTAAAGAGGCTGAACTTTAGAAACAATGGATGAAGCAAGTTTTCTCGTAGAACCAAATGAACAGTCTTATTACTGGCAATATTTAGCGTAGAAGCAAATTGACGGGTACTCGCAGAGGGATCTTCCTGTATTGTGGCTAGAACTTGCTCTTCTAGTTGCACGGTACGCCTTTGCCTTGGTCGACCTGCGTTCGCATTTCTTGGAATAAACGAACCTGTTTCACAAAGTCGTTGGTCCAGCCTTCGAAATACATTTTTACTTGGATGCCTCCGATTTGGAAAACGCACTCGATATTCCTGCCCTGCCATGCTAGCATTTCCACGACAGAAACCGTATATCATGTACATATCGGCATATTCGTTGAACGTAAAATTCATAATAAACAAACAGAACAACTAGTAAACACGAAAACCCGAAAACTGATTAAAACTATACAAATCCACACGAAAAATAAGCAAGTCGAATGAAATAGGTAGATTACAAAGTGTCAAAATTTGACAGTAGTAATGTATTTGACTAGAACAACATTAGGCTGCCTACTTATTGTTTTACAACGTTGTCAGATGTGTTTTTCGTCAAAATAAGTTAATAAACAAATATTAAAAACAAACTTTAAAATCAAAAAGAAAACTTTAACGAAAGGATAATAACAACAATTCCTCTTTCTTCTAAATTGTAACTCTTTCTGTCAACAAATATCAAGTAATAATTCTTATTTCAAGACTGAAAGTCCGAACTTTAGGAATCTCGTGCAAAGATATGGAGCATGGTACAACATTTTCGTATTAGGATTTTGGACTCCGAATTTAACGAAGAACATCCCCGCGTGTAGTGGGTCCGCCAATTTATACACACCTTGTATATTAGCAAACAAAGAAACAAGATAAGAAATAATGGATGTGAGAGTTAAGAGAGATGCGGAAATTTGCAGTGACCACTTTCTATTAGAGGCTAGAATAAAAGTAATTACAGACTATAGACAAAACAAAAAAATACAGGGAGAAAACGTGAAAACAAATCGAGTAATTAAGTCTTACAAATTATCCAAACAAGAACTAGCCGAAAAATATACAGAATTAGTAGATACAGAGGCAATACAAGTGATGGCAAATTGGGAAAATGAAGATATAGAGCAGATGTGGCAAAATGGGAGAATGAAGATATAGAGCAGATGTGGTAAAAATCAAAAACAGCATTCTAACGGCAGCTAAAGAAACTAGTGAAACAATACCAATAATAAAAAATAGAAAAGAGACGAGATGGTGGACGCAAGAGATTAAAGACCAACTAAAGTACAAGAATGAAAACAGAAAACAGATTAAAGTTACTGCTTATATAAGAAAAAACAGAGACTTAAAGTAAAGCAACTGGTAAAGAAATCGAAGTATAAAACGTGGGAAGAATTCGGAAAAAAACTGGATAAAGACAGTAAAGGAAACCAAAAACTGTTCTATAAAGTACTGAAAAACGCGCGAAAAGAAAAAAATACAACGTAAGTCAAGTAAAATGAGAAAACAATGAAGTATTAACTGACGACAAAGAAATAATGAAAAGATGGAAGGAATAATTCGACGAATTATTAAATACGGGAAATGTTCAGATAAACAATGGAAAAATAGAAGAAGTAACAGAAAGGAGTGAAACAGGGGACGGTGAATTGATAAATGTAGAAAGCTTATGGAAAATAATTAGAAATATCAAGAGATGCAAGTAGTATGGCACGATAAGATAACCCCGGAAATGTTAAAACACCTGGGACAACAAGGCTAAGAAATGCAAGTAAAATGTCTCAATCAAGCTTGAAAAACAACACAAGTTCCACCGGATTGGAAAACTGGTGCAATAGTCCCTGTATATAAGAAAGGAGCTACAAAAGACTGCGCAAACTACCGGGGAATAACCTTGCTAAGTGCAGTATCTAAAATATATGAAAGTGCCCTGGAGAAAAAACTAAGACCAGTAATAGAACGGCTGCTAGAAAAAACCCAGAGTGGGTTCAGGAGAGGCAGAAGTGCACAAGACCTCATTTTCACAATTAAACAGTTAATAGAGAAAAGAAGGGATAAAAACGAACCAATATACATGGCATGGCAGATCTTGACAAAGCTTTCGACCGAATACCAAAAAAATAGTGTGGGACGGTTTAGGAGAAAGAGGCACACAGGAACATCTAAGAGCAACAATAAAAAATCTGTATGATAAAAACACTAGTTACGTCAGAAAAAACAATATGGAGTCCGACGACGTAATTAAAGCCACCAAAGCCAAAACAAGTAAAGCAATCGTGGGATACAAATGACTGAGTCCAATTACGATTTCGAATTGTGCTTTTGCCGACGATTTAATGTTACGTGCACCAAGAGAAAAAGACCTCAAGAAGAACATTGCAATATGGTAGGAGGAGTATCTAACAGGAATATGAAAATAAACACAAATAAAACAAAAATACTAGTAAGGCAAGGATAACCAAGAAACCAAAATAGAAATTCAACAACAAAAAATAAAACAAGTGAAGATATTCAAATACTTTGGCGTCCAAATAAAAAGATATGGTAAACGAAAGAATATCAAGTGCAGCAAGAGTGGTACTTCTCACATTCTGGATGGTTTTTAAGTAACAAGGAGATTAGTTGCAAAAGAAAGATGTCAGTGTATAAAACAGTGTTCCGACCAATTCTAACATACGGCAGCGAGAGCCAGGTGACGTCAGCTAGAATTAGGAGCAGAATCCAGGCAATAGATATGAAATATCTGCGAAAAGTAAAAGGGGTAACACGCAGAGACCGAATAAGGAACGATATTATAAGAGAAGAACTTTAAGTGGAACCAATATTAGACAGGATTGAGGACCAGCAACTTAGATGCTTTGGATAACCCCATTAAAATCAATGAGGACTTATTCTATAGGCTCCTATTGAGCTCCGATCCTCTTCTGATTTCTTAGCAATCCAGAACACGATTCTGTTGCTTGACCTTACAGACGAAGACGAACTTGAACATAAGGAGTACGACTATGACGACGAACGCAAAATGTATAGGGATGACGCAAGTGAAGACTTGAATGATTAGTCTTATATTTGTTTCGTCTATGTCTTCTCTTAGCAATGTGTACGTCTGAAATAGTTTCTATATATAATATGTACTTGCAACAAAACAACTGACAACTGGTTAAATAAAGTCAACCACCCCCTCCCTTTTACAACAGCACCTCTAGCTCTTTATAACTAAATATTATTATTATATATATTATATATATTTACAACTTAGCGTAAAAAATCTTGATAGCAAAATGAAATAGGGGAATTTCTACAAAAATATTTTAACTTTTCAAAATGACCGCAAGGGGGTGCAATTCTCAAGGTAAATTAAAATTTGAAAATTTTTCATTAAATTCAAGTTTATTTTATTGGCAACATTTTCAGACCTTTTTATTCAATTTTCATTTGAAACTTTTTGATCTAACTCCCATCCGAAGGGGAGGGTAGGGGGGGCATGTCTGCCTACAAAAGTAGGTATAACTTCGGCGTGCCTTAACGGATTTTAATTTTTCTAGGCGCATTAGATAGAGAATTTCACAGAGAATTAAAGTGTATGTAGTAAGAAATTATTTGGTTGTCAAAAAAAATAATAGGGGGCGCTGTTCTTAGTTTATGTATATTACTTGTTTTTTCTTTAAAATTTTAAATGAACTGATATATTTTTAATATCATAATATTGAAGCGCATAAAAAACTGAAGAGAACGATGAAAACCGGAAGTTGCTACCTTTTTTCTTGACGAAGATATAGACAGAAGAAAATAATTTCGAAAAATAACATTTTTAAATATAAAAAATAATAATTTTATTTTTATTTTACGAGGGTGACTAGAGAGTGTACAGTTTGTTTTCAATTGAATTTCCATCATACTCTTCCATAAATGTATTCACTTCAATCTTTTTACAGATTTTTTAATTCATTGCATACAGTAGGTTCAATTCTCCTTTTAATGTTTTCAAATTCTCTGGCCATTATTTGTTAAATTTCATTTTTTGTCTCTTCCAATATCGAAACAAAATAATAATAATATATCTTTATTATCCAAGAGATATGCATCTAATTATAGGACAACGGCAAAAATAATTCCCATAACTCATGAACTAAGTATACGTGAAAAAGAACAATATAATGCAAAATATGTAAAACAAACCTAAAAAAAATACCTAAACATATATTAGAAAATATGTTGACGCAGTAATATAAACGAAACCAACAAAACAGATATTTAAATAAGAAATTACAAAAAATAAAAGAAGAAACTTCAATTTAATAAATGTTCAAAGAGTCCACCATTATTTTCAATGCAAATGTTTATTCGGCAATTAGAAGAGAGCACAGAGGCAGAGATTGTATTAATCGCATCTGTAATTCTGTGAATCATATTTTCACGTGTAGTCAGCATTTTATTATAAACCATGTCTTTTATGCTGCCCCATAAATAAAAATCGAGAACGCTAAGATCCGGAGATCTTGCAGGCCATGGGAATAAGCTTCCTCTTCCGATCCTCGATTGGGGAGCTGTTGATTTAAATGTGCTTGTACATTTTGTGAAAAGTGAGCGGGACAACCATCACGTTGAAACCACATATTTGCTCTACATTCCAATGAGACACTATCTAATAGTGGAGGAACATCGTTTTCAAGGAAATGTAAGTAATTTCTGCCATTTACGTGTTCGTTAAATATAAAAGGCCCAATGATTTTGTTTTCTAAGATACCACACCACACGCTTACTCTCCACCGATGTTGATTGTCA
Source organism: Amphimallon solstitiale (assembly GCA_963170755.1). NCBI lineage: Eukaryota > Metazoa > Arthropoda > Insecta > Coleoptera > Scarabaeidae > Amphimallon > Amphimallon solstitiale. The sequence continues at coordinate 46,374,902 of OY720682.1, forward strand.
ACCTCCTAAGTCCAGTTGGGGTTGTTCCTTGACCAATAGTGCAAATTATCTACATTTAATTTATCGTTATTTGCAAAGGTTGCTTCATCAGTCCATAGGGTTTCAGACAAGAAATTCCTATTTTCTTGCATCATTTGCTGCAACCATTGACAATAATTTAACCTGATGTCGCAATCTTGATCTGATATGGCTTGATGTAGTTTCAAGTGATACTAATATTTTGACATTTCGATTTTCATGGCCCACCTTCGAAATATAACAATGTAATTCATTATCACGGTGCATACGATATTGTATGATGGGAATTTAAATAAAAGCTGTTCAGTATTACTATTATTATTTTATTTCGATGTTGGAAAAGACAAGAAATGGAATTTAACAAATAATAGTCATAGAATTTGAAAACATTAAAAGGGGAATTCAACGTAATATATGTAATGAATTAAAAAATCGGTAAATGAAATGAATACATTTATAGAAGGGTATGATGGAAATTCAATTGAAAACAAACTATACACTCTCTAGTCACCCAATTAAAATCAAAATAAAATTATTTCTCGCAATAAATAAATATTTTTTATATTTAAAAATGTTATTTTTCTGGATTGTTCTCTTATGTCTATATCTTCGTCAAGAAGAAAGGGAGCAACTTCCGGTTTTCATCGTTCTCTTCAGTTTTTTATGCGCTTCAATATTATGATATTAAAAATATATCGTTCCATTTAAAATTTTAAAGAAAAAACAAGTAATATACATAAACTAAGAACAGCGCCCCTATTATTTTTTTTTTTTGACACCAAAGTAATTTCTTACTACATACACTTCAATTCTCTGTAAAATTCTCTATTTAGTGAGCCTAGCAAAATTAAAATTCGTTCAGACACACCGAAGTTATACCTACTTTTGTACGTAGACATACCGCCCTCTACCTTTCCCTTCGTATGGGGGTTAGATAAAAAAATTTCAAATGAAAATTGTATAAAAACGTTTGAAAATGTTGCTAGTAAAAAATGTAACCTTGAATTTAATAAAAAAATTTCAAATTTTTAATTTACCTTGAGAATTGCGCCCCCTTCCGGTCATTTTGAAAAGTTAAAAATATTTTTGTTGAAAGCCTCGTGGTCCGTTTTACTATCAAGATTTTTTCCGCTAGGTAGTACGATAAACGGTTGCCGAGATATGGCCGGTGGCCGAGCTTAAACAGACACCCGGTATTATAATATATACAGTGTGTCAATAAAGTAAGGAACACCCTAAATATCAGCTTTAAAACACATCTCTAGCAAAAACGCTCAGACATGTATTTTTTTATTTTTGAAGGCGCATTTTCTTAGATTAAATTGAAGTATTCAGGATTAAAAAAAGAAGATATGACGTTATCATGTGTTTTTTAAATGGAATATCCTGTATATTTTTAAAAAAATCAAAAGAGCTTCTCATGAAGATTTCAACGATATATGAGTTGTTGGGGATATCTTTAATATTTACTTGTAGAAATTGAAAAAACTCTTTTGGTGGAACTACATGATAATTTTTGGTAATTTTAATCTTTGAACGTTGTCATGACAGAATTGTCAGTATGGAAGGTGACGTCTTACCTAATTAGACAGTGACCAACCACCGTTAGTTTGTTTGGCCTTGCTTGTTTTATAATTGCCATTTCTTTTGATAAAAATGGGTCTAAGTGAGAGAGAACGGATTGAGATTCTTATGATGATTGGTTATGGTGACCGAAGAAGGAGTACAGTGGAAGTTTGCGAACTATTTAATGGAGCGCATCCTAATCGGCAACCAATAACTCGCTCAACTGTAAGTAAAATACTTCTAAAGTATGAGGAGTACGGAAATGTTAGGGATCTACCTAAAACTGGGCGACCAAAAGTGGATGATGAAACTAAGTTAAATGTTCTTTTGACAGTGCAAGATAATCCGAATTGTGCTACTCGTCAAGCAGCTTTAAACTTTAATTGCAGCTATGAGACTGTTAGAAAAATTTGGCATAAGCAGAAATATCATCCTTATAAAGTGCATCTTGTCCATGAATAGTCGGAAGATGATTTTGATCGCCGTTTGGAGTTTTCAGAAAACTTGCAAATACTTTGTGGACGTGATGAAATGTTTGCTAGAAACATTTTATTTTCAGATGAGTCAACTTTTTCTTTAAACGGAACAGTTAACCGACAAAATTGTAGATACTGGACAGAACATAATCCTCACTGGATGCAGGAAGCTCGAAGTCAACACCCTCAGAAGGTGAACGTCTGGGCTGGAATACTAAAAAATAGGATTTTAGGACCTTTCTTTCTTGATGGAAATTTAAATGGGGATATCTATTTGGATTTTTTACAGTTAGAGCTTCTTCTTGCGCTTGTGGAACTTTATCCTGATCCAAATACCCCTGACAGTCCTAGTAATGAAATCTGGTTCCAACAAGATGGGGCACCTCCTCATTATTCTCGACCTGTGCGTGACTACCTAAATTTGATTTTTAATAACCGATGGATTGGCAGACGTGGGGTTGTTGAGTGGCCAGCTCGCTCCCCTGACTTAACACCACTAGATTTCTTCCTGTGGGGTTACCTAAAAAGCAAAGTTTATGTAAATAGACCTCAAAATATTAATGATTTAAAAGAACGCATACGCCAAGAGATCCGAAGAATCACGCAGATGTAATCAGCAATGTTCAGAATGAGCTTATTTCTCGCCTAGGCTACTGTCAGATTGTGAACGGGCAGCAATTAATTAAGTAAATTTTTGTTTTAGATTTTAAACTAAACAAGTTAAACTCTATTGTAATTATTTTATGACGTTGTTCCACCAAAAGTGTTTTTTCAATTTCTACAAGTAAATATTAAAGATATCCCCAACAACGCATATATCGTTGAAATCTTCATGAGAAGCTCTTTTGATTTTCTTAAAAATATACAGGGTATTCCATTTAAAAAAAACACATGATAACGTCATATCTTCTTTTTTGATAACCCTGTATACTTCAATTTAATCCACCAAAAGTGTTTTTTCAATTTCTACAAGTAAATATTAAAGATATCCCCAACAACTCATATATCGTTGAAATCTTCATGAGAAGCTCTTTTGATTTTCTTAAAAATATACAGGGTATTCCATTTAAAAAAACACATGATAACGTCATATCTTCTTTTTTGATAACCCTGTATACTTCAATTTAATCTAAGAAAATGCGCCTTCAAAAAAAAAAAATACGTATCTGAGCGTTTATGCTAGAGATGTGTTTTAAAGCTGATATTTAGGGTGTTCCTTACTCTATTGACACACTGTATATGTATATGTATATTCGTGTAGGTAAAATTCTTGGTATTTAGGCCTTTTTGGAACGAAATACAATAAAATACTAGGTTAACGTTTTGACATATTTAATATAAATGTCTTCATCAGAATACTGAAATTATAAGTATAAGTTACAAATAATGCTTCAAAATTAATACAATACAAGATTACTTACGTTAAAACTAGGTATAACAGCTAAAATTGTATAAATAAAATGCTTCTTTTTAAAATTTTGTCAAAAGAATTTTAATTTTGATAACACTAAAATTCTAAATATTGAAATTAACAATAAATCTCGATCAATATTAGAACTCATCCAAATTAAGAAAAATGAATCAGTTTGTGTGAATGACCGAAGTGAAATTAATGCACTTTCAAAAATTTATTTTTCATTACTTACATAAACAAATATTTCCCCTCTATATTTTCAAAAATCAGTTCGTTTAATGCTTATTTGATACTTGCATTGTAAAAATTTTTGTAATGACAATATTATTGGAATATGTCAACAATTTTAAATTGTTAATCTAGAAATCATATGCTAACATTTATAATTATATTTTGATGTATGTCAAGTCTTTTGACAAAATTTTAAAAAGAAGCATTTTATTTATACAATTTTAGCTGTTATACCTAGTTTTAACGTAAGTAATCTTGTATTGTATTAATTTTGAAGCATTATTTGTAACTTATACTTATAATTTCACTATTCTGATGAAGACTTTTATATTAAATATGTCGAAACGTTAACCTAGTATTTTATTGTATGTCGTTCCAAAAAGGCCTAAATACCAAGAATTTTACCTACACGAATATATAATAAAGGCCAAGAAGTATAAAGTATTGTTCATACAATACTTATTTAAATATATATGTATATTTATTAACAAACAAATATTTATGTGCTAAATATCACAAAAAGTAACAATCATTGAGATCGTGACGTTTTTAAGTACTTATTTCATGCTCTAAGGGGTTGAAAAGGGTTAAAATCGAATGAGTCGTTATCCATTGTTTATACATATTTGTACGGCATAAAATAATTCAACAAGATTCAATGTTTAACCTACTTTTACAGCGTGATTTATTTCGATCACGAAAGCGTTCATTTTGAACATCGTGCGTCGGCGCCTTTTCATATTTTTTATGCCTTTTAGTCCAATCCTTAAGTATTACATTCTAGATTCTATGTATTGATGTATTGACGTATTTCACACTTATTATATTACGAAATGAATAAAGGAATTATTATTAGCTAATATTATTAATGACTTGTTTTATTACTTATTTTTTTTTATTTTCCATACTATCTCATTTCCTAATGAACTCGCTAAGAATTAGCATTATGAAAGGCGCCTCTTAATTCCTATTCCTCAAAGAGTTTTATTCAAATTTCTTGTAGTCACCTAGACGCGGCAAGAATAACGAATTTTACGGCTTCACCTTTCTTCTTCTAGCGGTGACAGACAAATAAAACCTCGAACGGGTGGTAGGTTTTCTTTAATTTAAGCTCTCTAATTGGCTTTTTTTTAATTTCAGATTCCAAACAATTGCCGCTCGCGAAGTTCTTAAGATGAGAAAGCTCAACAAACGACAGATGAATAAGTACAAAGTTACCATCTTGCGCTGGAGACGGCTTTATTTAAATTCGCGGTTATATTTCTGTTTCTTCTTGTATTAAAATTGTTAATATATTTTTTTTAACCTCGAATTTAATCGTCGGAAATATAAGTTTTAAAAATTCCTTGCGTCATATCAAATATATACTCTCGCTTTTGTTGCCAAAGTTTAATATGAATAAATATATATACAGAATGTACCATTTAAAACTCCCACGTCATATATCTCGGAAACGGATAAAGATATTTGAATTTTATAAAAAGCAGTTACTAAAATATGTGATCGACTCTAGTTTGCTCTCATAATTGTGTTTTATTATGTGAAGATATAGATGGCGCTGCGATGAAAAGAATTTTTTGATCGCCATAATCTTCATTTGTTTTTGTTTTGAAAGAGTATTAAAATTATTGTAAATTTTATTATAAAGGTCGCCCATATCTGTTATGGGTTCCTTGTAAACTTAGGCTTTCGAGTAACCCCACAAGAAAAAATCTAACGGGGTTAGATCCGGCGAACGAGTCGGCTTCTTGAGGATACCATTAGTACCAATCCAAAGACGTGGTAACGTTTGATTAAAATAGTCAGTAACTATGTTGGCATTATGAGCAGGTGCCCTGTCATGATGTAACCACATATTATTTCGCAGCTCTATTGGTACGTCTTCCAAAAGTAGTGGTAACTCATTTTGTAGGAATTGTACGGAAAGTAAAATGTTGTCAATTATTCTTCGTCTTTTACAGGGCGTTACAAAGTAATGAAGTGAATCATAATATTTAGTAATTTCCATATTATTTAATATTTGAAATTAAAGTTTATTACAATTAATCAATTTTCACGATATACTCATATGGATGCCGGAAACTATAGTAAATATAGTGTCAATAACTAAATTAAGTTCAATTACTGTTTACTACATGATCATACAAAATTTACTGATAGAAACATTAAATAAAACACGAAATTAGTGGCTTGTGAGCGTTTCGGAACTCTTTATTACTTCTTTCGTCAGATACTGTAGTTTCAAAATAGAAAACATTGCAACTAGGGACAACCAATAACAATTCATAATGTAAATGAAAGAAAAATTGTTACTCATGTCGTCACACAATGGACAAATACACATGCAGCTGTTGGTCATTTAATGATTGGACATTTTTTTAATGTTTAATTTAGACCAAAGACTGCATGGCTGACAACGTTAAAATGACACGTTTTATAAGTTGGACCAACACTCTACACAGACAAAGCATTAACAAATCAAAAGTTTGAACAGCACACTTAAAACTAGTCAAAAGACGAAAGGTACCAATCAATGGCCGTGGTTTGTAATCTCAGACCTACTACTTTTTTTTATATATTTATCAAACCACACACAGTAATTATTTAATAATAAAATTTACCAGAAACGACGTGTTAGATTTATTATATGCGAAAGTTAATTGCAAAATTAGAACAAGATGCAAAAACATGGAATTTCTCTCAGACGATCAACAAAAACACCAAATTAAATGATTGTGTCATGTGTAATATGAAAATATGAGCGCTGCAACTGAAAATTTGATATGAAATAAGAATGTCCCAAAAATCTAGAAATAATGTAAGAAATACAAAAATGTTTAAATAACAAACAAAAGACAACCTAAATAATAATCTACACAGAAAAACATGAAGTCGCATGTATTACACGTAGGCGTATTAACAAAGAAATCACAAAAAAAAATGTGAAAATGTTTAGTGTACTCAGCTGAACAAAAGGGCCAAGACCGGTACCCTGTGGCACCCCACTTTTCAGGGCGCATTTACTCTAAATCGCATCACCAATTTGCAAGTATTGTCTACCGTCCTCTAAATAACATTGAATCCATTTCATGAGTCCATTCTTAATGCCCTACCTATATAATCTTTAATCAAGTAGATCGAATGCCTTACTTAAATCTACAAAAATTGCAGCACTTACGTTTCAGTTATCTATGCTTTTGTACAATTGATCCAAAAACTCAGCAATTGCTGAAACCGTGTTGCGATCTTTTCTAAAGTCAAATTGATGGTGATTAAACAGATTATAATTTTGCACAAATTGTTCTAGTCTATTGGCTATAAGCTGTTCAATGATTTTCGCAAAATACTCTTAAAAGAGATATCGGACGGTAATTCTCAACTAGTTCCTTTGATCCCTTTTTAAACAATGGCTTAATCTTTGATATTTTCAATCATGCCGGAAAACTACTCTCCATAAACGATTCATTGATTAATTCCATTAAAGTTAAGATAATATATTATCGAAACCCCAGGAACATTTACTTTTTATACTTAGGATTACTTTGTGTAGTCCCTGTGCATAAACTGGGTGTAGGACAAATGTATATTGATTGAATTTTATATTGTTTTAATGTTACATATCATGTACATTGCTAATCGTTACTGTACAAAAATACTTATTGAATTATTCTAGCACTTTATCTATCTATTTGATATCCAATTCTAGGAGCTGTGTAGTGATTGTTCTTAGTTTTCTGTTTTAAGCTAGTAATATTGCACGCTGATTTTGTTTTATTTTTTGAATTCATCAAAATATTGTGGTTTACAGCAATTTGGCTAGTTTAATTACTTTTTTAGATATTTTTTTATATGTTTTATAATAGTTAATCATTTCTTTATTACTGTTAGATATTAATGAATATAATTGTTTCAGTTTTTGTGATGAAATAAGAATCACTTGTCTAATCCAAGCCCTGTTATTATTTTGATCAATACTTATAGTTTTGGTAATTATAGAAAATGTCAGTTCGTCATTATGCGTAATTATGTAAATGAAAGAATCAGACTGATCCGAACAATTGGTAGGAGAAAAAACATTCAAACATTTTCCCTACTGAAAAGCTCCCTAAATTACAAAATATCTGGTTGTATGTTACCCTTTTATACTGTATTTTCGTCTTGTTAGATATATCTTTAGAAAAATAATTGTGAATTACTTGAATTTTAAAATCATTAATATTTTTCTGAATACATATATCACCTAACAACGCGTAACTTCTTTTATTGTTTTTTTAACTTTGAAATTATATAGATTTTTTTTGCTTAACCACGCTATTTATATAAAATTTATTTTCCTTTCTTGGGTATGTGGTATATGTGTTGAAAATTAAAAATAATACATTCTTTTACATCTTTACGTTTCGATGCATGTAGCATCTTTTTCAAAAGTCACTCTAAATTACAATAGAAAAACAACTGTAAAACTATACAATATACAATGACAAAATTATTTGATATAAAGTGATTCATATAAAAACAAATTTAATTAATTTTTTTTCAAGGTGTTATCAACTCACCTTAAAATTCATTTTTCAATCTACGTTTGGAACATCTTACAATGTTATTTATAAGGAATAATGTATTTATTACAAGAATTATTTTAATGTAACGTTAACTTGTACCGGGTGGCCAACTAAGAATGGCCGCCGGCTATATCTCAAAAACCAGTACTCATATTGCTCCCGGGTAAAAAAATTTCAAGTAAAAGTGCCCAAGAGAAAATGCTGGAAATTATTTTGGAGTTTGTAAATGTCCGCAAGGGGGCGTAACAGTCAGGATCAATGTTAAAATTTAGAATTTCTTCATATTTTTACTAATTAAGGGGTATTGAAAATTTTTAAATTTTATTCCCTGCACATTCTTTAACACTTTTAGTCAATGATATGTTTCTTTTTACATAAACGAATAAAGAATTAAATCCTCTACATTTCGGTAAAAAAACCAAATTTGTATGTTTTTTTGAACAGGAGATATTGACAAAAATAGATCAAAATTCATAAATTCTCCTCTTTTACTGGCCGTTTTTTATGAAGCTAACCATTTTGAGCTACATATATTATTATTATCTAATATATTATTATTATCAAGAAAATAAAATTTTGAAAGACCCTGTTTAATAAAGCAAGATTATTTTTAATACTTATTTTAATCCAAAAGATATACCATTGACAATAAAAAAGTAAGCTATGAAAAAATAAAACAATAACTCTGTGTTAAAACGACGAGTTGTGAAAATAATAAATATTATTGTCAGTTTTTGATTGATTCCGTTTACGTTTTTGTGTTTGGGAGAACTTCTTTTTTACTGAGATGCGGTTAGCGAATGAAGAGGCATTCGATATGATTGGTGTCTATTTCGAATGCATTCGAAATTCTACAATTGCTTCCAGAGTGTATGCTAAGCAGTTCCCTGGAAGACATTATGCGAGCAGTGTTTTTCGTAGGTTAGCGGAAAGGCTTAGGACCACCGGAAATATTAATCTTCCGGTGTATAGAAGGCAACCTACTGGCGGAACCGAAGAAAATGCTATAAAAGTATTAGAATATATTGTATTTAATCCACATGTAGTGAACGAAACCACAAGTAGATTCCCTTAAGTTTAACTCATACATCCATCTGCCTATTTATTGTCTGTTTACCGGTCACAGCCATTTTTATCCGATACCGTTTATATAGACCACAGTAATACTTTATAATAGTAAGTTACCTAAACAGTGTCCAACAAGTTTGGATAAATTTGATCTCGCAGTTTCGTTCACGTTTGCCATATTATTTTCAGGATGATCCTTATTACATCGTTCTTCATCAAGCTTTAACGGCTGAAGATTTCGATCGCCGGATTGACTACTGTCAATGGCTATTAAATATGGTAGCGGAAACCTATGGACGGATGAGGCAACATTTAGTAGCAATGGTGGTGTGAACTTGCACAATATGAACTATTGGTCCAGGAAAAACCCGCGTTGGAAGCAGGAAGTTTAGCATCAAGGTCGCTGGTCGGTAAACGTGTGGTGCGGTATTCTAGGAGGTAAAATTATTGGACCCGTTTTCTTTAACCGACATTTTACTGGAGACGTTTATTTAAATTTTTTTACGAATGAGCTGCTCCTTCTAACAGAAGATGTCCCTCTGGACATTCGTCGTGATAAGTTTTTTCAGCACGATGGGTGCCCGGTGCATTTTGTGGCAAGCGTCCGGGATTTCTCAGATCAGACATTTCCTGGCAAGTGGATTGGGCGAGGTAGTATATTTCCCTGGCCCGCCAGGTCACCAGACCTCAACATCCTAGATTTTTATATTTGGGGGAGAACTAAGGACATTGTTTTTGAAAACCGGCCTACAACAAGACAAAATATGCTGGAGAAAATTATAGCAGCAGTACGAACCATATCGGAGGCGGAAATTGAAACTTCTGTTTTATCCACGCGGCAAAAGTTGCAGGCTTGCATTAACAATGATGGGCGGCATTTTGAACAATTAGGCCGTCATTAAAAATTTTGCAAACCAATCTTTACAGTAATGTAATTGTAGTTATTTTAGTGTTTAATATTAGCTTTATTCTGATAGTGTTAGTATTAATTGTTAGTATAGTAAATCATAGTATAAGAAAATTTTAAGTACATGTTTTTCGAACGTTTCCATAAAATTAAATTTATGTAATTTTGGTTTCTTAAACAGAAACTAACGAAATGTTATAAATTTTTTTTATTTAATATATTTTTATATATTTTGCATCGGTGTTACAGGAATGCCTTTCAAATTTCTTCCGCTTTTGTGACATTTTATTATTTGGTCTGCGTGTTAGAATTTTACTGAATTTATTATATATACGAGAGCGTATTTTTATGTTACGTATATAATAAAAAGAAGACAATTAAAACAAAAGAATTCATGCATTATCATCTATTTTTGCCAATATCTCCTGTTCTAAAAAACATACAAATTTGGTTTTTTTACCAAAATGTAGAGGTTTTAATTCTTTATTAACTTATGTAAAAAGAAACATATCATTGTATATAATTTTTTTGAAAAAAGGCCTAATATTTGCTTACATTTCAGTTAACGCCATCTACCGGTGACGGCAAAAGTTCGAGATACAAACACACAAGTTCAGTTTATAGAGCAAATAAGGCTCTTTTAAATGAGACCAAACTTATTCAAATCGGTTAGGCCAAACGGGAGTAATCCTAGTTTATACAAAAAAACATTTGAACTAGACATGGGCCAGAGAGGGCAAGTCGTTCCGATTTCACTCAGACTAGACCGACTCGTGTTTTGTCGGCTCTCGGGTACCGTATTACCTACCGGTTTCCCCGAGAGCCGACAAAACACGAGTAGGTCTAGTCTGAGTGAAATCGGAACGACTTCCCTTCTCTGGCCCATCTCTAATTTGAACTGCCCCCACCACTTTATTTCACTAGATAGTGAAAAATGTGCAAGACTAAAAGTATTAAAGAATGTGTAAGGAATAAAATTTAAAAATTTTCAATACCCCTTAATTAGTAAAAATATGAAGAAATTCTAAATTTTAACATTGATCCTAACTGTTACTCCCCCTTGCGGACATTTTACAAACTCCAAAATAATTTCCAGCATTTTCTCTTGGGCACTTTTACTTGAAATTTTTTTACCCGGAAGCAATATGACTACTGGTTTCTGAGATATAGCCGGCGGCCATTCTTAGTTGGCCACCCGGTACATACTTTACAATATAATATCTGCATACATACATCACCTCGACTTGTTTTCAATCTGACTTTTTTTTTTTTTTTGATTGTGAATGTGTTTAATATTTTATAAGTATTATAACATACAAGGTCCCAATATAAATTACGAAACTCATATTTGGCGCATGAAAAATGATCGATTATATATGTCAATAGATGGCAGTAAAATTCATTACCATCAAGGTCAACTGGATCTCGTTATCGCCGCAAAATATAAGGCCGTACATAACGAAAATTTCCGCTAACCTTAAAATATCGATCCTTAAGGAACGCCATCTATCGAAAACATGATCGACTACTCGGTAATCGCGGAGCATCTTTGAAATCACGTGCTAAAAATATGCAATATGATTGGATTATATCAAACCTACTGTTATTGACACTTGACTGATTTGACATTTATTTATTTTATTTCAAGGAAAAAACGTGACTGTTACGGGTTATTTAGTTCTTACAAAAATAGCCTGTGCTAAAAGGCAAGTATGTAATTCTTACGATACTTCGGATTCCGAAATGTACTATAAGGAAAATTCTTGGTAAATAGCCATATCTTTTTGGATATTTAGTTTAAATTGATATTTTAATATTCGTAGATGTGCAAAAAGATTATTTTTTAAATTCTAATGACGTTATTTGGTCACTAATATTAAAAATAAGTCGAATATGTGAATTCTAAAGAATTTGAGGGCTAATTTATTATAACTTTAAAGAGGAAAGCAAAAAAACATGTAATTAGACTTGTTTCTGACGGATAAATAAGGATGCTAAAGTAATTATTAAAATGCTGTAATTATTACCAATAATGCCCCTTGTTATTATCGTAAAGTTGAGAAATGCCAACAAGAAAGTGAGCAGTGTTGAAGCAAATCTTGTTCAGTCTTGAAAAGTATACATAGAAATACAATCGGTTTGGTATACGCAGCACTAAAGAGTGTGTCACCGTAATTAACAAAAGTAGCAAATTGTAATTGTGCCAAAGTGGAAAAAAGATTCATTAAATATTTAACAAAATGAAAAGAAAAAAATGAGTTTAGAAAATATTAAATTTTATTTTGTACTCGCTTATCAAAACCTGTCATTTCACGATTCGATTTGCGTGCGTAAAAAGTCACTTTAAACACGAGTGCGTAAAAGTAAAGTTGGTACTTCCTAGAACTTGGTTAATTTAGTGACATTTTAAAATCATAAATCCCTAACCTTAATAATTTGCTACCCAGTTCGTTGTTTTTCTATGAAAATAAAAGGAAATGAAATAGAAAATGTTATATTTGGAAGGTATGTAATTCAATGTCAAAACAGCAACAAATATTATATAAATTACCATTATTCATTCTTTTCAGAAATTGAAACGGAACAATTATTAAAAATTTTGATTGGGCAATTTTGACAACCAGAGATTGATACCCCAGGGATTAACTGGTTTGTTTGAATTGATCTTGATTGCGAAGGTAGAGTAACGTTGATTGTATTATTACATATATCTTGTATTTCAGATGTCGAACAAGTTGCAGGCGGGGTCGATACCTCTAACGGGGTCATTGTTTTAGCCAATTGAATTCTACTATGCAGAGAATTTTCGATATATCCTTCTGTAACCGTAGATGATTTCCATGCACGATTCCTTTTAATTGAAAGCAAGTCACCTTCATAGTTTGCCAACAATGTCGCTGAACTCCTTCGGAAACAGTGACCTGTGAAGTTACTTGCGCTATCAAGCTGAAGGTACTCAGCTATTCGCATTGGAATTTTGACAATTGTATTAAGACCAACAGATGAACAAACACACTTGCCATTGCGATATGTTAAAAAGAATCGCTGCTGGCTGTCCGGTCTTAAATTTGCATATTGCCGAATTAATGCAATCCATTCGGGCTTAATGATTGCAAATGTACGGCTGTTACCTGTTTTAGTTTCTGGAATTGTTACGATAATTAAATTCGATTTAAATTCTATGTCTCGCAATGACATTTTGCAAAGTTCTTCACGTCGACACGCTCCAGAAATACCCAATATTAATACAGCCTATAAATACATATAGTGTTGTATAGAATTTAAATATACGGAAATTACTTTACCTTCATTAGTAGGAACAAAGAATTTGGTGCTTCAACAATAAATTTAGTAATTTGTTCTTCGGTTAATACTGCTGATTTTTTAGGCTGAAGTTGCTTCGTTATCTGTTTTAAATACGCTATGAGCTTTGCATATTTAGATATATCCGTATTATCATATATTATTAAGCATGATTTTAACATAGAATAAGTGGACCATAATGATTTATTTGATTGTAAATTTTGAAAATAAAACTGGTCACTCATTCGCGAAATGTGATTTCACGCACTTGGTTCGTAAATAACTATTATTTGGAAATATTCTATATTTCTATCAGTTTATTGCAATATTTGAGTACACTAGACAAAAAAGTTATGGTTTTATTATATCTTAACAATATCATTTGTTTCCGGTACTGTAGAAGAAATGTTTCAACATGTTAAGCTTAAAGGAGTTAATATTGCGATGTGTGATATGAATGATGAAAACAACTACCGGCCAATATCGATTTTGCCTGCAATTTCTAAAATGTTCGAGCATGTTATTTCGGCGAGACTGGCCAATTATCTTGAAGGAAGTAAGCTACTGTCCGATGCTTAATACGGATACAGAAAAAATAGATCTACAAGCACTGATATAACAGATATATTTAAGTACCTGCTGAATACATTAGACAACCAAGAACATCCAGAACTGATATGTTGCCACTTGGCACGTGCCTTCGATACAGTTAACCACACCATATTGTTAGGGAAACTGGTTCATTATGGTGTTAGAGGAAATTGTGAAAGTCTCCTGGCTTCATATTTAAGTAACAGACATCATCAGTATGTGGAATTTGTAGGATAGAAGTCTGGTATCGTGCCTGTCAGAGAAGGCGTGCCACACGGATCAATTCTTGGACCTTTGCTGTTCATTGTGTATATGAACGATTTAGATGTGTCTATTCCTGCAGACGCCATTGTCTTGTATGCAGACGATACGTCGATACTGGTTAAGGGACCTACCAAACACGAGAGAGAACATAAATTTCAAATGGTACAGGGTGAAACAGAGCAATGGTTCACTGAGAATGATTTACACATGAACAAAGAAAAAACCGCAAAAAAATCCAATTCACAGCAAACAAAGACGGGGGGGGGGGGGCACGGAGTCCATAAAGTTCTCGGGTCTCAACGTGGTTAATAGACTCAGCTGGTCTATGCTTGTGTCCGTCACTGTGGGAAAGCTAACCGCCGCAATATATAGCATAAGAAGAATAAAATCCATCATCAATCACGAAGCTGCGCGAATGACATACTTCGCTAATTTTCATAGTGTGGCAAGTTACCGCATACAGGTTTGGGGTATGTCTTGTTACAGTGCACGCATCTTCCTTCTAGTAAGAGCGTTGTGCGGTTTCGAGACGCATGAAACTTGTAGACTCTCATTTTTAAGAGAAAAAATACTTACCATGCCGTGTGTGTGTATATATTGGCCATACCAAAATACGTATACGACAATATGAATAAATTTCCGAAAAATAGCGACACACACCTCTACCCAACACAAAATAAGGATTCCCTGAAAATTACATATTATCGTCTAGCAACGATCCAGAAATATGTGGACTACTGCGGTCCAAAAATATATAATAAACTAATAGAAATCAA
Organism: Amphimallon solstitiale; assembly: GCA_963170755.1. Lineage (NCBI taxonomy): Eukaryota > Metazoa > Arthropoda > Insecta > Coleoptera > Scarabaeidae > Amphimallon > Amphimallon solstitiale. The sequence goes on from OY720682.1 coordinate 46,390,078, forward strand.
TGGTGATATTATGCAGAACATCAGCAGAATCCAGAATCCACAGAATTAGGAATTTTTTACTAGAAAATACTTTTCACTCGGTGCAAGAGTTCACAAATTACTAAAACTATTTTAATTTTAAAATGTTGTCTTTGTTTAACACTATATATTTGTCTATTTATGTATGATATATGGATTTTATTATAGTTATTTCTATACGTATATAAGTATGACTTTTACTGTAATGTATATAAAATGTATATGCTACAGTGAATAAAATCCTATTCTATACTATTCTATTCTAAAAGCTTCAAATTCTTCCAATACAGTTGAAATTTTTCAAAATCCAAGAAATCATCTATAAAATCCAGACACTTTAGAACATAATAGAAGCCTGCCTTTTGAATTGTTAGAAAAAATTAGAAATGTAAGTAAAATTGTTATTCCTGAAACTACCCAACACTTTTTTGTTAATTGTATTTTATTCTATTTCATTGTTTTAAAATTATTAATTATTATATTATTAATTATGTTTGAAGTGTTATTTAAAAGTTTATTGCAATAAAAATTAAGAAATCATTCTGTTTGGGTTTATTAGTCTATTACTAGATGGCGTTACATAAGAATCGATATTTTGAGGTTAGCAGAATCAGAAGTTATGAGAAGGCCTTATATCACGTAGCCATAGCGAGACCCACTTGACCTTGTTACCCCTAGTATGACCATCCCCCATAGGCATGTATCGTATTACAGTAATCAAAATACATATATATTTATATTAAACTTATCGATTAAAACAGCTTATTCTACTTCAAACGTTCACACCAGATTTTTGAAAATTTTTTAACCGGAGTTACATTGATTACCAACCCCAAAAATCCTTTCAAAAAACATTAATATTAAAAATTTTCTAATATAAAATTCCCAGTAAATGCAACAATAATAGAATAACTTACCAGTTACGAAGTTGTCTTGAAGATTTGGATGAATTCGTTGATGTTTAACTTCAAACTTTCTCGTAGGATTTTCCCGATTAAAATGCACTAAATTTCCGTGTATATTTATATTATTTTTTTAATAGTATAACCACAGGAAAAACACGAACGAAATTATTATATTTCTATAATATTATTTCTATAGAATAAAGCGAGATATTCTGTATATAAAATATATATGTAACGTTCTGAGCTGTTGGAGCAACTAGCAAGGTGTGCGCTTCTATTGCAAACTTGAGCGTATTTTATATAGGTATTGAGAGAACACAGTCAGTCAGCCTGCGCTTTAGTTCCTTTAGTTCAGAGCACTCCACAGTTACGAGTATGTGTACTACAGTCCTATATATATGCACCTCTAGGTATATCTGCTTATGTACTAGAAATTTACAGTAAGGGATAAAAGTACGAGTTACACCTGATCTGTTTATAAGGCTAAGTATACATTTTCCGAACTTTTACTCATGGGAGTAAAGCTTTCGATATACTGGATAAACATTTTGTATTCAGAATCACAGGGCATGTTAAAAATTCGACACCTATAGAAGAGAAAAGAGCATACAGAACCATTACTTTAAATGGTGTACTACAGTGTTTTTCAATCTTGTTTAAAGTGTAAGGATTTTGTTTTTGCCGTCTCTTCTTTTTTACCATGCCAAATTTTATTTGTAGATAATAAAACAACACCACGTAAAAACAATAATAATAGCGAAAAAAAATATAATACGCATGTGTTCTCCAATAATATTAGAAGTATAAAAAATTGAGTAAAATAAAAAACGATATTAAATGGGTAAATAAACTTTTTATACAGTAAATAGCAAATACTAGAAACATAAACACCGCATAAATATCATGCAATCGTACAAGGAGAACTTTTAGGATTCATTTTAACTATAACATTAACTTTTAATGATGTAAACTTATAATAATAAATTAAAAAAAAAAAAACTAATAGTAGCGAACATATACCAGGTGATTCATGTATCCTGGAATTTTTGAAGTGAAAGCATTGATTGTTGGGCACTGAACGAGATTGAACCGTCACGCTCGGAATGTAACGCACGTTCGGGTAAAGTTGACTCGAGTCGAGTCGACTAAGGGAGCGAGAGAGATATAATTCACGCGTCTCTGCCGGTCTCTGATATACTCGCTCGGCAACCGTTCCACGCTCGGCTTTGTATATTATTGATCAGACCGAGCTAAATGTACTAGAATAATGTATACACAATAATAATAAATATATATTTTTTAAATGTAATATAGAACGAAAATGGAAAATGTAAAATGTAAATGTAAATGAATATAGAACGAAAAAAAAGTTGTATTTCGTATTATTAACCTCGCCTTGATGAAGTTTTCACTTCTGCCGTGTGGTTTTAAGCACACCTATTTTTTTTTATGTCTCGGATGATAAGTCGAACGATACGTACGATTTGTTTGAATTTTCTTTTTCGATTCACGACAGATGGCGCTCTAATTCCAAGAAATTTAAAAGTAATCAACCAAATTTTAAAACACAGAGAAACACATATTTAATATTTTTTTTTAATTAATTTGATGTGACAGTTACCTCCCCCCACCTCCTGTGGGTGGAGTCGTTGGTTAATAAACTACTATTAGTGTTACACAGGACAACAACTGTCACGTAGTATTTTTTTGTACTTTTCAGGGTGCTTGATTAAAGTTGAGTCCCCTTGCCTCTCATTATTCAAGTAAATGCTCGAAATGGCGACCTTGAACTTCAGTACATTTGTCGATTCGCGTGTCAAATGACAACTGAGAAGTATAGTGCATGTGGATATTGTAAAGTCGTCTTATATCGAGGGTGACTCCAAGGTATTTGATGTGAGGTGACCAGGGAATTGGCTCATAATTGATATAGAGTTGCCCTATTATAGGTTTCGATTTCCTCCTAAAAGCTATGACCTGAGATTTTACGCTGTTGATTTTTATTTTCCAGTCATTGCACAAAGTTATTAGCTTATCTAGAGAGGTCTGAAGATGAATAATTGCCGTTTTTAGTTGCACTGATTGGGACACAATTACGTTGCCGTCCGCGTACGCAGTTTTGGGTCTTTGGAATATCAGCAGTGAATATGGCATATAAATTAGGTGGTAGTGCGGAGCATTGGGGGACTCCTGCAAAAAGATATCTTGTCGATAAGGTGGTGTTATTGTTCCTGATGTGGAAGGTTTTTCTGTGTATGTATGATTGGACTATTCATATGGTATAATATTGTTTCCTAGTGAGCAGTTGTCTATTAGTTGAAGGGTTATTTTGTCAGTGATTTTGCTTACTGAGGATAGGAGACTGATGCGGCGATAGCTGGATGGGAGGGAGTAAATTTTGCCTGGTTTAGGAACATAATAATTGTAGCGAATTTCCAGATTTCTTGGGCATATTTGGAGGATGGAGTTAATTATTGCAAGGAGAAACGTGATGGCTTTGAAGGAAAGGTTTTTGATCATGAGATTTGTGGTGGGAGCTTTTCTGGTTTTGAGCTCCTTGATTGTTGTGGTGAGAGTTTGAGGGGAAATGAAGTATGTATGGGGGATTAGTGGTTGATTTGATAGATGACTGGTTGTTCTGTGCACGTGTGCAATGTGATTTAGGTTTTCTTTGCGTCAATTTCGAGAGCAATGGTTTTCTATTTGAGAAGCTAGAGTTTCGGCTTTTTGACTTCACTGATGGATGTGTGATCTTCTTCTACCGGGAGGGGGGGGATGAGGAATTTTTCTTTCTTGAATGCTCTTTTGAGTTTCCATATGCCGTTCGGAGTTCTGCCTATATCGTTAAGGCGTTTGACCATTTTCTGTCTTTATAGGCTTTGATGGCTACTTTTACTTCGGATTGTTTTGTCAGCTGAGTCAAGAGTTCTTCTCTTTGATAAGATTTCTGAGGTCTACTGGAAGTTCTTGGGTTCGTGCTTTATGATGCGTACAGTTGTCGCAGCAGTTGCAGCGTTGATAATGTTGTTTTGCAGTTCGATGATGGATTTTTTGAAAAGTTTTGGCGAGTTGATATTGGGGATAGGAGGGAGGGTTTCGGAGATGGATTTTTTGAAGAAGTTCCAGTTTGTGCTCTTGATGGTGTGTGCAGTTGGGGTTACGTCTTTACCCCATTAGAGAATGATGTGGATATGTTCCGAGCTTAGTGTTGTTTCTGTTTCTGTTGTGAGACTACCAGGGGAGTTGTTGACTATTGCTATGTCTAAAATATCAGGTATTCGGTTCTGAGTGAGACCACGACACTATCAAAATCAAATATATATACGATGGTCGTGGGACAACTCTTTCATATCGTAACGTGTTCAGTGACTCAGTATTATTAGTATAAATATAATTGCAGTAGCAAAGTGGGTGTGATAAACTCGAAATTACATGTTGGAAACTCTAACAACATCTAGCTTACTTAACATTCACAAAATTTATATACAGAATAAAATTGTATTAGAAATATTGGATGTTTTTGTTACTTCTGAAAATATTAAATAGAAATTACGTGAACTTTAGCCCTTTTCCATATGTAAAAATTAGGTGTGGCCACCACACGACTTTCTTATACGTATGGGCGCTTCAAATTATAGAATTTTGTGAATTTTTTAAAATCCCATTTTGAGTACTTCTATACTTTTAATAAATCTTTATAGAATACATACTTGGCAAGATATTTGAGAAAAAATGCTACTCGCTAAGAGTAAAAGTGTTACTTCCGGTACGAATTTTGAAATTTAATGTTTACAAAAAACATTGTAAATCAAGCTATAAATACTGTTGTACTCTAGATAAATATATATAGAATGCATAATTTGCGACATATTTGCAAAAAATCGCTATTCGATAAGAGTAAAAATGTTACTTCCGGTCCGAATTTTGAAATTTTGTTTATACAAAAGGTATTGAAAATTACATTTTAAATACTTTTATACTCATAATGTACATGTGTAAGAAGCATGATTTGCAAAATATTCGCAAAAAACTGATTTTCGATAAGACCTATTTCCGGTAGGAATTTCGAAAAAGTTTTTTAATACAATTTTTCTCAAATTTAATTTTCAGTACATTTATAACCTTTATAAATTTGTTTAAACTTAGTAATTGACGAAATATTGGCAAAATTCGAGTTTTTCACTGAAGTAAACTACTACTTCCGGTCTACCGATTTTATTGAAAAACTAATCAGATCTCAAGAGGGAGATTATACACGTAAATACAATATTTGGAATAGATATCTACAGCGGTTTTCCGCTATCGTGGTCACACACACAGAGACACAGAGACACAGAGACATTTTTTAAAAACCACTTATTCGGTATCAGGGGACCTCAAAACGTGGACATCTGCAAAAATCTCGAGGTCTAAAATTTTCATCATCGCAATACTTCCTTATACTACGTATAAGAAAGTAAAAAAGAGTTAAGTGATACCCAATAAATATTAATTGATAAAAAAATATCACTCTAGTACTCTAAAAAATGAATGACAGGGTTAGTTATCTAAGAGCAATTCTGCAAAAATAATAAAACAACGCAAGTACGTAACTTTTATTTATCAACGTAATACAATTCAGGTCAAAGAATTTAACGATTTCATTCAATTGTTCCAAAGCTCCGTCTCTATTGGAGATGACAAATCATCGACCGGAAAAAGCGGGAAAAAAACGAAAATCCTTTGTACTTTTTCATATACACACAGTACATGTTTTGCCCATTGTATTCGCATTTATTCCATTTCATTTCTTAGTGGGGTAACATTCTATCTCCGACGTGCATGCAGTAACGATCGCATTACTTCATTTGTTTACCCGCTAATTACTGCCATTGTCGCTGTTGAAGATGGAGATTTTGTTTCGAGTTAATGACTGTTCCAATTCAAGTTATGCACGAATTAGAGATAACAGTTTGTGTAGTTGGTTAGATGTGAATGCATTTCGACCCCGTTACGTAAACTTTCGGTTTTGCAGTATGAATATTTAAGTTATAAGTACTTGAATTTAGAATTTTAGATATGAACGTGAATACAAAGCTATTATTTGATTCATAAGTGTTTATTTTGAACTACGATAAAAACAGTTTCATATATGTGCAGTATGTTTCAGAGTGAATAATTTTATCATGTTTTTTGAGAGTTATTGAGAAAATAATGTATAATTTAACTGAATAAATAAAATACGTAAACTTAGTTTCAAAAATTATTTAATAATATCACTACATCAGGTGATGAGTAGTTACTCATCACCTGATGAAGCCAAAGTTTGGCGAAACGATATTGTAGTGATATTATTAAATAATTTTTGAAACTAAGTTTACGTATTTTATTTATTCAGTTAAATATGGAGTTTCAACATGTATCAGCCACATCAATTAATTATATAATGTATAATTTGTTTGAACGATTATCTGTTTCAACAGATTGTTTGTTTCAAGCGTTACATATAGAAGGAATAAATTGTTCAACTTTATTTTTGCCGTCAAAATGACTATATTTAAGGCATGCTATGGTGACAATGTGAACTGTTTATCTCTGATAATTTTTTGCGATAAAATTTTTTATCTCTTATTTTTTTTAAGAAATCTGTTTATGCGAGCTGACTAGTACAGAAATGTTTAATTATTGCGCATCCGGCTACTAGAAGTGGCGGTTTCTGTATAGGAGCACATGAGCAGGTGCACCCCCTAAAAAAATCCTTGATTACAAACTAACCGTGCGCCAAGTAGGCGGGACTACGTTGATTTTGTGTGGGTTTAGCGGCATAAAGGGCGTAGTGGAGGTGGAGAGGGATACGGCAGATTCCATATGAACTGGCGCACAAATTTAGTGTGCTCCTGTCTGTGCTCGATTCGTTTCAGTTAAAGTTTTGTTGGTATCGATCGACATCGATGTTCAGATATCGTACTTTACGGATAAACTGTATTATATATAAATAAGAATTATGGATGCGAACAGTTTTACTGTGCAATATTTGAAAGACAATTTTAATTCGTTTAGTTATGTATATAAAATTCAAGTTAAAAATGTGGGCAGACCAAAACCAGAACTTAATTTGACGCAAACTACAAAGGGCAAATCTAGAGACTTTACAAGAAAATGTAAGAAGGACATTTACGAAAAAAATGATTGGATTTGTGGGTGCAGTGTTAGTAACAGTTTGTTTTGCTTTCCTTGCTTTTTTTTTGTCGCGGTGCTGCAGAATCGTCTTGGTCAAAAACTGGAGTGAGGGATCATTTGGTCATTTGGCCCAAAAAATAAAAAAAAACATGAGAATGCCCAAGCTCATATTAATGCTCAATTAGAGATGAAGTTCCTGGAAAAATAGATATAAGACAGCAACTCGATAATGCATGCAGACGAAATATTCAACAATAAAATGAACAAGTAAGAAAAAATAGATATGTTCTTTCAAAAATTATTGATTGCATAAGTTTTGCTGGGCTTTTGAGCTGGCACTTCAAAGTCACGATGAAACGAAAGATTCCTCTAATCCCGGAATTTTCAGAGGTTTTATAAATTTCAGTTCGGAATTAGATATAGCACTAAAAGATCATTTTGAAAATTTTGTTGTTTTTAAAAGTACTTCAAAAATTATTCAAAATTAGCTGTTGGATTGGATGTTGGCAGTTGCTCAGGATCGTATTAAAAAAGAAATTTTGAAAGCTGAATATGCCAGCGTTATAGCTCATGAAACTACAGATGTAGCAAATCAATATCAAATGACTGTGGTGTTTAGATATATTCTAGCAGATGGTACACCAGTTGAAAGATTTTGGTGTTTTACTAATCTTTTCGATCATGATGCGGCCAGTTTATCAGAATGCATAAGAACTATTTTCAAACAAGTGCTAGATAAATCGGAAAAATTAATTTCACAAAGTTATGATGGCGCAAGTGTAATGAGTGGATATCATTCAAGTGTGCACACTCTTATTAAAAATGATTATAAGTATGCTTTTTTTGTTCACTGTTACGCCCATCAACTCAACATGATTTTATCTCAAGCAACCAGTCAGAATCAAGAAGTGCGAGAATTTTTTTCTAATTTAAGTGACATCACAATTTTTTTTTCTCATTCGCCGCAAAGAGTAGCAATTTTAGATGAAATAGTCGGTCGAAGCGTTCCTCGTTCCTCTACCACTCGATGGAATTTTAAAAGCGGAATTGTAGGTAAGTACGGTGTATGAACATCGTGAATCGTTGATAGAATGTATGGGAAAGATAGAAGTCACTTCAAGATAAACTGTAACGATTAATCAAACAACTGCCATTTGTAGTATGTTGCAGGATTCAAAGTTTGTGTTCTGGTTACTAGTCTTTCGTCGCATATTACCGCATGCTGATATTTTGTATAATCTACTAGAAAAAACAGCAACCGACCCGGTACTAATACACGCATCCATAACATGTTTTGAGAATGCTATTTACAAAGAAAGAAATAATATAGAGACAATTGAAAGTGAAATTTCTGAAAATTATGCTGTTCAGACTAAAAGACGCCGTATACAGGAAAATCCATATATTTCAAAAGTTGTTGCAGCCAAGGAAATTTGTGATACTATAATCACCCATGTGAAAGAAAGATTTTGATTTACCAAACATTTGAATGCTTCCATTCTGTTTGCGGCAGACAGATTTCCACAAATGGAGAAAAAAGTTCCTATTGAACATTTAGATGCTGCAGTAGAGGCATGCCCATTTCTTGATAAACTTCGCCTGCAGACAGAGTTAGAATTAATTTATAGAAGACCTGATTTTAGGAACATAAGTGGTGCTATTCATCTGTTGAAATTCATAACATATAATAACCTTCAAGATATATTTTCTGCCATCTTTGCTCTCTTACAAATTTTAATAACTATTCCAATGATCACAGCTGACTGTAATAGAGGATCGCTACCTACTACATGACATGTAAGTTTTTTATACGATTTTAGTTAAAAATTTGCATGTTTATCTCTAGGTATGCACGATGGATGTAGAAGGGTAAGACGTCGGCGTGGAGAACGACGTGTTATTGGATTTGGTGTTGAGAGGCATGTACACAGAACTATTGGAGTAATGGTTTGGGGGGCTATTGCCTATGGTAGTCGATCACCACTTCTTTTTATTCAAGGCAGAATGACAGCTGCGCGTTATGTTAATGACGTCCTACAAACCACTTTACTACCTTATCTAGATGGCCGTCTACACGTCCTTTTTCAGCAAGACAACGCACGTCCCCATATTGCTTGTCGAACTATGGACTTCCTCCAATAAGCTGGCGTTATGTTTTGCCGTGGCCACCCCGTTCACTGGATTTAAACACCATCGAACATGTGTGGGATATCATGAGGAAAAGACTGTCCATTTTGCACCATCCTCCACAGATTCTGGCACTGTCACTCCACGAAATTCAAGTTGCTTGGAACGAGATTCCACAAGCAGATATCGACAAACTCATTTTATCGATGCCTAGACGTGTACAGGTGTGTACTCGGCTACGGGGTCGCACAACACATTATTAATTTTTTTTGTATTACATGTTAATAAAATTTCTTGCAAATGTTATCGTTTCATTTATGATGTAAAACTATCACATTCCCAAAAAAAAAGTTGAACATATTATTGCTTCTAAATGTAACACTTCTAATGTCACTGAGTATATAAGAAATTAGTCAATAGACCACCATGCTTTGTTTAGAGGTGTTCGGAATATTCATAAGTTAATTGAAGAGGGTGAAAAGATCGAAGCCTTTGATTTTGAAAATCATAATTTGTTATTGAAAAAATATTATAGGTGCTGTATTCATGCCCCTTGTTATCATTAAATAGCCTTCTATTTGAATCACCATCATTGCTATTATTAAAGAAGACAAAGTTACATGATATCACAACCTGCCTTTTTAAATGTTAGCGTAAATTATAGATCAGTGTTAGGACCGTTATTGCTTCTAATATTTGCAAATGATCTTCAGAATAACTATATTTTAAAGTGAATTATCCTTGATTTTGTCCGAGGTTTTTTTCACGATCTTTTATACAACTTTTTGCCAAGGCGTCTGATTAGTTAATATTGATTAATTGACAAAGATAATAATAATAATAATAATAATAATAATAATAATAATAAAAGAACCACACGGCAGAAGTGTAAACTTCATCAAGGTGAGGTTAATAATACGAAATACAACTTTTTTTTTCGGTCTATATTCATTTACATTTACATTTTCCATTTTCCATTTTCGTTCTATATTACATTTAAAATATATATATATTTATTATTATTGTGTATACATTATTCTAGTACATTTCGCTCGGTCTGATCAAGTTTTCACTTCAAAAATTCATACGTAAGCATGTATATATACAAATATGATAATTCTGTACGAGTACCCGCGCTGGTTTAATATTAACGTGCCGGCCTTACACCCGGGCGGCTCGGGATCGCATCCGCACGCGGACAAGAATTTTTCAGAAAATAAAAATACAATATTTCGCGTATTTATTCTAAATTTCAATTTAATTGCAATTAAATACCGCCAGTTAGTGTTATAATACAAAGCCGAGCGCGACTCTAGCCGACTTTACCCGAACGAGCGTTACATTCCGAGCGTGACGGTTCAGTCTCTTTCAGTGCCCAACAATCAATGCATCAACGCGCCCATAGAAGTTTTCACTTTAAAAATCTTCCGCCATTTCGTTTTTTTTTGACATTTTGACTATGGATTGGTGATCGGCGACCTAAGACACCCCCGTATCTAAAATTTCACTTTCATACGTCAATTTTCAAAAAATTCTTCGGCCATTTTGTTCTATTTCGACATTTGAATTAGTGATGGGCGACCGTAAAAACTCCCAAGTGCCTAATTTTAATCAGGAGAGAGACAAATTGATTTCAGCCGGCTCCGCCCACTGTGCACGTTTGCGTAATCGTTTAAATAAAATTATTTCGTAGTAGGGGCACATAAATGAAGAAAGCAATCCTCCTTTTCCCCTTCAAGGAAATACACACGTTCTGAAATTATCGTATTTTAATTCAAATCATTATTAAAATATTAATCGACCCCTGAATAGATAAAAATATCAAGTCATCTGGGAGAGCGTTATGTATTGTGTGGAGATGCAATTCGCCGGACCGTAATACATTGATCGCCAGTGCACATGAGAATCTGATATTTATTTTTCGCCCGTCCGGAATACATTGATATCAGTGCACATTTAAACGGCCATTTTTCTTACCAAATCCTTCTGCAAACGACCTTTAAATTGCCGGTACCTTCGATTGCGTGCGCCTGCCGACTCGAAATAAGCATACAAAAGGTCCCAAAAAGCTGGTTCCTTAAGACCCCGAGTCTTGATGAGCCCTCGCAACCTTCAAAATTTCGTATTTCATGCTTAAAAGTGAATCTGTGGTGCAACTCAGTTCGCCTGTCAGTTTGACGTTTCTCGGGATTTTTTGATTGTCACGTGAATCGTCATGACGTAAGCCATTTTGCTGTTAAAACATCGATTGCGCGCTCTTCTTTAAAGGCCCATATCATTATAACCGCTCCACTTAGGAAGAAAATCTCTCCGTCGACCGGAAATTCAATGTCGCCCGTACACCAATGCCAAAGGGTAGCTTTCAATTTCGCGTATCCAGAGAGGAGTTCTTTGCACAGTTTTGCGGATTTTTGTCGAATTTACGGTTCGTTTGGTAACCATGGCGACTCGAGCGTTACATAGCCGAGCGTGGCGGCTCAATCTCGTTCAGTGCCCACAATCAACGCGCCCATAGACGTTTACACTTCAATAATACACTTTATTACGTAGACACTTCAATGTGTATGTAACAGGTCACTATACAATTAGTAATACAATTAAATAGAAAAATTTGTAGTAATAGTAAGCAAAATAAAGTAAAAGCAGAATGGAAATAAAACAGAAATATGTTTAAACTTAACTATGTAAATATACAATAGTAATATATGTGATATGTAATATGATAAACAGGCTGCAGCATAATGGCAGAAAGATAAGTTCTTTGTTGCTGGAAAGACACACGTGTGAATCTTAAAACAACCAGAATTCATCAAGTGAATAGAATAGATGCTCAATGAGAAAGTCTTTAAGATTGTGCTTGAATATGTTGTACGTTGAAGCATTTTTTATACCTGGTTGTAATTTATTAAATATGCGAAGACCCAAGTTGTCTGGACTATGGCTACTTATATGCAGGGTGTATTGTGGGACGTGGAAATAACTTTTCCTCCTTGTATTGCAATTGTGAATATTTGATTTTTTCTTGAAGAGATGATTGTGTTTAAATATGTAGGACGCCATTTCCAGAATAAATAAACACGGAAGTGGCAGTATGTGTAGGTGGCGAAAAATTGGCCTACACGAATCGCTATAGCGGGCACCCACGATGCCCCTCACCACGGATTTCTGGGCCACAAAAACATCGCTGGCACCCGCGGACGCTCCCCCAGAACAATACCATATCGAATCCGACATCCTATCTCCGCGTGGTATACGGATAGTAATATTTGTTGGCTCACGGTATGTCGTAGATGCCGAAATAGGTAGGATTTTCTCGAGACGGCAGTTGTTAGTGCAGCACAGTGGTTACTCCATAATAAATCGTCCTGGGGATTTACACCTAGGAATGTCGTCGAATTGCAGGGTGAATGGTCAAAGTTCTTAATTCTCAACGTCCCGAAATCCACACTCCTCTTCCTCGTATGGAATACCAATAACTTTGTTATTTCAAGACTCAATGATAACTTATTGTTCGTGAACCACTGGTGCAGAACGTTGACAATGACGGTCGCGAATGCTTCAGACTTCCTGTCAGGAGCAAGTAGGAGAGAGAGATATCGTCCGCATACTTAGTAACGAAGACGTCTGACAAGAATTGCACTATGTCGTTTATATGAAGGCTGAAAAGAATAGGGCCCAGAACAGATCCCTGCGGGACACCATACTCGACCTGAAGGCAGTAGGATTTTAGATAATATCTATATTCTATATTCTCGAAACGTTTTTAATCTTTTATTTTGTTTGAGTACATTTTACAGCCGCTAGACCACGAAAAGGAATTGTTTTATCCTACGACTATGAAAGGATCGTATTTATAAATATATATACCCATGCCTTTTTGATCATTTAAAAAAAAAATAAACTGCCTTGTTTACATTCATTGAAATTAATTTGTTGTTGTTATTATTACATGATACAATAAATTTTTATTTTAAATATAATGTTATTTTGTTTCGTATTCGCATTTGTTAGTTTTTACTTTCTTATACGCAGTATAAGGAAGTATTGTGATGATGAAAATTTTCGACCTCGAGATTTTTGCAGATGTCCACGTTTTGAACTCCACTGATACCAAAAAAGTGGTTTTTAAAAAATGTCTGTGTCTGTGTGTCTGTGTGTCTGTCTGTCTGTCTGTCTGTCTGTGTGTGACCACGATAGCGGTCAAACTGCTGTAGATATATATTTCAAATTTTGTATTTACGTATATAATCTCCCTCTTGAGATCTGATTAGTTTTTCAGTAAAATCGGTAGACCGGAAGTAGTAGTTTACTTCAGTGAAAAAATCGAATTTTGCAAATATTTCGTCAATTACTAAGTTTAAACAAATTTATAAAGAATTCAAATGTACTCAAAATTAAATTTGAGACAAATTCTCTTAAAAAAGTTTTGTGAAATTCTTACCGAAAGTAGGTCTTTTACTCTTATCGAAAATCAGTTTTTTGCGAATATCTCGCAAGTCATGCTTTCTAGGCAGGTACATTACCAGTATAAAAGTATTTAAATGATAATTTTAAAAATCTTTTGTATAAAATTTTTTTTTAAAATTCGGACCTGAAGTACCACTTTTACTCTTACCGAATAGCGATTTTTTGCAAATATGTGGTAAATTATGCATTCTATATATATTTATTAAGTGTACAAAAGTATTTAGAGTTAGATTTGCAATATGTTTTGTATACATGAAATTTCAAAATTCGGAACGGAAGTAGCACTTTTACTCTTAGCGAGCAGCACTTTTTTTCGAATATCTTGCAAAGTATGCATTCTATGGCGATTTATTAAGAGAATGAAACTACTTAGAATAGGATTTTGAATAATTTTTGTATAAAGAAATTCTTAAAATTGTATAGTTTGAAACGCTCATACGTATAAGAAAGTCGTGTGGTGGCCACACCTAAGTTTTTATTTAAATTCCTAATTGCATAACACCGTGTTTGATTTCATTTTATTCTCAGCAAATTAACCTAATTATGCTTTAATTACTAAATAACCACAACAGTCCGATTTTCATTCACTGAAAATCCGAGAGTTGTTGTTATTTAGTAATTAATACTATGCATCTTCATGAAGTATAGACCGAATCAATCCAATAGTTATGCTTTCATAATATTTTCAACACTAGCTATAGTGTATTATTTATTATGTATATACAAGTTGGGCCATTTCCGCGGGGAATACAGATTGTTACTTTATGAGAAAAGATATTTCGAAAGGATTTTTTTTTATGATAGCACTTATTAGGAGCACGTTTTAAAATTATTTTGTTTTATACAGAGCTTTCAATAATTTGGTGGCTAGCCATAGTTATAGTTTTTTAAACGGAACATATATATTAATACATTTCTGTATTCCCCGTAAATTCTCAGTCAAAAAGCTATAAAATAGTATAGGCCTAAAATGTCAGGTTTTCGATTTATTACCATTTTATTGAAAAATTCAATATTTTTTTAAAATGATGTTTCTCTAAAACGGCGTATCAGATGGACACAATTTTTGGTAGCGGTGTTCATAATAAAAGGTCCCAACACAAACATATTTTATTTTTTTGCAATTACCAATTGAATTTGCGGAAAACTGGAATAAAGTTTTATGACATATTTTGGTCCAAAAGTGATTTTTTTCAAATGGAACTTCCTGCATATTGGTTCATTTTTGAATTGCTTACTACTAAATTTCGCACCAAAAACATGCCAGACGTTATTATTTTAAAGATCACCATTACTGAGCTATTGTCGTTTTCTGATATAATTTATTTATAACACTCTGTATGAATGATAATAATTTTAAATTATTGATTTCAAAATTATCTACAATTTTTATATTAATAATTATTCGCTATCTACAATAATGGACTTGGAAATCTCAAAGAGAACACAGAAAGTCAAGCAAAAGGGTTATTTATGCTATAATAGAAAATCTTGAGAATTTTTTTCTCCTTGAAGACCTGTGAGTTTTTTCAACGGTAGTTTTCAGGTACGTTATATTAACGTTGCCATCACTATACATTTATAAATGTGCTATAATACAAAATTATTAAAGATGAATTTATCACCAATAGTGATTATAATAAAAATAAATAAAAGCAAACTTTTTGAAAAGTTTTCATATTAAAATTATGTAAAAATTTACAATAAATTACCAACAGATTTGAGGAAGATAACTCCCATTACAAAGTTATATTTATATTTTAAGGTATGTGAATATTGTTGAGATAAATAAAATACCCAAAAATTTTGTTTTCCAGCTACTTTCCTTTACGCGCGCCCATCGTTTACAAAATATTCATAGCACTAAATTTTAGATTTAACCATTTCAACCCCTACACAATACGTATTAATGTACACATAAATGATACCTATCCGACTTAATTTTGTTTGTTTGTTGTGCGTCCTTGAATCTGACTCTGGATAATTTCGCTGTGCTCCATTTGGGAGGCCGACGCTACTCCCCAATTGGTAATATTTAAATTCAATTTCCTTGTTTTCCACATACATTTTTGTCACTTCGGATTTTAAATATTTAGAATTATATTCACTTTTACTTTGTAGCACATGTACATTTTACATATTTCTGAATAAAACAAGTACAGATTGTTGTGATGATGTAGAATTAATGTAAAATTAATTCTCTTCCATCATCCAATCAACTATTAGTTTTGAATAGAAATAGTCTGAATAGTGCCCTTTGTTATGTCAGCTAATAAATTAAACAGATTTGTTAAGAAATTATAACACTTAAAAAATGTTATTTTTCAACACAATCTATTTATATTAAAGTACTCAAGAGATTGGTATGTGGTGTGTTTTTTTTTAGGAAAGCAATATTTTTGATAAATTTATGCCCATTAATTCTAATTTTTAGGTATTGTTTGGTTTTTCCAATGTATACACTAGTGTATTCTTGAGATGGTATTTTATATATTTGATGCGTTTGGAAATCTTTTGTAATTTTTGTTTTTAGTTTGGACCAAACGTGCTGTAACTTGTTTGTGTTTTTATTTGCCATTGTTATGCTGTAAGGTTTAAGAACATTTTGTAAGTTTCCTGATAAGTTTTGTATATATGTAATGGCTATATAATTTTCATCTTCATTGTTATTATCTTGTTTTGCCTGTAGATTGTATAATGCATGTGTCCTTTTTACAATTTTCTTTTCTAGCTCTATGGGATAATTATAATTATTATTGGCAAGTGTTTGTTTTACTTATAAATTCATAATTTGGTAAGATAGTTAGGAACAGTGCCGGACTCTTCGAACTAACCAACTGGTTATGTTATCTTTTAATATTAGCACGTCCTTTTTGGTGAACGTCTAAGATTGTCGTTTTTCGAAGTTGTTTACTCCCGAGCAAACTTTTAATTCACTTTTTGTTCTTGTACACTCTGTATACAATATTTACATTTATCTTTGAAATGAATCCTTTCTTGAATTGCATGTACCACATCTGTTATTTGTTAGGTATATTCTCAGAACGCGCTCACTGTAAATTCTTACCATTATGAACTCAACTTTCTCATATTTTAATACTTTATGTTACTCACCGAAACGAAGGGTCATTTGAACGAGCCTTGCAATAAATCTTTTTAAGCATTTAGAAATATTTAGAGAGAGTTCAACTGTAATTTTATGTATGTTAGTTTACTCATCCCTTTGTGGCAATAAATCAATATTGGTTTTCTATAGTGTATATGACGCAAGAAATTGTATTTCTGTTTCACTTCTTAGAAACCCCAGTTAGATATCATGCGAACTCTGCTTGCAAGAGAAATTCAGATTTGAAATCAGTTCCTTAAGATACCTCTAAGCACACGCTAACAAAGGCTTCGCATTTTCTGTAAAACCAGTTCAACAATACAGTTTGTAATGAGTAACTTCATTCTATAATATTATTAGTGTGATACGTGTTTATTTTAATAATTAAAAATTTAGTTAAACATTTATCATTTTGATTTGCTGAGCTATCTTCGACAAATATAGACCTGGGAGACTGTGAACACTTTTTATAATTATAGCCATAAAATACATAAGAAATCAAATTAAACAGCAGTTTGTATCTAGTTGGTAACTTTGACTATTAGATATCTTTTACCCATTGACTCATCGCAAAATTATGCATGCAACCAAAGTTACTGAATTTAAGTGGTAACACTGTAACATGTCCATTGTCTCCATATCCCAAGGAGACAGTGGACTAAGGCTAAGGAGAAAATGGACAACGCACATATAATTAAGATATATATATATATTTTTCTATAAAAATTAAAATAAAAACATATTCGTAATGAAAGTGGTATAATTCTTAATAATAGATACTTAAACATATTTGATATAAGTATAATTAAGAGCGCTCCGGACAGTAAAAATATTTCGATGCTCGTTAACCCCTCTCCCCTTCAGACTGCTGTAAGTAGCCACAGATGTGGCAATTTGGCAACAGCGAGGATTGGTTTGTAAAGAGTGGGAATGGGTACATAATTCATCGTTGATTTATACTAACGACAACCAAATATTAGGAGAATGAGACGATTCGTCTCTTCCGTGCGTTTAGTGATATAGATACGAGTTGATATACAAAAAGGCATAAAGGATAAACGTAGGGCGCGCACTTATTGAGTCGTTTGAATCAGAAAAATATAGATAATACACACATAAAATTAAAATTTGGTGCAGAAAATTTCGATCCGAACCAACTAAGAAACAAATGAAAGGTTATTCAACAAAAATATATTACATTCAACACATTGCACATTATTGTTTTGATAGTTTTGACTTTTTCATTTTTCGAAATACCGCGTAAATATGTGTGATCCGAGAATCAATGTAATAATAGTTATTTATATAAGAAGGGTATAATTTATTAGATTATGGGCCGATAGAATGTTTTAGTTATTACGATATCAAAATAAAATAAAAAATTATAAGAAAAAAGAATTAATCATGACTGTTAAATAATACGTTCACTTGCTACCTATCAATAGATACATAATCCTATATTCATATTCAGAGTTGAGATGATTTAAATCATTTGAATAAAATCAGAGTTTAAATTATGATTTATTTAAATCAATGTGATTTTTATTTAAAAAAACATGATTTTTCTTCTTGTAATAGTCTCTTATAGTTTTTATTATATTTATATAATTATTTTAAGCAGAAAAATAAAGAAATTCGTCTTACATTTACTTAGTAACATTACATAAAAATTTTCAAATACAAAGAAAACATAAATAAACATAAGAAAACTGTGTGTTTCATATTAATAAAAAAGTACTATTTTTAGCAATGTTGCATTTCTTAATTCTGAATGGACAAGCCCATATGATGAAACAGTTCTTTCGACATCTGCAGAAGAAGCGTTTGCATACAAAATAGGAACAATGGTATCCAATGCTTGATTAATTTCTGGAACATTCTTCTGAGATCTCCACCATTTTTTATGTAAATAGATTAAGACGCTTTTATAAAGTATCAGTATTGAAAATTTAAAATAATCTAAAAAACACGGTTTTTTATAAAAATCTACGATTGTTTTCTAGGGGGATTTCTAATTGGAAGGCCTCTTGTATAGCGGGGATCCACCAATTCTAGTAGTAAGCACATGTAAAAAAATTCTTCAAGTTTGGGAAGCATTACATTTTTGAAAAAATCCGAATCTCTCCATATCTACAAAATAAAGTTTTACATGTTGCTTTTGTACCGACGCAAACTTATACTTTCTTCTTCCACCAGCATGCCATGCTTATTCCACACAACAAAATAGCACATTTTTCTTTTAGTTATTGCTAATTGACTTTGCACTTGATAGTAATAATCATGACTTCTTTTTAATTTTAATTTACCTTTTTCTATTGTTGCAAATTTAATTTGATTTTCTTGAATGGCCACTAGGGGATCCATGTTTTGTGAGACGGATGAACATTTTATTTCAAGAAGATTTTCTCCGATTATCCCATCAGGGTTCGCACCCAGGTAGAAATTCTCCTTGTCGATAAATAAACCACAGTCAATAATTTTTTCGATATCCTATCGCTCTCGAAAAGCAGCTTTCGCTAATGGTTCGCTCCTATTGCCATACCGTGTATGTTTATTGCCATCGAAGGAATTATATAACAATGTTTTTATTGTGTTGATACAAGATGTTTTAGGGTGCAATTTGCATATACTGCCAAAGTTTGACGCGGTAACTCTAACAGATCTTTCATTTATCCTTAGAAGGTTTTTGGCTTCTAGTCGCACTTTCGATGTACAAAATGTCTTCATTTGATTTTTTCAAATCCTGAAGGAACTGTTCTCGTTTTCGGTTGTATTCCTCCATTGAAAAATCATCTCTTACTGATTCATTAGCCTCTGGGCCATAATCTTTATCACAAGTCACTACAGAGTGTCTTTTCCTCTTTCTGGTGTTAAATATTTGTCGTTTCACTGACTTTAGTCGCCGTTGTTTAATTTTTTTTTATATACCGTTTAGTATAAGAATGGGGACTTGTTTGAGTCAAAGCTTTATGTAATACTCTAGGAAATTCACCACCCGAATTGAAAGAAATGGAAGCAGCTTCACAACGCATTTGATGTGAGCCTTTTAACGCAAAGTTTATTCGCTTTCTTCTCGTAAATTTGCAGACAATGCTGTTGTAATGTTGTGTTAAATTGTTGTCCATATTCAATATTAAACTGCGAGTATTGACATTCAGACGCTGTAAACATGCTTCTGAAAAATAAATTGAAAATCGGCAGTTCGTTCTATGGTGCATACTGCTATTCCCAGTAAATGACATTTTTTATCGCGGTCAGTTGTTCCTATTAAGAAAACAGGGAACCCCTGCCAAATCAATTTATACGTTGCATCTGCGTGGATAATGATTATTATTTTTTACTCCATTTTCTAATAGAATTTTACTGGTTGCCATGAATCTAAAAACACCGTCGTCCTCATCGGTTGTGAAATTACGATAAAAGCTTTGCTTCGTTCATTGGGGACAGCACTATTCTTAAGAAGCCAACTTTACAGTTCACCAAGAGATATTGTTGGTGGACCGTAAATGGTTTTTCTTAATTTAGCCAGAAATATTTTTATTTGGTTTATATTTGGTGGTGGATTATATTTCTGGGCAAGAACATCCAAAATTGCTTTCGGTTTTATTTTTTTTGGTAAAGAAATCCTTGATTTCGTTCTTTAGTTTGTCGTTCATTTCGGTACCGGCCTTTGTTGCAATAGAATCACAAGAATGACTTACTTGCGATCGAAATAGGAGAACATTTTCACAGGATGAATCCAGAATTAATTTAATACCAGTTGCACATTGTTGTCCTCGACATTTAACTTTATTACATCGAAAATACTTAACTACACCAGACTCAGTGTTGTTTGTGTTTTTTAAGCTCCAACAAGTTTCCGATTTGACAAAATCTTCTGCATCGTTACGGTTAATGAAGGTTCTTTCGTAATTCCATGTTATGGATCTTTTCGTCGCAAGTTGTTGCTCATTTATTCGGAATAATGTTATTTTACTCATTTTAATGCGCAATTACTCGTGTTAAGTTGAATGTATTTATTTACTAGCTTATTGATTTATTACTGTAAACAAAACAATTATATAGTGTCCAGAGTTATTTTTATAAAAAAGAACTATTTTAGTAAAGATTCATTTTGTTATCTGAGGGGTAATTTTTTTTAAATAATGGGCGCTGATGTTTTTGTTGGTACGCATAGATTTTGTAGTGTTAAAATACGTACACTGAAGTTCATTCACTTAAAATGAATTGCAAAATTTTTTTTTACTGCAAGTTCAAGTTTTCAGAGGATCTGATATTTAGAAATGGATTAGTAACATTTAAATAATGCACAACTGTAAGCTGCATTTATTTTTAATAATGCTCATTTAAACTGTAGTGTTATTAATAGTGGTGCTTTGATATCTTTTTTAATATTTCTTTGCTAGTTTATTCCACCTTCGTTATTTGTTGTAATGTTTATTAAATAATTTTATCTGTATTTGTGAAAAATCGAAAAAGTAATCTCTCATAAGTCTGTTCTTGATTCTCCTTGTGAGCAGAAGTAGCACATTCCAAAATCAAATATATTAATTTATCGATGAAGAGATTGATTCCTTTTTTTAAAATCGTATATTGCCGCGTTTGTGCACAATTTCGCGGGCATGCGAATTAGTTTCAGACCAGTGCATTTTAGAATCGTCTCGCGAGATTTATGTTAGCAACGTTGCCAATGAAGTTACGAAAATTGATATACACCTTGCCTTCGCCAGAGAGCAGCACCTCCCCGGTCCAAAATTTGCTAATCGTGAATTACGTTTGAGCAATTTATAAAACATTTAATATAGCTGATATGCGGTATAAATATTCTACAATAATTCATTCAATTTGTCTATCCATTTAATTTTTTTTTTTGTCATTAATAAAGAAATAAAAAATGTTTTTTGTTCATTTTAGAAAAAAAAATAGATACACATATTCAGTATTACTTTTTAAACATGCTTGTGAAAACCGTTTTCGATTTGATGCAGAAATAAGCCTGAAAAAAGGAAATCCGTAATTCAAGCCGTCCGGTGGCCTCTTAAAAACAAAACTTATTGCAGGCTGTATTAAAATACACCATCCCTTCAAACCTGGGCCTACTGTCTTTAATTGGCTTTGGTAGTACTGCTACAACGTCCTTAAAACTAACTGTGGCCGAAGATTCAAATGTGAAGCTATATCTATTCGACGGAATATTTCTCTTCAAGAACCTTACTTCATACCCCTCTGAATTCATGTCATCTACAATAGCAACGTACTTTCTAACACACGCTTTCCCATAAACATTCGCAACAATATAATCGCCTTTACAAACATTTTTATTTGTATTATCTTCTTCCAAGTCCAAACTATCATCTGAAGAATAGTCTGTATAATGTACTTGGGTGCTCTCATCTTCAGATGACTCATCCTGAAAAACTTTTCTCTTACTTACAGCCTTCTTTCTTGCTGGAATTTTATCTTCCTTTTGTCTCACCTTTTCTTCCAGTAAATTCTTCTCTGGCGTGTCGGTTGCTATCATGCAACGGCCTCGTTTTCTTCCTCTGTTCGAATTTTCTTTTCTAACTGGCGCTTTTGAGAAAGGCTGAATGATCTCTGGAGAAATAAATTTATGTTTGTCTTGCTTTGAATTGTGTGGTGTCATTGCCTCATTTGAGGTTGCTAACTGAATTAAACCAGATGGGTCCCCATTCTTCGGTGGATTTCTATCGGCAATATATGTTGCAGGAATGTTGATATCTTTAGGCAAAGGACGATCAGTGACGGCTGAAGATAAAAAGTCTTCTTCACCGTATATATTCCGATCGAATGGAAAAATGCCTGTTCATCTAAATCCGGATTTTATGTTGACCGGGTTGGCTGCCCTATCCCAAGATTGAAGACACATGAAAGGCAAATCATAAATACTCAAAGTTTGTCCAGGATGAGAAAGCATCCAGGAATCAGCGGCTTGGTTGAAAAAGGTCTTGAATGGCCCAAAAATAGTTCTGTCAAAGGGTTGCAGTTTATTGGATGTGTGTGGTGGTAGAGTAAGAATGACGATCCCGATAGCCCAGCAGAATTCGATGGCATTCAGTGATATGTGTGATTCATGGTTGTCCATAATTAGCAGAACACGGTTTTGCATGGTACATTTCACATTTTTCACGAAATGTTCCAACACCTTTAAAAAGTTATCGCAAGTCATCCACCCACTAGGATATGCTATCCCTAAAGGTCCATCATTGGGTATTCCTTTCATCATCCTAGCAGCGTCAAACCTATGGCGTGGGAAAATCCAGACTGGTGGTATAGCAGTTCCATTTGCACAAATTATGCCAACATGAGTCATTAATTCACCTCTCTCCCTGGATGTAACTTTTCCTATCTGAAGTTCACCCTTTTTCCCCACGATCTTCTGAACTCTTTGCACAGTTGTGACACCCGTCTGAAATAGAAATTAAATCTATTTTATTTATGTATAGATACACGAGATAGAAATTACCTCATCCAAATTGTAGATTTGGGCAGGAGTAAAGGAATATTGGGCAAGAACATTTTGCAATTTATTTTGAAAAAGTTTCACATTAGTTTTATTAAAGCTGGTCATCCGAGCTAGGCTGGTTGCTTCCGGTTTTCTCACTGATAGCCGAGGATGTCTGCGCATAAAGTTCGTGAACCAAGACTCGGATGCCATTGTGCCTTTTTCCCATTTGTCAGGCGTTCTCCTCGAGTTTCTTGAAGCATATTCATATGCTAAACGTCTAACTAAT
The DNA here is from genome assembly GCA_963170755.1 of Amphimallon solstitiale. Taxonomy (NCBI): domain Eukaryota; kingdom Metazoa; phylum Arthropoda; class Insecta; order Coleoptera; family Scarabaeidae; genus Amphimallon; species Amphimallon solstitiale. Next base: position 46,413,612 of record OY720682.1, read on the forward strand.
TTGCGAGTGATTCCATAAAACATTGCTGCACATTTAAGTAAATATTCTTCCAATGCTGCTTCCATTTCAGATGTGAAAATTTGGCTTTTACAAAACTGTGGTTTGAATTCCATATTCTCAATTCCTACATCTTTTGCTTTTCTTACATAGATAGCAAGTCTGATTTTTTTACTTCTTTACGCGCAGCACTTCTTCGGATGCTTAGATTATTACTTATAACATCTTTGACGGCTAGTTTCATAGCCGCTGAATCGAAATCCCGACCAGTTTTTTTTTCTTGTAAATGTTTGGCATATTTATCTGGAAAAGAAAAAAACTAAAACTTTGCGTGGGAGACTTTGGACAGTCCATTCTCTCCTGTCCATTGTCTAGTCAATATACACACATATATTTTCAAAAACAGAAGAAAAAAAGATGACGATATTTAAACGGTTTTTATCATATTACCTCAAATTATAAACATCGAAGAAGTGTCTGACTGAATATAAGATGAAATAAAACATTCGTTGTTAAAATATATACTACGATATCGACATAGAAAATTACATCAGACTTACCAAAAATGAATAAATTGTTTTCACACCTTTTCAATTTGTTATACACCCGGCCGATATACACTCCACCATTTAATGGCTACTAAATAACTTTACGAAACCTCTAAAAATTACGTTTTGCTTATGTGGCGTGAAATATGAAGCTGTCCATTCTCTCCTCGTGTCCAAAGTCTCCTAGGTCTCCCCTACGAAGTTTTGTGAGTTTGTGTCTTTTAATCCAACTAACTGTCGCCGATCAATTAACAAATATAGCCTCTACGGCCTTACAACCAGTGGGTGGCGAGCTCATGAACATACCGCATTTGACATAACAATTTCTAAGCGTCAAATAGTGCTACTGTTCGCAACAACAGAAGTCCTACTAGGATACCGCTACTATTTCAATTTTGATACGTTCTCTGATATTGTCAATTAGCAAATCTGAATTATAAACATTTCACCTTCGGTAAGATAGTTACGAACTTAAGAATGTCGGACTGCTCGAACTAACCAACTGGCTCACAGCGGAGACATAAGTACGAATCATTTTTAATGTCGTCAATTGTATTATGTTCTTAAGTTTCAATATTAGCACGTACTTTTTGGTGAGCGTCTAAGTTTATTGTTTTTCGAAGATCTACTAAGATGCCGCTACAATATCAATTCAGATATGTTCACTGATATTGTCAATTAGCAAAATTGAATTATAAAAATTTCACCTTCGGTATGATAGTTACGAACATAAGAGTGCCTGAAATTCAAAATTTAACGAAAGGGCAAAATGATAATAAACTATGGAAATAAATGAGGGTTAAAAAATTAACGGCATAAAATTTTGACAAGGTAATTAAATTGAAGAAAACCACATCTACGGCTAATACTGTGAAGGATTTATTATACCAGGAATTTACAGGAACTTTTGCGACATGGTACGGTAATGAACAAAAAGCGCAGGCTGTAAAAGTTTTCGGCAAGCTTAAAAGTCGATTCTGGTGGTTTTCTTATTCCTTCTATATATAGATTTTTAGCGACATCTCAGTACGGAATAATTGCTAATTAAATAGCGGTTATTGAAGTAAATTGTCCATTCAAGGTTCGCGAAGTGACTCCATTTGAAGCTACGGGAAAAAGTTAATCGCATTTATAGAAATTTGAAATGCTAAATTACGTTTAAAACCTAGGCATCATTACATGTACAAAATACAGGGATAGTTGAACATAATTCTAGAAAGATTTATGTTATTTCATAGTCTGGACTATGAAGGGTGTTTGCCATGCGATAATACACGAAGATGAAGAACTCTCGACAGAAATGGTAACTAATTTAGAGTTATGTTATTTTCTTGCTTTACTACCTGAAATTATTGATCCTCGCATTTTGAGAAATCGACAAATTAGGTAGGGGTGCTAAATTGTACAATTAGTACTGATTGTCACACGTTTAGACAAAAACGCGGATGTCAGAAAATTAGTTATTCTTTTTATTGAGATTTGAGATGTCCCCACAAAAAAAATCTAGACTATTTAAGTCAGGGGACCTAGGGGGCCATGGCTGAGGTCCACCTCGTCCTATCCACCTATTCTCATATACTTCATTTAAATACTCCCGAGCCAAAATAGAAAAATGTGCCATCGTGCATATACCACATTTGATTTCTAAGTAAAAGGGGCAAGTCTTCAAGTAATAAAGGCAATTCATTCTGCAAAAACAGCCTGTATGACTGACCAGTAAGTCGACCAGGCAGAAAACAAGGACCAATCAAATTATCTCCAATTATACCACCCCATATATTTAATGAGAACTGTTCTTGAAAATGCGTTTCTACAATTTCATGTGGATTTTCATCTGCCCACGTGTGGTTGTTGTGGAAATTCATAATTGAAGTCCTTGAAAAATTCGCTTCATCGGTAAAAAGGATTTTACAATCAAAAATGCCGTCTACTGCTAGCTTATTAAGGTACCTACCATTGGCAGAAATCAAACCTTAAAGTGAAGTCTCGGGGAAGAAGAGCCTGCACTCTCTGAATGTGGTAAGGGTATAGCAGGGAAACACGTAGAATACGCCAAACCACTTGATGACTAATATTTAAATGTTCACTGATTTTTCTGGTGCTGGTGCGAGGATGTCTGTCTATTTCATTCAGAACAGCCTCTTGGATCTGTGGTGTTCTAACAGTACGTGGTTTACCTGCATCATTAGTATTCTTTTTAAAAGTTCCAGTTTCTCCAAGACGCCTATGAATATTTGAAAATATTCGATGATCGGGTATCATTCTATTGGGATAGCGCTCCATGTACAGACGCCTGGCTTCTCTTGCATTTCCATTCGCAAGGCCGTAGATAAAATGCATGTCAGCTATTTCAGAATTCGTGAAATTTGGCATATTTCCAAAATTATAACGAGTATTTAAAACACTTTCACACCTTACAGTTTGCAATTTAAAACTTTACTTATACAGACACAAGTTACGATTTCTAATGTCAATTGTCAAATTAATAAACTCAAGTGATTATCTGAATAAAGCCAGAGCCTGTTAGACCATTTTAAAAAATTTAATTTTCTCTGGCGAATTACAGAAAATTGTTTTCTATTTTTTTTCTCGATAACGGTCAGAGATAAGAAGAAAATATAAGAGATCAAAAAGTTTCTAAACAAGACAGAAAATTTATTGCGTATTTTAGAATCTAGCAGTGGCGCATCGCAAAAAAGTTCAGGGTGAGAAAAGAGGGCATGACCCCGAAAAAATTATTACCCTGTAGATTTACATAATCATTTGGCATGGCTAATGATGCAGGCCTTATAGCGTAACCTACCTTCCAAATTTGAACAAAATATCTCAAAAACTGCAGGAGCTATACAGTAAAAAGTGAAAAATTCTTGAAATTTCAACACCCTGCATATCGGTAACGAAGCATTTGCAGACCTATGTTTATATGAAATTTTAGGCACAAAATAAACCAAATAGTTACCCCCTTCCTTATGTACATGATATTTAGGAACACCCTGTATATGTATTATTATAATGTTTATAAAAAATTCAAAACATCTATGAAGCATTCATAAAATCGGCAATATCAATTCCTTCTATATCACGATAAAATATCAAGCTGTCGGACCTGATATTGAATAATTTACTAAACTACTTTCAAAGTTATATTTTTCAAGAGATATTAAACTTTTAAAGCGCCCCTTATTGCAGTATAAACGTATAGCGAAATCGTTAAACTTTACAGAGGCATTGCGGTCTCTAGTCGAAATACTTTTCCCGTTTAGTTTGTTCATAAAAATATTCTTTGTACTTTAATAATTTTATTATTGTTAGGGTTAAGATTAGATTTTTTCAGAAATGTTTCGCTACTAAAAATTATGTATTTTAATATTCTTTTCAGAAGCTTTTATTAATTATGAATTAGGCCACTATTTATCCTTCTATCTCGACATTGAGTACCAATTCAAATGTGTTGTAATTCTATCCTATTAGTTTATTATTTTAATATTTAAAAAGAAATATAAAACTGATACTGAGAATAATACAAATATGTTATTAATTTTGTAAAAAATAACGTTTATTACTGATCAGTGCTCATTTATTTTTCTAGTTTAGGTAGTTTAGGTAATATCGAAACATCCACACCAGATGAACATCTTTATACAGGCTGAGTTTTTTCCGACGTTTAGTATGGGGATCTCGAAAACTGCAACGGATACAGGTTCGGTTAAAACAGGAAAAGAAATGCAGTCTTAATAGCTCTATTTAACTAGCGTTATTTCCTTTTTGGGAAAAAGTGCATGTCGTACTAGATATTTGGAAAAAATAACTTTTTGGTATTTTGTTTGTTGCCTGTGATTCTGTTATTATTGACTTTACAAGAAATCTGTAAAGGAAAAAGTTGTAGGAAATTATATGCTAAATAATACAGTTTAACCAATTTCTTTATTTTAGCGATTTCTTTTGAGTTATGACACAAACTTGTGTTTTTTTCTAATGCAAACCATAGCAGACCACGACTTTATAAAATAAAGAGGTGTGGCCACCATACGACTTTCTTATACTTATGAGTGTTGCAAAATACACAATTTTAAGAATTTTTTTTATACAAAAATTATTCAAAATCCTATTTTCGGGGAAAAGTGCAACTCGCTAAGAATAAAAGTGTTACTTTCGGTCGAATTTTGACATTTCATGTAAGGTGAAGTGGGGTAAATGCGATGTAGTTTTGAAATAGTCTAACTTTGACGCTCTACCTCTTTTCAATAAATGAGCTGGGAACTGCAGATATTTGCATAGAGTCTTTAGGATTCTTGACGAGTATGACCGCAATGACAAAAAATCTGTTTACATAAGCGTTTGGGCACTATAATTTTTTTTTTAAAACGATGTCACTATGTCACATTTACCCCGTAAAATGGGGCAAATGTGACAGCCGCTTAGTATTTCTCTAAGGTTTTAGATGGGTACGAGGTATGGGGCTAATGTGAAAGTATAAAAGAAAAGCTACATTTTCATATATAATTATTAACTGTTTTATAACCACTTGTAAGTTTTAAATTCAGACAAAATAAAAAAATATAAAATTCTTATGTGAGTTTATATTCATTGAAATAAAAATCAAATTTGTGAATACCGCGCCTAATGTCTTTTGGGTCCGGCAAAATTTTAACGACGTCTTGGTCTGACACAGTGTCTAAATCCTCAAATTTGGGCCAAATAAACTTCTTGTTTTCGTACTTCAAGAATTTGATTACCCAATCACCACATTTCTCTTGAACTTGTCCTACAAAATGCTTCAGCTGTTTTTTGGTACAATATTGCACAACAACCCATTTGCCTTTCGCGATAAAGGGGGGTGCGACAGGAATATCATCTTCTTCCTGCTGTTCATCACAAAAGTCTTCATCATCTGACTCCCTGTACGGGACTTGATCTATGTCCTCTTCCGAACTAGATGAACTTAACAGGTGCTTTTGTGTTTGTTTCACCTTTTTAACAATCTTTTTCTTTTTTTCTTTGTCAATAGTAATGTCATTCTTCTCTTTTATTCGAGTTAATGCTTCTTCTGTCGTTAAAATTTCTGCTCCTGGGCACACTTTTGACCTTTTCTCTTTCTCTGGTTGTGGTTTTTGTCGTATTTGCGTCAATAATATTTCTTCGAAAGATAAATTGGCTTCTTTAGATGTTTCTTGTGTCTGCCGAGATACTGAATGTGATGTTGATGGCCCTCCACGATTTTCTTCTGATTCTCCACATTGACGGTCAGGGTGATTTTTTGAACATTCTGCTTCCCATCTTTTCATGGCATCTGGTGGAAATGTTTCTTTGGGAATCACGTTTTTGTTTAGGGGATAAATTCCACTTTTGCGGAAGCCGTTTCTTATAACTTCTGGTGAGATAGACTGCCAAGTTTCACAAAGAAATTGAGAAAATATTTTCTTAGGTATTTTTCTTCCAAAATTTTGACGTTGCCAGGAAATAACTTTTTGGTCCCACTTACTTTTAAACGATTTGAAAACTGCTAGGTCTAAAGGCTGAAGGAGATGGCTGGTATGAGCGGGTAATTTAATGATTATAACGTTGTTCTGAATAGCTGCTTCGATTATTTCCACGGATACATGGGTGCTATGTCCATCGTACACAATAACAACAGGTCGCTCATTACCAATAGTAGGGATGATGGTTTTCAAAAAATAGTTTTTGAAAATATTGCTCTCCATCCATCCTTTCTTGCTAGCGGCGTAAACAGTGCCTGCAAATTCTGTCCCTTTCGGGGCAAACCATTGATCCCACACATATGCACCTTTGAAAATAATCAAAGGTGGTGCTTTACCACCTGCAGCATTACACATGGCAAGAACAGTGGTATTTTCTCTGCCTGGGGAGCTAACTGTTCGCGACGAAGGTTTATTTACTTCTCCGACGACTTTACTCTTTCGTGGATCTATTGAAAGACTTGTTTCGTCAAGATTCCATATGCGTTCAGGTTTATCGATTAAGTTGTTTTCTGTTAAGACCTTCTCTAAGAGGTTGAAATAGGCATAAATTAGAAATGGATCAGTTGCTTTTTTTCTTGCGTACTCAATATTTTGAGGTATCTTGAGACTGAGGTTATGTCGTTTTTTAAAGGATAAGAACCAGTCTTCTCCTGGGACACCCTCCTTGAAGTTGGTTTGTTTTTCATTAGCAGCAATGTAAGTTCCAACTGCTTCCAATACCTCCTTGCGTGACATGCCAAAACCCCATTTTTCCATGATCTTTAAGCTTTCAGCCAATTTAACCTCTTCATTGTGATCAATGTAGGTGGGACGCCCTTTGTGGTTTTTAACTTTAGCACGCAGCCCTTTCACGCGACTATATAGTGTGACGTAAGGTATTTTGTACTGCTTATGTGCCCCATAAACTGTGGCTCTGCCCGCCTTAACTTCTTCTATTGCCTTTTAAATATCGGCTTGGCTATAGTTTGGGTTGTCAGTGGTTTTTCGCACATAATTGCGCACCATGTCTAAAAGGGGTAAATGTGATATAGTTTATGTTACATTTTCCCCACAGGTTTTTCGCGGAGGGGTAAATGAGACAGTTTGATAAAAAAAATGAAGATAATGTTCAATTGAAATGATATTATGTGTGGTAGAAAGACATATTATTAAAGTAAGTAAGACTTTATAACGAGTTGCATGCGGCGTCGAAATTCCACTTAAAATGACGACTTACTACGTACAGCTGGTTAGGAAGTTTCCGACTCAAAAGAAGTGACCTTTTTTGGGTTGAATCTTATGTTAACACCATATAGACTATTCTACGTTAGGTGGCGTTGACAACAGTTTTTGTTTCAAATTAATTTAAGACGCTGTCACATTAACCCCGTTATCACATTTACCCCACTTCACCTTATACAAAAATATTGTAAATCCAGCTCTAAATACTTTCGTACACTTGATAAATATATATAGAATGCACAATGTACGACATATTTGCAAAAAATCGCTATTCAATAAGAGTAAATTTCGGTCCAAATTTTGAAATTTTTTGTGTACAAAAGGTATTGAAAATTGAGTTCTAATTATTTTTATACTCGTAACGTACCTGTCCAAAAAGCATAATTTGCGAAATATTGGCAAAAAGCTGATTTTTGATAAGAGTAAAAGTCCTACTTCCAGTAGAAATAATAATAAAAAAAATTCAAATTTAATTTGGGTACATATTGCTGTGAACCTTACATTTTTTAAATGATAGTAAAAAATGAGGTGTGGCCACCACACGACTTTCTTATACGTATGACCGTGACCGTTTCAAACTATACAATTTTTAAAAAAAATTTATACAAAATTTATTCAAAATCCTATTCTAAGTACTTCCATTGTCTTAATAAATCTCTATAGAATGCATATTTTGCAAACTCTTTTAAATAATAAATGATATCTAGTGAACAATGTACGTTCACTGGATATCATCTATTATTTAAAAGAGTTTTAATTATTATCACAAAAGCAAACATTTGCACATACTACTCTGATCATCTAACATCTTGCTACTTAAATATTTTGAGAATAGTTTCCACTAATTGTTAGAAGCAAACATTTTCACATACTACTCCAACAGCTTAGTGTTTACAAATCAATAATAATTATGTTTGTAATTTCGTAATGAAAATAAAAATTTTAATAACCAATTTTAAGTTTTTTAGTAAGCGTAATGCGCATCTATCAAATATTTCCATGGCTTTACTACTTGTGACAGCTTGTCAATTAAAATTAAAAAATGAGGTGTGGCCACCACACGACTTTCTTATACGTATGAAAGTGTTACTTCCGGTCCGAATTTTGAAATTTCATTTATACAAAAAATATTCCAAATCCAACTCTAAATACTTTTGTACTCTTCATAAATATATATAGAATGCATAATTTACGACATATTTGTAACAAATCGCTTTTCGATAAGAGTAAAAGTGGTACTTCCGGTCTGAATTTTGAAATTTTTTTTATACAAAAGATATTTAAAAGTATGCTCTAAATACTTTTATACTCGTAATGTACCTGCCTAGAAAGCATGACTTGCGAGATATTCGCAAAAAACTGATTTTCGATAAGAGTAAAAGACCTACTTCCGGTAGGAATTTCGAAAAACTTTATTAAAACAATTTTTCTCAAATTTAATTTTGAGTATATTTGAATTCTTTATAAATTTGTTTAAACTTAGTAATTGACGAAATATTTGCAAAATTCGATTTTTTCACTGAAGTAAACTACTACTTCCGGTCTGCCGATTTTGCTCAAAATCTAATCAGTTCTCAAGAGGGAGATTATATTCGTAAATACAAAATTTGGAATTGATATCTACAGCGGTTTGACCGCTATCGTGGTCACACACAGACACACAGACACACAGACATTTTTTAAAAACCACTTTTTTGGTATCAGGGGACTTCAAAACGTGGACATCTGCAAAAATGTCGAGGTCGAAAATTTTCATCATCACAATACTTCCTTATACTACGTATAAGAAAGTAAAAATTGGCATAATTTATTTATTTATAAAAATAACTATATCAAGTAGCACATCTGTGAATCGTTGCGAAAAGGCCTTTTCAAAGTCATGGCCAGTTTGTGTTATGACTCAAAAATATAGCTAACATAAAGAAATAGGTTAAACTGTATTATTTAGAATATAATTTTCTTCTAAAGTGAATAATAACAGAGCCACAGGCACGGAAGGAAATAAAAAAATATTTTTGCAAAATATCTTGTAAGCCATGCACTTTTTCCAAAAAACAAACGCTAATTAAATAGAGCTATAGTGAAACCGGGGAGTCAGTTAATATTCGTAAACAATTACGTATTTATAACAATCCATGACAACCTCACAACTTAAAATTTATATAAATAATAATAACTATTAATGACCTACATTATTGTTTTTAATGAACTATTTTGTTAATATTATAGGTGTTAGTAATTATCGGATTTTTTAACTTAACAGAAGTACATTATATAGTTCTTTTAACAAATTATAAATCTTTTTTTTTGTATATTGACAGTAACATTCGATGTTGTCATTTTGCCATTTCTATTTTCAGTACCGCTAATGTCGCTAACCTGCTATCATTATGCTTGTCATTTTTATTAATTATTTACCTGCTTTCTATTTAGTATTAGTCATAGTTACCAGTTCTTTTACGAAATAATTTTGCATGGTCATATATTTCTGCATTATAATGCCGAAAGCTTTATGCAAGCAAAGCAAGTTGCTAGTCGCATCATTGATCGACTATTTTACAAAAGAACGAAATAATGGAGGACCATTGCTACTAATCAATGCTATTAATGATATATAATATGTAATAAGAATATTAATAATGTTTTTCATAGAGAGTTAGTGAAGCATTAAATATTAGTATGGTGACTGTAAGTCGAATTGGAAGTGCATCAAGAATGAGCGGCCCCAAAAAAAAAAGAGGCCACGAAGAAAATCGGTTACGGAAATTGCTAGAACTAGTGAAGTAAATATAAGGAATACAATATATAAAATATATCAAAAAAAGCAACACGTAAGTCAAGGTTCTAATTAGAAAGAATTAAAGAAACAGACATTATAACATCATTAAATATTATATTAAAAATTGTTTTTCGATGGCTGTCCTAGAACAGGTCTTATGGAATTCCTCACATCGAATTTTCAAGTTCCGAAGAATTAGAATCTGTTTATTTGGTTGAAACATGGATCTTTGAAAATGGTAGCATATGCAGATAATAGCAAGATGATAATAAGAAAGGTGTAAAATCACTGAAAATATATGAGACTTGTTACATTATTCTCCATGCAGGTAACAGAAATGGGTTCATTCCAGGAGTTTCTTTGTTATTTTCATCTAATGCGAAAGAAAGTGATTATCCCGGAGAGATGAATCAATATAAATTTCTTTCCTGGTTTGAAAAGCAGTTAATACCAAACTAGAAAAAAACATCTAAGATTATAATAAACAATGCGAGCTACCATTCTCCATTCGAAAATAAAGTACCTAACTCTAGTTGGAATAAAGCAGATATTAAGCAATGGTTATTGACAAATAATGTTGCTTATGAAGAAGATATGTTCAAAAAGGAATTATTATATTTTGTATAGAAAACATGTCAAAAAACATATGTAGTAGATAAAATTGCTGAACAGTATAATCATAAAGTTTTGAGATTACCTACCCTACACTGAATTTTCAACCCCATTGAAAATGTATTGGGAATAAAGAAAAGTTATTATTATTATTATGGTCATATTGCAAGAGATAGATATGGAAAAAACAAATGCATTATATTGTGGAAAGAAGCATTAAGTACAATTACTCCAGAAGTATGGGAAAATACTATTAATCATAACGAAAAAAGAATACAAAATGGTGGGACAGATTAGTGGGATTTGACAAAGACGATGCTGCTGAATTAATTATAGATGAAGGTGATAATAGTGATGCAGACTCGGATTAATTTGTAGTGTTTCTTTATATACTACAAAATATCATATTTAATGTGCCAGATAATTACTTAAAAAATTTAAGATAAGAAATGCGAACAAATTTTATATATAATATAATAATATTATTGTTTATAATTTTTCTCATTATTTAATCTAATCTAAATTTTAAATTTTATATTGCAAATTTTAAATATTAAATATATTTTTGAATGATCTATAATAATAATAATAAACTGTTACTTTGTATAATTTTCAACGTGTCATAATATAATTGCCTGAACCATATTATAATATAAATACCCATCCTTTTCTTTTCTTCGCAATTCATAACGATCAACATAATTACTATAGACATATATACACGTTTCCTCTAGCCTTAAATTTAAACTTTCAGTTTGACATTTGAAACATACATAAATATAACCTGCGACCTGAAGCATATAACAATTCAAATTAAGGAGTCCTACAATTGACAGCATTGCAAAATATAACGTCATTCATTAGGAATGATGTGCATAAACAAATTTCCCGGTTTCATTATATTAAAATTGCAATTTTATTCTTTTCAGATTTAACTGAATCTGTGTCTGATGTAGTGTACGATATCTCCATACTAAACATCGGAAAAACTCACCCTGTATAACTATTATTTAGGCATGAATATAATCTGTATATTTGGGACAAAAATCAAAGTTGCTAATGCTTTATATTCCCTCATCAATTCACCGGAGATATTTTTATTAAAATCTCCCCCATTTGAAATTTAAATATGACGCAATCATTTCCATAACATTAAAAACGATAAGCATAACCACTGCACGAACACGAATAGGTACCGATGCTGTACTCCTCACCCCCCCCCATTCTTTCTCCACCTGCGATACATGCTGAAATTTAAAAGTAAAAAGGAGCGATTCCAAGCGAGGTACTAAATGCAAATCCAGCATGAAGCCACTACTTTTTTCGGGACGTTCATCCCCAACATGTGTTGTTAGTCTGGCTTTTCTAGCCTCCTCTCTTTGTCCTCTGTCCTCCGTTCTTTTTTATCTCTCGCAGATACTCTTGGCGTTACACCGTCTGGCTGGTTGCCCTCTCTGTTTTTTTTTATGATGCCTCATAAAATAGAAAGGAGAAATAAGGTCGTATAAAGGAAAGGGATGAAGAAAAATTTAGGGAAATCTTCCCATCGAGTGAGGCATTTATTTATCTGAACGAGTCTGAACAAGAAATAGAGAGCGATTTATTTATTTTTCCTCGATATTGTCGATGAAATACTTCTGAGAGACGTTTATTTAATGGTGCGTAGGTATGTTGTTCCTTTTTGTTTATGTTTTTTTAAACCGTGACACTGAAATTTATTATGTATGACTTTTTAACAGAATTAAGTTATGGAATAATAAAATATTCATCAATTGTATTATTCTTCAAACTGGAAACCTAAGTTGAAAATGATTGCCTTTCGCCCTCCCGGCGAAATAAATAACTAATGGATTTTTTATTAAATTACTTTTCTTTTATTCCAGAAATACAATAGCAATATGCGTACACTGTGCGAAAAATATTGGTTTATATATGCAGATATAATTACTTTGAAATCTAAATATGTTGGTTTGATATTGAACCTGCTTACTTGCTAAAAAATTGAATTCATAACTATTTATAAGATAATAATATGTTATTTTTAAATATTAAAAATAAAAATAAAGCCTTCTATTTTGTTCTCGTGTTTAATTTTCAGCGCCTGCAACTGCTTCTTTTTTCATTTCTTTCTCTTCTGCTTCTTCTATATCTTCTGATTTTTCTTCGTATAATTCTTGTTTTCTTTTTTTTTGGTAATTTGTCTTCTCCTGCTGTGGCTCCTCCTTCTCTTTTTTTTTATATTTGCTGTTCCTTTTTATGCTTCATCTTCTTCTCGTATGCTTCTGCTTTTGCTACATCTTCTTGTTTTCTTCTTAATTTTTACACTGTTCTGCTGCTGCTTCCTTCGTATTCTCTTATTTCTTTTCCTTATACTTTTTCACGATATTCTGATTCTTCTTCGCATGATACTTTTTCTCCTGCTTGTTTTTTTGATACATCTCCTTTTTTCTTCTACTTTTTCATCCTTTCTTGCTGCTGCTTCGTCTCCTATTCTTTGTTTTTCATATACTTTTTCACTATCATCTGATTCTTTTTTGCATGTTCTTTTTGTAAGTCGGCTTCTCCTGCTGTTGCTTCTGTTTTTATTCTTTTTATTTTTTGCTGTTCCTTCTTCTGCTGCCTTTTCTGCTCTTTCTTCAGCTTCTTCTTGTGCATGTTTTTGTATTGTATCTTCTTATGCTTCGTCTTCTTCTCCTGCTTCTTGTTTTGCTACTCCTCCTTTTTTCTTCTGCTTTTTTATCCTTTTCTGCTGCTGCTTCGTCTTCTGTTTTTTCTTGTTCTCATACTCCTTCATATTTGCATGTTTCTTACTCTTTTTGTAATTTGACTTCTCCTGCTGTTGCTTCTTCTTTTGTTTCTTTTTATTTGTTGCTGGATCTTCTTCTGTTCTTTCATCTGCCTCTTCGTACGTTTCTTCTTCAGCTTGTAATTTTTCTTCTAATGCTTCATGGTCTTCTTCTCCTACATCTCCTTTTGCAACATCTACTTCTTTTTCCTTTTCTGTTTTTATCCTTTACTACTGCTGCTGCTTCGTCTTCTGTTTTTTTCTTTTTCTCATACTTCTTCACTATCCTCTGTTTCTTCTTAGCGTGATTCTCATTCTACTCTCTTTTTTCTGCTGCTGCTATTTTTTATTCTTCTTCTCCGTATTCTCCTTCCCTTTCATTTTCGTCTTACATTGCATCTTCTTCTCTAGCTTCTTCGTTCGGTTCATCATTTCGTTTTTTGTCTTTTGCTACTTCTTCTTTTGCTTTTTCTTATTCTCTTGCTTAGGCTTTTGCTTTTTCTCATATGTCTTCTTATTTTCATTTTCTCCTGCCCTTTTTGCTTTACTTTTCTTTTTTGCTTTCTTTTCTGCTTATTTTCCTCTGCGTATACTTTTATTCTTCCTTGTCCTCTTCTTTTTCTCCATCTCCTGCTTATCTTATTGTCGTCTTTTTTCTGTATTTTTTCATACTTCTTCTTTTGAATAAAAACATAAAATGTCACAGCAATTTGACAGCAAAAATGTACCGATCATCACTTGTTTTTGTCTTAGCTAGATATAAAAATATATAATATAAAACATCTTCCTTCATATTAGTAAATTTTTGCGGCAATTTTTTGTTATTATAACAAAAAAAAATAGATGTAATAAAAAACTAAAATACTAAACTATATTTACAAATATGTTATTCTTCCCCATCAAATACAAGCAATATAAACTTAATACTAAAATGACCTTGTTTTTTAATATATTTTTCTACTTTTCGTTTATTAAATTTAATGGCTCGACATCTAACAGACTTCCTGTATTTTCGTGGGAGGCTGAAATTATACGAAACGCAAATAAACCCGATCCACATATATATATATATATAACATGTTTATCAAGAAAGTTTTCCGAAAGTTTCCATATTTTATTGTGTACACCATCATCGTATGTGCACACCCTGACAAGGGTGTACACAAATGACGTTTCGAACCGTTAGTTTGGTATTCAAAGTTGGTAAGGTCGATATCTGTAGCTTCAAAGGGTTGCCAGTAAGTTTTCGGGGTTGAACGAGCTTCCAAAATATGCTTTTATATAATTTATAATATGTACACATGCGGATACATACACGCTAATATTCTAGGTGGAATATTGCGACATGACATGTCAAATTTATTATGAAAGATCGTGCGTAAACAGATAATAATAATATCGTTTATATCTTAATGTGATAGTATAAAATACGTCAAACATTAAATCAGTGTTTAAATATATATAAACAAGAAAAATGCTCATAAGGGAACCAATTTTCACATTTACGATTTAGACCCATAGTATATATAACACGCGTAGACTGTTCAGTCATAAAGAGTAAAAAATATCTGTCTTAGGCTGTTCCTAATTTTTTTAGAAGGCATTTCTTTAATTATTTGTGCTAAACGATTGACTAACTAAACTTTGAAATTTAATTTTGTATAGTCCGATTAATATTTTTTGAAGAGTTGTTGATTCCAGCAAACATAATTGCTTATAAAATGCAGATACTACACACACAATAAGTATGACAACAATCTAGAAAATTACTTGCAAGAGTCTCTAGATCTTAATTGGACACACTTTTTGCAGCATGAGAACCTCCTGGAATAGATAGCATAACCTTAGAAAATTATCTCATATAGAAATCGACTTCGGGCACATCCAAAGTGCACAGTCAAATCAGTTTCAATACTTGATTTCCTTGAGCTAACTCTTAAATTGTTACAATTGAAGACCCAATGGTCGAACTGAGTACCATTGGGTCTTCAATTTGCGATCTCTAAGTAAACAGGAATCCACGGTGAAACCAAGATATCTAATTTGACCAACAGAGGCAAGTAGTTCACTATAAAAGCAAGCGGAAAGTTCTTCAGGCGTAATATTTAATGGGTAGGACTTGAGATTTCCTGACATTTAATTTTAAATTATTGTTCTCAAATGACTTCTTCAATGATTTAAAAGTTTGTCTCAAGGTATTCCTAATTTGCTCGCAATAGATGAATGAGGGGTCGTTTGCATTAAAACTATAGGCCAAACTTATGTTAAATCAAATAGATGTATATATAATATAAATAGTACGGGCCACAAAATAGAATCATGTGGAACACCAAAACACATCATTCTGAAAGATATAAAAGTTACTAATTCGTCACATATTGATTCCGCCCAATCAAGTAGGACCAAGGAATTCAAAAACTACACCCTAAACTTTATTCTTTACAAATTAAAGACAAGGATTTATTGATACACATTTTTGAACCATCATTACTTTTTCTAAAAGTTTAAAAGTTGAACGAACGGTAAACCTCTTTTTAACAAACCCCGTTTGAATATGCCCTCTTTCTTCTCATCTTGCTGTTTCTTCATCTTTATCTTTTCCAGTCTCTTCCTTTTCTTCTTCTTCTGCTTATTCTTCTTCTTGCACTTCATATTCTTTATTGTTTCTCCTTCCGGTTTCTTTTTCTCCATTGCTCCTTTTTCTGTTTCCTAGTTTCCGGTTTTAACTACTGTTTGATTATTTTGCCAATGATTCTTATTCTTCTACTTGTTAGTCTTCTCGCGATGTTCTTTTTCTCTTGCTGCGTCTATATTTTTCCATGCTTCTTCTTCTCCCTTTTTTTTTCTTCTCCCTTCTTACTTCTACTTTTTGCCTGCTGCTTCTTGTATTCTTCTACTTGTTCTTACTTTATTTCTTCTTTTGCTTTTTCTACTACTTGTTCTTCCTTTCTTATTGGTGCTTCGTCTTTATTTGTTATTGTCTGACTACTTCCATTCTGCTTCTTCTTTACCTACATTTCCTGCTTTTTTCTTCTATTCCTGCTTGTTTTTTTCTTCTTGTCTCTTAATTTTTTCTGCTCTTTGCTTCTTATTTTTGTCTCTCTTACTACCTTGTTTGTTCCTTTGGATAAATCCATAATTGATTTTTGTACAGGTTAGGTCAGAGGCATATCAAATATAAGCAGACTTTATTTTTCCAAGAAAATACCATAATACAACGTATTCAAAAACACTAATCCCTCTTAATCAGCATTTTTTATGTGAATATAGGCTAAATAAGTGTCTTTCAAATGAAAATATTTTATGTTTTTTTTCCATTGCCATATGAAATGGTGCTTTTACTTAGTGCGCGACATAATAATAGGCAAACTGAAATTGAAATGTACTAATTTTTACAAAGCTAATTCGGCATACAATGAAAAATTACATTCGAAATATTTAACAGTTCAACTACGAATAACAATCACAACTAGGTCGTTTTTAACGACCGTAAATTGGAAGAAATACACTATAACTTGCAAAAAGGAGCGATTATTACGATAAAAAATTGGATAATTTCCTTGTTAGATTAAAGACGGGCCACGGGCGAGACCGGGCCCATTAAAATATGCCCATGCAGGGCTCTAATTTCAAATACATACTAAATTACTAAAAGTAAATATAATTGTTATACATGTAATAGAGAACTTACGTTACTGGTCTGGGCTTGGTTTCAGCAGAAAAAGTAACTCCCAAAATCGTAAGCAGCAGTAATATTCGCATTTTACTCTGAAAAGAAGACACGAGAAAAAAATTGGGAAATATTCATTAAATGAAATAAATGAATAGACGATGTTCTTTCGCTAATTGTAACGAAGTATTCAATTAAATGATTGATAACTTATATCTAATGATATTTTGAACTGGTGACCTACAGTCTTTCTAGTTCACGTTAATAAAGACATTTCCTGTACTGTATTTATGGAAAAAAATCGTTTTGTAAATTGTGTTTTTTACAAAGTCCATCAATACAATATACAATGAGAATTGCAAAAGTATTTTCTCAAATTATAATAATGTGCAATTACGAAGATAAGAAGTATCTTAATTGTGAAATAGGGATATACAAGCTGTCCCGTATAATTGTGATTCATATATGCTCGAACTGTTGATAATTTTAAATAAAACTCATCATCCCAAAATTAGAATGTATTTAGTCAAAGAATGTAAAAATAATTCTTTCAGAATGATTTAATTTCTTGGAATAAATATTTAAAATTGCTAAGTTAACAGTGTAACTGTCAGTTTGAATACATACTTAATCATATCTTAAGTTTGAAATGAAATTCAAACATTTATTTTTAGTCTGAGACAGTGCCGGCTCTTTAATGAGAGCAAGTGAGCAATTGCACCCCCTGGAATTTTGAAACAAAGCAAACCAACATTCATTCATAGTTATTGAAAAGGAACGTGGCGTGTGCGGCGCGCATAACAACCTACATGCACCGATCGTCGTCACAGATATAATGACGACTAACAGCGCACGGATGTAAAGACGAGAAACTATTCGAATGTTTACCCCTTCCACCGAGAGAAACATACCCATGAGCAAAGCCCAACCGTTGCTCCGTTAAGCCATTAACATTACACTGAAGGTGGGGAGAACTGTATTATGTTCTACTTCCATATCGTATAATACATAGCGTGTGAGCAAGATCCCCAGTCTGCTCACCGCTGTTGTAAGATGAATTTCGTCTCTGCGTTACAGAATAACACGTTTTTGCGGTTAACGTATGATGAAAAAATCGCAATAAAAAATCTTAAACGGCCGATGCCTCAATTATGTTTAGAAAATAAACAATCTGTTAAAGGTAAAGACGTTATAAGAAAATTCAAAATGAATATTTATCAGAAAAATGAGTGGATTTGTGGGTGTGAAATTAAAAATACTTTGTTTTGTTTTCCGTGTCTTTTGTTTGGTGGTGAACCGTCTTGGTCAAAGAACGGAATAAAAGACTTAATTCATCTTAGTGCTAAAATTACGAAACATGAAAATTCCGAAGGGCATTTGAAAAATATATTTAGTCTAAGAATGTTAGGAAAAAATAACATTCAGAATGTTTTAGATTCATCATATAGAAAAGTAGTTCAACATCACAATGAACAGGTAACAAAAAATGGGCATGTGTTAAATTTAATAATAAATTGCATTAGATTTTGTGGCGCGTTTGAACTGGCACTTCGGGGTCATGATGAACGGCAAACGTCGAATACCAAGGGCATTTTTCGGGAATTGATAAATTTTACGGCAGAATTGGATAAATCGCTCAGAGATCACATCGAAGCAGCACTGGTTTTTAAGGGATTATCGAAAACGATACAGAATGAGCTGCTTGATGCAATGTTGAACGTGTATCATGAACAAGTTTCCAGTGAAATTAAAGCAACCGACTTCATGTCTGTGATAGCTGATGAAACCACAGATGTTTCAGTGTCAGTTGGTAGTTGTTTTAGGATATATTGTGAACGCGAGACCGGTCGAAAGATTTTGGAAATTTCTTCTGCCTAGTGGACATGATGCTAATTCTTTATCTGCCTCCACCCTTAACGAAATTAGTTTGCTTGTTGATGACCCAGAAAAACTGATTGCACAGAGCTATGATGGGGCAGCAGTCATGAGTGGTGCTATTAACGGCGTGCAAAGACATGTCCAAGACCAGTATCCAAGGGCCAATTTTGTACATTGTTACGCACATCAGACAAATCTTATTATGTCACATGCTACATCGAGCAGTAGTAATTGCAGAATTTTTTTTGCCAATCTGACGGGATTATGTACTTTTTTCTCCACTTCACCACAACGAGCTGCAAGATTGGAAGAATTCCTTCAGAGAAAAAGCTTACCTCGTTCTTCAAAAATAAGATGGAACTTCAATTCTAGGACAGTGAATACAATATATCAGCACCGAGAAGACATAATTGAAGCTCTAGAACAAATCGAGGGAGAAGCTAGTTTACAACTACCATTCATCAAGCTGGTGCCAATTTGCAAATTTTAGAGGAGGAAAATTTTATCTATTTGTTAACTTTCTTTCATAAAATTATGCCACATGTGGACATATTGTTTAATCAATTACAAAATGTCAATACAGATGCATTAAAAATCAAGAATAATTTAGATAATTTTGAACGCGCTATTGGAAAAATTCGAACCGAAATCGCTGACACAGATAATCAGTTGGTTAAACAAAATGACTCAGAACTGACTCCTCGACCAACAACGCGACGAAGAGTAACTGATGGTAGCCAAAGACGGAGGGAAACTATTGAAGTGTGCGTTATTATTTTGCTTGAAATAAAAACTAGATTTCGGTATACAGGGCACTTAATATTAGCAAACTTAATTCCTTTTAAACAGTTCTCCTCTTTTCAAAAAAAATTTCCGGAAGATTGCCTTAAAGAAGCAGTAGAATTTTATCCATGCCTCAATGAAAGCAGAATACTAACTGAATTAAGTGTTCTATATTCTAGAGAAGAATTTAGGCAAAATATAGAAGTCAGTGCTGTAGGTCTGCGAGGCCTTCTGCTGGATGGATTAAGCGACACCTTTAATGAAGTTGTTAAGCTTTTAAAAATTGTCATTACAATCCCAATGACAACGTCTGAAGCGGAACGCCAGTTTTCACGGCTGAAGAGAATAAAAACTTTCCTGAGAAATACAATGAAAGAAGACAGATTAAATGCCCTTACTATGTTATCTTGTGAAAAAGAATTTATAAATGATTTCCCAAATTTTAATGAAAAAGTGATAGAACTGTTCTGCAAGTCAAAGACATGCAAAATGGACTTCGTTTATCGTCAGATGTAATCAAAGTGTAGTGTTAT
Source organism: Amphimallon solstitiale (assembly GCA_963170755.1). NCBI lineage: Eukaryota > Metazoa > Arthropoda > Insecta > Coleoptera > Scarabaeidae > Amphimallon > Amphimallon solstitiale. The sequence goes on from OY720682.1 coordinate 46,433,898, forward strand.
ATTTACTATTCCCTCAAAACAAACTGTACAATGATCAGTACCTGTCTGGAATAGTATGTCGGTGAAACTTATAAAGATTGGGTAAGCGTTCTTGTATTATACTTTTTAATTTTGAAATTATGCACTCCCTATGTGAACCACCCCGAGCCGCCACTGGTCTGAGAGTTATACTATTGAATTCAGATTATGGGGGAAGCATCACCAATACTTGCTCTTAAATTGACAAGTCGTGTATTACATTTGTCAAGTCGAATCGATCAATTTCTTGACCAAGAACTTGCTGACTTAGAACATCTTCTAAATTTCTTCTTCAACTCGATCAAGTTTTTAGTGATTTCTAGTAAAATGCATGTTATAAAGTTTTATGTGGACTGCGTATAATGTACACATAAAGAAAGATGAATTTTATAACAAAGCATTGTTATAAAATTCATCTTTCTTTTACATCATATTCTTTCGACGCCCTTTCCATTATTTTATACTAACGCAATATCTAGACAAAACTGGTACATGGGTTTCCATTATAAAAACTGCAACAATATCCGGAAACTCTTTAAAAGTTATCGTATATTCCGGTTTTATCAAAAAACTTTGGGGAAGGAAAAGGGAAAAAGATTCCCAAATAATGAAAATAGAGAAAAAGAGGAAATAAAAATATCGAACTTAAAATGAGTTCTATAAAAATTGTTATATTTTTTTTTATATTATAAACTCTGACTTATTTTTAAAACGAATTATTTTCATCAAGTAATAAGAGGCAAAATTTTTAAAAATAAAGAGCAAAGAAAATGTAATTACAAACACGCCAATATAAATTCGTTTAGAAATAAAATTCAATAATCGATTTTTTATTTTAAACTAAAGCTCAGTATATCGCAATTGTATATTTCGATGCTTTAAAGCTTTATGGTAATGTAATTTAACAAGCAAAGGCGTTGTTAGAGTAGTTGATAGAAATTGCAATACCTTTTTCTCAAATAACGTACATTAACGTTTGTTAAAAATGTTTTCAAAAAAATTTTTTTCTTAATTTCCTATCTCCTTGCTTAAACATCAAAATTAATCCAGGGATGACTAAATTCACAAAAGAAGAGAGGAATTAAAATTTAAAACCAAGCAGGGAGGAAAAGTAAAACACTTTCTAAAGAAAATACTCTCGAAAACTTTTCAAACAAACTCAGTCGTGCGACAGCAGCAAGTGAAAGAACAAGATTACGCGAAGCAACAGCCAGCCTATGATACACTATAAATCGCGGAAATGGTCCCGAAACTTTCAAGTCTTGTCGTCACACTTTTTTTTATTCAAGGAGCAGTTCAACCAGAACGCGATGCGAGCCTTTCGTAAAAAGATTTAACCCATTCAGTAGTTGTGCCTCGCCCTTCGAGACGGGTATCACTTACGCTTTCTTGCTTTCTTGTGTCTCTACTGTCGTCCATTACTTACAGCAGCGTTTCTCAACCTGTGGGGCGCGCCCCCCTGGGGGGGGGCGTGATAAAACTAAAAAGGGGGCGCGAGTATATGGAGAAAAAATATTATTAAAAAATGTAATCAATTTACTGAAAAAAACAATAAAATACATTCTGACATAATAAAAAATAAAACTTAATTAATTATTCGAAAATAATTAATTAAGTTATTACAAAATGTTTCACCAAGAAATATCTGCGAAGTCAACCAATGAAAAAAAAATAAAATACACGTTTACTCTGTTATAATACACTTATAAATAGGATTGCATCAGTACTGCACATTGTATTATTAGTGACTCACTTGGGCCTGTCTTGCAGCCCAGTTTTTCGAAAGAAGGTTTAATATTAGAAATTGACACTCTAAGCTCTTTTTCTATATTTAGCTGAGATCTATATTTTGTCTTCAAAACAGCCACCGCAGAAAATCCGGTTTCGCAAAGGTATGATGTTGAAAATGGTAATAGTATACGAAGTGCTCCCGTTTTCAGTGCAAAATACTCATCATCCAACCCTGCCCAAAAATTCAAAGAGTGATTTATTACTAAATTGTCTTTTGATTTCGGCACTTGCCGTGCAGTCTATAAAGATTTCTTCTTCGGCAGTTGAGAGATCTTCGGGAGTATTTTGAAATGGATCCCTACCCACTCGTGACTATGTATCAAGTTGAAGTCAGCAAAAAAGTACTTTTTAAAATTATTTGCCAGCATGGTTAAATGATTTTCAATGGTTACAAAAACAACTTCCACATGTTGTTCTTCAGTCTTGTAAGTTTTAACACATTCATCCACATTTGCAAACATTTCTAGGTTTTTTTGCTTTACATTTCTTCTCCACAATTCCAGTTTTCTACAAAAAGCATTAACTTTATCACTCGTATCCAACATATTGCTGTGGTATTTTCTTGAAAGTAAATGAATAAATAAATAAAAGAAACAAACAAATAAAAATCAAGGAAAATAAAATATTATTATGTTTATTTTAAGTAAAAATAATTTTACATATTCAATATAAATTACAATTTTATATATTTCAATATAATAAATATTTTATTAAATAAAATAGAGAATAAACTCACTAATTAAGGTAAATGTATGTAGTTTTAATTATATATTTTAGTGCTTACTAAAAATTTCATAGCTATGCAATAGTATGCACATCAATGCAATATGGGTTGCATACCCGTAAAAATAATAGCACAATTAAAAGGAATGTAAGAATTAAAAAAATATTAACCTCAACTTAAATAAATTAGTACACAGGAATTAAATATCTATAAAACAATATTCAAACACTGACCTCCGTTTAATAAAAAAGGATATATAAGAATTTAAAGCATTATTATTAGTGGTCAATAGAAAGTAGGTCAACCAGGTAATACATTCTTCTAACAGCAATTATAGTTCAGAAATAGGAATTATCACAAAGAATATAAATATTATAACCACCAACAGTGTCAAGAAGAAATGTTATGTATCACTATACACGTTTTACTTATATTTTCTGTATAAAATATTATTGAGTGTACGTAAGGGGCACGATCTGTTTATTTTCTTCTCTACACAAATACATTCCAAGAAAGCCCAAGCTAAAACCAAAAATACAATATTAAACAAAGGTCTATATACATGAATAAATAAATATATACCATTTATTTCACGATCACAAGATCAATTGTATTCTTTTCTGTATGGGACAAGAAATGCACGCAAAGGTATATGATTTATCTGTTTTCGATATACATCAATGCATCCAGAATATAAATATTGTGGTCTAGTTCACCATTGAAAGTAAAACATTATGCTGGCTATGCAAATTCACTGATGTTCACAAAATAAAAGGACATTGTAGAATGTACATCTAAATATGCGATGGTACATAATTTTATCCACGTATAAATGACATTCCAGGCTAAAATAAATAAATAAAGCATTAGTCAGTACATAATATAAGACAATAAAAGAATACTTACCAACGAATAAAATCATTCAAAATGTCCATGGAATAAAAAATAAAAAGATATGTAAAATAATAACAACAACAAACATGGTGGAAACAAGGTCACGTGATTGCATAATTTCGATAGTTACCGAAATTAACACGGAGGGCGTGACAGACGAAAATTCAAACGAAACGCACGATTTAAAAAACAAAATAAGCCGCGAGTCAAATGTTTATCCCTATAAAAGGCGGGACAGAAGCGAAAGGCAGTCAGTCGATAAGTGGTCCGGATTCTCTTAAAAACTCAAAAGAAAATAGTGAAACCAGTGCGCCGAAGAAATAAAGGGTCTAAAGGCATAAACGCCTTAAGATTCAAACACCGTGGTCGCAAGAGGCGACAATGATAAGTGCGCTCGAAATACACGAAGAGACGACAAGGAACGCGATTGGATCGCAGAAAGAACCCACAATAATAAATTCAATAAAAATGGAGGGATTGAAATACCAGGAGGAATTTGAGATGCTATATAACGAAGAGAAGTGAGTACAAGCACAATAAATAAATTCCATCTTGCAATTCTAAAGTAAATAAATAAAAGAGCCTTCATGACTGCTCCATATATTAGTAAATTTCGCCGGATAGCAATAAAATTTTAGAATATTATTTAAACAATTAAAATAAATTCTTCTTTGAATACGTCCTTGGGTCGACGTGTGAATCTTGGCTCGAGACGGTTCAACGGGGTATAGGTAAACTCTCCGGATAGCAATAAAAATTTAGAATATTATTTAAACAATTAAAAATAAATTCTTCTTTGAATACGTCCTTGGGTCGACGTGTGAATCTTGGCTCGAGACGGTTCAACGGGGTATAGGTAAACTCTCCGGATAGCAATAAAATTTTAGAATATTATTTAAACAATTAAAATAAATTCTTCTTTGAATACGTCCTTGGGTCGACGTGTGAATCTTGGCTCGAGACGGTTCAACGGGGTATAGGTAAACTCTCCGGATAGCAATAAAAATTTAGAATATTATTTAAACAATTAAAAATAAATTCTTCTTTGAATACGTCCTTGGGTCGACGTGTGAATCTTGGCTCGAGACGGTTCAACGGGGTATAAGTAAATTCTCCGGATGGCAATGAAAATTCTGAACGTTATATAAACAATTTAAAACAAACTCTTCTTTGAGTAAGCTCTGGATTGACGTGTGAATCTTGGTTCAGAGCGACTTAACGAGGTGCTAACGCTTTTATAGGATAGCAGTAATCTTCGAAACATGAGCATACATGAAGGACTAGAGCAGTAAATTTTATTTTTATTCATCATTAACAATTCTGTAAAAATTAAGGATTGCAAGGTGCTTGTACCGCGGATGAAAGAGACTGGATATGACAATGAATTAAATAATGTATTGTATTGCATAGTTATGATATTCAATAATGTTTTTGTAAATATTTATATATAAAATAAAATAAGTTGTGCTGACATTCTATATCTATTTATTTATACCCATCCCAGGAGAATCTAAGGAAAGTAAACATCACAATCACAGCTAGAACTCACAATAAGTATAAGACTGTGACACATCATCCGATATAAAAAATATAATTAATTCACACTTAGACCCTGAGATCAATAAAAAAAATATATTAATTTATTAACTCAATTTTGGTCATCAACCAATATAGAAGAAGTCACAGCATTAATTTGGCGCCCAACCTGCTAGGCTTATCGTTGGCCAAGATCAATCTTAATTTGGCATCCAACGTCCTAGGCTTATCATTGGCCAAGATTTAATTTGGCACCCATACATAATAGGATTATCGTTGGTCAACATTTGATTTGGCACTTAACGATAAAAGGCTGTGTGAATTTACTTTCCTTATAACGTCATAAGCACACAATATTCTCCTATTGGGACAGGGTGAATAAGAGATAGAATAAAAACAAAAAATAAAAATGGCTGATGAAAACAACAAAAATAAAGGCGGAAAACCTGAAATCGTTGAAGATAAAGAAACAAGACCACAGTTTACCAGATACAGAGATAATTCTCGTAGCAATCGTTCAACCTCTAGCTCAGAATCAGAGAAACACGAGTTGGAAGGTGATCAATTGGAAGAACCGATCGTAGGAAGTACATCTCTCAAGAGAACAGCCGAAAAATCATCGGAAGGTGGAATTGAAAATTTGCTCCAAGTCCTATTATACAAAATGAAAGAAGAAATTAATGAAAATCTAAATAAAAAATTGGACCAAAATAATGAAGAAATAAAATCAAACAATAAAAATTTGAAAGAAGAAATCAAAGCAAACAATGAAAACCTAAATAAAAAGTTGGACCAAAATAAAGAAGAAATCAAAGCAAACAATGAAAATCTGAATAGAATCAATCAAAAGATTGACAAGGAATTCCAAGATTTTCGAACAGAGATGCGTCAGATAAATGTCAATCTAGAAAACAAAATAACAGAGTCTGTGTCAGGTTTAACGAAAGTAATAAGGGATAATACAAGAAAATGTGAGAATACGTACAGATCATTGATAAACGGAACAAATGACAGAACGGAAAAACGATAGAACGATTTGAAGAAAGAGAAGAACCATTTAAAAATAAAATAATAAACACCAACACAACGAACGACGAAGAAATTATGAGGAATATGCTAACCCATGAAAATAAAGCACAAACAGCAACAAAAGTCAAAGAAGCCTCCACAAGAATACATACATGGAGAAGAACCAAATACATGGACTCCAACAAGAAAATTTTAAGAACACAGTTGGATACGTTGTTATATGAAGAAGAAGATGACAAGAATTCACATCTATACATTTCACGACAAACATTAGAAATATTCATAGGAGCAGGAAGATACACAGGTTCATGGAAACGACAGGCACTGATTATACAACTTGAAAAATTTACAAAGACACACAAGGAAGTCAAAACACTGAGGTGGACCGAAGAGGTTGTACTAATAGAAAAGGGAAGGATAAGTACAGCCACAGAAATAAATAAAGAAAATAAAGTATCACTTTACCATTCAGTAAATACAAGTTCAAGTAACCAAGAAGATAGAGAACCTAGAGCAACAACGACGTACATCGAGGATATACTTCGACACAACAAAAACATTATTGACTTTCGCCTAAAGATTTTGGGAAAATAAATTCCCAATAAATCAAGGAGCACGGCGGAGGATAAATTGGGGACCTCCGATGGGACGTGGCTACCCTACTCCTACCTTAGCCGACGACGACACCCCAATCAAGGAAAATGAAACGAAACATGTACAAATATGAAGATCCAATGAAAGTACCACGAACTACCACACATATCAATCAGAATTGGGGAAGAAAAATAAATAAAATAAAAGCTACTCGACTACAGCGTCATAAATGAAAATTTAGGGAAACAAGGACGATATATTCCTATAAAGAAGATTAAAAATAATTACAGCAAAATAAAAAACCTTTGGTAACCATTGATAAAGTTTTCTGCGTTAATGTAAAATAAATAAAATAAACCTACTGACAGAATTTGTAGTAGTAAATAATAAAAACTGCAACTGCATATTGGGAATGAACTTTTAAGTCAATATAGCACAAAATTGGATATGAAGGACAAGACTTTTCACATAAGAGATATGATAATTCCATGGAGCGAAGAAGCACCAGTAAAGAAATAAATAAAATTAATTAATAAATTATATGTAGAAGAAATAGAAAAGGAACTCACGCAAGAAATGATTAACGATTCATATGACAATAAATGTACGCATCTCGTGAAGCATCCAAAGAATAAGGACTTCACACTAAAATGGGATGGTACAAGTATAAATTGCAATGAAAAGTGTAAAAATCATGTGAGCAATTTTAAATAAGCACAAGAGACTAGTCGACGACAGTCCTGGCTTGGTTAGAAATTACGAGCATAGGCTCGAGGTAAATGAAAAGGAACCTTTCTATGTGAAAACATATCCAATTTCCCAGTAAATATTATTTAAGTGAAATTATAGAAATAAAAGAAATGCTGAAGAACAAGATAACAGAAAAAGCAGAATCGAACTTTATCAGAGAAATATAGAAGATTCAAAGAAACATTATCAATGAAGTACACAGATGCCAAGTGGTTTGCTACGATAGTTTTAAAAGATTCTTTTTGGGCAGGTAACATGAAGAAAATAATACGAAAATACTATTTATTCAAGATAAATTCCCCGACTGATATGTGGAAAATAATAAGACTTTATATATATGAATATCAATTGTAGGCTTAATTGATGCCACGCAAGAGATATTGAACCCACACGAAGAAAATATTTCCAATTTATTATATATTTGTATATGTCTCACTTTAAATAAATTAAGTACCATTTTCCTATTAAAAATGAAAGGTGTAAAACCCAAACCAAAATATCAAACAAAAATGAAGGGAGAAAAGTTGAAATATAAACTCACACGATGAAAAATATGAACCCATGAGGAAATAAAGAGGGATAGTTCCCAAGATTATATCATTTATGTTATGTGTAAATAAATATTAAGAAAATGAAAGGGATAGTTCCCAAGATTATATTATTTAAGTGATGTAAATAAATATTACGAGAATAAAAAGGGGATAGTTCCCAAAATTATATTATTTAAGTTATGTAAACATAATATTACAAAAATAAAAGGGACAGCTCCAAAACTATATTGTTTAAGCTATGTAAATAAATATTACAAAAATGAAAAAGGGATAGTTCCCAAGATTATACTATTTAAGAGATGTAAATAGATATTAAGGAAATAAAAGGGATAGTTCCCAGAATTATATTATTCAAATTAGATAAATAAGGTATCAAAGTAAAAAGGGATAGTTCCCAGGAACACATTATTTAAGTCATGTAAATAAAACATTAAGGAAATAAAAAAAGGACAGTTCCCAAGATAATATTATTTAAGTTAGAATAACTAGATATTAAGAAACAAAAAGGGATAGTTCCCACATAAGAATATAGAAAAATTAGACGTAAGAATATTAGCTAAGTAAATGTTTAGAAAATACCATTAAGTAAAGAAATTGCAATGTGCCCATATTTTTCGTAGTCAACTATGGCATATTGACAGTTTCTTAACTTGGGATATGCTGTGGTATTTTCTTGAAAGTAAATGAATAAATAAATAAAAGAAACAAACAAATAAAAATCAAGGAAAATAAAATATTATTATGTTTATTTTAAGTAAAAATAATTTTACATATTCAATATAAATTACAATTTTATATATTTCAATATAATAAATATTTTATTAAATAAAATAGAGAATAAACTCACTAATTAAGGTAAATGTATGTAGTTTTAATTATATATTTTAGTGCTTACTAAAAATTTCATAGCTATGCAATAGTATGCACATCAATGCAATATGGGTTGCATACCCGTAAAAATAATAGCACAATTAAAAGGAATGTAAGAATTAAAAAAATATTAACCTCAACTTAAATAAATTAGTACACAGGAATTAAATATCTATAAAACAATATTCAAACACTGACCTCCGTTTAATAAAAAAGGATATATAAGAATTTAAAGCATTATTATTAGTGGTCAATAGAAAGTAGGTCAACCAGGTAATACATTCTTCTAACAGCAATTATAGTTCAGAAATAGGAATTATCACAAAGAATATAAATATTATAACCACCAACAGTGTCAAGAAGAAATGTTATGTATCACTATACACGTTTTACTTATATTTTCTGTATAAAATATTATTGAGTGTACGTAAGGGGCACGATCTGTTTATTTTCTTCTCTACACAAATACATTCCAAGAAAGCCCAAGCTAAAACCAAAAATACAATATTAAACAAAGGTCTATATACATGAATAAATAAATATATACCATTTATTTCACGATCACAAGATCAATTGTATTCTTTTCTGTATGGGACAAGAAATGCACGCAAAGGTATATGATTTATCTGTTTTCGATATACATCAATGCATCCAGAATATAAATATTGTGGTCTAGTTCACCATTGAAAGTAAAACATTATGCTGGCTATGCAAATTCACTGATGTTCACAAAATAAAAGGACATTGTAGAATGTACATCTAAATATGCGATGGTACATAATTTTATCCACGTATAAATGACATTCCAGGCTAAAATAAATAAATAAAGCATTAGTCAGTACATAATATAAGACAATAAAAGAATACTTACCAACGAATAAAATCATTCAAAATGTCCATGGAATAAAAAATAAAAAGATATGTAAAATAATAACAACAACAAACATGGTGGAAACAAGGTCACGTGATTGCATAATTTCGATAGTTACCGAAATTAACACGGAGGGCGTGACAGACGAAAATTCAAACGAAACGCACGATTTAAAAAACAAAATAAGCCGCGAGTCAAATGTTTATCCCTATAAAAGGCGGGACAGAAGCGAAAGGCAGTCAGTCGATAAGTGGTCCGGATTCTCTTAAAAACTCAAAAGAAAATAGTGAAACCAGTGCGCCGAAGAAATAAAGGGTCTAAAGGCATAAACGCCTTAAGATTCAAACACCGTGGTCGCAAGAGGCGACAATGATAAGTGCGCTCGAAATACACGAAGAGACGACAAGGAACGCGATTGGATCGCAGAAAGAACCCACAATAATAAATTCAATAAAAATGGAGGGATTGAAATACCAGGAGGAATTTGAGATGCTATATAACGAAGAGAAGTGAGTACAAGCACAATAAATAAATTCCATCTTGCAATTCTAAAGTAAATAAATAAAAGAGCCTTCATGACTGCTCCATATATTAGTAAATTTCGCCGGATAGCAATAAAATTTTAGAATATTATTTAAACAATTAAAATAAATTCTTCTTTGAATACGTCCTTGGGTCGACGTGTGAATCTTGGCTCGAGACGGTTCAACGGGGTATAGGTAAACTCTCCGGATAGCAATAAAAATTTAGAATATTATTTAAACAATTAAAAATAAATTCTTCTTTGAATACGTCCTTGGGTCGACGTGTGAATCTTGGCTCGAGACGGTTCAACGGGGTATAGGTAAACTCTCCGGATAGCAATAAAATTTTAGAATATTATTTAAACAATTAAAATAAATTCTTCTTTGAATACGTCCTTGGGTCGACGTGTGAATCTTGGCTCGAGACGGTTCAACGGGGTATAGGTAAACTCTCCGGATAGCAATAAAAATTTAGAATATTATTTAAACAATTAAAAATAAATTCTTCTTTGAATACGTCCTTGGGTCGACGTGTGAATCTTGGCTCGAGACGGTTCAACGGGGTATAAGTAAATTCTCCGGATGGCAATGAAAATTCTGAACGTTATATAAACAATTTAAAACAAACTCTTCTTTGAGTAAGCTCTGGATTGACGTGTGAATCTTGGTTCAGAGCGACTTAACGAGGTGCTAACGCTTTTATAGGATAGCAGTAATCTTCGAAACATGAGCATACATGAAGGACTAGAGCAGTAATTTTATTTTTATTCATCATTAACAATTCTGTAAAAATTAAGGATTGCAAGGTGCTTGTACCGCGGATGAAAGAGACTGGATATGACAATGAATTAAATAATGTATTGTATTGCATAGTTATGATATTCAATAATGTTTTTGTAAATATTTATATATAAAATAAAATAAGTTGTGCTGACATTCTATATCTATTTATTTATACCCATCCCAGGAGAATCTAAGGAAAGTAAACATCACAATCACAGCTAGAACTCACAATAAGTATAAGACTGTGACACATCATCCGATATAAAAAATATAATTAATTCACACTTAGACCCTGAGATCAATAAAAAAAATATATTAATTTATTAACTCAATTTTGGTCATCAACCAATATAGAAGAAGTCACAGCAATATGTGTGTTTGTTCCTTGGAGTTGAAGATTTAAGGTATTTAATTTCTCGAATATGTCGACCAAGTAGCTCAATTTCATCACAAATAAATCATCTCGAAAATTGTCGGCTTCTGGTCTGTTTTCCGCTTCTAGTAAAATGGCGATTTCATCTCTTAATTCAAAAACACGTTGTAAAAATTTCCCACGTTATAACCATCTTGCCTAGCAATAAAATAGTAACGCTGAATGTACTGCACCCATGTCTTTACAAAGTGCAGAAAAGATTCTTGATTTTAGTGGTCTCATTTTTATATAATATACTACGGTTATCACCGTCGTTAGCACAATATTCAGACCAGGACTCATTTCTTTGGAAGCCAAGGCTTCTCTGTGGATCATGCAATGTATCCAGATACACTGTGGAGATTTTTGTTTCACAAGTGTTTGTACACCTTGGAATCTTCCCGACATTGTGCGAGCACCATCGGTGCATATTCCTACGCAATTTGTCCACTCTATACTTGCGTTGTTTAGAAAACCATTTAAGATACCAAACAAAGCAAGTGCTGTTGCTTTGAGTTCTATTGCTTTGCAGAATAGTAATTCTTCTACCGCTGATATACCATCACAAAATCGAACATAGGCTATTAAATGAGCATCTTTATTGCTATCTGTTGCCTCATCAAGCTGAATTGAAAAAAAATTATCACCCAACTTCTCGAAAAGCTGATACTGTACGTCTTGAGCTATATCACCAATTCGACAGGTAACAGTATCATTTGATAGAGGTATGGACTGCAATTTTTTGGCAAAATTATCTCCAAACATAGTTTCTACAATCTCAATTGCAGCTGGCAGAATCAGCTCTTCAGCAATGGTGTGAGGCTTTTTACATCTGGCTATTTGATATGAAACTTTGTAAGAGGCAAGTAAAGCTTTTTCATTCATAGCCAATGTTTTTTTGAAATATGATTTTTGGTTTTCATAAGATTTTAATTTTAATTCGAAGAATTCTCGGGGTTTGCTAACGTACTCACCATGAAGCGTTTCCAAATGTCGTTTAAGTTTATTAGGTTTCATGCTGTCTGCTGCCAAAATTTTTGAGCAAATGACACACAGAGGCCTTTCCTCTTCATTTACTTCAGTGCTGGTAAACCCAAAATATAAATATTCTTGAGAATATTTTCTTGATTTCAGCCTCGGAACCACTGTCGTCTGTGCACCTATCGATGCATTATTATCGTCTAATGCTCGCTTACGCCTACTTAAAAATTTATCCATGATTCTGTATATAGTCACTGTGTAATTCTTCTGCTAGTCCAAGGTCGTGAATTGCAGATAACACGCAAATTACAACATACACATTCACTGTTAAGGTAGAGGTAGAAAGATCGACTAGAGGGAGACTGGCGCCTGTGGGAACTGAACAAGATGCAGCATTTATACACGCCACGCAAACGTTCTAGAATGTTCGAAACAAGGCCGTTCTGCGCATGACGTCTCTCTCGCTGGTCTAACGCTTCTCGCCCCTTACTCTTTCACAGAATGTCACTCGATGAGGCAATCTAGATATAGTTATTTGTTACTTGTTACTTTATCTATGTGTTTATTTATTTTGAATATTGATAAGTAGAATTGATATGATAATTGACGAAAAAATGAGAAAATTTTGAATGCTTACGCTTGCGTTTATTGCAATAGATTTCAGTACAAAACTATTTTTTAAGTTTGGTTATCAAGGTTGTAGTGTAGCTTTCGTGTTAAAGAGTAATAAAATAAATAAATAAAAATAAATTAAATAGAGACTAATATTACAATTGCAGCACGATTTCAGTGAATATTATTGGAGGCGGGGGGGGGGGGCGATGAGAATTGTGATTGAAAATTGGGTCGCAAATACGAAAAGGTTGAGAACCCCTGACTTACAGGCATCAGTAGAGTGAAAAATAAAGGAGATACCAAACAATTACGCTCTGACTTAGACCTGCCATTAAGAGTCCATTATGCGTTTGTGTTGTAGAAAAAATGGATTTCAGTAAATATGGGAAATGACTAATATTCGACAAAACTATATTTCTAATATCTCTTATGTTAGTTTCGTGTTTATACTACGAAATTTATGTATCCCTTCTTAAAATATTACAATTTGATTAAATTTAAATGATGATAAATACTTTAACATTTTATAAACATTAAGATGGATAAAATTTATATTTTTCAGTAAATTTGTGTATATTAATGTATTTTAAATAGTGAACTTGTCCAGCGATTTTTCTTCACTTGCGACAAAAGTATTTTTTTTCAAAAACCGACAATGTCGTCTAAAATTTAGGAAGTAACAGTTTAGTGCGTATATTTGTGCGAGATAATATTCAAATAATAATTATCTAAGATTTAAACGCAAACTTGAAGAAAAAACAGACAGAAGATATCTTCAAAAACAAGGAGTTGGCTTTTGTTGTTTTTGCCAAAATCTTCAATTATTTTAGTCTAACCTTTAGCGACAAATGACATTTATTTTAATGGTTGCAAAACTTTCAATGTTATTCAATATTCGGCAAGTCATTGGACAATATTATAGATGAAGCACGCCACTTTTTTAAAAACTTTTGCAAAAGGTGTTTTAATGTGCATTAAAACGTTTACTCTGTGCTGATATTGCTATCATTCAAATGCATGTTTTCACTTCTGAATGACACAAAAATTGATGTCAGAGAATCAATTAGGGTTCCAGTCCATAAATTTATTATTGTAAACCTTGTAACACACCCCCAAACACTCAACATGTCTAATTTCAATGCATAAACACAAAAATAAACAAAAACAAAAACAAAAACAAATTTTTAATAAAGGTAACTAACCTTATTATATATCTATTAAATCACCACACACTAAACAAAACACTGTGTAAATGTAAGAGAGAAAAAATATTTATGTAAAATACCTGGACTCTTCATACATATTCTCAAAACCATCCATATTTGCTTGATTTCAACAACACTGAAATCTATAATGAATTATAAAATATAACAAAAATTATTTTAAATTGTATAACTAGATAAAAAAAACATAATGTCTGTATTCTTATTTTTAAATTATGATAAATTGTAAAAATAAAACTTTCTTATTTTAAATTAATTATAAACTTCGGAATCTTTACCATAACATTAGCGAACAGCAATCATGTCTTGAAATAAAAATCTTCCGGCCCTTAATTAATTACTATAAAGTTCTATAAAATTGCTCTTTTTCATCAATTTCTTAGTGATTAAGTCTGCTGCTAGATCAGCTGATACATTCTACGTATCCGCAGCTTGTACAAATGCGTTATTGAGGTCCTCTCTCTATCATGTAAGAATGTAAGAATGCCAACCGTTTATGTTTTGACCCCTTCTGGAGAAAGTAATTTCTTTATTTTTTGTATTACACTGCCAGTTTTTAATAAAGATTATACAATTTTGTAAATGCAATAATTCAAGATTTGTATAACATTGTAAGAATATTCACAATTCTCTTAACTAATTATAATATTATGATAAATACATTTATCTTATTGTAACGAAATGTATTTACATTAAATAAAAGAATCAGATCTCTCGGCGCGATAAAAACGCTCTTATTTACACACCGCCATAAATCATCTCTCGCTGCTGGTAAATATCGTAAATGCAGTGAGTCATCTCACAGATGTGCGACGTAAGCAAGAAAAAGTCTAGATTTCCACTGGTATATTGCAGAATTTACTGGTACGGGATTCATTCATTACGGGATTCATTCATTGCGGAGAAGTAATCGCGGAGTAATTCGGTAGTCTCGAGTGGTGGAAATGAATAGTGGTAGCCGAATAAATAAATACAGTAGTGCCGTCTTATATAAATAGAACTATATAAATAAATACGGACAGAGATATAAATAATAGTAGTAGTAGATAAATACCTGTGATAATTAAATTGTATTAGTTTAAGTGTGATAAGTTAGTTTTATATTTTTATATTGTTATATAATTTTAAGTATATAAATATACAGACTGTTTTAAATAAATAATTGCACGAGTTGTTTATTGGAACCCGAAAACGTTACATTATTTTGATTAGACTAATGTACAAAATTTCAAATTGTGTGTCATCCACAACGAAATATAAGTAAAGTTTCTAATAAGTTTTGAAACGGATTTGTAACGAATAAATTGCTAAGCTTTTTGCGATTTTATTTGTACAGCAATATGTATACGTGGTTATACTATATACGACTCTATCTTTAGAAATTAATTTATTTTCAAAAGACCTTCGTAAAGTTGTGTTTTCCTGTTCTCCTTAAAGTACACATATATTATCTTTGTATATTGTTTTCGTTATCTATTGTTATGCGGCACGAAAACGAGCCATTAACAAGGGTTTTCAAGAGGTTCTTTACATTGCAGGAAGGTATCAAGAGTTTCTTTAGAATTGTCCTTGCTTTCAATGTTTGGTTTATTACTTTATTCTTTTTCATCATAGGAAACGAGTTAAATATCCAGATGTATGTACATGGTGAGTCAAAAATTAACAAAGTAAATTTACTCATTAATGGTTAATATAATTTAAAATTCTCTTACTATAACTGATAGGGTTGTCATTGCTTCACAATTTAAAAATATATACGCTTATACAGACCAAGATAGAACAGACGGTGTGCCAAGTGATATATGCAGAATCTGTTCTAATAGGTATATATTGGGTGCTCGCGAAGATGTTGCATAATGAAGAAATTTTACACAACAAAAGTAATTTATTTTAATATCCAAGCTAATTTCCACAGTCATACGCAGTTGTACATACGTTGCAAGCTTTGATTTGTAATAGAAAATGTTTACATCTCCTGAAGGCGAAGGAAGAACCGCTCGCAGGTCGAAACACGCCGTTGTCGATTTGTCTTCCGTTGCATCTTCAATATCTAATTCTTCTTACATTCAAGACAGAATCTTTTGCATGTAATGGGATTCCATTTCTTCTTTCTTTTACTTTCTTATACGTAGTATAAGGAAATATTGTGATAATGAAAATGTTCGACCACGAGATTTTTGCAGATGTCCACGTTTTAAAGTCTCCTGATACCAAAAAAGTGGTTTTAAAAAAAGTTTCTCTCTGTGTGTTTGTGTTTGTCAGTGTGTATGTGTGTGTGACCACGATAGCGGTTAAACTGCTGTATAGCTATCAATTCCAAACTTTTGAAGTGAAAACTTCTATGGGCGCGTTGATGCATTGATTGTCAGGCACTGAACGAGACTGAGCCGTCACGCTAGTTTGCGTAAAGTCGGCTCGACGCTCGGCTTTGTATTATAATACTAACTAGCGGTATTTAATTTCAATTAAATTGAAATTTAGAATAAATACGCGAAATATTGTATTTTTATTTTCTGAAAAATTCTTGTCCGCGTGCAGATTCGTTCCCGAGCCGCCCGGGTATAAGGCCGGCACGTTACCATTAGACCAGCGCGGGTACTCGTATGAGAATTATAATATTTGTATATATACATGCGTACGTATGAATTTTTGAAGTGAAAACTTGATCAGACCGAGCGAAATGTACTAGAATAATGTAGGTATACACAATAATAATAAATATATATTTTTTTAAATGTAATATAGAACGAAAATGGAAAATTGAAAATGTAAATGTAAATGAATATAGAACGAAAAAAAAAGTAGTATTTCGTATTATTAACCTCGCCTTGATGAAGTTTTCACATCTGCCGTGTGGTCTAAAGCACACCCAATTTTTTTTTTATTTAAGAGTATAATCTCCCTCTTGAAATCTCATGAGATTTTCAGAAAAAATCGGCAGACCGGAAGCAGTAGTTTACTTTAGTGAAAAAATCACTTTTGCCAATATTTTGTCAACTACTAAGCTTAAACAAATTATAAAGTATTTACATGCACTCAAAATTAAATTTAAGAAGAATTTTATTATAAAAGTTTTTCGAAATTCCTACCGGAAGTAGGTCTTTTACTCTTATCAAAAATCAGTTTTTTGGGAACATTTCGCAAGTCATGCTTTTTAGACAGGTACGTTACGAGTATAAAAGTATTTAGAACTTAATTTTCAATACCTTTTGTATGAAAAAAAAAATTCAAAATTCGTACTGGAGGTAACACTTTTACTCTTATCGAATAGCGATTTTTTGCAAATATGCCGTGTAAATTATGCTTTCTATATACCGGGTGTCCCAACAAGGGTAACGAGGTACGGTATTGGGGAAACGGATGTACCTAGAAATTTGAAACAAAAAAATTGTTGAGTAAATCGGCTAAGAGAAAATAATTGAAATTATTTTCGAGTTTCTGAAATGGCCTCCAGGGGGTGTAATTGCCATCCTGAATTTTAAACCCCGTTTTCTGCAAAATTTTCTTATATTAATGATAGTCATAGTGATTACTATTTTAAATCTGAGATAAATTCAAATATTTTTTGTTAAATGCTTTTTGCTCTATCTCTGAAAAGAAAGTGGTGGGGGGCGCTAGAATATTTTCGGAAATAAATGTCGATAACTCTAAAAAGGCTTAACGTATCTTAATAAACTTGGAGTCGTTAAAAAGGGGGTTTCCTAGACTATCAATTGAACTGTGAGTGAGGTGATTGTGTTTGCTTACCTTGCCGCCAGATAGCGTTTTCTGACATAATCGCAAAAAAATTAACTTACTGCAAAAAAAATAAATGCAATGATATCACTTTTTTTACGTCATTACATAGTCAATCAAGAGTCTAACAAGCCAGTGAGAACCGCCTCTCAATATCTTTATCCTAACCTAAAAAAAAATTACATTTTGCTAAGTATTTCCACTTTAAGGTTTGTTATTAATGTCTAATTATTCCTAATTTACCAAATAAATGCTAATTTATTATTTGGGATGCCAAACGATATTTTAAATCGAAATAAAATTTTGTTATTTATCTTTATTACTTTTTTTTACAATATTTTCGAAAGCCAACAGACCAAAACAATTATAAAATAATAAGTGTGGGAACAGTAAGGAAAATAACTTAAAGTCCAACGAGCCGCAATGCTTATAAAATAATAACAATAAATTATGGAATCTATGAAAGTAATAACTTGAGAACGATAAAACACAGCAAGTTTGATTGAAAGGAAAATCAAAAAGTGTTTACAAATGTTCAAAGTGCCTTCCGTCATTTTCTATGCAATAATTTATCCTGCGTACTGTATTTAATACGGCAGTGCTGATTTCAGCTCTTGAAATATTGGCTACAGCATTTCGGATACGATCAATCACGTTTTCTGGGGTAGTAGGGCGAGTCTGATAAACAATATCTTTTAATCTACCCCAAAGGTAAAAGTCAAGGACAGTAAGGTCTGGAGATCTGGCAGGCCATGGAAACAAACTGCCCCTTCCTATCCAACGGTTTGGATAAGCTTGGTCTAACAAATTCCTGACTTGTTGAGAAAAGTGTGCAGGACATCCGTCGTGTTGCAGCCACATATCTCTTCTCGTTTGTAAAGGCACGTTTTTTAATAAAATTGGCAAGTGATTTCTTAGAAAGTCCAAATAAGTTTCGCCATTAACATTATTATTAAAAAAAAATGGTCCTATAATTCGATCGCCTAAGATACCACACCAGACGTTCACACTCCAACGATTTTGATAGTTTATCTCAAGCATCCAATGTGGATTTACTGGCGACCAATAATGCATATTATGCAAATTGACTCCTCCATTGCTTGAAAAAGTAGCTTCATCGGTCCATAATATTCGAGATAAAAAATCGGGATCCTCATCTATCATAGAATTCAACCAATGACAGTGGTCTAATCTCCTATCAAAATCAGTTTCTAAAAGAGCCTGATGTAGTTCAATATGATAAGGGTGTAGATAGTGATCTCTTAGGATTCGTTGTACCGATGATTTACTAATTCCTAAGCACAAACTTATTCTTCTTAAACTTAAATGGGGGTTAATGTTAACATAGGCAAGAACATTAATGACGTTTTGTTCGTTCCTAGCGTGTCGATTTCTTCTAGGCACTGGATTAGGATGAACTCGTCCTGTTTCGCGCAAACATCTACTTAAGCGTCTAAATACCATTCTACTAAAATGTCTTCTATTGGGATAATTTGCTGCGTACACACGCTCAGCCACACAGGCGTTTTGATGACACTGGAAAAACACGTCCAACATGATGTATGCTTCCGCAGTTGAATAAGACATTTTAATGCAATAAACACAATCACAGTAAGACAATTAATTTAAATATTAAAATTTAAACCGACTATTTAATACAGGATATCAAGAGACTTTGACACTTTGACAAGCATCAAACAATGACATGAAAAACGGGTAGAGTTATGTCAGATATAAACGACATTTGTTTTCATGTCAATCTTGATAATTAGAAAAGAATGATTTCCGTCAGAGGATTTTATTACTTACATTATGTCAATAATTTCGATTTAAAATATCGTTTGGCATCCCAAATAATAAATTAGAATTTATTTGGTAAATTAGGAATAATTATACATTAATAACAAACCTTAAAGTGGAAATGCTTCCCAAAATGTAATTTTTTTTTAAGTTAGGATAAAGATATTGAGAGGCGGTTCTCACTGGCTTGTTAGGCTCTTGATTGACTATGTAATGACGTAAAAAAAGTGATATCATTGCATTTATTTTTTTTGCAGTAAGTTAATTTTTTTGCGATTATGTCAGAAAACGCTATCTGGCGGCAAGGTAAGCAAACACAATCACCTCACTCACAGTTCAATTGATAGTCTAGGAAACCCCCTTTTTAACGACTCCAAGTTTATTAAGATACGTTAAGCCTTTTTAGAGTTATCGACATTTATTTCCGAAAATATTCTAGCGCCCCCCCACCACTTTCTTTTCAGAGATAGAGCAAAAAGCATTTAACAAAAAATATTTGAATTTGTCTCAGCTTTAAAATAGTAATCACTATGACTATCATTAATATAAGAAAATTTTGCAGAAAACGGGGTTTAAAATTCAGGATGGCAATTACGCCCCCTGGAGGCCATTTCAGAAACTCGAAAATAATGTCAATCATTTTCTCTTAGCCGATTTACTCAACAATTTTTTTGTTTCAAATTTCTAGGTACATCCGTTTCCCCAATACCGTACCTCGTTACCCTTGTTGGGACACCCGGTATATTTATAAAGAGTACAAAAGTATTTAGAGCTGGATTTGGAATATTTTTTGTATAAATGAAATTTCAAAATTCGGACCGGAAATAACACTTTTACTCTTAGCGAGTAGAACTTTCTTTCGACTATCTCGCAAAGTATGTGTTCTATAAAGATTTATTAAGAGAATAGAAGTCCTTAGAATAGAATTTTGAATAATTTTTATGTATATTTTTTTAATTCTATAATTTGAAACACTCGTAATACATATAAAAAAAAGTCGTGTGGTGACCACACCTCAGTATTAGATTTTGTTTCCTCGGGGGAATTCAAAACACACTATATATATCATTTTTATTCAGTTCAAGTGTAAAAATTTAGTTAATTCAAAATGTGTTAGTCCCCCCCCCCCCCCCGCTCCCAATAACAATACAATATTTAATAATATATTTTTTTAAGTATCGATTGCGGAAAATATAATTACCAATAATTCTTCCGCACTGAAAAAAATACGTTACTATTTCATTAAATATTGGGTCACAATGCGTACATCATTTCTAACGTTTATTCCATAAAATGTTTATAAGATTCAAATGATTCGTACTTATATCTCCACCATGGTGCAGTTGGTTGGACGCAGATCCAGCAAACTTTTGAAACATAAGTTCTGATCTTACCGTATGCAACATTTTAAGAATTTCAATTTGCCTATTAACATATTATTTGTAATATATAAATATGTTTCATTTTAGGAAGGAGCATAATAATATGTAATAGTGGTAGTATTTATTATTATTATTATTATTATTATTATTATTAGCTTCTTTACTGAAGACTTTAAATTGTAATTTTTGCATGTTATGCCAGATATGTTCATCTATTTTCATTTCAGCACTCTTTATTCTCATGAATATTGCGGTCTCTTTCCGCAAGGAATTCAGCTTTAATATATGTACAAAATAAGTTGCACATCAAAAATTTCCCTGTGATAAAATCTCCCCCTGTCGTAGGACAAGGAATTTCCAATAAAATTTCGTTATCAGATAATTTTCCTACGATTAATCCTACCGCAGAAACGAAGGAAAAAAACGAGGAAAACGAAATCGGAGCGTATCTTTTACATTAATAACAACAAATTCGATCCGATCCATATCCAATACAAGGCGACAACGTTATTTAATTTATAATATCTCCATTACATTCACGGGCGACGTCCTACGGCTCCACGAAATCAACAGAATCCAATTTCCTCTGTAATATAGGCCAGGTTTTTGTCGAATCGGCTGCCAACAAGAAGATTATAACTCAATCAATCGAACCCTTGCGTCCGTCAGCGCCTTGCTTCCCCGGATGGATCCAGCGTCCTTCATTCATAATATAAGGAGAAAAAATCCCGCGAGAAGGGATGGTAATTACGTATATACTGTATCGGTGTTAATTATATTCTACAGGGGATGTACTTCTTTGCTGTAATATTTATTTCATATTATTGCAAATTAATCATTAATGACCGGAAATATGATTAATTTTAGTCATGTAAAATTCTTAGACTTAAAGTAACATTGTGGGTAAATACTCCTTACCTTATCTTACCCCTTCGTTTCCTAATTTTGATTAACGCACTCTTCATACGTCTTGTGACGGACTTTTGTCCGTCACTGTATAAATTATCGAACAAATTTGTATTAATGCTTTTTATGTAATTTTAACATTAATGGGTTCGATAATTTAACACAAATTTTCTAAAATATGTTTATTTTGTCTAAAATCAATTGGTAAAGAGAAAGACGATATTTTTGTTAATTTCCTAAATGCATTTTTGCACGTGATAATGTTGTACCTTTGAGTATAGTTCATGATTTTTGCACGTGATATGTCGTGCGTTTGAATACAGTTCATGATTTATTGTTTGTGCAAATCCGAGCCTATATAAGGCGACGATTTTGTTAATAAAATTTGATTCTTCTTGGCAGTCCGAGAAGAACTCACCTAACTTACTGGCAGACTGGAGAGTACCTTTACCGTTTCCTTAACCTCTCTGGCACTCTGGAGAGAAAGTCCCGCAAATTGTTTTATTTCCTGGCAGACTGTGGAAAGAAAACAATTCCGTCCCGTAAGTCCCGAACGAATCTTCACATGTTTATTCCGTTTATTATAAATAATAAAGTCAGATAGGTTTCTGTTAAATTACATTTGTACTAAAGTAAATTTTAGATTCGCGTAAAATACTAAGAAAATATATATTCTTGTCGAATATCTTTTCATATCACCTTTCTCGAAATAAATAGCAAGTTTATAAATCTCAATTCAAAAAAAAAGTTACGACCGTATATTTTAATAATCGATGTTTAAATATTCCGTTGACGTTTGTTGACATACTGTGAATACATTTCTTTTAATAAATGCAAGGTTAATTTCGATATACATATATATGATTTCTATGCTGGTAAGTTACTTGTATAAGATAAATATTAAAGTATTTAAAAAAAAACATGCTAATACATACCGAACCATAGCTTTCTCTCCACTGTAAACCGACTACCTGAATTTGAGCATTACTGTTGTTAAGATTCACGTTCACCAGATAAATTAAAACACTTGATTTTATCATCCCACACACTTTGTTTTAAAATTTAATGTCTAATCAGTTGTCAAATAGAGACAGTGAACGTGGGCGAATACCAACTGTAGATTTTAATAAGACGACGTTACCTGCAGATGTTAAATATCCCTAAGACTGTATGTTTAGTTTTCCATTGATAGATGGAGCACTGGGCCATCCATTTTAGCAATTAGTATTGTAAATATTGTTTAATAAATATTTAACAATTTAAAAAAGGTAACACGTTATAGTCTATATCAATATGTTTCATTTTCCAGTTAGATTTCTCTAGTTTTTTACTTAGTTCAATTAAAACACGTATCATAACTTTAACTTATAGAAATATTTTTACACATAGGCCACTGTAGTGGCATGTAATGGCACATGTTGGGCGTTAATTAAACTAAACAACCTAAATGTTACTAAAGGGTGAGGAGTTTCCAAAACTCTTGGTAACCCACCTACCTGTGAATTTTCCAATCACTCAAACGACTGTCAGTTCCGTTGAAGGCGGAGTTCCTAAACAGGTGGAATAATTGACACCACTAATACGTTAAGGTCTGTCGTGTAGTAGGGAAGTAGGGCCAGCAGCCCAAAAGGTTATGGTATCAATACTCATAACCAAGAGAAGAAGATCGAGAAAAACAATTCAAACAATAAGCTGAAAAGAAATGATCAATATTAATGAATTTGAATAACATGTACATATAAAAAAGGAGGTGTTATCAAGAAAATTTCAAATAAAAGTAAATTTAATATGACTAAAAAAAGGTATTTGACTAGCGAAGTTCGAATTATATGTATTCTCTATAATCCAGAAAAAAATATTATTTATTTAAATTACGGATATAGAGAAAGTTCAGACTAGTAGACAAGTGAATGTATGTAGTTGTTGGAAGATGCAGAATACCAATTACTGTTAAGCTTAACATATTTGTGGACTGTTACAATATTATTGAGGTGTTTATATAGTGGTATAGTAGCTGTATTGGCTCAGTTGAGCAAAATCATTGTCATAGTAGCTGTTCTATGTTAGATCATATAATCGAAGCACTGAATTCTAGCTAAGAGATTGTTGTCGCTTTTTGGTACCTTAGCAAGGCGTTCCACACATTTATCTATGGTACGTTAACCATAAAATTATAAACGTATGGTATATGAGCAATTAGAAAAGGATTAAATAATTAAACCAAGTGTTAGATTTCATTTAGTAAAACAATTTAACAATGAATTGTAAATAGCATGAATAAAGCACTTGGTATTATTTCACAAATTCTTGATCAAAACTCTATGTACGTTTAGCCATGCAGCATCATCAGGAGTTCTACTGAAATTAGAAGTAAAGTCCAACAGATTAACATTTTATCCCACAATTTTCAGAAATGAACTGTTACATCTTAATCGTACAATTAAAGAAATAATGAACATTTCATTTGGAAATGGTGAAAACTGGCTTGACAATACTCGGATTTATCAGCCGAGAATGTATTATATCTCATAATTTAGCCTAACATATTGCTGTGGTATCTACTTTTAAATTGACATAAGTACTGATCATACCTTTATGTATGATTTTTGTGCAACAGCATAGTTATTAGAATTTTTACGTGGATTAGAACAGCGGTTTACTCCTTGCTTTATAGACCTTCTCTTATCTAGTCTATTATGGGATAGGGTAAGGAAATTAAACACAATATCTATGTTTTAATACTAATAGTCGATATATTTCAAATAACTATAATGATTAACATTAACACATTCTATCAAAATGATTCTTTATTGAATTGTTTATAGGCGTTATTGTTTATAAAGAAAATATATGAAATTGATATGATTGTGATTTAATGTATGTTCACTATGTATTTGCTTTTCTTAAAAAGAATTATTAGCGGAAATTGAACACAATGCAAGCACTATTTCACCAAAGCAAACATTCGCATGTAGTACTTTGAAAATCTAGTGTCTTGCTACTTAAATATTTCGAAATCAGTTTACACTAGTTGCTGGGAGCAAATATTTTCGCATAGTACTTCTAGCCACTTACTGTTTCCACATCAGAATATCTTCGTATATTCGTGTTCAGTTATTGAAATAAATGTCATGACATTATACAAATCTTTAATGATGCTCAACAATCCATTTGAGGCAAACATTCGCACGTAGTACCTCTAAGGTCGATCCAACATCATTAAATATATTTATAATTAGTAATTATTAAACTAAATATTTAAAACAAAGTGAATATTCATTTCATAAAACAATTTAAGATAAACTTGTATATTATTGCTCATAAAGATTTTTCGTGACACACTTTGTTTGATTATACAATTCTTCAAATTCCCTTATATATCTATCTTCCATTTTGTTTTTAAATGAAAAAGAAATTTTTAAAGAAATACAAATTAAATACTTAAATTCTATTTTTTTTGTAATACAATTTTTCATTGGTTGACTTCGCAGATATTTCTTGGTGAAACATTTTGTAATAACTTAATTAATTATTCGAAAATAAACGCTTGGCTCAGTTTCACAACTTCTTTATTAGATACACTAACAATTGTTTCGGCTATGAGGCCATTATCAAAGAGTATTCTAGATAACTCTTTGATAATGGCCTCATAGCCGAAACAATTGTTAGTGTATCTAATAAAGAAGTTGTGAAACTGAGCCAAGCGTTTATTTTCGAATAATTAATTAAGTTATTACAATTTTTCAATCTTCAATAAAACAGGTAGTGCGTATTGCCCTACTGTATATGTTATTCGGTATCTATGGATATACTTTTATGCCGCCGGAGCTTCCTTTTTTAATTGGTGTTTTTGCGATCTAAATCAAAGTCGAAAATCTGCGTGTCCAGTCTTGGTTTTCGCTTTATATATCCTCCAACAAAAGACGATCGGTCCTTTCGCGCCCTCTGTTTTGAAATTTGAGTTGGACATACTGTCACACACATATTACATTTCTTTCTTGCTGATTTTAAGTTGTCATTTCTTGTTCATACACTTTGACAGCTATACAATAATGTCGGCAATCCATATTTTCCTTACTTAAATTTATAAATTTACTTTAACTTATTCCAGGTAAGTGTGTTATTCCGTTATTTCTTTTAATGTAAACATCTGCTGTATCTGTATATGAACTCATTACTCTTGTAATTATTTGATAAGTATTTTCTTTCAGCATTTACTAATCGTATTCTAATTTTTTGTTTACCAGTTTGTTTATTTGGGAATAAAGAATAAACGTCGCAAATAACTTCTATCTTCCTTTTCAACCTCTTACCAGAAAGACTTGTTACAGTTTCCTTTTCTTTTTCTTCAAAACAGCCTCTCGTCTCAGGCAAGATTGTTATTTCAAATATGTTACAAACAAATTATTGACGTTTTATTTTCTTTTTGCAGGTGTTAAACCATACAAGATCGTCATTGATGCCTCAGAGACACATAGACTACAAATTATAGGAATCAAATAACACATTTTAACATTTCATTATTTTCTACAAAATGTTTTATTTACGATACAAAATCTCATAAGATAAATATCGTAGTTATATCCTTTATTATTAACTGTATGTATTTACAACCTTTTTACTTTTGTTGTTAGAGTCATATTTATGAATTGATA
Source organism: Amphimallon solstitiale (assembly GCA_963170755.1). NCBI lineage: Eukaryota > Metazoa > Arthropoda > Insecta > Coleoptera > Scarabaeidae > Amphimallon > Amphimallon solstitiale. Next base: position 46,460,542 of record OY720682.1, read on the forward strand.
CGATTCATACTAACATTCACATTTTCCTTCGATACTATTTAATTTTCTTTACCATATCAGATTTTATTTTATTCGTATAGAAGCATTTAAATGTATCAGTTTCTACACAATAAAGCTTTCTTAAATAAAGTTTATTAATAACAATTTGTATATTTTATTTACAAGATTTTCAATAAAGGAGTTTATCCTTTAGGGTTCTGCAACCCATCTTACCTAAGTGATTAATATAGCTTTAGCTATTTAATCTTAAATAAATATTCAATTGAGTTATAACGCATATTCTATAACTAAATCAATCCTTAATACTATTTTCAAAATGTAAGGTTCACAGCAATATATTCCAAGAACCATACTTTAAACTTACGCTCTGCTTGACCTATATAAAATTTTTCACATAATCTACAATTTATAAATTACGGATTTACTAAACTTGGAGTCCGATGTTTTGTTATTAATCAAGAGACTTTTTAATGTATTATTGTTGTAGAAGATTACCTTAAAGTTACTTTTTTTTAATATTGATGATTTACTAACTGATTCTTCTTAAATATGGGATTTTAACTTTTTGTTTACATTCCAGTTCTGGATTGCTAATTTTGATGCTAGTGAATTATTCAATTTTCTAACTAATTTATCAATTAAAAACGAGTCGTATCCATTATTACGTGCAATTAATTTGATAATTTTAGTAATCTATAAATCATTAAATTAAAAGCAGCATGTTTTATGTTAGTAGAGTGGTTAGAAGTATTTGGAATTAACGAATAAGAAAATTATTATTGCATGCTTGACGCAAGAAATTAAACATGATACTCGAAGTTTTTCTTGGTCGCGGTTAGCAAATACTTGTTTGCACATATATGTTTCATTACACAAATATGCAATTGACCCAACAAAGTCTTTTTTTCCGTGTGGCCACCATTGTTTTCGCAAGAACAAGATTGATTTGAATATTGACTCATGACGCTGCCAGAGCTGTCTATTTTGGATGTTTTGAAAGAATTCAACATTCATCACATTATATACAATAAAATATATAATAAAAAGAGAAATCTAGCTTCTATTAAAATAAATGTTTGTGTTTCCTATAGAATTGATATACGTCAATCATGACAAATAGAAATTTGTAATTTGTTCGTAAGTGTTTCAAGTTACATTATAATGTTCACAACAGAATAATTCTTTTATAAATTACTGGTAATTTACGGGTTCTTTTTTTTAATTAAATCATTATACAACACCTGCATTATTTACGTCAAAAATACGTAAGAAAAAAAATTCCGGGAAAAAATACGAGGATTTTATCGAAAATATGTGCTTTACAACTCAATTTGACGACAGCACTACTACTCTTTAATCTGTTCACTGCATGCATGAACGCTCTCTGCGTCAAACAGATGCCGTAGAAAGAAAACGAAGTCAGTGCCGGGTTATTATATATCAAAACACCGTCAACAAGGTTAAGCGATAGGTAGAACATCTCGCTAGTTACATCACAATCTGCAGTGCAGTATTATTTTTATCTCATAACGTTGTGCAATAATCGTACGGCGGAGGAGGTCGTTTCTATTGTGCCGTTGTTTATTGTAGTTTGAGATTGTAGTAGATGTTCATCTAAACTGCAGCAATTTAAAACTTGAGCGCAATGAAATTTTTGGAGCATAATAGATAATTGCCACGTGTTTGTAACAGTACTACAAAGCTATTGTGTTTGGATTTATTTAATAACTTGATGCATTAATGCAAAAAATTATTACTCACATACGAAAGAAACAGTTCTTCTTTGATATGACATTTTATAGTAATAATAATATAATGTCTTTTTTGGATACAATGGTGCAATACATATATAACACAAAAAGTAATAACAAATTTAATAATATGAATAAAGAGTATATTAAAATCACATAACCCAATCTCAAAGCGAGTCTCAGTTAAACTACTTAATTAACCTTGCAAAAATATACACAAATTTATTAATTAGGCAATGTCTGAACTTAACCCTAATTCGAAGGTTACGCAAGAAGTCCAAAAGAAAAAAATAATTATAGAAGCGTACATATTAAGGAAAGAAAATAAAAATATGAGAATGCATATAACATCAATTCTATTTTTTTTTAATAACTGGGTGTACAGTTTTTACAGCAGGCATAACCAAAAACCTATTATTTCCACCACGTCTAGTTTTAGTTATAATCATACTCCTATAGTACATAAATAATAATATTGTATTTAGAAAATTTGTTATGCAGAAGTTATAAAAAGAAATAGATAAGTACAAGAGTCTTGACATAACAATTACTTGAATGTTTAATTAGTATCAAGATACAAATACACTTAACTGTACACAAAGGAAAATAGCTAATATATCAAAGTTTTGCATAAATAGATTTATTTCTTCCTTTCATGTTGCCTGTTGCTTTCTGTAATGAGAAACCAGCGAAAATCTCCAATCATGACGGGATCTCACCTACCTTGTGAGAAGGTACAACTCAAATGCCCCCAAAGTTGGGCACCACATTGAACAGCAACTGGTATTTGAAACTTAAATTAATAATATAATAGAATTATAAAATAAACTAAAATAAATTGATTTGTTTGCCGGCTAAGCTCAATTCTTTATCCCAGGGCGATTCGGATAAAAGAGATAATAAATTAACAGTTTCCTAGAGCATCATTTAATTTCTAAGTTGTTCATAGTTTTTTATATATTGTTATATTTGTGTTTTGAATGTGTATTTGTTACAATGTAAATATCTGTCAATCAGATCTATTACAATAAAGAATATTATTATTATTATAAGTTTAAGTAATAATTATATTAGAAATCAGTGATTTTATAGTTTATTACAAACAAAGTAAAATACTTATAAAACAACACATCAATTACACTTTTAAAATGGTCACATTTAATAAGATTTACGCATATTGTCCATTATAATAAAATTGTAACAATACAGGCTAGAAATAACAACTCAGGCTAAACGTGTCTCATATACACCCATGTACATACCACAGCGCTAAAAATATATCAAATTACATTATCGATTACACTTTGGAGACGCTGTTAAGTTATTAAATATATTTATCTCATCTAGATACATATATTTCTTTATTTCGTCTCTGCGTGAAACTGAGTTATTATGTTTAGTTCCTTATCTTTTTAATACATTTACATACAATAATTTTTTTAAATACCTTATTTTAATACTTCTTTCTTCTTTCTTGATTCGATGGGAATCTTCTTATTCGATGAATAAAGCGGTAGCAGCTTTCCATTGGATATTCTACTTTCAACGACCAAGAGGTTGAGATTTTGCATACACTGCTAAATGTAGAACAAAATCTTTGTAGCAGAAGATATTCAAGATATAATACCTTGAACACTTCAACTTTAGTACTTAATACGCGGCTGATTTCACAAGGTTCTACTTGTAAATATATATTTATTGAACCGCTGTTTATGTAACTGCTGGAGCCGATACACTTTTTAGGTCTATTTGTCCACCCTATGCTTGAAGTCTACTTTACGACTCCCTACTTGAAGTCTATTTTTAGACTCTCTACTTGAAGTTTATTTGCCGACTTTCTCCTTAAAATACGTATTTTCCTTCTTATAGTTTGAAACCTGTGATTCCCCTTTTTCTATATTGTCTGGGTATTCCCTTTACAGTTCACACACATATTCACGTATTCCGTGATAAGTTATAGATATCGCGGCGCTCATCTTACACTAACATAAACGTTCGGCGCCACAATGCTTATACATACTAAAACTTATTTATATAAATATGAATACATGGGAATTAAACTATAAATAATATATATTCAATGATTTCCAATATATATATAAAATACATAAAATATTATTTATCCAATTTTTTAATATCATAAAACTTATAAATTTTCTGGTTGTATTACAACAAGAAAACGATTCTTTTTTTTGAGAGTAATATTTAATGAATGAACAATAATATTCTGTTGTATAATTAATTGAAATACTAATTTTATATGTATAATTACTAAATAACTTTGAACTGTTTTTGTACATGTCATACGCTGTAATTCTGATTGCAGATTAGGTAAAATCATCAACATTTACAACTTCTTCCTAAGGCGTTTTCGTCTTGAACTAGGTCGTTTTGCCATATTATTTATTGTTGCAATATGAGTATTTAAAACACTTGCTACCCTCTATTATAAAAAATATTATTATTAAAACGTAATTGCTGTTAGCAGTAGCAATGGTCTATTATTATCGCGTTCTCTTTTAAAATACCCCATTAACCGATTTACTTAATGGTTTAGGTTTGATTTAGTTGTCAAAATAATTGATCTTTATATATTATGTAAAAGTGTAAATATAGTGTAATGGAACATGTAAATACAAAAATTATTTAGTTGTAAACAACAAATTACGCATGACATTTGACAAAATAAAGTGCTTCCAACTTATATGTTGTGACCACTTACATTTATGATAATATAATATATTCACTGAAGAGCATTACTTGGATTACTGGGTGTTATTGTAATTTAATGTTGTTTGGCGCAAAGTAACTATTTATGAAGTGACTGTTCTGTTTCGTTAAAAGTCTTATTCAGGAAAATTTGCGAGGTTGTTTTGGGAATAAACTTCGGCTTTTTGCTTTTTTATACTTATACTATAGGGAACTATTTTAATGACGAAAATGATCGATCTGGAGATTTTTGCAGATGCCTATGTTTTGATGTCCTCTTATATTAAAGAAGTGGTTTCTTAAAAAGTGTATTTCTCTCTCTCTCTCTCTCCCTCTCTCCGTATATGTATGCGTGCATGTAACCATGATAGCGGCCAAACGGCTAAAACTATCAATACCAAACTTTGCATTTGCGAGTGTAATCTCTCTGGAGATCTGATGAAATTTTCAGTATAATTTCTAACAATCTGATTTTATTATTGCAAAGTTTTATCAATCACACGCCTGACATTTTTAAGCTTTTTTGTTGTTTTAAAAATTTTACTATTTTATTCCGATAGACAGATTTACCATCTCATGACGTGTAATTATTAACTATGGAGTATAATTTGATATGTCGTTTGTACTATTTCCATCGTTTCTTTCTATCGTAACATCGGTTTTCTAAACTCCAACAAACGATGGAAAGAGACAAACAACATAAGATTTCCATCTTTAAAATGATTTATACTCTAATTTTTTCAATTGATGGCAATCGATCACTTTGGCCCTATATTTATTTTTATAATTAACATCAACATTTTAAAAACACAATAAACAAAACTTATATTTTTACTGGAAATAAAAACATTTACTTGCCTCGAAGCCAAATACGGAACGAAACCAAACAAAAATGACATATTTTATTTAAGATTTCTTTTTCTGGCGCCTCCGCCAAAAATGCATTCAAGTTCTCTTAATTCAGAAACAATCCACATCTTTGTCCTTTTATTTCTGCGGACTATCGTGACCTGATTTTAGTTTCGCAAAGTTATTTTATCAGGTACATGTTTGCCATTTTTCATGCGCTCTCTTTAGTTGTTATATGGATGTACGTGTTCGCATCTAATGGACTTCGGACCTTATTGCTGCGAGGCAAAAACTCCACAAAGACAATACTAACAATAAAACTTGTGCGAAAGACACATTTTCTTAATGGTAAGTACTTAACTACCGAGGTGCCCATTAATTGAAAGGCTCGGGGGCCAGTACAGGTCCTAAGTGACCAACAGTGTTCGCAATATTAAGACTGGAATTATCCTGGGACCTTTGTAACCTTATACATGGAAGTTACTACGTACAGTGTGCTGTGGGGCAGGTGTAACAAAAGTAGAAGCTTCCTTGTTATTGATCTTCAAGGAAATTTGTCTGCTTTTATTTTCCTGAATTTCTTTAGTATTTATTTGCATATCTATAGAATGTGTCTTTACCTCAAGGATGTGTATCAACTCCAATACTTTTTAATTTATATACGAGTAACTGTTAGAACTTCTGCAGATAACATCATAATTTTTAATAAACAGAGATTTCTCTTGGATTTCAAGTTTATTAAACATTAATTAAGCAATTAAGTCCGTGTTTAAAGACGCCATCGAATATGCAGGGGAATAATTTTTTTAATGCATAACTAAATATTCAAGAAAAGAATTTTGAACAAATTTGTCATGAAATATTTACTATTCTTTCTATAACATCATAAGAAACATAATACTAATGTATAAATGTAAAAATAAGAACAATCAAGCATATAATCATTACTATCCACGCAGTTTCATCAAATGATCTTGATTAATCTCTAGACATGGAATCAATATTTGAATTACACAATTCAATATAATATCTCTGATACATAATCAGTATTATTTGTGTGTTGATATTGCATGTTCGCGTAAGATAAATCTGCGCCATCTGATTGACTCATATGCATAGCATACGTCAGCTCTATTCCCAATTTTTACATTTACTATTTTAATGACAAAAATTTGCGTTGATATTGTTTGTGTGGTGGAGTTAAATGCATGTCTTAGATTAATCTAGACCGTTTGATGAAACTGTTTGGATAATAGTGATGATTCTATGCTTAATTGTTCACATTTTCACTTTTATACATTTCCACTTTACATTATATCTCGCTAGTCATTGAAACTTTTTGGATCACAGCTTGCTGTCAAATTGTCATTTTATTATTATTAATTGTTTTTATATTTGCCGCTGCGCCAAGAAAACTTATTGCTTTTAATACGTTCTTCAAGATATTGCAAAATTTATAGAAGTTTTCAATAACGTACATTTAAATACTTGTAGTAATTATTTGCTTATCAAGTCAAATTATAAATCTAAGTATGACGATAAACAATTTTATGGTACAGAGCGACTGAGATATTTTAACTATTGTTAATTCATAAACTTCCAAACTTTCATTTTATGAGTTTTAAAATTTTAATAAAAATTACTTATTTGTAGAAAGAAAATATTAGAAGTAAGTCTTTTTGATTAATTTTAATTATGCTAGGTGTAATTAAGCCACTCATATTTTTAAGTCGTAATCGGGTTTAATCAGATATAATATCCTGTAACTCTTGCAATAATGTCCAGAGGTGGAAGAAAGTAGATATTTTATTAAAAAATTGTAAGTACTTTTCAATGACATATAAATAGACAGGTTGTTCCATTTAATTTTTTTAGAGTTTTTAATTTTAGCGAATGGTATGTAATTCTAAAGAACATGCGTAGATATGTTGAAATAAAAATTAATTTCACGTACTGAAAAGATATCTCTACTAATTGAGCCCATAATAGGTATTTCATCATCAGTCGTTATTTCATTGCAACTTTTCAAATTTTTAACGAAAAATCGCCATATCTCAGAAACAGTTAAAAATTGACAAATACAAGTTGATATCATTCTAATCAACTCTTCAAGGCCTATCATAAAATGTAAAAGAATGCATGTCATTCCATTTAAAAAAATGAGGTGTGGCCACCACACGATTTTCTTATACGTATGAGCATTTCAAACTATACAATTTTAAGAATTTTTTTATACAAAACTTATTCAAAATCCTAATCTAGGTACTTTCATTCGCTTAATAAATCGCTATAGAATGCATACTTTCCAAGATATTATCAAAAAATGAGGTGTGGCCACCACACGACTTTCTTATACGTATGAGCGTTTCAAACTATACAATTTTAAGAATTTTTTTATACAAAAATCATTCAAAATCCTATTCTAAGTACTTTCATTCTCTTAATAAATCGCTATAGAATGCATACTTTGCAAGATATTCGAAAAAAAATGCTACTCGCTAAGAGTAAAAGTGCTACTTCCGGTCCGAATTTTGAAATTTCATGTATACCAAAAATATTGCAAATCCAACTCGCAATACTTTTGTACTCTTAATAAATATATATAGAATGCATAATTTACGACATATTTGCAAAAAATCGCTATTCGGTAAGAGTAAAAGTGGTACTTCCGGTCCGAATTTTGAAATTTTTTTTATACAAAAGATATTTAGAATTATCATGTAAACACTTTTATACTCGTAATGTACCTGCCTAGAAAGCATGACTTGCGAGATTTTCGCAAAAAATTGATTTTCGATAAGAGTAAAAGACCTAATTACGGTAGGAATTTCAAAAAACTTTTTTAAGACAATTTGTCTCAAATTTAATTCTGAGTACATTTGAATTCTTTATAAATTTGTTTAAGCTTAGTAATTGACGAAATATTTGTAAAATTCGATTTTTTCACTGAAGTAAACTACTACTTCCGGTCTGCCGATTTTTCTCAAAATCTAATCAGTTCTCAAGAGGGAGATTATACACGTAAATACAACATTTGGAATTGATATCTACAGCGGTTTGACCGCTATCGTGGTCACACACAGACACACAGACACACAGCCACACACACAGACATTTTTTAAAAACCACTTTTTTGGTATCAGGTGACCACAAAACGTGGACATCTGCAAAAATCTCGAGGTCGAAAATTTTCATCATCACAATACTTCCTTATACTACGTATAAGAAAGTAAAAAGTGCTCCTCGCTAAGAGTAAAAGTGCTACCTCCGGTCCGAATTTTGAAATTTCATATATACAAAAAATATTGCAAATCCAGTTCAAAATACTTTTGTACTCTTGATAAATATATATAGAATGCATAACTTACGACATATTTGCAAAAAATCGCTATTCGATAAGAGTAAAAGTGGTACTTCCGGTCTGAATTTTGAAATTTTTTTTATACAAAAGATATTGAAAATTATGTTTTAAATACTTTTATACCTGTAACGTACTTGTCTAAAAAGCATGACTTGCGAAATATTCGCAAAAAACTGATTTTCGATAAGAGTAAAAGACCTACTTCCAGTAGGAATTTCGAAAAACTTTTTAAATAAAATTATTCACAATTTTAATTTTAAGTATATATAAATTCTTTATAAATTTGTTTAAACTTAGTAGTTGACGAAATATTCGCAAAATTCGATTTTTTCGCTGAAGTAAACTGCTACTTCCGGTCTACCGATTTTACTGAAAAACTAATCAGATCTCAAGAGGGAGATTATACACGTAAATACAAAATTTGGAATTGATATCTACAGCGGTTTGGCCGCTATCGTGGTCACACACACACACAGAGAGACAGGCAGACAGACAGACACAGACACACAGACATTTTTTAAAAACCACTTTTTCGGTATCAGGGGACTTCAAAACGTGGACATCTGCAAAAATCTCCAAGTCGAAAATTTTCATCATCACAATACTTCCTTATACTACGTATAAGAAAGTAAAAACGTAAGTTTATGTTGGTTTGTTGTTGTGGAACACTCTGTATAAATTAAAATATTTTTATATTAGAGCTCAAGATTGTCTACAATTTTTGTATTAAAAATTATTCGCTATCTACATTATTAGATACCAATAATGGACACTGCCGCTCCGCTGGGAGGCTGTTTTTTAAGCTTTTTAAAAAATCAATATTGGTACACATGCTAAGCTTTTGAAAACTTCAAATTCTGACAGTTGAATTCAAACTATAGACGCCTATTATTATTTACATGACATAACCAAATTATCAAAATTATGCACGTCACCAACCATTAAAAAAAAGTATGGCCGTCGGGCAAAAAGAGCGGAACACCGAATTTATGGCTTAACTAGCACTTTCTCGAAAATTTAACTTGAATTAAAGTTTTTGTATATTTTATGTATTATTTATTGGTGTTTGCAGATTTTCCGTTTTTGTCACATTTTTGGAGGTATGATGTCACCGGATAGTATTTTAAATGAAGCACCCTGTATTTATATTTTTTTTTGAGTAGATATTTTTTTCCTAAATTCACTAATACCAGGTTTAGTGGGTCTCTGACTTATGGTTTCATAAGAAAAAAATAAAATGTAATGGCACCTAAATATTTATTTAATAAAAAACGAACGACAATAACTGAAAATTCTACGTACATTTATTTACAATAGGTGTTCAAACTGAAAACCTTCGGCTGCCTGACAGTATCCTAATCTGTCAACAAATGACCTTAGTGAATTTTGTATCATTTCAGGCGTTGTACTATTTTGTATCGCCGCTCTGATTCGATCTTTTAGTTCTTGAAGAGTTTGAGGTAAATCCTTATAAACTATCGACTTCAAATGACCCCACAGAAAAAAATCCAGGGGAGATAAATCCGGTGACCTCGGCGGCCACTCAATATAGCCTCTTCGCCCCACCCATCTCTGCGCTAACCCTAGCCGCATAATGAGGTGGAGCACCAACCTGCTGAAACCAAATTTCTTCTGATAACTGTTGCTGATTAACACGATTGGGAAACAAACGAATTAATTCTGGAACTATCTGATCGCGTAAAAGTTGTAAATATCTATCACCATTTAATGTTTCTTCTATAAGAAAAGATACAATTGTATTTTCTCTAACTATTCCACACCACACGTTCACTTTTTGTTGATGTTGTGTGTGACCTTCTTCCATCCAGTGCGGATTATTTTCCGACCAATACCGGCAATTATGTCGATTTACAAATCCGTTTAGGGAAAATGTTGCTTCATCGGAAAACACAATGTTATTCATAAACATATTATTCATAGCATTTAAATTCATGATGTCATCGCAAAACGCATTCGTTTATCAGGATCATCTTCATTTAATGCTTGGTGTAATTGCACTTTATAAGTATGAAATCTATTTCTTTTAAGTATTTAAATTCATGATGTCTTCGCAAAACGCATACGTTTATCAGGTTCATCTTCATTTAATGCTTGGTGTAATTGCACTTTATAAGTATGAAATCTATTTCTTTTAAGTATCCTTCTTACAGATCTCTCACTAATATCGTTATTTATTGCAAGTTTTGATATTGAATTTTTAGGTTGTTCGTGTACCCTTAGAATTACATAAAGTTCATTATCTTCATTTGTAGCTGTCCTCTTTCGTCCATTACAGGGAATATTTTTTACACTGCCAGTTTCGTTAAATTTCTGTAAATTCCGAGACACTGTTGACTTTGAAATTGGAGAAATTCTGTCAGGATATGTAGCATTAAATAAATCAGCGGCTTCTTGTAAAGATCTCTTTTTATCTCCAAAACCAACAATCATCAATATAATAATTCTTTCACGTTCACTTAGTTGAGACGTGACTAATAATGTATTAATGTCAAATAATTTGTAAAATCAAATGTAATAAAAGAACTTAAACAAACTGGAGTTTTTTTTTACCTAATAGTGTTATTCGAATGTACGTTTTTACTTTGACAGAACTCAGAAAAAAATATTGTGGATAAAAAGTTTTTGGTATACCTACTGCGATAATTATTTAGGGCTGATATCATAATAAAAGTTAATGCTGCATTAAAAGTTCATGTCACCTTTAAGCGAGAAATGAATTTCATAATCATTTGTTAAAGTTAATAGACGCTTTAATTAATAGAATTTTTAGTTATTGTCGTTCGTTTTTTATTAAATAAATATTTAGGTGCCATTACATTTTATTTTTTTCTTATTAAACCATAAGTCAGAGACCCACTAAACCTGGTATTAGTGAATTCAGGAAAAAAATATCTATTCAAAACAAAATATAAATACAGGCTGATTCATTTAAAATACTATCCGGTGACATCATACCTCCAAAAATGTGACAAAAACGGAAAATCTGCCAACACCAATACATAATACATACAAGTAAAAATTGAAATAAATTCAAATTGAGTTCAAAACAGTTTTATTTAATTCACAACAATTGTTTCACCCTACTAGGGCTTCATCAGGTGATGAATATTATAATACAAAATATTATAATATTCATCACCTGATGAAGCCCTAGTTGGGTGAAACAATTGTTGTGAATTAAATAAAACTGTTTTGAACTCAATTTGAATTTATTTCAATTTTTACTTGTAAATTATGGAGTTTCAACACGTATCTCCGTCTTCAATCAATTACATAATACATAGGTTAAATTTTCGAAAAAGTGCTAGTTAAGCCATAAATTCGGTGTTCCGCTCTTTTTTGCCCGACCCTGTATATAAAGATAGTGTTTATGTTCCAATGATCAATGCATAATAAAAGGTTATTAATGTTTGATGCATTCTTATAAATGATATTATCCACAGACTTATTATGAACTGACTGCATGAATTGGGTCTATTTTCTCGTATCTTTAATAATTCTCTCTTTCTCAATTGTCTGCCACACTTAAATGAGACCTAAAGCAGCTGCAATTGAAAATCCAAATGCACATGGAGAACCATAAATTTCAGTAAATTAAGGCGGCAGTCCCACTGCATACACAACCATTGAGCGCCAGTAACTGACATCGACATTCATCGACTAAAATTATGTGGTACGGTCTCACTGGGAAAAGTATTCAAACAAAATTAAAGTTTCGCGCGCAAAACTTTCATTCAACAAAACTGGCAGGACATAAACTATAAACACAAACATAACCTCAGACGTCATAAATAGAATCTTTGTCCTACTTCTTTAATTAAAAATGTCATCTAATTCTTCTTCTTCTGATACTGAAAGCATAACAGCTTACTACTGTAAAAAGCATAGAAAATAATAATAATAATAATAAACTTTATTGTCCAACAGACAAAATCCATTTACAGGACAAAAATTAAAATTTAGTACAATGCAAACAAAAATATCGGCATATTTCCATTAACAAAAAAAAAAAACAAAGCATTTTATTAGTATATATATCAAAATACATTACACAATAACTGAGTGCAATCATTGGCATTTTCATGGCAGCAGGCAAGGATCATATAAGAAATGGTTCAGAATATAAAATATTCGCGTTTCTTGTCATGTGAGTTAGCGGTGCTGTAACCATCACATTCGTTCGAGCTCTGGCTGTGGGCACGTCAAATATTTGCAAACAGAGAGGATTTAGGAGAATTTCACCGTTTAATCCCTCAACTTTTAAATGATACAGAAAAATTCTACAATTATTATAGAATGAATATTCAATGATATCGTATCTTAATTTCAAAAGTAGAACAATTGTTTCATATTTCTGTTTATATTTAAAAAAAAACACCCCAAAACAAAATCAACAGGCGACGCTTGGGTTAACTGTCAAAACAGCCTTTCTGCGCATGTGCCCAATCGTCGATCATCAACTAAAATTAGAACCTGTCGAAAATTATGAACCGATGCATGCCGGTTGTTGTTGAACGATCGCCGTTAATCGATGCAGTCGGACTGCTGCGGATACTTTACTCATAACCTAATTTTAATCGATGACCGTCGGTGGACATCGCTTTATCAGTGGGACTGCCGCCTAAGAGACAACTATTAAAATGCTTTCGTTCGTGGCGCTTCGTAATCGTCAAACCATGAATGTAATAAACAAGGAGGGCGATTATAAAGATGATATCTGTGTTTTATCGTTGAAGAGCGTTAAAGAAAACACATTATTGAAACTCCTTGACCTGTAAAACTGAAATCGCATCTTACATTGCCCGTATAGATGTGTATTCCAATATCGCGACGCCAATAAAACGAAACGTGATAGTTCTCTGGAGATATTACCAGCGAGCAGGGCCACCGATATTATTAACGTTTGATAGTTGTTGCGACAGTGCAAGAAAAAGGGATGCAAAAGCAGGTTATGAATTTAGACTCTCCGAAATTCGTCTTTCGAAAAGGTCTTTAATTCAATCCTTGCAATAAATGCAAATGCAGTAGGATTAGCGTTATAAGGCTATTTACTGCTTTAAGTCAAACCAGTAACTTTATGAGCTTGTCTTTGCGGGTAATGATTGAAAGCATAATCCACCGAAAGAATTTATCATGAAAAGGATATTGAATTTTATTCATTGCTAATTTCACAGAAAAATTATGTATTTTTAAATTAAAAATCATGATAATTCTAAAGAATATCACTTTAACATCAGCTTTAGTTCTTGTGTTTATACGGAGAATAGGGCGGTCCAAAATTTTGAAAAGCTTGAAATTACCATACCCCCTAATTGTTTTCATTAGGACCTAAAAACATCGTGTAAAAAAATTCAGACAAATTCGAAGACATTAACCCATGCGATTAGTCCGATGTGGACTTAACATTTACCATTTCGAACATTTAATTGCACATGTCTTTTGTGGTTTTGCGTTTAAAACAATGCTATAGGTGAATATAATTATTCTAAAAATATTTAAGCTGGGATGCATCTTAGCATAAACTCGGATGTTACCCTTGCAAATTCGAGGATATTAACCCATACCGATGTGGACTTAAACATTTACCATTCCGAACATTCAATTTCACGTAATTTTGTGGTTTTCCGCTTAAAACAATGCTATAAGCGAATATCAGACGTTTTTAATTAATCAAAGAAAACCAGGTCGTGTTAGGTACTTAGCTGGAATGATATTGACCAATTTTATCTTGCATTCATATGATTGCAAATAGCAATAATTTCAATACACGATTTCATTGGTCCAGAAGGTATCACTTTATTGAAGTTTTTGGGAATAAATACAGGGTTTCTTCTAATAGATCTCAAAATGGGATGAAATTGAAGAGTTCATTAAGGCTAAAGATATCGAGGAACCATTGGTTTGTGTTAACGGCACTGCTGAGAGGGCAGTTAAATTAATGGAAGGGTATAATGACCTACTTACTGAAATAAAAAACAAAAACAATTTTACAATATGTAATGGAGGTTGGAAAAGTGTTTCCCGATTGCACTAAAACGACATTGAGAAGAAAATACCCTCAATAATTTATTCATTAGTAGGGTTAATGGTACAGTTATTGGCCACTTAACCCTCTATTGCACATAATTTTTGTTTTGCCTCATTCTTTTTTATATCATGTCTTTTCGCATGCTTAACACGTAAAAAATAGTGAAAAAATTTATTGCCTATAATTTTCCAAAAAAAAAAAATTTTTTTTGTTCCCATGTGGGAACATTGTGCACACAAGACATGGACACTAAAAAAAGTTGTATTTCAAAAAATTATATTTGTTGTACTTATACATCGTTTGTTGTTGAACTTATACATTGTTTTTTTTTCTCATACAAGCATAAATATACTTAGCATTTCGAACAATACAGCCTACTTTTTCCTGTGCAATTTTCCAATCTGCAACGATTACGTTTGTTCGAATGCATCACCCAATGACCAATCCCATCTAATCTTGTTTCTAATGCAGGCTGTTGTCCCCTAGGTTTCTTTTGCATAGTCTCTGGAAGTGGGTCCTTGCTAGGCCTTCCGCGTTTCGCCCTATTTTGTATGGAACTGTAGTCTCCCAAAGTTGTCAATACTTTTGCTAATTCAGTTCTGAACTGCAAAATGGAGATGTTCACCTTGTTCTGAGGTTGGTCTTGACTGTGGTGTTCAGCAATTCTTCTATACAGCAACCATGCGTTGCATGTAATAACATCTAGCATGTGAAAGAACAATCGATGGTACCATTTCTTAGATCGGATGTGAATTCGGTACAATCCAAGTATCGAATCGAGAAGATCAACTCCTCCCATATGCTTATTGTATACCTGCACAATATTTGGGCAGTTAATCTCTTTCCTGGTGTTATCAGTCTTGAAAAACCGCTGAGCCTTATGTAGTGGCTGGCTGCCAGCGAATGTGGAAAGCAATGTCACCACTTTATTGTCATACCACTGTACACACCTCAAGTGCTGGTTTTCGTAGGTTCCTACTTGTTCCAGATAGGAACCTCTTCCTTTCTGTTTCCATTCTTTTTCTGTGAGAAAACTGCACCCCATTAGTCGATTTATCCTCACCGTGCCCACACAATCAATGCCGTTCTGTGCCAAATAACAGAACAGAGGAATGCCTGTGAAATAATTGTCACTATATAGTTTGTGGTGCACATTTTTTGGTACGTTGCGACTCATGCGGTAAACCACATTACTTGCAGAACCGAAATCATCTTCTCCATCTGCTTCAACTACCTTCCCACTGAACAATTCAAAGTCATAAGAAAAGCCACTAATTCCAGAAAGTACCCATATTTTGTAACCCCACTTGTGAGGCTTTTTCGAATTATATGTTTTTATAGAAATCCTGCCTTTAAACGGCACTATTTGCTCATCACAAGCCAAATGTTCCTCCATTGGAATTTTGAGACAGACAAACCGTACATGATCAATGACAGGTTGAATTTTTTCTGTCTTCTTCTGCATTTGTGTGTTGTCATTAAAATGAGGATTTCTTTTTAGTATCTGAAAACGATTAACAGTCATAGCATCTGCAACCTGAGCAATTCGGGTATCTGCTGACCAGTAGTTTCTAGTGGTAGACAATTTGATGATCGACATCCACAGTAAGACTCCTATAAATTTTTGTATTTCGTTGGTTGATGTGACTAAAGGACGATTGGGGTTTTTTTGCACAGAATACAGCACGCTCATATCTACTATCACCTATAGAAATTCTTCAGTGACAAAATGTTTGAAAACAGCATATGGGGTGGTAAGGTTCAAAACTTCATCTGGCAAAGTATCGTTAGCACTAAATTTTATGCTTTCGTCGTTTTTTGTGGTAGTCTGTTCTTTTTTCCAATGGATTTTCTGACGTTTCGATTGAGGCTGAGATTTAGAAGTAGATGGAGCAACAAAATTGCTCAACGGGAGCTCGTGTTCTGAACTGAAATGTTCTAGATCCTGTTGGTGATTTTCAACAAAGTCGTCCTGAAAGTCGGGAATTTCATCTTCATCTAATAAAAGAGAATCCTCACTGTCGCTAGGAATATCTCTGATTTCGTAAACATCGCTTTTGTTGCCATAAAATGATTTAGAAAGAATAGGTGAAAAGTTTTCTTTCATCGTAAGTTTGTAGTGCCCATGCACGGTGTTCCCGAACGGTACCAGTTACCTGAGTTGACTTGTACATATAGGTAAATATATACAAAATACCAAAAACGAAATCATTCATACCTTCAGCAGGCTTTAATTCACCTCACAGTATTTTTTTTGACTAAAAAGCACTCTTTGAAACCACAGTAAACAATTCGCAAAATCATGAAATATCCTAACCACAAAATTGCTCGGGCGCTCGCATAGTCTATTTATATTTCATAACTGCAATGTGCTGCCACATTGTGTGTTACATTCTAACTTAAAGAGGAATGTTCCCGAATGGTGACAATGCGTAAATAAAGGTGGTATTTTTGAAGTGAAGAAAGTTAGAACTTAAAACACATGGTGTTCCCGAATGGACACAAGGTGCAATAGAGGGTTAAGGATTTAATAATGACATTAAAAAATTTGTAATTCCGTTGAATACGATAAGAAACCTAAATAGATACTACCTGCGATTCCATCTGTTATTAATGAATTTTCCCTTACCCTACGGCTACTTTAAAACTTAGGGGTATATGAGAAAAAAAAATAAAATGTAAAAGACTGCAAAATTGTATAGGTATTGGCCACTTTTTACCGTAATTGTCCAAGAATACTACAGTAATTGGCATAGTAAACAATTTCCTACACAAGAGGTCATAAATAAATAATTGTATTTCGGGGCGCTGAGGTAAAAGATCCATATGAAATAAAACAAAATTCTACATAAACGATTAACAGTATTTATCTTTATTGTTTATGTAATACTGATGCAATTAATCTATTTCATCATTTTCTTCCGCAGTCTTCTCACTCTCTAAGATATCCTCCTTCACAGCGCATTGTTCATCATCCCTACTGTATTCTGGCATAATATGTTCAACATTCTGTTGATCCTTAGCGCGATCTTCTGAAACAAATTAGTATTATCTCATCTACATCTTTTGCGGTAATTTTTTCAACATCATATACATCTTCCAAGGTGCTTTCATCGTTTGCATCATCTTTGTAACATTGATGAAATTTTCTCAGGTATTCTTTTGTAAGGAAAAACCACAATCGGGATACAACCCTGTAGACATTTTTACAGCCTTTTGGAGCCAAAACTTTGCCACTCTCTCGGCATATTAGAAAGCCGGTTTCATCACTGTTGAAAATACGTGAAGGATCTTTTATTACATTTTCTAGCGATTTTTCCTCAATATATTTGTGGATGTCAGTAAACCACTTCTTAATATCTTTTTCTGACACACACGCGCTAGCTGAAGTAACAGCCTCGGGAGTACGTGTAACAATTTCGGGGTGCCGTTTGAGAAAAGCCTTCATCCAACCTTCTCCAGGTCTGTTATATTTGAAAGGATTTGGACGTGGGTGTTCTTTTAAAAATTGCTGAACACTAGAAATGATGTCATCTTTTTTCCTAGGAAAGCCTTTGTGAGCGAGTTCTGTGATCCACCTTACTATCGTATTTTCTTCTTCTTCCGTCAGTACTGGAGATGATCCAAAAGCTTTTTTACATGCAGGATTTTTTTATTTGAATTGTAAGGTGGCTCGTGGTATGCCATATTTCTTTGCTATACTTCTAAGTGAGCCTTGGCCATTTTGAAATTCGAGCAAAGCTCTCATTGGTCTTGTAGGACTGTAATTTGGAGCTTTTGGCATGATAAAACTATAAATAAATATACCTTACTGTTACCTTCCTATTTCGAAAATAATAGTTTATAGTAATTGGCCACCTTTTCACGATAGTTATTGACCCATGGCTAATAACTGTATAGACAGGTGATAAAATCAATTTGCTCAACAGGTAGGCTGTATATTATAAGATATATCGTATGGAACATATAAAAATAAAAACAATAAGGAATGGCGGGATACATAGTTACTGGCCACCCCAACCAATAACTGTAATTTTTCTGATTCTGAAACCACTTATTAGCCATCTGCCTAAATACTATGTCATTTGAAAACATGCCACAAAACTATAAGCAAATGAGTCGTCATTTCTCAAACTCACCTGAAGGCTAGAAATAAAGTTGACTATTCAACTCATGTGTCATTTGTAAAAATATGACCAATAAGAATCAAAGAATCACATTTTTGTGTCCTAGCAACAAAAATACTGCTGCGTATTTACACTAGTGGGTATTTCATTGAAATCACCACTAGTGGTATCGGTGGATATTTTTGACAGATATATGTCGCAATTTTTTTATTTTTTGAAACAATAACGTACAAATACCTTATACATATAATAAAAATTACATGATGGATTATAATTTTATAAATGAAAATTGCAATTAGAAAAATTAATATGACTACAGTTGTGTAAAAAGGCTTCTCTGAAAGTGCCTTTCATCTCACTTTCTTCGGACAGTGCAACGGAACTGGTGATATTAGAAGTAGAGGCTACAGCAGTGGATCCAGTATTTGTTATATTTTTTCTCAAATGACCAATAATACTCTCATGGTGTTCATCATCTAACTGCAGGTAAGTTTCAATAGAATTTATATTGCCGTGGCCAGTAATTTTCATCAATTGATGCTCCCCGACTCCAGCTTTTGCTAAAGTTGTCACTGTAGACGATCTTATTGAGTGATTGGATATTTTTCTTTTTTTAACATCCAATCCGGCTTTTTCAGCAGAATTTTTCACCCATTTATTCATCTCATTAATCCCAACCGGAGAGTTTTTGAACCAACTAGACGATTTCGAATTGTTCCAAAAAGGATTGGGAGTCAGAAACAAACGGTTCGTCTTAATGTTTTCTCCTCTTTTGGATATAAGCTTGTGATACAACCTAAATAAAAATAAACATAAACATACCTATAGGAATTTATCAAAAACTGACACCTACCTCACAGGACATAAATCAGAATTGTCTTTATTTTTAATTAGCCATTTGCTGGTGGAAAGTGGCTTAGATCCTCCCTGCGCAGTCTTTGAAAATATGCTACTATACTCTATCCTGCCAGTAGGGGAGCCATCATTGTTAATTTCTTCTTTAAAGAAGTGCGTGAGACAGTTATTTCCCTCTCCACCTCGCCAAGCAAGTTCCAAAGAAGCTATAAAAAAGAATTTTTTTTGGAGGCCTTTCGGGGTATCTTCATCAAAACTGCCGACAATATTTACAAACTCTTCTTGGGTAATAGCTGCTGCACTTGTACTTCTTTTTTCGGAACACGACTGTAATTTTCGTCGCATGGCGTCTCTGGCATTCCTACTTGACTTAAAGACAATATCGTTGAACGGGTTTATTACTATTTTCCACTTCTCAAAATATAATTCCTACACCAACTTCGCGGTAACATTCCACATGTGCTTTACCACTCCTTCCTTATAGTCATCGCCATTTTGCTTCTTCATGTTACATGCCCAAGATTTTAATACGAAATTAATTTCAATAGGGGGTGTGGATTCGTCCAATTTGTACCTCTTCTCGGACAAGAAATCTGAGAATTGCCTCCAGATATAATCTCTTGTTTTCTTTGTGTTTTCCGGAATAGTTTTATGAATTTCAGCATCAATTTCACTTTCACCTTTTTCACCAAACCTTTTTGAATTGCTTTCCATATCAGAAATATATTTATTCTTGCAATAACTTATTAAATTCGAATCGTAGAAAATTTTCTACATTGACAGTAGTTTGTTGAAAACATACTACTATGGAAACCAACGCAATAGCTACTTAATTTTAGAAAATTAAAAAACTCAGTTCGTCATTTATGAATGAATCATTCGATGAATAGTCCTTCGAATACAATTCGTAATCAAAGTATGGTAGATCATTTTTGCGGTGTTATCACTCTTGTTTCCTTGCGCTTGTAAATAGGACTCGTGCTGAGGCACTCGTCCTATTAATATTCAAGCGCAAGGAAACATTCGTGAACCACCACAAAAATAATCGAGCATACTTTGACTACTCGTTGTATTATATATGAAAATTTCACTTGTAAACTTTTAACAAATGAAAAAGTTGATCGAGTGACCTTAACAAAATTTTAAGTTTCAACAAGTTTAACGTACACCTGTCAAATAGTCGATGCAGGTTAAATTTGTGCTGCACTCTAGGAATTAAATGACCACCTATTCGAAAATAGAACTCGTAGTACGTAAAATTTGATCCTAGAGCGACTCAAGTAAGATTTCAAATAATCTTAATATTGCGTTTTACATCCGTACTGGCCATTCACTGTCTACTGGCCAATTACTGTACCATTTACCCTATAGCACATGTGTTAAAGCGTTGATTGAAGGAATACATAAAGATGCGCCACTCATAGCACTGAGCGTAGCCAAAACTGGATCCGAGATCATAGCGACTGCATCAGTCGTTTGGATCCGAGATTCGAAACAGCCCGAGACAGCGATGATGTTTCTCGGCAAGGGGTTTGCGGGACGACTTAACGGAAAGACACGCTATTTTACTAAGCGTTGCGCATCTTTATATATTCCTTCAATCAACGGTTAAAGTTCGTACAAAAAAATTGTTTTCTTAAATATGTTGACCACTTAATTTTTAAAACATAGAGGGAAATATAATAAATATAATAAAGTTAGATGCATTTGCCGCACCCAACATGTAAGACTAGTAAAAAAATAACTTTAAAATTGGGTGTTATTTGAAACGGTAGACGTTTAAGTCCACATCGGCTGGGTTAATGTCCTCGAATTTGGCTGAAATTTATTGTAAGATGTTTTTAGGCCCTAATGAAAAAATTAGGTGGTGTGCGTTTCAAATTTCGAAATTTCCAAAATTTTCGGCCACCCTAACGGACAAGCGTTCTTCAAAACTACATTTTACCTAAGTTTAACAAACAGTTTAAATAAATACAATTAAACTGATAGCAATTATTTCGATAGCATTGCAGCAGTGGCTATTCCTTTAACGCACAAGCGAGATACCTTTAATTCTAAAAACGGTTCGAAATAAGTATTGTTTTTACATAGAATTTCTTTTCTGATATTGGAATGACTCAGCCAATTTGAAGCATCAGTAAGCAATTATCCATAAGCAAGTGTTACTGAATTCAAGCTGAGTGTTCGAAAACACTTAATTAATCACTTAAAGTAATCGATATTAGCAAGGTTTTTCTGAAAATACGATTCTGTTAAAGTGAGATCAAAAAATATTAAAATGTCGCATCTCTCATATACGAGAGGTGGTTTTTATATTCTCGGATTAGGCATGAAAAAAATGTTTCGAAAATTTATTTCTCACTATAGCCCTCTTGCTTTTGGATGCAAGTATTACATCGTTTTAATAACATCTCTAACCCATTATAAAAAAATCCTTTGGTTTGTCTGCAAAATATATTTCAACATCCGCTATAAGTACGTCATCGTCCATAAATTTTGTTCCCCTTAGAGTTCTTTTGAGATTAGGAAACAATAAATAGTCGCACAGAGCGAGATCTCGACTATAAAGTGGATGATAGTCTATCTCTGTGAAGCCACATTCGGCAAGGGCAGCTTTTGCAAGTCTTCATTTGTGGACTGGTGCGTAATCGCGAAGCAACAGAACACCTTGCATCATTTTTCCGCACCTTTCTACTTTAACAGAATCTCTTAGGCGATGTATTAATCTTGCGTAATACTCTCTTGTTACCGTACTACCCTTAAGTAGATAATCAATTGTATTTGGGAATGTCAAGTATTCCATGACATTCCCAAAAAATCGTTGCCAATATTTTTCCTGCAGAAAGGGTGACTTTAAACTTCTTGGGAGGGTTAGAACCCTTAACATGCCACATGCATTGATTTTTGTTATGACTCATGGTCAAAGTGATGAACCCAGGTCTCATCTGCGGTGACAAGTCGATTGATAATTAAACCTGGTTTGTTTCCACAAAGCGCCGAAAATTGTTCACACCTCTCCATTTCCACACGCATTTGGAATGGCGAAAGCATTCGCGGAACCAATCTGGCACTAACTTTTGTCAGTCGGAGGTATTGGTGTAGAATTCTAAAAACCGTGCTTTCTGAAACTCCTAATAAAGCTGCTAATTGTTACTCCTTTAATCTTGCATCCTCCAGTAACAATCACTTGGTTTTTTCAATACAATCGACGGTGATCACGTCAACAAGCCGACTTGGACGAGGATCATCATCCAGTGATTCTCGGCCATGTTTAAACAATTTTGACCATTCGCAAATAGTCGACTTTGAAGGACCCGTATACAGCCAACATTTCTTCATGAATAATTTTTGGAGATTATTCAAGTAGTTTGCATTTTGATTCGTGACAACACAAATCGACAGATATTAAAACTAACACTGCTGCAATTGTTTTGTAAATTGTCAAAGTCGTCACCAAGGCATGTATGATAATTAGGGCGCGGATACGTACGGTTGATAACTCATCGCCCATGGACGCACAATTGAAATGTTGTATTTTTAAAGAGATTTTAATTTTATTTATATAATTGGATAACAAGTAGCTGGTGATCTATAAAATACAAAATACCTTATTATTTGTTCATTTTCTCTTCCGTAAGACTTGTTCTCTTTGATTTAAGTACATCCTTAAAGATAGAAAACGTCCTTTCTACATCGCAACTGATTATAGGTGCGTACTGGAAATATTGTTTTATTTCAGCTTATTTAGCATACACAATTGCCGCAATATTATTAAATCTGGATTTCTATTAAAAACTGTGTCTAACTTTTGCCGAAGGCCACATCCGAAGTCACTTGGAATACTTTTGAAATTATTAATAGCCCACGTCTGATGTAGTTAATCCATCTTTTAATTTGAGATTTCGATTTTCAAAATATGTGATTAGTTTAGGCAAATTTCTAAAGTGTTTCTGGAGGAATAACGATTGATTTTTTAAATTTGGGATTTGTGTTAGTTCCTTGCACTCAGAAATACTTCGAGCATCGTCATTTAAACATATAACGAAATTTTGTAAACTATTGAAATTCTCTGCATAAAAACTATTTCTGTGCATGTTTTAGCAAAGCTAAGTGACGAACGTGCGATATTTTGGCATTCTATAACGATATTTTACAGACATTGTAATAAATTTCGGAATCACTGACAATTCATTTTCATATCAGAAAAAGTAACATAAACAATGTTCTAGATCTAAATAAATGATAACTAATAATGTACGCATATGTTATTGAAACTAAACGAAATTCAGTGCACACTTACGTCTAGATAATTGGGAGAAGTCGATTCAATAAACCGATATTAAGCAGACTATTACAAAAATTACGAAGAACGTAATTAATAGCCAAAACAATGAAAAAACGAAACTAACGTAAGTATGAATGAAAATTTTATTTCTCTTGCGAAATATAAGGTAAATATAATAAACTTTAAAAACCCCACACGCTCCTATCTACGCCGATGAAAAAAGGATTTTACTCATAAATTCCTTATTTTATGGGCATTTTTTGCTGTCATTCTCGGGCACTTCTCGGGCGTAAACAGGTGTTGCAGTTCACTATATAAATTAGTGCTATTCAGTAAGCGTGTGTTGGTTACATTATTTCTTTGCTCCGTTGTAACTTCGTCGTAGTTTAAACTGGTCATGTCCGCGCCTTAATGATAATAAAACACTATAATGAGAAATTATATTAAAGTTGAAAATATCTACTCCGCGAATATAAAAACGACCCCTCGTATATACCTAGCACCTAGGATTCCCTCACAATCTATTATTGTATTATGAATTGTTTTATTAAAAAACTTGTCATTAGTCAGTTAGTGTTGGTGTCATTTTATATGTTTTTGTCGTTTTTTTCTTTATTTTCGAGCTATCAATTCAATTCAATATATGATATGAGTAAAAATTACAAAATTTTAATCAATGAAATGGAACAGTGAACGTCATTTAAAATGACTGTATTATAATACTTTTAGTAAATCTATAGTAAATTCATGTTTTACGAAAATTTAATTAAAAATTTCATTTAGTCGTATGAGTGTACATTCTCCTATATTGATATATTAATTAAAATCGTGTGTTTTGATATTATCTATAACAACCAGGTATAAAAAAATAAGTGCAGCGATTATAAAGTTTTAAATTTCATGAATTGTCCCTTAAATATGCAAGCGAATTGGATGTTCTTGGGGTAAATGAAATCTATAAATATTTTATAGCATCGAAAAAAATATATATTTAATAAGAAGAAGAATAATCACATAATTTAACAAATACAAAACAAATACGTACACAATTAAACTGCCCCAGTGCCATCTATTGCTGGTTTGGAAAATGGTAACGAAGCGTTAAATTCACTGAATCCGTTGAACAGATAACGACTACTCTAAGCTGAATTTATAAAGAAGGAATTTTCTCTGAAACGACTTTTCAGATTTCAAAGAGGATTTGTGTAAAGTTTGTAATATTACGAACAGATGACACTGCAAATTTAAAGTACATAGATAATAGAAGTTCTGTAATATATTAGTGAACTAAGGAATTAGAGATATCTAATTTCAAAATGGAAAATTAATAATTTCTATACTAAATAATTTCTTGGATATATATCAATGGACTTACTACATAAAACGTAATACTAATATACATTATTTTTGTACCGTATTCGTAAATTAATATTATATACGTTATTTTTTCTTTACAATATTTTGTGTTATTATATATTGCTTTTTATCGTAATTATTAAACACACAAAGCATGTTAGTAGATTACTACATATTTATTCAAACATATATGTACAACATGACACTCATATACAGGCTTATATATTTGATTTGGTACCTTACATATTACTTGAAACTCAAGCCGCAGTAAGATTTTAAAGTTAGAAAATGGATAATATGTTAGTTTACAGAGTGTATATAAATGATTGAAAGGTGTTTGAATTTCCCGCTTTCTATTTTTTGATTTAAGGGGGCGCTAAGATAAAGTATACAGCTATCGGCCGGTCAGAATTTTATAATTATGCAAATGTCGGTTATAAAATCATTAATTGTTTATTTTATTGTTTGTAATAAGTATACACCGGACGTGCCAGGTTTAAATTACGCCGTAGCAAAGAAATAATGTGTATGAATAGCACAATTCATATGGTGAACTGCAACATCTGTTGTTGACGCGAAAATGACAACAAAAAAAAGTTAATTTTACTCCTAAATTTCTTTCTTCATCGGCAATTTATTAAATTTTTCCTTATATTTCGTAAGATAAATAAAGTTATATATGTATATACTTATTCATACTTACGTTAGTTTCGTTTTTTCATTGTTTTGACTGTTAATTACATACTTCGTAATTTTTGTAATAGTTCCTGTTTAATACCGTTTCATTGAATCTATTTCTCCCAATTATCTTGACACAAGTGTGCACTGGATTTCGTTAAGTTTCGATAACATACGCACACATTTTTAGTTATCATTTATTTAGATCTAGAACATTGTTTATGTTACAATGATATGGAAGAACTTCGAGAATGGCATCGTGAAACAATGGCGAGTTGGATTAAGGGTCATACTGATTGTATGTCCTCCATTGTTACTGATTCTGAAATTTATTGCAAAGTCTGTGAAATAGAAACAGAAATTGGACCAGTTGAAACCTGACAATTTTAACGAAGAACTCTATGAAGCTTTAATGGCGGCTAATATCCCGTTAAATAAACTTGACAATCCCACTTTCATAAAATTTCTTCAAAAATATACTGGTGGAAATCTTCCTGATGAATCCACCTTACGCAAATATTGTGTTTCTAAGTGCTTCACGAAAACAGTAGAATACATTAGAAGACATCTTTTTAAATCAGTACCTAAGTGCCGACGAAACTGTCGATATATTAGGACACTGTGTGGTAAATGTTGTAGCTGGTGTACTACATCCAACTATTCCATATAACGCATATGTAATAGCATCTAAAGTTATAAATACAGTTGAGGCAGAAACAATTGCTAAAACCACCGACGAGAATTTGCACAAAATGCTTCATTCAGATGACGGGTAGAGATGAAAAATACTTTTATTTGTTAGTGACAGTGCCGCATATATGTAAAAACAGACGGACTATTAAAGGAAGCATATCTTTATATATGCTGCATATTACTTATATAACACATACTCTCCACAGAATCTGTGATCAGAGACACCTATCCAGAAGCTGATAGACTTGTATCCGCTTTTAAAAAAGTTTTCAGAAAAGCACCGTCGAGAGTAGCTCCTTACAGGGAAAACTGCCATCTTTGTCACTACCTCCCTCACCAGTAATAACTAGACGGGGAACATGGTTGGAAGCTACTAGTTGTTATGCAAAGAATTTCGATAGTTAACAAAATTTCGTTACATGTTTAAATGACGATGCTCGAAGTATTTCTGAGTGCAAGGAACTAACACAAATCCCAAATTTAAAAAATCAGTTGTTATTCCTTCAGGAACACTTTGGAAATTTGCCTAAACTAATCACATATTTTGAAAATCGAAATATCAAATTAAAAGATGGATTAACCACATTAACTGTGGCTATTAATGATTTCAAAAGTATTCCAAGTGACTTCGGATTTGGCCTCCGGCATAAGCTAGACTCAGTTTTTAATAGAAATCCAGATTTAATAACATTGCGATAATTGTGTAAGGGGACAATGACACAAGATCTAACTGCTAAATACGCTGCAATAAAAGAATATTTCCAGTACGCACCTATAACCAGTTGCGATGTAGAAAGGATGTTTTCTATCTACAAGGATGTACTTCATTCAGAAGAGAACTTTGAGAAAGTATTGCTAGTAAATATTAATACTCCTTTACTCGACTTGATCTACAAAATGAACAAATAATAAGGTATTTTGTATTTTATTGATCACTATCCAATTATATAAATAAAATTAGAAAATTTCAATAGTGCGCCCATGGGCGATGAGTCATCAACCTTTCGTATTCGGTGTGTAGTAATAAGTCATAATATGTTCCTGCGTATGGTATAGGGGTTTAATTTACACAAATTCTTTTTATAAAATTTTTATTTCAATTTTATCAAAAGAACCCCTTAAGCCTATCGTGGAAGACAAATATAACAGAAATTTTGACAATGATGTATTAGGTTGGTTAATTTGCGTATTTTAAATAATGGCTAAAGAACGGCCATATTTATACACACACATAGACTATACTATTACTTTGAGAAAACCCTTAATAGAAATAAATTAATTGATCAGAGATATGCTCGTCGCAGCGTCTCCAATCAATCAATATTTTCCTCAAAACACTCAATTAATTAGTGAGTATGCTCGTCGCGGCGTCACCAATTAACGAAATCTACACAATCAGGGTGCAAGATAATTGTGTGAGTCAGGGCATGCACTTACCTTAAAAAAATATAATATTAATCGCTTATGATTAATAATTATTCGGGATGTTGACTTCGAAGTAGAACCATTGATATTAAATCTGTGACCCACCCTGTATACCTAGCTCAGTTTATTTAATGAGAGCTTGAGATTACTCAAGGATGTTAACTAATACCTGTTGCGCCACCCATTTTATTATAATAAATGTTAAAGTATTGCACAATTAAAATGGGAAATTGCACTAAACTAATACTGGGCCTACCTCAAAGGAAACAAATTAATAAAAACAATAACAATTTATTAAATAAAAACAAGAGAAATTTGAAATGGAAAATTTGATACATTACAATAATAATATTAATTGAAGTATTAATTACACAAAAGAAGTATTGAAGCTAAAATATAAATGATTGTTGAATAAACAAATATAACTTTAACTTTAGTTGTTAAAAATGACTCAATTCACACTAAATTTCATTTGAGTTTAATAATTACAAATTTATTAGAAAAACAAAGAAAACTAAATTTTAGAGAGACGGTACATACAGAAAAAAACAAACAATAGGAACAGATTCAACAAATGAACAATCTAATAAAATTAATTGGTCAAATATGGTAAAATTAATTGGTCAGATATGGTGCACCATATGCCTGAAAATTTCTATGAACTGACTAATTAGGTACTGTTACTTACTGAGGTGAGATATGAATGTGATAAAGATGCAATAGTGATGTAATTGTACTGTAATAGTGTTATAATAGTGAATGATTTCAGACGTGCTTCTCCCTTTTAAAGACTCGGAGGTGTAGAGGGAATGTTCTAGCAAGATTGGCGACAGCAAGACGCTGTTATTTTTCAATGGGTATTCCCCTTGTTTATATGAAGTCAATACGCAACAAAAACTGTGGGAACTATTTAGATAAGGAATCATTCGAGGACAAAATTCAAATATTACGTCTCTGAAACCTGAACAAAGAGTCGTTGATGAATTAAATATTTTAACTTGAATATTTTAAAATGCGACGCAGATTTTAATATGGAAATGAAATTTAATTATAAGTTTAAGACGTAATTCATTTAAAACTTGAAAATAATTTGGAATTTATTTTAAATTTAAATTAGACTGATCTAGAAATATTTAACAAGTAATCTACAGGGGTGAATGAATTAAATGTTGCCAGCGTCTTTTTAAACATAACAATACCTTGAAGGATTCCCTAAGAGAGGGCGCGAGATCCGAAAATACTGTAGTGTGGTTATCTAAAGAAATTAAGAGATAATCATAAATATCTATGTTATTTAAAATGATTTAATGGTGATCGTATACCTATTTGTTATTTCAAACAAATTCTGCCAATTCAATTATTTGTATATTTGAGACGATGAGTTTTGATACAGCGCGCGACATTTTTAGGACTAAAATGTGATTATTTTTTGACAGATACGAAATTTTTTGCGTTAAAACCATTATTACTTATGCTTTCTATGATTGAAACGCCCCCTTAAGTTGGTGCCAAGTACTAGTCAAATCTCTGAGGCTGAAAATATTGTATATCATAGTCGTAACATAAAATAATTAGAAAGGGAACAATTTTAGTTAATTTATTAAAAGATAATTACAATAAAATTGTTATCTAATGTTGATATTTTAAATTGTGTCCGTCTCGTGTCTGTCTCTACTTCCGATCGGACAGTTCTCCAAAGAGACTTACGAAGCGAGAAACAAAGACGTCAAAATTATCGAGTACATTTTTTGCAAAAATGCGTCTGAGACAAAACAATGTAAGATGTTTCCGAACGCTTGGTTATTACATTTGATCCAAATATTCCAAGCTGCAGGAATCACTGAAAAAACAAGATAAAAGCTTTTCACCCAAAGCTGTGGCGATGTTTTCATGCTGTAACGGTTATATGACAGATAATGGCGATGCGAATGACTAATGTGTTTTCGAATAAGCTTAATAATTTAATTAGAACAAGCCTTATAATCAGAAAAAATGAAGAATGAGCTTTTATATTATTTCAAATATCGTTCCGACCTTACATACGTTTTACGTGAGCTCAATTCCAGACGTACTCAAAATTTCAATTAGATTCAATAAATTAGCGTGATATATCGCCCATTTTGTGTCAGCCATCTTGAATTTGAGATTATTGGCTACAAATTCGGTTTCAGCAACCGGAAAAACATAAAGACTTTTGGTGATGATGCAAACCTTTTTCGACTTTTTTTCAGCTTCTTCGAATTTCCGACCACTATGCAACGTAATAAACATTATTATAAATACATATATAAACATTCAACTTTAATTTAGGTGATGAGCACAAAATGATTGCTCAATAATTAATGATATTATTAGCCTATAATTGCTGGAAAAGCAATGCTCTCTGTTTTTATATAAGAGAGGTTCGAAAGATTATATATCCTTATCCCCTCCATATCTAAACAAAACAGAATGATATAGCACACTACCTTTCATGATTATTCACTAAAAATTTTAATAAGAATATATACTAAACGGGCTTTTTCTGCAATTCATACACATTTCCTGTAATTAACTCACCTGGCATAAATAATATGTCATATATTATGCAATAATCTTAGAGCATAATTAGAATAAACATCGCTAAATTAATAATAATCTACGGAGTTCAGCTTTACCGCAATATCAACCACCTAACCAGCCCACACATACATCCCCTGTTTATTAAATTAACCTCAGATGCGATGCGACGGTCTTGCCCTCCACCACGCGCCGTCTTTATAATTGTATTTGTACTTTTTCCGGGGATACTCATATTATGTTACACATATTATGACACATACCAAAGCTTCTATGCAAATATACTACACAAAAAATATATAAATTAATTCGTTAAGTATGAGGTGGTAAACAGAATACGTTCTAGTTGATAAATTGTTCTGGTTTGAAGGATGATAAAGGGTACTTTCAAGTTATCGTTGCGGGAAAGTATGACCAGGGATTGTTTCGCCACTTGTGTAGATTTATAAGACGGTACAGTGTGTCCATTTTCTATACCTTGTATGGGTGATTTTTTAGTATTGAAGATGCAGAATCGATTAAGTTAGCAAGTTGGGCAGATTTGTCATTAATTGTCAACTTTTTAAGATATTTTAGAAAAATTTAAAATTGCCGAATTTTCAGTTACACATACAGGGTGAGTCAAGTACGCTGGTAAGGCCGATTGTGTCTTCACGAGTAAAGATATTTCGAAGCGGTTTTTTTCTTGTGGTAGCTGTTCAATAGGGGCACATTTTAAAAATATTTTGTGTTATCAGAGTGTTCCATAACTTGGTGGCTAACCATAGCTATAGTTTTTTAAATGGAACACCCTATATATTATTGCATTTTTGAATTCCCCGTATAATTTTTAGTCAAAAAGTTATAAGATAGTATAGGCCTAAAGTGTAAAGTTTTTGACTTATTCCCATTTTTCTGAAAAATTCAATGTTTGTATAAAATTATATTTCTCGAAAATGACATATTAGATGGACAAATTTTTTTGCAATATTGTTTACAATAAGAGGTCCTAATAGATAGAAACATGTTTTATTTTTTCACAGTTACTAACTGCATGTGCAGGAAACTGGATTAAAATTAAATGACACGTTTTTGTATAAAAGTCATTTTTTTTAAATGGAACAGCCTGTATATCAGTTAATTTTTGAATTGTTTATTAAATTTCATATCAGAAACATGTAAAACGTTAATACTTTAAAAGTGACTATTACAGAGTTATTGTCGTTTTTTTATATGCTTTGTTAGTTTTTGTAAAAAAATCAATTTTTTCAAATGAACACCCTGAATATTATTTCATTTTTGAATTTCTTATTAAATTTCACATCAAAAACAAGTAAGATGTTAATACTTTAAAAGTGACTATTACTGAGCTATTGTCTCTTTTTGATACAATTTTGTCAGTACTATACTATATTAATTAAAACCTCAAAACTGACAAAATTATATCAAAAAGAGACAATAGCTCAGTAATAGTCACTTTTATAGTATTAACGTCTTACATGTTTTTGGTGCGAAATTTAATAAGAAATTAAAAAATGAAATAATATACAGGGTGTTCCATTTGAAAAAATTGACTTTTTTGCAAAAACTAACAAAAGCATATCAAAAAACGACAATAACTCTGTAATAGTCACTTTTAAAGTATTAACGTTTTATATGTTTCTGACATGAAATTTAATAAACAATTCAAAAATGAACTGATATACAGGGTGATCCTTTTAGAAAAATTGACTTTTATACAAAAACGTATCATCTAATTTTAATCCAGTTTCCTGCACATGCAGGTAGTAACTGTAAAAAAATAAAACTTGCTTCTATTAGGACCTCTTATTGTAAACAATACTGCAAATTTTGTCCATCTAATACGTCGTTTTCGAGAAATATAATTTTATACAAACATTGAATTTTTCAGAAAAATGGGAATAAGTCAAGAACTTTACACTTTAGGCCTATACTATCTTATAACTTTTTGACTAAAAATTATACGGGGAGTTCAAAAATGCAATAATATATAGGGTGTTCCATTTAAAAAACTATAACTATGGTACCCACCAAGTTATGGAACACTCTGTATAATACAAAATATTTTTAAAATGTGCGCCCAATGAACAGCTATCACATGATAAAAACCGCTTCGAAACATCTTTACTCATAAAGGCATAATCGGCCTTACCCGCTTAGATGACTCACCCTGTATATTCGTATCCATTGAAGACTGAATAAAACTAAAAGTAGCACCTGGTAGTAATTTTCACGTAGAATTTAATAATCAGAGTTAAAAAATTCTTGGTGCACTTAATTATAAAGATGTAACATATTTTTGTTATAATATGTTAACCTAAAATTAGATTTTTATACAACTTCATAGATAAGCTATTAAGGACTTCAAATAGTTTGTGTACCGATTAAATAATAATTCAAATATTACTGACTTGTGTTTTAAATAAAATGAAAATTAAATGATTTTCCCTTACTAGCTCGTGTTTTTATCTCAGGACAAACAAAGAGAGCAAAGATATTCTAATGAAATAACATCTGTATTAGACAGTGGCGGATCGTGAGTTATGAAAGAGGATGGGCGCAAAGAAAACTTACCTATTTTTTGTACATATCCATTCTCCTATTTTTTATGCTGCAAAAGACATCTATGACTTTGTTGTGAAAATCCGGGATAGACTGGATGAATTTCTTTTCTATGATAGGACCGCCAATGCGTTCAGTCGATTTTCTGACATTGTACTAAAAGTTTTAATGTGTTTGAGGGTGGAAAAACATCGTTCACATTCAACTGTCGACACGGGCGTTGCACAAATAATATCTAACAGTTTGTATGTTTCCGTCAAAACCCTTTTTAGGGCACATATCATCGCGCCCATAAATTGTTGATAGTTCACTTTTCAATTTTACACTGTCCAACATAGGATAAGATTTCACAGTTTTATCAAAAGGTTTTTGTGGAAATGAATGACTATAAGTTTTAAAATTTTTAAAATCAAATTATTTTTGCTGCACTTAAGTGATCCCTAAAATCAAATCGGTCGCTAATTTGGCTTAAAATAATGTCACATATTTCCTCTGCAATAACAGCTGTGTTATCTCCAGCTGTCGTTTTTTGTCTTTTCCTTGCAGGTTCTTCTTTATTGCGTTCTTGATTGTCATTGTCAGTAGAAGTTCTTGAATTTTTAATGTGAATAATTTGCTGTTGTAATTGTTCAATTGCCTTTGCAGTTGAGCACTATCAATCCTGCGCATTTGAGTCTGAATAAATAATATTTCAACATGTGGCATGATGAAATGAAATATTTTCAACCAGTAGAGAAATTCCGGGCAATTCAAATGTTTCAATAAACCACTTGCTTCACTAATAGTAACTGAATCCATCCCATCTTCGTCAATAATTTTGTCTAAACATTCTTTTAAAGAATCCTGGTGTTCAAATAATGTGTTCACAGTTCGACTTTTGAAAATCCAGCTTTACGTTTGACTATTTCATTAAGAATTACCGTTCCATTTGGCGATAAAAAAAAGCTTAAAAGTGACTGCAAATTTGCAAAGAAATTTTTTTATTGCACTGTGCCGCTCGTTCAATAATTAAATTAAATTGATGCGCGTAACAGTGCATATGGAAATGTTCTTTTGATAATAGCTTGGAGACCCTTTGTCTTACCACTCATCACGGACGCCCCATCGTAACTTTGAGCGATTAGTTTCTTGTTATCAGACCCAGAAACTGAATTTAAAATCATTTGCAATTCATTCAGCAATACTTCAGCATTATGTCCACCCGGGTTAAAAAAAGACAACAAGCGTTCAAAAATTTGTCCATTAAAGACGTATCGAATAATAATAGCCATTTGCTGATTATTATAGATGTTTGTGATTTCATCGGCCTCCAAAGCAATGAAATTTGCAGATTTAATTTCTTATAATATTTCCTGCTTGTAAATTTGCAACATTGCATTAAGGTATTCGTTCTGAATAGTTTTTGAGGCGCCTCTAAACACATGAGGACCTTTCATATATATTGCAAGCACAGCTTCTAATTCAGCTGCAAAGTTGATTAAGTCTACATAAATACCTGTATTTTCCGAAGTCAATGTCTCATCATGGCCTCGTAACGCAAATTCAAAAGCTCCGCAAAATTTTATACACATAATTAACCGGTGCAAAATATGACGTGTTTTCCACATCTTTGTTGTCCTTAATTTTATGTCGCAAATAATCACTGTCTAACTGTTCACGTATGTCCACCTTGTCTAGAGCACTAAAATCCACGCATGTGAGAAACGGAATGTTCGTGTTTCTTTGTCCTCTCTGCGATATGCTTTAAATCATTAAACCCTTGTTTATTCCACGCACTAACCTCTTTCTTCAAAATTAAGCAGATAAAACAAAATAGTTTATTTGTTAGTGAACATCCGCACATCCACTCATATTTTCACATATATTTTTATTGAATACTCTATTTCAGTTCGAGTTTTACTTGTAGAAGTGTAGTTGATTTGAAGTTTTGGAATAGGCCTTCCTTTCTTCTTAATTAAAAGCTTTTCCTCAAATTATAGCGGGTTTTTTAAAAGATCTTGCACACAATTAACTTCTATCATTAATAATAAACGTCGCTTTAAGGCTTTGAAATCACACACGCAGCTAACGCAACGAAAACATGCACTAGCATGAATGTAAGACGCTAACTGGAGTCTGGCAAATTTGTACCCCAAACCGAAGTTATAAGCGCATATGGCGAAGATAAGGGGAGCGAGCCGACTCATACTCGAAAGAGGTACCTCTGAAATCGTGCCCCGGAACATAGTTTTGAGCGTTGGCATACGCTAGTGTGTGTAGTGCGGAAGGAAACTTTGATACTATCGTTATAAAAATACGTAAAAATAATTAAAAAAATGGATGTGCTTAAGACCACACGACAGAAGTGAAAACTTCATCAAGGCGAGGTTAATAATAAGAAATACATTTTTTTTTCGATCTACATTCATTTACATTTACATTTTACATTTTACATTTTCGTTCTATATTACATTTAAAAAATATATATTATTTATTATTGTGTATACATTATTCTAGTACATTTCGCTCGGTCTGATCAAGTTTTCACTTCAAAAATTCATACGTACGCATGTATATATACAAATATGATAATTCTATACGAGTACCCGCGCTGGTCTAATGGTAACGTGCGGGCCTCATACCCGGGCGGCTCGGGATCGCATCTGCACGCGGACAAGAATTTTTCAGAAAATAAAAATACAATATTTCGCGTATTTATTCTAAATTTCAATTTATTGAAATTAAATAACGCTAGTTAGTGTTATAATACAAAGCCGAGCGTGAAACGGTTGCCGAGCGAGTATAGCAGAGACCGACAGAGACGCGTTAATTATATCTCTCTCGCTCCCTTAGCCGACTCGACTCGAGCCGACTTTACCCGAACGAGCGTTACATTCCGAGCGTGACGGCTCAGTCTCGTTCAGTGCCCAACAATCAATGCATCAACGCGCCCATAGATGTTTTCACTTCAATAAAATAATGCACTGAATTACATGCGACTTTCTTTCTATGTTCATTTTGGTGCTTGGGTGGGCACGTGCCCTTATACGCTTTAGTACCAGCCGCCACTGGACTATTAGAAACCAACACTACAAATACAAACAACATGTGCAAACTAACATTAAATCCAGTTAAGATAGACACACAATACTAATAACTTCAGAATTCATTCAATATCGATAAATTAGTTGCAACTATTTGAATATTATTGTCTCCACAAAAATAACACAGTATATATTATTTGTTTTCAGTTCCTTTTTCGTACGTATATAAAATACAACTACAAAGGCCATAAATGACACAACAGATTAGGCTCGAAATAAACATACAATGCAAATATGATTTGATTAAATTGACATATGATTTGTTTAAGTCTCTAAGTTATGACGAATTTCAACGTTTTGGTTTATTTAGCACTTGCACATTAATAACTTTTAAATATCTTTTTTTATTATCGTCTTCTTTCTTTCTGCCTTTACTGGAACAGAAGATTTTCCCGCTGTCGATTTACTTAGTTAGGGTCTTCCTCCGACGGTAGAGATACTATTATTTTTCTATAGGTATCAACTTCTAAGAAGAATATATCTTTACTTTTACACATTTAATACTTATTAGTATATTTCGGGAATCTTTCTTCTTACACGAAATTTCTCGGTCGACCTCTTTATATAAATAGGAAACCTTCTATATTATTTATACGGTTCATGACGGTCTAATACGCTGTCGACCGCTATGTTTGAAGGTTCCCTGTCTACTTCTTTATACATCGTTCTCAGGGTTATACCTGCTCCCACTTCTATTCATCTTAATGTTCCCACATATTTGCAAGTGCAAACAGCGACACACACACACACACACACAAAGCAAGGCGTCATGAGTCTTTAATTTATACATAGGTTGATATACATTTAAATAAACAGCTTAAAGCAATTTATGGTAAGTTTCTGACACATATGTCAGCAAAAGTAATTTTTATTCATCTTTAAAAATATAAAATTTTTGAATTTGGCTGTAGCGTTACAGTTGCTATGCTGTAGCCTGAAAATTACATGTACAATTTAAATATAAAATATCATGTGTTTCTTAATAACATGCTAATATTTAAGGGGGTTATTTTTGCGTCCATTTTGAAAAAAAAAAACTTCTTATGAAAATATGTCCTAAATGTCTTAACTTTTGAACTGTAGGGTGCTGAAATTTAAAAAAAAGAATTTTTAAGTTTGGTATTACCCTAGATATTTTTGTGAAATTTTGTAGACGCCGTTTATGCATCAAGATGCATTTTCTGATGTACAATCAATTTTATAATTTTTACCTGTGGTGTCTGTGCATGTTTTTTTAAATTTTTTTGAAGAAACATATGTTACGCCATTGCTTTTTCTTAAAGTACTTTTTTTTTAAATCCCATTCGTTTCTGAGCAAATGTGGTCTCTGGTTTCTTTTTTGTTTGATGCACGCTTTTCGCTTAAAAAAATAAAATTCATTCATGTGCACGATGTTTGTAATTAGGTATTAACTAGGATTAAAAATGATCTAGTAGGTAAGAAGCAGATTTTATTTTGTAATCGTAATTACATTATTCTGGAATTGAGAATTTACGACAGGTCGATTGTCGAAAAGCAGATGACATTCACGGCGATCAGTGAGAGTCGAACAATTTTGCGATTCAGAGTTACCAATACATTTGTCAATAGTGTAAATAAAATAAAATAGTAATGATAAGCAAAACTACTATGTTCTTTTTCATGTTTAACATTCATTTCTTTTGTAATATTTATTTGACGTCTATCTTTCATTCTAGCAAATTTTTCGCGTGTGTCTGTAAAGAATTACGTCAAAATTACGTCCAAGTTAAAGAGTTACATAAGAAAAACAGACGAGATCATGAATATTTTAAAACTAGTAGTCATGGAGTGCAGTGTGAATATCAGAGGCTGTCAATCAGGTTTTAAAAGAAAGTTTTCCTTTTATTTACATATTCCTGCAGGAATATGTAAATAAAAGGAAAACATGTGAGATGTATACATTAGATTTGAAAATATAATATGGTGCGTAATTTTTTCTTCATTTTAGCTTCACACATTAATTAAAAAAGTACGCCAAATTTAATTGATTTTAGTTTTAGTATACATTCTTTTTATATGTATGAAAGCTATGTGCATTAAAAAAAAATAAAATCTAAAAAAGACATTTTCAGAAAAATTTAAAAAAAAGCTATCTACAAAAATTCATTGATAAATTCTGTATGCGCTGTTTGAAAATACAAACTTAAAAAGATAGAAAGCAAGAAAATGTAACACTGTATACTAAAATAAATAAGTAAATTAAAATATTTACGTTTATAATGTCGCGGTCTTTGCAGGCGAAATAAAACAAAATATAAAGTCCATAATATTGATCTTGATCGAAAGCGACAAAGAGATTAAAAGGGCGATCATGTAGATTCCACCAATAAGAGAAGAAAGTCAAAAACGGGCTAGAAATAATGAAAAAAAAAGCCAAAAATTTGCAGATCATTTAGAAAATATATTTCAACCTCAGGAGTAGATAGAAACTATATACAAAGAGGAGAGGGAAAGTACCAAAACTAAAAACAATATTAATCCAAAAATGCACCTGGATTTGACTTAATTAATTACAGGAGAAATATTAAAACTTACCACCATAATAAATGCTGCCTTTAGGCTTAAGTACGTGCCTAGGTTAGGGAAGGTTACGGAGGTCATTATGATCGCCAAAACGGGAAAAAGAATGAGGTGTGGCCACCACATGACTTTCTTATACATATGAGCGTTTCAAACTATACAATTTTAAGAATTTTCTTATACAAAAATTATTCAAAATCCTATTCTAAGTACTTTCATTCTCTTAATAAATCGCTATAGAATGCATACTTTGCAAGATATTCGAAAAAATGTGTTACTCGCTAAGAGTAAAAGTGCTACTTCCGGTCCGAATTTCGAAATTTCATGTATACAAAAAATATTGCAAATCTAACTGTAAATACTCTCATACTCTTGATAAATATATATAGAGAATGTATAATTTACGACATATTTGCAAAAAATCGCTATTCGGTAAGAGTAAAAGTGGTACTTCCGGTGCAAATTTTGAAATTTTCGTTATTCAAAAGATATTTAAAATTAACATTTAAATACTTTTATACTCGTAATGCACCTGCCTAGAAAGCATAACTTGCGAGATATTCGCAAAAAACTGATTTTCGATAAGAGTAAAAGACCTACTTCCGGTAGGAATTTCAAAAAACTTTCTTAAGACGATTTGTCTCAAATTTAATTGTGTGTACATTTGAATTCTTTATAAATTTGTTTAAACTTAGTAATTGACGAAATATTTGCAAAATTCGATGTTTTGACTGAAGTAAACTATTACTTCCGGTCTACCGATTTTACTGAAAAACTAATCAGATCTCAAGAGGGAGATTATATACGTAAATACAAAATTTGGAATAGCTATCTACAGCGGTTTGATCGCTATCGTGCCTTTATTGCACAACCTACCTCAATATTTTACTAATAATATAATAATATTAATTATGCTTTTAGGCTTGACATGTAGAGAATGTAGTTTCGATATTTGGTTTCAAATTTGATAATACTCTTGTTTTTCTTTTAACTTTGTAATCTCAAATAAAACTTTTTAAACACATAGAAAAGGAGAATTTGTTTACTCTAGCCACGATACCTTTACATCTGTGATATTCATGTATGAATAATCATTTTGATATTTCCTCGATTCTTTTTATATTCTCAAAGGGCTATAAAATTTGCAAGGAACTAATACATACATCAAAGTCCAGGTTGTAGGCGTTTTATTTACTGCGGATTTATAGGTTTCCACTAGATCGCTACATTTACTAACTGAATGCACAGAAATTAGTGACTTGGGATTACACATTGTCCCTAATAGTATATTTTCCAGACAAGCAAATGAAATATTTCGCTGAGCTTGTATTGGACTTGTTTTAATTTACTTCAATGAGGGGTAGATTCATTGCGTCACCTTTTTCTCGGATTTTTAAAATTTAATATTTATTGCAACATATTTGATGTTTATTTTGCATAATATCAGCGCATTTTTATTCAAATTATTCTTGCTAATGTCAGAACTGTCACTTGCAGTTTTCGAAAATTTTCTAATATCATATTACTGCTCTATTATAGCTTCTTATCATGTCCTTTCCTAAAATATAATAGGCTAGCTGGCTCGGTAGACGTTGTGCTGCCCTTTCCGGTAGGTGGCGCTATGAGTCGACCACAGCGTCACCTATCGGGACCAGACTTTCTGATTTTCTTTCTTAGCCCCAAACTGATATATGTTGTAAATATGAGTCATTTTAGTTCATAAATATAGAATTTATTTAATACATACTTGATTACAGCGCCACCTATCAGATCCAAGCATAGCTATAAACAATAATCTCGACAAAACAAGTATATGTAGGTTTAGTGAAATAGAAATAAAAAATGTAGTTATTTTATTTCTATTCCAATTTATTTCGCTGCGTGCGCAAATATCGTTTGACAGCTGATTGTCAAATTGTAAATCAAGCCAATCGATTACATAGTGACTAAATATTGGTAGATAAATATAAATAAAATAACTACACTTGTTGGACAGATCGCGAAATAGCACAAAAGTAAAAACAAATGAAATTTTATTTTAATTTAGGCTGGAGTGCGTTTTTCGAGATTTTTCTGCAGATCTTCCAGATTTTTTTCAATTGAAAAGCATTCATGATCGAGATTTTTTCAAGCTGTCTTGAATACGTAAAGATATTCAACTTTTTTTTTTAAATGGACGTTGACAAGCCTGCCAGTGGATATTGTCTAGTACTTCCTAAATATATGTAGGCTTTAAGGTGCCAATCCACAATGAGAATATCTCATGAGATTTTTGTCTCATGCAATGAAAATCGCTTCAATTTCATTGTGGAAACGGTCGAAAGACCAATGAAATTGGAGTTATCCTGCGCTTTTTATTGCATGAGACAAAAATCTCATGAGATATTCTCATTGTGGATTGGCACCTTTAGGGCTTATACTTCGAAGCAAAATTGCTGAGGAAATATCCTCGGCAGTCCATTTTGAACATATATATTAGGTTTATTTGTTTATTTTTAAAAATGAGTAAAAGTGGTGATACATAAACTATGTGTTACAGATTAACTTTCTTCCTCAGCAACATCGGACTTTATGTAGTATATAATTCAAAATGAAGTACTCTTAAGCATAATTTTATATTTGTTACGTTAGCTTCGCTGATTGTAAAGTCAACTTATCATCAGCAGCCTCACTATGTATATGCAATGTGGGAACAGCTGTCTTATGAAGCATCTGGGTAGATTTTACTGGATACTTATATTTGTCTCTGATCTGTCGATTATTTAAGTACCAGTCCTCATATGCGTCTCTTGCAAAATGGAATGAACATATGACATCTGTATATAATAACATCATTAAAAGGTATACAAAATATATACAAAAATATTTACAACACTTGATAACTACACTAAGTACGTGAAATAATAACTAGCTATAATTACAAAAAATACTATATAACTTCTTCGAAATCTAAATATAAACAAAATTCAAACTACAAACATATGATGGATGACGCAACATTTATGACGTAACTGTATCCAGCGCAGAAATAGACGAACCATCCCCCGTCAGTTTAGACGGCTCGAGAAGAACTTGAGGCGCTATGGTTCTTTTAAGAAACAGAAGCGAGAATCTAGTAATGTTCTCTTAGTTGGCATTTGGTTGATATTTAATTTTAAAAAAAGTACAAGTACCTATGTCCTAAGAAACCATCAGAATACAAGATCAGCAAATGTTAACAAAACGTCAGCTGGGAAATCGGCACCTGTCTTTTAATTTTTTTTTATTTGTTACACAACACCACTAACATTCATGCGATAATTCAGTCGAATACATTAAAAATTGAAATCACGAGTTATAAACAAAAATAAGTGAGATTTAATGGCAAAAGTAAAATTAAATTAGCAATGATAATCAAAATAAAAACAAATTAGAAACAACAAATCTACTACTGCTCAAAATGACCGCCACCATGCTCCTCCTGGCGTTATGTGGAGCAGGCCCAATTTGTTCAAGCAACACTGTATTTAATTCTGCAAGAGATACGAGGGACACTATTTATGTATTGAGAATTGGCAACACTGGTATTGCCAGGTGAAATTTGAAATTGTCATCGTAAAGTTTGACATTTTTGACGTTATAGGTAGTCAGAAAGTTTTGACGTGCGAGCAATATTTGTGTTTTTTGCAGTGTTTAAAATTTCATCTCAGCCAAAATATGGAATTAACTCGCGAAAATTTTCGAGCTATGATTTATTATGACTTTCGACGTGGTCTAACTCAAGAACAATGCATCAATCAACTGAATTCAACTTTTGGTGATGAAGCGCCATCCACACTCACTGTATATCGCTGATACATTGAATTCAAACGTGGACGTAGTTCGCTCACGGACGAAGTTAAAGAAGGTCGTCCAAAATCGGTCGTTGTGCCGGAAAATATCGATGCTGTGCGAAAACTAATTGAAAAAGATCGTCATGTGACATATCAAGAAATCGAGAGATATTTAAGCATTAGTATGACCAGCACACATAAGATTTTGCACGAACATTTGTGTGTTCGGAAGCTGTGTGCGCGTTGGATTCCACATTTGTTGAAAGATGCTCAAAAAAATGCTCGTGCCGATTGGTGCCGTAAAATGATTTCAAAATACAACTGTGGTGCATCCAAAGCGGTATACAACATCGTCACAGGTGATGAGTCGTGGATTCATTCTTATGAGCCAGAAAGAAAAAGCCAGTCGGCAGTTTGGGTGTTTCAATGTGAAGCAAAGCCAACAAAAGTTGTTCGTCCTCGCAGCGTTAGGAAGCAAATGGTGGCGTTTTTCTTCACGAAAACTGGTCCTGTGGCAACTGTGGCTCTCGAAAATCAAAAGACCGTTAATTCAGCGTGGTATACGACCATTTGTTTGCCTGAAGTTTTCGGTAAATTGAGAGAAACCAACCCAAAACGACGAATCATTTTGCATCATGACAATGCGAGCTCACACACATCACATACAACGAACGAGTATTTGGACACACAAAAGATCGAATTGATGGGTCATCCGCCTTACAGCCCCGACTTGGCACCCAATGACTTCTTCTTGTTTCCAGTAATTAAAGATAAACTGCGTGGACAACCATTTTCATCGCCCGAAGAAGCGGTTGAGGCTTTCAAAACGCATGTTTTAGAGCTACCATCTTCTGACTGGACAAAGTGCTTTGAAGGGTGGTTCAATCGCATGCAAAAGTGTATAGATCTTAAAGGCGATTATTTTGAAAAGCAATAAAGGTATTTTTCATCAAATTCATTTGTTTATTCTTTCTATTCTCAATACATAAATAGTGTCCCTCGTAGATAGTCTAAAAAATTGTCAAAGTTTTCAGATAGTAGATGATAATATTTTTCTTGATTAAGAGTACCATTTATAAAACATGGTCCAATTAATTGATCACCTAAAATGCCTCACCACACATTGACACTGAATCTTCTTTGGAAATCATTTT
Source organism: Amphimallon solstitiale (assembly GCA_963170755.1). Taxonomy (NCBI): domain Eukaryota; kingdom Metazoa; phylum Arthropoda; class Insecta; order Coleoptera; family Scarabaeidae; genus Amphimallon; species Amphimallon solstitiale. Next base: position 46,504,391 of record OY720682.1, read on the forward strand.
TAACGATAATTCTAGGATATGTTTCTGTTAAAAACGCACTTATGGGTAAAAGTGCATTCATTGGTCCAAATAATTTTTCTGTGGAAATTTTGATTGTTTTGTAAAAGATAAATAAAAGTTAAAAAATCTGTCCTCCGACCTCCATCATTTTCCTCAAATGCTTGCGCATTTTGAGGAATGTGTGACTTAAATTTATGCCTTTTCACACTGCGTGTACTGTACGATGACATGCCAATGTTCCTAGTAAGAATATTCATTTCAACATTTTCGCCAAATCGTCGCTGTTCTCGCTTTGTTTTTTTTTTAAACCGACCATAACGCCTCAAATTCTTTTCGAGCCGTCTAAACTGACGGGGGTTTGGAACTTCCATCTTCGAAAAACGGTCATCATAGAGCTTGATTTCGATTTTTATAACATTGGACATAAATATCAAACATATCGGTGTGGAAATTATTGTACAGGATTATCATTATTTCACAAGAAATAATGATTTAAAGTCGCAAGGCACAGTAATTTTCGAATCACACACGTTTAAATGACATATTTGTCGCGTTTGTGTTTCCATTTTTTCTTCACGGCAAACCTGAAAATTTCATAGTATGTGGGTAAAGGGCGCAGATAATTCAATTATCTTTTAATTAAATATCAGCCAAATGATAACTAAAAGAACATTACTAGATTCAGAAAAAAATATCTACCAGACTAAAGACAAAAAGTACAGGCGTCCGTTTAAAACAAAAAGTGGAATATCGTTACGTATTCAAGACATCGTTGACAAAAATTAGGATTAGGGTAAGTTTATAGAGTTTGTCAAACCATTTCTATACCTTTTTTAATTATTAAAATCGGATAACAAATAAAGAAGTTAAGGGATGGGGAGTTTTTTTTTTATCAAAAAGCCTTGTATAGAGGGTCAAAAAATGCATATTTTTATTCGAAAAGTCATGTTTTTCTTGTCACACAGTATATATACATCTTTTCGGCTATTTTTTTGCTTCGTATTCTTTTTTTAAAACCTTTATTAAATTATGCCCGCTAATTAGATAAAAAACGGCAACGTGTCGTTAAGGCTTGCTTCAAAACTTAATTAAAATAATATTTCCCTCGGTGTAATAACATAATATCCATCATATTCCGCCATAAAGAACAGCGCGCAATTTCTCCTCTCATATTAAATATGAGCATCTTTTTTTCCCCCACTGACTTCTTTCAAGAAGTCACATCGTCGTAGTACGTTGATGATTAGGTAACTTTCGGGGCAATTGAAGGTTCTTTATGTCATTAGTTGACTCACATTAACACCTGCACACAGCTATTTTATAACAGGTCGGCTTACATTGGAGAAATCGATAATCTTTTTTCCAAAATAACCATATTATATATAGATTCGAAAAAGACCAGGGTCTATCAAAAAGGTTTAATTGTGTGGATAATAACCTCAAAAATTATAACTGACCATTTCCTTCTGGTGATTACTTAATAACGCTGTGAATGCAGCTGTAGTTTTACGAGCATTGAGGGAAGTTAGTGAAAATTCAGTATACACTGTGTATCAGCCAAATGGAATAAATTCGATAATAAATAAATGGGGGCGTGATCGAAAAACGCACGGACACGTCGATTGGAATTTTTAGTCGTGCATTTTTTTAAACTTTTTATACATGGTGTTTCGTATAACAGTGGCCAATACCATCTTTTTTATTTTAAATGCAATAGCCTGTATATTATTCAATTTTTGGATTCTTCAGAAAATTCTAGACATATTTCATGGACATTTTGCTATACCTATCATCAACTGTTTCGGAAATATTAAGTGTTTTCAGATTTATTGCAAAAATTAACATTAAAGAAGGAACAATATTTGATTACAGAAATTCGCTACAACAGACTCAAAAACTAATAAGTAATCTGTTTATTTCTTGATAATGTAAAAAGACAAAAGAAAAATATTCCTTTTTACCGATATGAAATAAATAGAAACTGTAAATGCTTTTGTTTACTTTTGTTTAAAACATCTGGCCTTAGCAAATTGTTGTCTGCTTGCATGACAGTGTAGTTGTCAGTGTTATAGTCGTTTGAATTTCGTTAACTGCATATCAGAAAAATGGTTCATTTAACAGAAATTCACAAAATAACAATTCTACAGACGATTGGTTATGGAGATAACACACGGACACAAATGGAAGTTGCTCGCTTATTTCATGAAAAATTTCCAAATTTGCCGCCTATATCCCAAGGGACAATTAGTAAAATATAAAAGCAGTTTCGCGAGCTTGGACATGTAAGGCAGATAAAAAAAAAGGTGTGGCCACCACACGACTTTCCTATACGTATGAGCGTTTCAAATTATACAAAATTGTTCTAAATTATACTTTTATCTTGTGGTATTTTAAGTCCAAATTTTAAGAATTTTTTTACATAAAGATTATTCACAGTCTTATTATAAATACTTCTAATCTGTTAATAAATCTCCATAGAATGCATACTTTGTGAGATATTTGCAAAAAAGTGCTACTCGCTAAGATTAAAAGTGTTACTTCCGGTGCGAATTTTGAAATTTTATTTATACAAAAAATATTCCAAATGCATCTCTAAATACTTTTGTACTCCTCATTAATATATACAAGGTGGTTCACCGGGAACTGAATCGATCGATTGTGGAAAAACTGTAGCTAGGAATGATCTGAAATTTTGACACTATACTAAAGTCGATGGCGGCCATTCGCCTAAAATATTTTCAAGATGAAGGCACTTCGGGCTTATGTTAAATTAGACGTTTGCAGGCAGAAAATCAATAGCACTTTTTCCATATAAAGATAAATGTATTATTTACTTTAAAGTAAATTCTCTCAAATAGATGGTCTAATTAAATATTATTTGTATAAAATTGTTACAATTATTAATACAGAGTGTGCGAATTATACGCCTGAAAACGAATTTGGAAAAATTGCCAAAAGACAATTTTTTTAAATGGGAAGCGGCAACTTTTATAATTTTATCTTATTCTGCATTAAAAATAAGGATCACTTTGTATTAATACGTATATCTATTATAAAAATTGGTAGTTTTCGAAATATTGGCAAGTTACTGTTTTTATCTTCTACAATACATACTGTTTGCATTAGTTCTTTTTTCATTAGTTAGCCATGACAGTGTTTACAAAATTATAAATTGTCATTTGTTGAAGAAAAGTCATTTACCTTATCATAATTTCAATAAGTAATGCCGGGGCGCTTGAATTATACAAACGATGATTATTTAAATTTATCTATTATTTATGTGGAATGTAATAAAGTTATGTCAAGAACATGTGATACATTTGCATTACATTATTATCGTTATTAATAACTGGTTTATTTCCCTGAATCTTTGCCCTCACGGATCCAAAGTTTTTGTAGTTTCCTATAATACGTTTAACGGTATTGGTAGATGGTTTCCGTTTTTGCAGATATCGAGTTGCAAATGTATCACATGTTCTTGACATAACTTTATTACATTCCCCATAAATAATAATTAAATTTAAATAATCATCGTTTGTATAATTTAAGCGCCCCGGCATAACTTTTCTTCAACGAATGACAATTTATAATTTTGTAAACACTGTCATGAAAAAAGAACTAATGCAAACAGTATGTATTGTAGAAGATAAAAACACTAACTTGCCAATATGTATTTCGAAAACTACCAATTTTTATAATAGACATATTTATACAAAGTGATACTTATTTTTAATGCAGAATAAGATAAAATTATAAAAGTTGCCGCTTCCCATATAAAAAAAAATGTCTTTTGGCAATTCTTCCAAATTCGTTTTCAGGGGTATAATTCGTACACTCTATATTAATAATTGTAACAATTTTATACAAATAGTATTTAATTAGACTATCTATTTGAGAGAATTTACTTCAAATTAAATAATAATTTCATCTTTATATGGAGAAAGTGCTATTGATTTTCTGCCTGCAAACGTCAAATTTAACATAAGAATTTCAATAAGTCAAAAAGGGTTACACTTACATATATGACATTATACATGAAATATATTTAGAATTTCACGTAGAATCTAAAACCCTGACAATATACAGGGTATTCTAATTTAAAATTAAGAAGTTGGTGCCTACTTCCGGCATAGCCCGAAGTGCCGCCATCTTGAAAATACTTTAGGCGAATGGCGACTTTAGTATATTGTCAAAATTTCAGATCTTTCCTAGCTATAGTTTTTGCACAATCGATCGATTGAGTTCCCGGTGAACCAGCCTGTATAGAATGCATAACTTACGACATATTTGCAAAAATTCGCTATTCGATAAGAGTAAAAGTGTTACTTCCGGTCCGAATTATGAAATTTTTTTTATACAAAAGATATTGAAAATTAAGTTCTAAATACTTTTATACTCGTAACGCACCTGCCTAAAAAGCATGACTTGCAAAATATTGGCAAATAACTGATTTTCGACAAGAGTAAAAGATCTACTTCCGGTTGGAATTTCGAAAAACTTCCACAATAAAATTCTTTCCAAATTTAATTCTAAAAACATATGAATTCTTTATAAATTTGTTTAAACTTAGTAGTTGACGAAATCTTGGCAAAATTGTCACAGACACACAGACTGACATACACACATATTTTTTAAAAACCACTTTTTCGGTATCAGGGGACTTCAAAACGTGGACATCTGCAAAAATCTCGAGGTCGAAAATTTTCATCATCACAATACTTCCTTATACGTATAAGAAAGTAAAAAGTAGCTGCCAATGCAATAAGTGATGATAACAACTTGGATATAATAATTGAGTTTAAGGAAAACCCACATATTTCTTGTCGACAAGCAGCCACAATGTTCGATGTTAGGCATTCATCGATTATTCGAACATTTAAAGAAAATAAAATGCATCCTTCTAAAGCGATACCAACTCAGGAACTCATGGAAAACGATTTTGATAACAGAACATATTTTTGTGAAAAAATGACAATGTTAGATAACAATGTGTAATTTTTGTTTTCTGATGAGTGCACCTTTACACTTCAAGATCATCCTAATCGTCAAAATTGCCACTATTGGTCGAGGGATATTCCTCACTGGATGAGAGAACACCATACGCAATACCCTGTAAAGGTTAATATTTGGCCAGGAGTTGTTGGAGATCATATCATAGGTCCGTTTTTCATTGATGGCAATTTTAATGGCGATAATGATTTAGCACTACTCCAAAATAATGTCGTGCCAACTTTGACAAACTTATATCCTCATCCAGCAAACCCACAAGTTCCAGCGAATATGATACGGTTTCAGCAAGATGGAGCACCGCCCCATTACCAAATCAATGTCCGGCAGTACCTCAACCAAATATTTCCAAATCAATGGATAAGAATTCGAGGATTGATTGAATGGCCAGCGCGATCCCCTGATCTGATGTCATTAGACTTTTTCTTATGGGAATATGTCAAAAGCATTGTATACAAAACTAAACCCCTCGACTTAGCTGACTTAAGAAGACGAATAACGCTTGCGAGTAGATTGGTCACGCCTGAGATGTTGAGTAATGTTAGAAAATATTTCTATTGAAGATTAGGATATTGCCAAGACTTTCGCGGCGAACATATTAAACATTTTTTTTTTCAGTGTGTTGTAGCGAATTTCTGTAATCAAATAATTTTCTTCCTTTAATGTTAACTTATGCAATAAATCCGAAAACACTTAATATTTCCGAAACAGTCGAAGATAGGTATAGGAAAATTACATGAAATATGTCTAGAATTTTCTGAAGAATCCAAAAATTGAATAATATACAGGGTGTTGCATTTAAAATAAAAAAGTTGGTATTGGCCACTGTTATATGACACACCATGTATAAAAAGTTTCTTTTGAAAAATATACACAACTAAAAATGCCAATCAAAGTGTCCGAGCGTTTCTCCGAACACGCCCCCTTTATTTATTTTCGAATTTATTCCATTTGGCTGAGACACGGTGTATAATCTCTAATATGATTTTTCTGCTTTACACAGATAATTAATTAGGTAAATTTTAATTGAAAAAAATTACCCAGCGTGAAAGTTGAACCCAGGATGTTGTGTTTTTTCATTGGAATCAATTTTAAAATATTTCTAATTTTGTCATTTTGTTCTTTGCATGAAATTTTGGTTTCATTATATTTAGAGTTATGTTTTGTATTACTCATACTTTTTTTAAAGCAGTAACTTTTTAGCTACTTTGTGGCCATTTAATCTATCCGATAAATATTGTATAACTTGACTTATATATACGCCATTTTAATTCCCGTGCGGAAAAAATGTATAGTACATGTGTTTCTGTCTGAGGGATCTTTGTCTTTAATTTTGAAGAACAAAAATCTTAACTTATTATTATTTGTATGTACAACTTCTATATACCCATACATATATACGTACATATAAAATTAAATTTTTAAAAGAATAATTCAATAATTACTAGCCGACACGATCTTTATAAATGACTTAACAGTTTAAAATTTTAGTATTTTGGATTGTTTTAAACATAAAAACTGTATGTATTCTAACATATATAAAAAATTTTATGTTTTCATTAAGATTAACATTTAATTTAAAATTAACCCTCTCTTGCATATTGTTGCCAATTGGTAACTCAAACTTTAAAACTTCCTATCTATTTCGCATTACTATAAACTGTTCCTTGTATGCATGTTGTTATCTCCTGGTAACATAACTGAATGCATTGGTATGCGCGTAAATTGATAGATGGTGCTAGGTGTTGTAAATGTGCTAGGTGTAAATGTGATTTTTATTTGTTGACAGCACAAAAGCAAGGATATAGTTGTAACCTTGGTGTGTTCAACTAGATGTTTGAAGTTTTTATAGTGAAATAAAGGTAAGAACTGCTATAGTAAAAATCAAAAATGGTCACATAAATCATCACTATCTCATGTTGTATTTCTCAAATATGACTTTTGCATGAGGAAATCGAAACAATTACGTGCTCAACGAATGTTACCGTTCGGAAACGTTATACATTGACCAAACATTTTCAGATAATGAATCCTAAAATATTTTACGGGCGAAAAAATGTTACGCAAAACTGTGTCATTCGTGATATCCCCTCTGATAGTGAGGAGAGTGAGTTGTCAGATGACGATGACACCCCTAATGAAGAGATTGGTGCAAGCAGGAGTTTCTTCAAACAACATTGACGAGAGTGCTGACGAGTTCTCAGATGAAGATGACATTCCCCTAATACTTCACAATCAAACCCCGAATCCAGCAAACCCCTAATGAAGAGATTGGTGCAAGCAGGAGTTTCTTCAAACAACATTGAAGAGAGTGCTGACGAGTTCTCAGATGAAGATGACATTCCCCTAATACTTCACAATCAAACCCCGAATCCAGCAAACCCCTAATGAAGAGATTGGTGCAAGCAGGAGTTTCTTCAAACAACATTGAAGAGAGTCATGACGAGTTCTCAGATGAAGATGACATTCCCCTAATACTTCACAATCAAGCCCCGAATCCAGCAAACCAAAAATCCAGAGGGAAAGTAACTAAAAACCCAAAATTGAACTGGAAAATTCACTTTTTGTCAGAAGACTGATTTGTGGGCCGCAAGTAACGTTGTACTTCGATTGAGCAGACCTATTCCACATGACAAACACCACAAAATTTTCTACGATAATTATTTTTCTTCGTTGCCGCTAATATCGTACTTAGCGAAACGGAAAATTCATTCTATGGCCACAGTCCGCCAAAATCCATTGCCTGATTATCAAGGGCAGACAAAAACAAATGAAGCAAAAAGGAAGAGGTACCATAAATGAAAACACAACAAAGTTTGATGGGATCGATATACATGCTGTGCAATATAGTACGACAATAAAATTGTCACTCTAATTTCTGAGTATTGTGGAAGCCGACCTATCACCAAAGTAAAAAGATTTTTCAAATCTGAAAACTACCAAAAGGAAGAAGATTGTATAAATATAATCACAGAATACAACCGCCATATGGGGGGTGTTGATTTGCAGGATTCGCTAATAGGACTTTACCCGATAAAGCTAAAAAGTTGGAAATGGTATCACTGAATATTTTATCATATGATAGATGTTGTTGTGGTAAATTCTTGGCTATTGTATAGACGAATAAAAAGGCAACAAGGATCTACGGACAAAATAATGTCGCTTTTCGGATTCAAAACTCTTTTGGCAGAACATCTTTGCTCTACAGAAATTCGAGCATCTAACAAAAGAGGAAGGCCAAGCGGGTCAAACAATGGAACACCAGAACCACCCAAAAAGTCGCGAAGATACCTGGAACCGAGACCAAACAATTTTGTTCAGAGTGACCATATTAGCCATTGGCCAGAATGGATAATTGAACGCGAAAGGTGCAAGCTGCAAGGGGCTTTCTCGCGTGAAATGTCAAAAATTCCAAGTTCACTATTGTTGCAATTCCAAAAACAATTGTTTCTTACAAATTCATCAATAAAATTACTACATTTTCTGAACTTTAGTATTTTTTTTAATCTTTTGTTTTGTTGTATGGGTTCATAATGTTACCATTTGGTAACCAAAAAAAAATTTTGAACAACTTCAAGTTTGGCGACCTAAATTATTCCAAACCCAATGTAAGTTATTTCAAAGTTCATTATCTGTTTGTTAAATTTTTTTAGAAATTTAATTACAAATTTCGATAATTCATGTATTAGAGGTAAAAAAGTATTGAGCATGTTCGCTGCTATACCGTGAAGGGCAGTACACCAGCATTGTTTCTGGAGAATGTAATTAAAATTTGAGCCGTTAGTGAATTCTAATTTGGTGATTCTACCTCCACCACACATTAAATTAGGACTGATTAAACAGTTTGTCAAAGCACTAGAAAAAGCAGGCAACTATTTTAAATACTTTATGGATAAGTTTCGAAAGCTGTCTGATGCGAAAGTTCCCAAAGGAATCTTTGTTGATCCACAAGACAGGAAGCTGTTCAAAAATGAAAATTTTGAACATACCATGAATGTGTTAGAGCTGGCAGCATGGACTTCTTTTAAATATGCTTGCAAATATTTTCTAATTTGCTAGAAAACTATAAAAATTTTGGGTGTCCAATGTCGCCTAAATTTTATTTTTTCATTTACATTTGGATTTCTTTCCTGCTAATTGAGGAAAGACGACTGATGAACAGGAGGAAGGGTTCCATCAGGAGATTGCCGAAATGGAGAAGAGATAATAAGGAAGGGGTTTCTTATTAGAGAATGCAACAGGCAACATGAAAGGAAGAAATAACTCTATGCAAAATTTTGATATAAGTATTTGTTATATAAAGATTTATGTACTTATCTATTTCTTTTTATAACTTCTGTATAACAAATTTTCTAAATAAAATATTATTGTTTATCTACTAGTGGAGAATGATTATAACTCAAAAACTTATACGTGGCGGAAAGATTTAGTTTTTGGTTATGCCTTCAGTTAGATTGTAAGAACTGTACACCCGTTTTTACAACAGTTATTAAAAAGGAATTTAAAATTGTCAGCTGGTCCAGCGAATTAAATATATGATTATATAATCATACATTTAATTAACTGGACAAAGAGCATTCGTTTGTAAATGTGTTTTTTAGTTACATCAATATATCCATGTTTATGTGTGTATTAGAGTAATTTCTTGGCAAAGCGTTTATATTTAATTTACCAAGAAACAAGAGACGCCATGTCAGAAAGATAAACTAAATAAGCATCAGTTATAATACTTCAACAAGAAAAATGAATATAAATCAAATATAAACATAAATACACACATACCATCCATCCTAATCTGTATTTACATATATTATATACAAACATATATCATGTGATGCGCATTTTGGGAATAAATGCCAGGAGCCTGAAATATTTACGAAGTTTAAAAGTACCTACCTACAGTACCAACACATATTATATAGTGCGGTCCTATAGCGTGGAATGAATTCAGTAAAAGCAAAATAAAATATTTGTTGAAAATACAGGTCAATGTTATTTCTTAAATGTATGTGCTTAATTTTTATTACGAAAAATATTTAAAAAATAATTATACTGGATGTCCCAGCCTAGCGGCAACGTCCATTATTGGTGTCTATAGTAATGTAGATAGCGAATAACATATGCTCTACAATTTAAAGACACTTTCATTTATACAGAGTGTTTGACAACGACAAACCAACACAGACTTATGTTTTTTTTAAATGGAATACTATGTATTCTTTAACATTTTATGATAGCCCTTGAAGGGCTGATTAAATTGAAATGAACTTGTATTTGTCGATATCTTTCTGAGATATGGCGATTACTTGTTAAAAATTGTACATTTGTAAAGTTGCTATGAAATAACGATTGATGATGAAATACCTACTATGGGCTCAATTAGTAGAGATATCTTTTCAGTACGTGAAATCAATGTTTATTTCGACATATCTACATATTGCTGTAACCTTTACGTTACCAGAATTGCATAAATATTTTTAATGAATGCTGAGAATGCATTAAAAATTATTATATCTTTATCTATAAGTCTATTCCCTAACAGCATTTCATTTATTCCTGTAAGTTCTTGCAGTGATCTTACTTTTTTTTACTCGGGTGTGTCTCTTATTTAGTTTATATTTGGATAAGGTCAATAATAAAAATAAAATTTAAATTTCATAAAATATTTATAATTCTCTTTTAGAAAAGCAGTAACAAATCAATATCAAGTATTTTTCTTTTACAATAAAAGAACATAAAAAAAATATACTTTTTATACTGATATGAGAAAAAATATTGTCTTGCTATTTTATTTCTTTAATATAACAATATTTATTGATTCAAAAAGAAAAATAATCTTTCCCATACGAAGCTAATTTTCATTTCAACAAAGGCATACATTCGCACATAGTGCCTTTGAAGATCTAAAACTTCGCAACGAGAATGTCTTGAAAATTACCCATACCAATCGCTAAATGCAAATATTCGTACATAGTACAGCTTGGCGCTTGGCGCTTGTCCATCAAGAAACATCCCTGTATATTCGTAAGACTGACTAAAATAATCGTTAATGATGCCTAATGATTCACTGAAAGCAAATATTTGCACATAGTACTTCCAGTGCCCTCAATACCACTAACTATCTTCCCACTATTACAAAAAAATTAATCCAAATTAACAGGACAATATTTATTTAAATTAATGATGCTCAACGCCTTTCTAAAATCAAATATTTTCACATAGTACTTTTAGAGTACGTCTTACACCATCAATTATTTAAAATTGAATATTCATTTCAAAAACTTACTTAAGTTCATCATACAATTTGTCAAATTCCATTTTATTCATGTCCTCCATATTGAAAAATCTTATAAATGAAGAAATTATTAAATGCAAAAATTAACTAACAATAATAAAACTAAAATTTAACTTGAATTCAAAAAACAAAGAAAAACTTAATACATTGAAAAGCTAATAATGAATTTGTAGTAGTGTATAAAACCCCTACTCTTATTCTTCGTCTAACAAGTTCAAAAGACAGGATTCATCTCCCCCTCCATTCATTTTCGCGGCCTTATATAATTTAAAACAAAAGATAGCTACTTATTCACAGCGCCACGTTTCTCAACTAACATTTATGTTTATCCTTCATTATACTTGTATACGAATGTATTACCTCTCTCATTGTTATGTGAAATAAAATGCAAAAGGAAAATCCCTTACCACAAAAAATATATATCAAAAAATCTTCAGTAGATATCTGTATAAAACAAAAAAGAGTGTTAAACGTGGTATTTTTGGCTAAGGTGTAACCTTAGAAGATATGCTCTTCACCAAATCACCAGTGGGATAACACTGATTTCTTAAGAAACGACATCCCTATATATACTACTCTAATCTAAAAACTAACGGACTATAACAGTACTCTAAACGGTGACAGACTAATCCCCTAAATTACAATAATCCGTACAAGCTGGACTCGGGTAACGGTCCATTGTCAGAATTCATTAACTTACCTCTATTTCTATGTATGTAAATACTTTCGTAACTGTCTAATTCTCTAAAATTATTTACACTTTTAATTAATCTAAAACTATCTGTAGGCATGCCATTGCCTGTATCGAAAATATGTCGAGCAACACTTGATTTTTCCGGTCTGTTGTATCTGAAATGTGCAATGTGTTCTTTGTAACGAGTTGAAATTGAACGCCTAGTTTGACCTACATATTTTTGATTACAGTCTTTACAGGTTATTTCATAAATACCAGATTTTTGATCTACCTCAATTTTATCTTTAGTGTTCCCTAAAAGTGATTTTAATGAATTGCCCGATTTAAACGCGATTTGAAGTTCCTGTTCTTTAAAAATGCTGTTCAAATTTCGTGTGACTGAATGATACGGTAAAGAAACAAACTTATTACAAAGAGTTTTTTGAGGTAGCAAACATGTAGTATCCCGAATTTGTTTCTTAAATTGATGTTTCCTAATAAGGTCAGTTACTATTTCTGAATCGAAACCATTGTACTTCGCGATCTTTTTAATTAAATTAAGTTCTTTTTCATATCTATCTTTTGTAAGTGGAAAACTTAACAACCGATGGATAAGAAAATTAAAAGAAGCCATCTTTTGCTGAAAACTATGATTTGAATCCGCTGTTATAAACTTGTTGACATTGGTTTCTTTTCGGAAGATATCTATTTCTAAGTTATTATTATTTTTTATAACCAAAACATCTAAAAATGGTAGTTGATCATTGTTTTCCCTTTCTAGTGTGAAATTAATTGTAGTGAATTTCGAGTTTAATTCAAATAAGAAATCATCCAAATCACAAAAGTTATATAGTATTAAAAATCGCGAAAATATCGTCAACGTACCTAATCCATACTTTAGGGAAATACTTAGAGTTTCTTTCAAATTCAGTTTCAAAGTGACTCATGAATAAATTCGCTATAAATGGAGACAAGCTGTTGCCCATTGCTGTACCCTGTCGCTGTTCGTAGAAGTTACCTTCAAACTGAAAGCAGTTCTGGGACATGCAAAGAGTTGTCAACTTCAAGTATTCATCTATTTTTACGCGTTCAATTTTATTCTTAATCAACAAATCCTCTAAATATTTCAATGTTTCTGGAATCGGTACTGAGGGAAACAATGAACTTACATCAAATGAAACTAAAATTTCACCCTGTTCCAGCTTATGACCTTTGCTGGAACAGGGTGAAATTTTAGTTTCATTTGATGTAAGTTCATTGTTTCCCTCAGTACCGATTCCAGAAACATTGAAATATTTAGAGGATTTGTTGATTAAGAATAAAATTGAACGCGTAAAAATAGATGAATACTTGAAGTTGACAACTCTTTGCATGTCCCAGAACTGCTTTCAGTTTGAAGGTAACTTCTACGAACAGCGACAGGGTACAACAATGGGCAACAGCTTGTCTCCATTTATAGCGAATTTATTCATGAGTCACTTTGAAACTGAATTTGATATTTTCGCGATTTTTAATACTAACTTTTGTGATTTGGATGATTTCTTATTTGAATTAAACTCGAAATTCACTACAATTAATTTCACACTAGAAAGGGAAAACAATGATCAACTACCATTTTTAGATGTTTTGGTTATAAAAAATAATAATAACTTAGAAATAGATATCTTCCGAAAAGAAACCAATGTCAACAAGTTTATAACAGCGGATTTAAATCATAGTTTTCAGCAAAAGATGGCTTCTTTTAATTTTCTTATCCATCGGTTGTTAAGTTTTCCACTTACAAAAGATAGATATGAAAAAGAACTTAGTTTAATTAAAAAGATCGCGAAGTACAATGGTTTCGATTCAGAAATAGTAACTAAGCTTATTAGGAAACATCAATTTAAGAAACAAATTCGGGATACTACATGTTTGCTACCTCAAAAAACTCTTTGTAATAAGTTTGTTTCTTTACCGTATCATTCAGTCACACGAAATTTGAACAGCATTTTTAAAGAACAGGAACTTCAAATCGCGTTTAAATCGGGCAATTCATTAAAATCAATTTTAGGGAACACTAAAGATAAAATTGAGGTAGATCAAAAATCTGGTATTTATGAAATAACCTGTAAAGACTGTAATCAAAAATATGTAGGTCAAACTAGGCGTTCAATTTCAACTCGTTACAAAGAACACATTGCACATTTCAGATACAACAGACCGGAAAAATCTAGTGTTGCTCGACATATTTTCGATACAGGCCATGGCATGCCTACAGATAGTCTTAGATTAATTAAAAGTGTAAATAATTTTAGAGAATTAGACAGTTACGAAAGTATTTACATACATAGAAATAGAGGTAAGTTAATGAATTCTGACAATGGACCGTTACCCGAGTCCAGCTTGTACGGATTATTGTAATTTAGGGGATTAGTCTGTCACGGTTTAGAGTACTGTTATAGTCCGTTAGTTTTTAGATTAGAGTAGTATATATAGGGATGTCGTTTGTGATTTGGTGAAGAGCATATCTTCTAAGGTTACACCTTAGCCAAAAATACCACGTTTAACACTCTTTTTTGTTTTATACAGATATCTACTGAAGATGGCAACTTAGTTGCCGAAATACGTATTTAGATTTTTTGATATATATTTGTTGTGGTAAGGGATTTTCCTTTTGCATTTTATTTCACATTTTTAGCCACAGTCTCCACCCATTATTGGATCTCATTGTTATATATATATTTCCTTTTCCCATTGATTAAAGTTATTCTTTTCTTCTTTTTGTAGATACCTTTGTTGGATACAATCGGCAACACGTTATGTACAACTGGAATTTCTTCATGAAAACTGTATTACAAAGAGTACTCGCATCCATCGCGCTACTTTCAAGCTCCATCCAATTCCTCTCTGTTTCTAGTATGTCGATTTGCAGACAACTACAAATAATATTAATGTTATTTCTTCTTAGCAGGTTTTTAAAAACTACACATGATCTGCTATCTTTAAAGCCCTTGTGTCTATGCATACAAAACTTCTTAAATATATTTTGATTTCTGCATTCATTAATACATAAAACTTATCAATGTGTCGTCTCGAATAAAGAGTACTTTTCCGTATATATCCTTTATTTTTTTTTAGATATAAGAATCAGGTATTTACTACACATTTAAATATGATGAGATTACATTTTATACATTTGAATTAATGTTTTCATCATAATTTTTATATATACTTTTTCTCAATGACATTGCCTTAAAGGTTAGGCAACCCATTTTTACTTGCTGTAATACTGTTAACCTATGCTTATTATATTAGTATTTTCGTTTTAAACGAAAAATTAATGTTCTTATTCTATAACTTAACTATTCAATAAATATTATAATTCTTAAAATATAAAGATCACGGCAATATGTTCTTTAGAATTACATACCATTCGCAAAACTTATAAATTCTAAAAAATTAAATGGAACATCCTGTATTTATATGCCATTGAAGAGTACTTAAAATTTACTATTTAAAAATATCTACTTTCTTCCACCTGTAGAAGATGTTACAAAAGTTACAGAATATTATATCTGAATAAATCCGATTACGACTTAAAAATATGAGTTGCCATGGCTTGCACTATAACTGAAATTAATCGAAAAACGTTACTTCTAATATTTTCTTTTTACAAATAAATATTTTTTGTTAAAATGGTAAAACTCATGAAAAGCTGGGAAGTTCATGAATTAGCAATAGATTAAAAAATATCGCAGTCCATGTGTGTCAAAAATTGTTTAAATGTCAAACTTAGATTTATAACTTCAGTTTAAAGGGTACCCGTTGTTATAAATACATGGATTCACATTAAGTGCAAAATGAAATATTTATAATTGAAATTAATAGATATGGTCCGTCTATGTCTTGGGAGAATATGATCGAATTTTTTTGCTGGCACAAAGACTATACAACCAAAAATATCCAAATATGCGACTGCATCGATGACTGCTTTTCAAAAATTTGTAATGAAATTTGAAGAAACTGGCAGTATTCCGTATGAGAAAAGAAGCAGTGTTAACTTTATTGATAAAATATCATGACGATCGTTTCGACACACTGTGTCTTCTGCAGATGAGGTTCTATTCCAAACAGCAAAATCTTTATTAATAGAACCTTAAAGAAGTTCAATCCTATCTGTATGTTGCACAAAATAAATCACAATCACAGTGTTGTATCTTAAATTTTACTTTGTGATGAAGCTACTCTTAAGAGTAATGATCTTGTAAATAGACACAATACGCATTTTTACGCCACTGAGAATCCGCAATTTTTGTTTTACCGTAAATGTATTTATTTGCATATTCTATATATTTCAGATACTAAAAAATATGAATATACTATATAACCCAACATTTTTTAATTTCTTAGATGATAACTTGTAATAACTGTGATGCTTGAAAATAGTAGCTTACGTTTTCTTCAAGATATTGCGAAAGTTATAGAAGTTTTCAATAACGTATATTTAAATACGTGTATTGACGGTTTGCTCTTAACTGAAGTTATAAATCTAAGTATGACTTCTCTAATTTAAAAGTAATTTAAAATTTGGTGTAAGAATGACACACAGCGACTATTATATTTTTTATACTGTTGCTAATTCATGAACTTCCAAACTTTTCATTTTATGAGTTCTAAAATTTTAATAAAAATCACTTACATATTTGTAAAAGGAAAATATTAGAAATAATTTCTTTTCTATTAATTTTAGTTATACTCGCAGTGCTAATCATGGCAACTCATATTTTTAAGTCGTGATAGGGTTTATTCAGATATAACATTCTATAACTTCTGCAAAATAGGCGAAAAAAGTAGATATTTTCAAATACTGAATTTTAAGTACTTTTCAATGGTATATAGATATATAGGGTGATCCATTTATTTTTTTCAGAATTTTAAACTTCGCAAATGGTGTGTAATTCTAAAGAATATGCGTACGTATGCCGAAATAAACATCAATTTCACGTACTGAAAAGATATCTCTACTAATTGAACCCATAATATCATCATTCGTTATTTCATAGCAACTTTTCAAATGTTGTACAATTTTTAACTAGAAATCGCCATATCTCAGAAACAGTTAAAAATCGACAAATACAAATGATGTCAATATAATCAGCCCTTCAAGGGCTATCATAAAGTCTGTGTTGGTTCGTCGTATTCGAACACTCTGTATAAATAAAAATATTTTTAAATTGTAGAGCTTATGATTATCTACAATTTTAGTACTAAAAATATTCCCTATCTACATTATTAGATACCAATAATAGACTTTGGCGCGCTTCGATGCACATAGGGGTATTCGAATAAAATATCTGGTCAAAAGTCGAATCCGAGAATCGGTCATAATCCACAATGCAATTATGTTTGAGGTACATAAATAGATGTACAATACGGGATAACACTTATTTCGTCACTGGGCATTACGAGTGAGCTACGCAGGTAGTTGAAAGCTAATGGTCATTCATAGTGCACTACATTTTCTTAATTTCATTTTAGGGCCGTCGGGAGTGAAAATAACGACTCGAACGCAGTTTTATGAGATTATGCAATGACATTAGCATGCCGACATCAACGGGAAATTGGATCATGCTGAACAATTCGTTCTAAATTCTAGGAATTACGCCGAAGAAGAAGTGAAAGTTTTAAAGCAGAAATTTTCCTACTTAAAATCGGAAATCAAAAGAAGATGGACTGAGTCGAGTTACAAAGAAGAACTCTTCTTAAAAAGAAATAACAGTTGGCTTCAAGGAACGATTGAGATATCTAGTTGTGGCTGGTGAGTACGTTTTGGTGGGGCACGTACATAGACAGACTGATTCGTTTATTATCGGAGATTTTCTCCCAGATGCCGAGCATATCACCGATAAAAAACGAATCAATCTTGTCTATGTACGTGCCCCACCAAAACGTACTCACCGGCCGCCATTGGAGATACATTTACCGGCTTTCCGTTCGGGACGACCAATAAAATAATTTAGTAAAATAAAATGTAACAAAGCAATTCTTGGAGAATAAGCTCTCACACTATTAAATCACTCAAGTATACATACATGAAAAACTTGCATTGCGAACAAAAACGTACAGACGGTTGTGTACTGATGAGATCTATGTAAGATTGAAACAGCTGTCTGTACATTGTTGTTCGCAATGCCAGCTTGGTGTATATTTGCATTCATACATTTATTCATACACGAAGTTTTTCGTGTATGTATACTTAAGTGATTTAATAGTGTGAGAGCTTATTCTCCAAGAATTACTTTGTTCCATTTTATTGTAATAGGTACGCCACCTTTAGGCGTGTTCATTGAATGCACGTATATCTACAGTTGCCTGATTAGTAGTTGTATTACGGAGGGTAACATTACCATGCGATGTCGCGCTTGTGTAACAGATGCCGCTGGGAATCTCTCATGGCATTACGTACGTAAGTCGACTAAGTTTTTCGTGTATGTTCGTAGAGAAATGGGCTTTGAAGAATTAACGTTTGGATCCAATGACACCCACTCCACATAAAATCTTTCTTCATGGCTCCATATATTATTATACTCACCGGCAAAATAATCGATCCCATCAAAAAATTGATGAAGTTTGTTCGTTAATAAGTTTGTTATTTTAAATTCGATTTAATTCATTTTTTTTTGCATATTGTAGGTAAATTTAAATGTAATCTATCACATCTCTGGAATTTTAAGAAAATTTGGCGTACATCATTTTATACAGGGTGACACAAAGTCTGTTTTTTTAAATCAACTTTAAAACCACATATGGATTGTCAAAGTTGCTCCACCTTGTATTTTCTTATTTTGTTAACAAGACACATCATTTCTTTACAATTTCTTTTATAATTTATTATAATAGCTTAATTTTTGTAAAAGATACAAGGGTTTAAGAAAAATCTTACATTTTTACATTTTTCCTATGGTACTAACAATAAGTTTACAAATTTTCGTTTTTGCATAGAGGGCTATTGAAATACTGTCAGTTGTGAAATCTAAAACTTGTCAATTACGTTTTTGAACGTGTTTCTTGTCGAATAGTAATTTAAAATAAGGATCATTCTGTAACCGACGCAGCGAGAGCTGTTGCTTTGATTCAGGATGGTAGGTCACAGTATTATGTGGCCAGAGTGTTGGGAGTTTCAAGATGTAAAGTTCAAAGAGCTGTTAAACGATTTAATGAATTTGGTGTATACACAAGAAGAAATCATTTTGGTCGAAAGAAATCTACTAGTGAGCGAGATAATCGCTTTATAACGTTATATGTTTTGAGGGACAGAAAAGTTACTTCTGTGCAAATGAAAAACAGATTAGAGGACGTAAGGCAAGTTCAAGTAAGTGATAGAACAGTAAGAAGGCGGCTGTTTGATATTGGACTGCGTTCTAGGAGACCTGCAACTGGTCTAGAGTTATTGAGACACCATCGAGTTGAACGCCTTAGATTTGCTAGGGAACATGTAAATTGGGGTAATGAAGAATGGAGCAACATCCTATTCACGGATGAGTCAACATTTTGTCTTAGAACACCAGATGGACGTGAAAGAATTTACAGGAGAACTGGTGAACGTTTCTTTCAAAACCATTTTTTTCCTAGAGTAAGGTATGGAGGCGGTTCGGTAATGGTGTGGGGTGGTATAAATTTTGAAGCTCGGACGGACTTGGTTATAATGAACGGGGGAGCCATGACAGCTGATAGATACATAAGAGAAGTTTTAGAGCCACATATTGTTCCTTTTGCACCGTTCATCGGAGATGATTTCATACTGATGCATGATAATGCCCGACCGCATGTTTCCAGAATTGTACGCTAGTATTTAGCCGAGGTTGAAATCCCACTAGTAAATTGGCCTGCTCTAAGCCCAGACCTAAACCCAATTGAGCATGTTTGGGATGCACTTGGGAGGAAAATACGATCTCGTGTACCAACGCCTGCAAATTTATACCAGCTTAGTGACGTTCTAACTGAAGAATGGAATCAAATCAACCAGGCTTACATTCAAAACTTAATTGAGAGCATGCGAAGACGAATTGCAGCTGTTATCCGTGCACGTGGAGGAAACACTTCGTATTAAGTCTTTTATGTTTTTCATTTTCTTTTCATTTCCTTTTCATTATATTCGGTGTTAAGTTAAATTCGTAAACTTATTGTTAGTATCATAGGAAAAATGTAAAAATGTAAGATTTTTCTTAAACCCTTGTATCTTTTACAAAAATTGAGCTATTGTAATAAATAAAAAAAGAAATTGTAAAGAAATGATGTGTCTTGTTAACAAAATAAGAAAATACAAGGTGGAGCAACTTTGACAATCCATATGTGGTTTTAAAGTTGATTTAAAAAAACAGACTTTGTGTCACCCTGAATAAAATGATGTACGCCAAATTTTCTTAAAATTCCAAAGATGTGATAGATTACATTTAAATTTACCCACAATAAAATAGTGAATCAAATCGAATTTAAAATAACAAACTTATTAACGAAGAAACTTCATCAATTTTTTGAGTGGATCGATTATTTTGCTGGTGAGTGTAGGAAAGGCGTTGTTACCAATAGAGATGTTGTCGAAAGAGGCGGTTGAGTCGAGAAACAAACACTTTCGCTTATACCCCCTCAATTATGCCAGAAAATCTTACAATATAGATGTCTTAAATAGACTATTGCTGATATCCTATCTGAAATCGAAACCATTTCTAAGAGAAACTGAAGACATGTTCTTCTTCTGGCAATGGGAATGAAAGCGAAGAATCGTTGGATGAAGAAATAGGAACACCGGGCCGGCAATAAAATAATATTCTTTATGGTACATATTTCTAAATTTTTATTAACTACAAAATGTTAATGAGTCAGAATTTTATTAATGCGATTGTAAACAATTTTCTAATATCTGTATTATCTCTATTTCTGCTATTATTTTACTTAACCCTCAAGTTCCTTGTAGCACATCCAGAATGTGCAAAGTTCTAATTATATAATCTCTAAATTATTTATACTTGAATAAATGTACCTACTTCATAACAATCTGTATACAATGGCTTTCATGTATAGGAAAAGTTCGAATTCTAAACATTTATTTTTCTTCTGGTCAAAACATCTATTAAGTAAGTCTAGAAACGATTATATTTTTCTAATTAATGGTCGAAATCATTTCTCAGTTCTTGTTTGCAATCAACTAATGTCCATGTTACTCTAATGTTACATTACGAAGGAAATTATAAATGGGATTATTGCAGATTATGAAAGTCATTATTTGTTTAATACTAACTTTAACTAATATGTATTTGTTTACCTTTTGTCATGAAATTTGTTCTAAAACAGTTTTAAGCTATTCTAACTGATAAGATAATTTTGGCCAACTTTTTTATACAAATACCCCCATGTACCTTGGGACACTCGACATAACTTATAAGCTCATCTAATGGTATTTATACTGGCCTACATATTTCAGTTTTGGTTTTGCTATAAAGGGACGGATTTATATTAATTTATAAAAAAAAACATATAAAATTTTATTTAAATAAAAGATAGACATTAATTGTGAATACATCGCCTTGTCTCAACATCCCGACGCACCGTCGCTAGTCGGTCAACAGGTGAAAATCCAAAGAGAAAAGCAAGGATAAAATAGAATGAATTTGTCAATTGCTAGCGGTTCTTGATGCTCTCATAGTATTTGTTTTACACATCTTTTCATATACGACTCATAAATTTCAGTCGCAAAAAAAATCCGTTGAATTTGCCTTCGTTGTTTTACACTATAAAAAAGAAATTCTTTCGTTTTTGCATTTTTACAATGTGTTGTTTACAGGTATTTTCGTTTTTTATGTTTTAATAATTTAGTGAAAATAAATTTAATAATGTCTATGCTAAATAAAAAAAAAGAAAGTTCACACAGTTAGTATTTTCATCCCCAATATGTTTTTTAACCGTAAAATTGTTTGGACCCATAGATTTGCAAAGAATACATAAAATATTGAAAAGTAACTTTAAACATGGGGTTATCTGACAAGTATGAGTATTATATTTACGATTGATAATTAACAATGTAACTTTGATAATATAGAAAATTCGATTAGTAGCGGTGAACTTCCAGTACCTTATTATAATAGATTATATACATACACACTTTAACACCCTGCCCCCGGGAGCGACCCCCTTTAAAAATCTTAAATGGAAAGAGGTATCGAGTAATACGTAATTTTAAAGGTATTTTGAACCAGTACATTTTGGTGTTAAATTTTTTAAAATTGATCGATTCGTTTTGAGGATTTTTTAAAAACCTTTTGGTTTGTTTAATTATTTGCAGAAAAATTCAATCCATTAATTGTTCAAAATGTTGTCCGTTGATCGCTAAACAATGGTATAGCCGTTATTTAAAACTGCGGCGTTATACGTTTTCAAAAATATCTCTTGGAATTCCACGGTAGGTTGCATTATTCCTCTGTCGAAGTTCTAACTTTTGAGGTGGAGGGTTAAATACAATAGACATTAAATAACCCCATAGAAAAATCTAGTGGTGCCAAATCAGGCGATCTGTCTGGCTATTCTATTGGTCCTCTTCGTCTTATCCATTTATATGGAAATAGATTGTCTAACCACGGCCATACTGGAAGAATACAGTGAGGAGAAGCTTAATCTTGTTGAAATGTAATTCGTTCTCATCAAATAGGCAGTGGTTCTCAACGTGGGCGGTAGCGCCCACCAGTGGGCGCTGGAGGATTTTGGGTGGGCGCTGTACGGTGTAAAGGTAAAGCTACACTACACAGTAAAAAATTAGTAAAATTATACAAAAATGCAAAATGTATAATATCCGCGCTCACCAATGTTCCTATTATGCATTGTTAACCCCATCGTTGCTATGGTTACGTACATGCTGTTTCTATTTCTGTGCTTAACTATGTTATTGTATGTATGACGCAACGCGCAGACTCTGTGAGTCAACTTGAGTATAGTGGACCGCATCTCGAATGTTCCAAGGTCGAGAGAGTTCGACTTCCAGAGAATTCCATGCAGTGCGGTATATATAGCGAAGTCATTATTCGCATGATTCATTCTATTTACGATAACGTTCGAACAAAGACAAATATTCAGTGTGCGATAGTTGTGTGATTAATTAACAGAGTGTTAATCAAAAATATTGTACATTTAGCACACACGGTTCTGTTATAAAATAAACAATATATATTTGAGCTGAATTAAAACTAGGTAGAGCAATTTTTACAATCGAAAACCGTTTATTACAGGTAATAATCATTTATTGATGTTGGTAATGTTTTTAATAACTCAAATTATTTTAGAAATCTAACTTATACAAAATACTTTAATTATATTGCTCCAACCAAAATTGTTTAACATTGTTTAACATCGATCTTTTTTACACGACAGCAATGGCCCCTCCAGGCAAAAAGCAGAAGGTGGTACGCCAGTACTCGGTCGACTATATAGCCTTCGGTTGCGTACCAAGCCCAGCGGATCGCACAAGACCGATGTGCCTCATTTGTTCCAATGTCTTCTCAAATGAAAGTATGAAACCCTCTCGTATGCGTGACCATCTAGAAAAGATGCATTCGGACAAAAAGGACAAGCCCTCAGAATACTTCAAGAAACTGCGTGATGACAGGGAGAAAACTACCCCGTCCATTTCGTCTGCTTTTGCCAAGGTGACAGAGATTCAGCGTGATGGCCTGCTGGCATCGTATAACATTGCATATATGATTGCAAAGGCTGGCAAGCCGCACACTGTGGGGGAAACACTGATTCTGCCTGCCGTGAAAGAGGTGATTTCGACTGTCTTACATAGAAATGCGACAGAAATAGTGAAGGCTATCCCCTTAGCAACAACACGGTCTCCAGAAGAATAGATGAGATGGCAAGTGATGTCAAAATCCAGTCGGTGGACATTCTCAAGAAGACCAACTTTTCCATCCAGCTTGATGAATCGACTTTGAGTGATAACACTGCCCTTCTCATGTCTTAGGTGAGGTACTTCGACGAAACTGGGGAAACAAAAGAGGACATGTTGTTTGCAGAGTCCTTACCCCTTGACACAACTGGTACATCCATCTTTGCTGCTGTCAAGAAGTACTTTGAAGAAAAGGAAATCCCGCTAATCAACATTCACTCCTGCGCAACAGATGGAGCACCAGCAATGGTTGGGCGATACAAGGGGTTCCTTGCTCTTCTCAAGAAGGAGCATCCAGATATCATCTGCATACATTGCGTAGCGCACAGAGAGCATCTTGCAGCGAAACGGCTGACCCCCAGCCTTCATGACTCTCTCAATCTCGTGATCACGGCCGTGAACGTAATAAAAACAAATGCAAAAAGCGATCGACTATTCCGCAACCTCTGCCAGGAAAATGACGAGATCTACAATCGGCTGCTGCTTCACACCGAGGTGAGATGGCTCTCTAAGGGCAACTGCTTGGCTCGATTCTGTGAAATGTTCGATTCAGTTGTCACTTTCCTGCAAGTCAAACATGAGAAGTTGGCCGGTGAGCTGAAGAAACACAAATTCGACATTTTCTACTTGGCTACAATCTTCAGGAAACTCAACGAGTTGTCTCTCCAGATTCAAGGTAAACTGGTGACACTCATCGACTGCAAGAGCGCAGTGACCACCTTTATCGACAAGCTGGCCCTTCTCCGCAGTAATATCGTTAGGAAAGAACTTTACCAATTTAGTGAAATTAATCAAATGACAGAGACACCCACAGATGAAGATCTTCTTCGATATGGGGCTCATCTTCAGCAACTAAAAGAGGACCTTACATTGCGCTTCCAAGACCTCATCGAACTGGATGTACCTGCCTGGATCACTGACCCGTTTGGAGTCGTGCTGGAAGACGTTGACGTTAAATTGCAGGAGGAGTTGGTGGAACTTCGCAACAACGAGGATTGCAAAGTCCGAATCAAAACAGGCTTCGAGAAACTCTGGCAGAACCACAGCATGGCAGGACTATTCCCTATAATGTGGGGAATTGTTCACAAGCTTCTTCTCACGTTTCCGACTTCATATTTAGTGGAAACCGGATTTAGTGCGGCTACATTTCTGCACTCAGACAAGAGGAAAAGGCTGGACATGGTCAACAGAGGGGACTTGCGGCTTTATTTGTCTCTGCTGACTCCTCGCGTGAAAGAGCTGGTGAGCAAGCACCAATCTCAAGGATCGCATTAGTGAAGACTGCATGGGTTGGGCTCACAAATTTATTAATTTAATTTTGTTAAATAAAATTCAATATTTCAATAATAATTTTTGTTTGTATTAATTAATATTTTTAAATAAATTTAGAGGTAGAATTTATTACTTTTTGTTTTAATTACTGTGCCCAGGTTAACTAGTCCATAATCCATAGTCGTAGTCCATGACGTGTCCCTTCGCGATTTTCTGCAGTGGGCGCTGGGATCCATACAAATTCCAGTAAGTGGGCGCTAGGCGAAAAAAGGTTGAGAACCACTGAATGTAGACCAAAAACAAAAGTGGTCCCAGTATCGACCCTTGTGGGATACCTTGCAGTACAGTGTTCCAATACGATCGTACCTCTCCTCCCTCGTTATCTATTACTGTTATACACTGTTTTCTGTCGCTAAGATATGATTTTATCAGGTTCCAGGTGTTACCTCTTATTCCCAGTCTTTCAAGTTTCCCTAATAATGTATCATGCCTTACGCTGTCGAACGCTTTAGACAAGTCCATGAAAATACCAAAAACTTGTTCCTTATATGGAACCATAAGGAACAAGTTTTTGGTCAATATTTGACTAATAATTTGATAAATGGTCGTAGTAGTTGATTTCCCTTTTTGATAGCTGCTTTGATTTTCTGCTATCAGATCATATTTTCGGAAAAATACCATTAATCTGTTGCGTATAATTTTCTCAAAGATTTTTGATAAATTTTATACGAGCGCTATTGGTCGATAATTAGTTAGATTACATTTGTCTCCTTTCTTATACATAGGTCTGATAATCATTTTCTTAAGATGATTTGGAAAAGGTCCTTCCGTAATACATTTATTTAAGATTTCAGATAGGGGGTCAGCCAGATAGGCAGCTGCTTGTTTCAGAAGTGCTTAAAATTACATTGTAAACTTGTGCTGGATTTGTCGGTAATATGAAACATGTCGCGTCACAGCGTTTTCCATTTGTTTGGGGACCTACTTCATCTTGATTTGAATCCTGGCACACCTTTAACACATAATTATTTATGTAATTAACTGTTTGCTTGTTGTTTTCTCATATGTATATGTGATCGAGAATCGATAACTGGTTATCTTCAGTCTTAGTTATTGATTTAACTAGTTTCATTGTTGCTTTCGTTTTATTATTCGACTTAAGAATATAATTTGTATTGTATTCCCTTTTTGCGCTTCTTATCTGCTGTCCAACATATACCGAATAGCTATTATATTCTTATCTGGTTATTGTGTTGCTATTCATTTTCTCATAAAATTGCCTTTTCAACTTACATTTGTTCTTTTTAGCTCATCTGTTAGCTAATCACCGATAATAAACGAGTCAGTCTTGTCTCCGTACGTGCCCAGCCAAAACGTATTCACCAGCCGCCACTGAGTAACTACAAAAAGAAGGAAAAGTATTCTGCATTAAACATAACTTAAAAAGGACCATAAGATTATTTATTTTCAAGGTTTTTGAGAAATTTATAAAAGTTCCTGAAATAGATCGACTAACTAGAAATACAAAACAAAACAAACCAAAAGATTTTTTTAAAAATCTTCAAAACAAATCAACCAATTTAAAAAAAGTTAGCACCAAAATGTGTTGTTTTAAAAGATCATTAAAATGACGTATTAATCAATACCGATTTCCATTTAAAATTTTTAATGGGGTAGCTCCAGGGGGCAGGGGGTTAAAGTGGATGAGTCAGTTTTTGCATCAAGAAATGGACCCCACTATAATACTTCTTATGTGTTTCAGGGAATTTGTCATAGACTTCCAGATTTCCAGAAATTTAGGGTGGGAAGTTTTGAAATGAACACCGTGTATATTAAAATTCTCAGCCAAATATACAAGAAATGTACTTAATTAATCTGCAACCATAGGGGTTATATATGATTAAAACAGTAAATTAATAACCATAATAACAATTACTGACTCATCCACAGTCAGTTTTTGCATCAAGAAATGGACCCCACTATAATACTTCTTATGTGTTTCAGGGAATTTGTCATAGACTTCCAGATTTCCAGAAATTTAGGGTGGGAAGTTTTGAAATGAACACCGTGTATATTAAAATTCTCAGCCAAATATACAAGAAATGTACTTAATTAATCTGCAACCATAACATATATAGGGGTTATATATGATTAAAACAGTAAATTAATAACCATAATAACAATTACAAAAGCAAGTCATTTAATTAGATTCATTGGAAGATATTTGATTTATCAAAAACGACATCCAACAACATTAACCCATTACTTGCCAAAGGTGCATAAACGCAAACTTTTAAAAACATTTTTTTTAGCATCAAAAATATTTTTTTTATACATTATATCGCAAGGGTTGCTTTTTTAACAGGCTAAAATCTTATGTTAAATTATGATCCAATATAAAGTTAAATTTTTGTAATTTTTTTTTAATTAAAAAAATCTGTATTTTTGGTTTTTGTGCACACCTTCAACCAATTATTCTTTTGTTATATATTTCTTCTCGCAGTGTATATTAATATGTCTTCTTTGATATATACACATCTTTATATCTATAGTTTGAAAACGACAGCTAGAATGACAGGTATTTTGTAACGGAAGCGTATACGCACCTTTGACTAATACATAGGTACACGCGCGCGCCCTGTCCCAAGCTGCTCGACCGCACTGGTTACTGCAGCATGGCATTTTCGAAGGACCTGAGCGGTTTCATGCAGGTTGAGACACGATTCGCATGTTGACGGAAAATTATTTGACTCGTTGATACATCTCTCGTTGGTTGCCAGCAATCGTAGCGGTACTGATTTAGAGTTTTGAATTTGTGTTTTTAGATATCTATAGTCAAAATGAGGTAAGACATTTTTTGTTTAGGAATAATACTAGTGTGAAGTTCAAAATATATCTGGCAGCTAGGCTCTTCTCTTGCCTCTTTTGACAGTTTTGTGATTCTGTTTTTTTTTTAATTTTTTTATATCTGGGTTATGTTGGTGTTTGTTTTTGTTTCAGTAAAAATTATTCAAAATGGGAGATGAAAAGGCCGCTCACAGCCATAGAGCTAATGGCTGCGTTAGAAGAAGACTCAGATTGTGAAAATGCTACATCGATTGATCTTGTTTATGTGCCCCCAGAACCTGACGAAATGACTGATGAGGAAAATATTGACGAAAACGTAATTGGGGAAGACAATGTAGATAAGGACATTGCGGGGACATATGAAATTCAGGCAAATCAAGAGGGTGATTTTGATTCGGAAGATGAGCTACCGCTTAGTGCTATTGCAAGCCGAAACAAGTTGATACCCAAAGAAACTCCAAAACTAAAACAAACTTCCGTGTCAAATTGGAAAAAACCGCTTCAACTGCCTACATTAGTGTTCCCGAAGAGTTTGATAACCATGGAATTGAAAATGTAGTATCTGAGCATGGTGGGAAGTCACCCTTGGAAATATTTTCGCTATTTTTTGACAAGGAAGTAATTAGCAATATTTTAAGTTTTTCGAATACTTACGCAGCACAAAATAACCGTCATGACTACGAGCTTACTGAAATAGACCTAAAAAAATTTCTTGGTATACTTATACTATCAGGATATCATAAATTGCCACAAACTCACATGTTCTGGTCAAAACATGAAGACAAGGAAGTGCGTATTGCACGTGAAAGCATGAGTCGTAATAAATTTAGGACAATAAAACAAAACCTTCATTTGTCAAACAACACCTCGCTAAATAAGGGCGATAAGTTTGCGAAGCTTACACCAATTTTTGATATTATAAACAAAAAATGTATTCAATTTGGTATACTTGCAGAACATCTTTCAATCGATGAAGAAATGGTACCATATTTTGGCCGGCACTCATGCAAGGTGTTTATTCGTGGAAAACCTGTGAGATTTGGATTCAAGTTGTGGTGTCTTTGCTCCGATAACGGTTACCTATTAAAATTTATTCCATATGGTGGAAAGGCGGAGAAAACTGAAAACATGGGTCCATTAGGATCAAAAGTTGTATTAGTGCTTCTTTCTGTTGTAGAAAATTCGCAACAGCATAAAACATTTTTTGATAATTTTTTCACATCATATTCTCTTTTTGAAAACTTAGGTGAAAAAGGGTTCTTCGCGACTGGAACGGTAAGAGACAACCGTACTGCAAAATGTCCACTTGAAGATAACAAAATCATGTCAAAAAAGGAAAGAGGCTCTTTCACTTCCGCTTTTGATTCGAACTTGAAAGTTCTGGTTACTCGGTGGAATGACAACTCTGTAGTTACTGTTATGACGAATTTCTGTAGAGTCTTACCAGTTACTCAAGCCAAACGTTACAACCGCAACGAGCGTAAAGAAATGCTCATCAATCAACCAAAAGTGATTCATGAGTACAACCAACACATGAGTGGGGTAGACCTTCACGACAATGGTATTGCCAATTATCGCATTGGTATTAGAGGTAAAAAGTGGTGGTGGCCATTATTCACCAATGTTGTTGATACTATGGTTGTAAATAGTTGGAAAATATTCAATATCGTAAATGAAACCAAAATTTCCCAACTGGAATTTCGTTCAAGTTTAGCGCTGTCTCTGCTGAAATACGAAGGACAAAAAGAAGACACCCACAATTAGGCTTCCACTTCAGCAAAATCCAACTCGTCTTATGGAAGACCTTCTAAATCAGCTTTACCAGGTGACATAAGATTTGACAATATCAGGCACATTATAATTCGAAATGCTAAGAGTGCAAGAAAAAAGTGTCGACTTTGCAAAAGTAATATAATTTACTTGTGTAAGAAATGTAATGTGCATTTGCATCCTGATTGCTTTGATATTTTTCATACAAGAGACTAGTATTTTATTTTATAATAACCTGCTTTTCGACAAAGGTGCGTACATGCACC
Organism: Amphimallon solstitiale; assembly: GCA_963170755.1. Classification (NCBI taxonomy): domain Eukaryota; kingdom Metazoa; phylum Arthropoda; class Insecta; order Coleoptera; family Scarabaeidae; genus Amphimallon; species Amphimallon solstitiale. Next base: position 46,534,435 of record OY720682.1, read on the forward strand.
CATATATTTTTTGTTAAAAATAATACCTAATTTTCTTGTACCAAAAATGTATCTTAATTACTATGTTCTGAGTTTACTTTAATAAAAAAAAAAGTGTTTAAAATGTTTTTTTCTTGTCTTGGCCAGTAATGGGTTAAAAGTCAACAATGCCGCCTTAGTTGTTAAACGACAAACAAGTTTACGTTAAACTAGCAATGCTCAATCTGTGGGGCGCGCCTCCCTAGGGAGCGTGATAGGGGGGGTGCATATCGAAAAAAATCGGAAAAAATATTATTAAAAAAATTATTTAATTTACTGAAAAAAACAATAAAACATTTTCTGGCATAACAGAAAATAAAATACATGTTTACACTGATATAATACGCTTATAAATAAGATTGTATCAGTACTGTATGTAATACACAATTTTTTAATAATTAACTTATCAATATTAAATTAAAAACAAGATTAATAATTAGATTAAAAAGAAGGTTTAATATTAGAAACTGACACTCTGTCTTTTTCTATATTCATCTTATATCTATATATTGTCTTCAAAGCAGACACCGCAGATAATTCCGTTTCGCAAAGGTAGTGTGTTGAAAATAGTAATACTATACTAAATGCTCTTGTGATTTATTAGAGTGATTTATTACTAAATTGTCTTTTGATTTCGACACTTGCCGTGACGACTATAAAGATTCTTCTTCGGCAGTTGAAAGACCTTCTGGGGTATTTTGAAATTAATCCCTAATCACTCGTAACTTGGAATCAAGTTGAAGTTAGCAAGAAAATCCTTTTTAAAATTATTTGCCAGCATGGATAAACGATTTTCAATGGTTACAAAAACAACTTCCACATGTTGTAAGTTTTAATATATTCATCCCCATTTGCAGACATTTCAAGGTTTTATCGCTTTATATTTCTTCTACAAAATTACAGTTTTCTACAAAAAAGGATTAACTCGTATCCGACATATGTGTTAATTTAATTGTCAACACACAGTTTTATTAGAATTTTCTTCTGTTATACAATTATCAAAGAGGTCTTATCTAATCCTAACCTAATGTAAGTAAGTGTACAATTTATACACCTATACTGCTAGATGTTTTTAGTGCAAAATAAGGACGCACAAAGCAGTATAAAGAAAGCTTGTAAATATGTAAAGATTTTGTGAATTTATACAGTGCGTTCATGATGACAGGAACAAATTCGTTTAAAATTCAGATAATTATTTTGCAGAAAAACGCTCGATTAATATTTTTAGTTTTGAATTTTTTAACAAATGAAAATTATATACAGGGTGTCTAAAGAAGAACATATGCAGCAATGATTGGTTTTTTAAATGGAACACCCTGTATAGTATGCCATTTTTGAATTGTAGGGTAAATTCTAAACACATTAAGCACATTTTGTGTAACATACCATATCCCCAAAATCAGCGGTTTTCGGAATAATGAGGTTTGTGATAAATTAAAATACACATAGGTAATGAAATAAAATGTTTAAATTGAACAAGGACACCTTGAAATTTTTTTTAAAAGCCAACAAAAACAACCTGGTATTACAAATTTTATCTTCAATAAAAAACTCTACTTCAAATTAATCGATTTTCATGCATTTTTTTTAATTTATGACATTTCAAACGTCATTATTCCGAAAATCGCTGATTTTGGGGATATGGTAAGTTACACAAAAAGTGTTGAGAATTTACAATTCAAAAATGGCATAATATACAGGGTGTTCCATTTAAAAAACCAATCATTGCTGCATATGTTCTTCTTTAGACACCCTGTATATAATTTTCTTATGTTAAAAAATTCAAAACTAAAAATATTAATCTAGCATTTTTCTGCAAAATAATTACTTGAATTTTAAACGAATTTGTTCCTTTCATCATGAACGCACTGTACATATATATTTGTTGTGTTATTAAGAATTTTAGATATTAGTTTTTTATTTATTTATAGAAAACTTTATCTAATTATTATGTATATTGAGCTGCTAATATATAACACTCTGTATACTTCGTAAATAATATGAAACGCGTATTATTTCTTACGCAAAGCAATAATTTTAAATTTTCAAAATTTGATAATAGACACGAATATATCTCTGTATAACAGATTGCTCACCAATAGGCACAATAAATCAAGGTATATTTATAAAATTTAAACAGATTATTTTCTTGTATATGTATATTCATCTAAACTTAAATATATTATTAAAAAAAGGTTTTCATATTATCTATTTCATTACTTTTATTTGTTTATGTTATATATACCATACAGATAATAAAGAATTGTATTAAATTTTATGTTTTATTTAATTATTGTTCGTAATTATACCTAAAAATAAAGGCATATTTGTAAATATATGACTTACTGATACATTAGAGTTCTCACATAATATGTTTGCATATTTCAGTTTAAATATAACTTATCTCCAAATACAAGAAAATGACTTAATTGTGTAGACATAATAAACTCAAGAAATTCTATTGACAAAAGAATACCAGTTGTTGTTGGCATTTTTTCAATCTTTCCAATCAGATCATGTAAAAGAGAAATTCGAGTAAGGAGATCAGGTCGTTAATGGGAAAATTTGGATTAAATAATAATCATAAAAATAGTTTCAAATAATTTTTATTGTTTACTACAATATTGTTTCGCGAAACTTTGGCTTCATCAGGTGATGACGGCGTAATGCTTACAAAATGATTACAGCGCTATATGTTTTACATAAGTGTCGGGTTTTACAAATTTAGAAAGACAGTAGAGGAGAGTGATGTAAATCTGTTTGTTCGTTTAGTGTCAAACCTATTTTTATATATCTATTTATTTCTAAAGCTTCAAATAAATTAAGTTTTTTTCATTATCTTGTACATGCAAAAGTTTAAATTCTTTATTAAATTTATGGTTTAGTTCTATGCAATGGTTGGCAAATGTTGAATCCGTATTTTTCATTGTAGCTTTTTTCGTGTTCAAAAGGTACATACGTCCTGTTTGACCAATGTAGACTTTGTTGCATTCACATGTTAACATATAAACCCCTGAGTTCGACTTTCTTTCTATTTTGTCTTTGTCATTCCTAATGTATTTTTGTAGCGAGTTCTTTGTTTTAAATGATATGAATTCATTGTTGGCTTTTTAATTAGATATCCGATCTTGACTGATAGTGGTCCTAAATATGTGATTCAATTATATTGGTATTTATTATTGTTGGTAACTTTAGACTAAAGTAGAAATAGAATCTGCAGTCTTTGTTTTTGTATTAGAATTTTGTTTATTAAATTTATTGTATATCCATTATTGACTGCTATATTGTATATTCTATTTAGTTCTATGTTAAAGTTATGACTAGGGCGCAGACATGACCGGTTTAAACTACAAAGAAATTAAAACGGAGCAAAGAAATAATGTAAACAACACACGCTTACTGAATAGCACTACTTCATATGGTAAACTGCAACATTTGCTTACGCCCGAGAAGTTCCCGAGAATGAGAGCAAAAAATGCCCATAAAATAAGGAATTTATGAGTGAAATCCTTTTTTCATCGGAGTGATGGAGCGTGAGGGGTTTTCAAAATTCATTATATTTACCTTATATTTCGCAAGAGAAATAAAATTTTCATTCATACTTACCTTAGTTTCGTTTTTTCATTGTTTTAACTGTTAATTACGTACTTCGTAATTTTTGTGATAGTCTGTTTAATACCGGTTTATTGAATCGACTTCTCCCAATTATCTAGACGTAAGTGTGCACTGGATTTCGTTTAGTTTCAATAACATACGGGTACATTTTTAGTTATCATTTATTTAGATCTAGAACGTTGTTTATGTTACTTTTTCTGATATGAAAATGAATTGTCAGTGATTACGAAATTTATTACAAAGTCTGTAAAATATCGTTACAGAATGCCAAAATATCGCACGTTAGTCACTTAGCTTTTCTAAAACATACACAGAAATAGTTTTTCTACAGAGAATTTCGATAGTTTATAAAATTTCGTTACTTGTTTAAATGACGATGCTCGAAGTACTTCTGAGCGCAAGGAACTAACAGAAATCCCAAATTTAAAAAGTCAGTTGTTATTCCTTCAGGAACACTTTGAAAATTTGCCTAAACTAACCACATATTTTGAAAATCGAAATCTCAAATTAAAAGATGGATTAACCACGTTAGACGTGGGCTATTAATAATTTCAAAAGTATTCCAAGTGACACCGGATGTGGCCTTCGGCAAAAGTTAGACGCAGTTTTTAATAGAAATACAGATTTAATAACATTGCGACAATTGTGTATGCTAAATACGCTGAAATAAAAGAATATTTCCAGTACGCACCTATAACCAGTTGCGATGTACTTAATTTAAAGAGAACAAGTCTTACAGAAGAGAAAATGAACAAATAATAAGGTATTTTGTATTTTATAGATCACCAACCACTTGTTATCCAATTCTATAAATAAAATTAAAACCTCTTTAAAAATACATCATTTTAATAGTGCGCCCATGGGCGAAGAGTCATCAACCGTACGTGTTCGCGCCCTAGTTATGACTGTTCAAAGGTACATTTATTAGTCTATATATCATAGATTGATATGCTGCTAGTTTGGGAAAAATTGGATGAAAGCAACTTATGTGTATAGTTGTGCCTGTGTGTGTGTTGGTTTATGGTATAAGTATAGCAAATTCATGTGTATCTATTTTGTGGGATATTGTTAAATCTAAAAAAATGATTGACTTATCTTCTTCTTCTCCTGTAGTAAATTTTATTTTTCGATGAATGTTGTTTAATATGATTTTCAAATGTTTTTAATTGTCTATCTGTACCTAATTGGTTACAGAGTATAGAATTCACTAATATTAAATTACAACACACCTCAGTTTTAAAGCTGTAGAATAATTCTTCGATGTGGTAACAAATGTAAGTTATAAATAAAATATTGAAAGACGCTATTATTATGAATAATAGGTTTATTTAAATTTATATCCAACTCTAATGTATAGAAGATAGTTTCATTATTTGCAAATGAGAAAGCATATATTCTAGAATCAAGAACAATAGTTGAATATCTTGTAAAATTATGTCATTTAGAGCGCTTACGCTAATCAATAATTCTATAGATCCGTCTGCAATTAACTTTAGTTTAAAAATTCATTTTGTTTAATTTTTCTATGCGTAGTATAAGGAGATATTGTGATGACAAAAAATTTCGACCTCGAGGTTTTTGCAGATGAACAGATTTTGAAGTCCCTTGATATCTAAAAATTTGTTTTTGTAAACATGTTTCTCTCTCTCTCTCTCTCTCTCTCTCTCTCTCTCTCTCTCTCTCTCTCTCTCTCTCTCTCTCTCTCTCTCTCTCTCTCTCTCTCTCTCTCTCTCTCTCTCACTCACTCTTTTTCTCTCCCTCTTTCTCCCTCTGACAAAAGATATCACTTCAAAGCAAGAAATTGAAACAGAGATATCTGCGCGGATGATTTTATATGTGAATAACCCATTAACACCCCCTCCCATTTTTTCAATTAATCCTTCCATATCACTTTTCTCCTTGCAATTGGAAAAACTCGTAAAATAAAATTACAGCAAACGCGATAAATTTTTAGCGTATTTATCATGTTGCCATCTTATTTTAGGAGGTGGAAAGGAAAATAGCAATCGTGGTGATAATATCCTAATAACTTCGCAAAACCGTCACGTTCATATGTACAGTATATGATTTGAATCAAGTTTATTGTCTGTGATTTCATCTCGCGATTTATTAAACAAATAATTGAGTGTACCCCCCAGATGACTGCCCCGACCCCACGATTCCCCCCTTCAACCTCCTGTAGGAATAATATAGCGCATACACATTTTGGAGATGCACGTAAATAATAAAACACGGGGGCGGTTACATCGAAGGGTGGTGGATTTCCATCCGACGTTCATCCTATAAAAGCTTACCGCGCTACGCTGTTGTCGCATAGTTCTTCTAAAGGTGTCAGTGCTGAACATACACGCAGTCTTACCAACAATCACACGAAACGAACATACGAAGTCACCTGTTCCGCTATTCATCTGTTGGTGGTTCCCCTGTCTGTTAGTGCGAAGAAATGTGTCAAAAGAACACCGTCACTAACATCAGAAGTACCTCTTCGTCGTCCATAACCCTCAGGATGACGAAAATCACCATTCTGTTAATTATTTTCTATTTCATCCAAGATGCCGCAGGTGAGGCGTAGATCGTGTTGGGACCATTATTTTTGTTTTTATTTTATTTTTACTAATTTTCATTTAAATAAGATAAGGTCTTTTTTGATATTTCTAGAAGTTAATTTTGGAATTGCTTAAAATATTCAATATTTCTTATTAACTAGTAAAATTATCTTGCTTATAAGTTTTATTATGAGGGTTTGGATTTTAATTTAATTTTTGTTTGTTCCTAATAATAAATCAAAATTTACTGTTTTAGTTATTACTTATAATTTTAACATTAATATAAATAAAATAAATAATCCAATTTTTAATAATATTAAATAAAAATCATATAAAAGTTATAACGAAGTAAAATATAGACAATAAAGAACCCAAATTATTAGAATTATACAAAAATTGTACTAATTTAAAAACTACAGAAGTTAGTAATCGGGTATTTTTCTGTTTTTACTTTCTTATACGTAGTATAAGGAAGTATTGTGATGATGAAAATTTTCGACCTCGAGATTTTTGCAGATGTCCACGTTTTGATGTCCCCTGATACAGCAAAAGTGGTTTTTAAAAAATGTCTCTCTCTGTGTGTGTCTGTGTCTGGCAGTGTGTGTGTGTGTGTGACCGCGATAGCGGTCAAACCGCTATAGGTATCAATTCCAAATTTTATATTTACGAATACAATCTCCCTCTTGAGATCTGATTAGATTTTCAGTAAAATCGGCAGACCGGAAGTAGTAGTCTACTTCAGTGAAAAAATCGAATTTTGCCAATTATTCGTCAACTACTAAGTTTAAACAAATTTATAAAGAATTCATATGTACTTAAAATTAAGTTTGAGACAAAATGTCTTAAAAAAGTTTTTCGAAATTCCAACCGGAAGTAGGTCTTTTACTCTTATCAATAATCAGTTTTTTGCGAATATCTCGCAAGTCATGCTTTTTAGAGATCTACGTTACGACTATAAAAGTATTTAAAACATAATTTTCAATACGTTTTGTATAAAAAAAATTTCAAAATTCAGACCGGAAGTACCACTTTTACTCTTATCGAATAACGATTTTTTGCAAATATGTCGTAAGTTATGTATTCTATATATATTTATCAAGAGTACAAAAGTATTTGCAATATTTTCGGTATATATGAAATTTCAAAATTCGGACCGGAAGTATCACTTTTACTCTTAGCGAGTAGCACTTCTTTGATAATATCTTGCAAAGTATGCATTCTATAGCGATTTATTAAGAGAATGAAAGTACTTAGAATAGGATTTTGAATAAGTTTTGTATAAAAAAATTCTTAAAATTGTATAGTTTGAAACGCTCATACGTATAAGAAAGTCGTGTGGTGGCCACACCTCATTTTTTAGATTCCTTGTAGAGTGCTGTAACACCTTTGATTAGGTATTATTTTGTGAATAATTAACAATTGTTTTTATCCTAGTACAGTTTATTTTCTCTAAAAATTTAAATTAAAATATAAATAAATAATGCATATTGTCGATGGAAAAATAATTTAGTAAGTATTATTTTTTATCATAATAAACTTATTATGTAAATTTATATGTAAGTATAAAAATAATAATAAATAGAAATTAATCAAAACAATGCTTTTTACTCAAAAATAATTTTGTATTTTTTTGTCAAAAATTTAAAACGAAGAAAAATAGAAATTGTTGAAAGCAAGGAAACAATTTTAAACAAAATATTTAAATTTATCCAAAACTAATTTTATATATCTTTATTAGAAATGTAAAAAAGAATTGCTAAAAGCTGAATTAAAAAAAACAATTTTAATCAAAATACGTTCTTTTATCCAAAAATTATTTTGTTTATTTCTTTAAAAAAAATAAATAACCAAAAATAGGAAAAATTGTTAAAAACTTCATGAAGTAAACTATTTTAATCAAAGCACTTGCTTTTCTTCAAAAATAATTTTATATATATATTTTTAAAAAATTTAAATACAAAAAAAATTAAAATTGCTAACAGCTGAATGAACAACCAAAACTTACTTTTTTCCTATCACTTTCAAAAAAAAAAAAAACGAGGTTATAATTTTCAAGTCAATGTTGTTCTTATCTTATGTGTGAATGCAGAATCCTCCACTAAAAAATTGAAAAGAACAGAGCATAGCTTTTATATATACAGTGTGGAAATAAAGCAACGGATAAAGGCATTAACTTCGTTAATATTCATTCTTTGAAAAAAATCTCGAAGGGGTATAGCGATTTTAACTAAGGGGAATATTTTCATCGCATTTTCAGTTTCTTACGTCATTTGTTTTTCATGTTATAAGTTAATGCCTTTATCCGTTACTTTATTTTCACACATTACTTAGTTAATTCTGATGTAATAATATTTCCTCGTCAATTATACTGTAAATATGTATATGGTGTAATAAGTTGTATAACAGGGGGGGGGATCAATTTTTAATCGTTGAAATAACGGAATATCTCACACATACAAGTATATTAACAACTCGTACCAAGTTCGAGACCCAACAAATTCGAAACGCGTCTATGTCTTGCTGAACAATGGCAATATATTTTCAGCAATTATCTAAATTTGTGTTTTTTCTCAGTAAGTAAAAAGATTACGAAAAATGGTTTGAATGGATAGCTTAAATAGGAATTGTAAATAGACTAGGATGTGCTATTTCTACAAAGATTGCATCAAATCAGTTGCTAATATACTCAACCCTATATAAGATAAAAACCTATATGTATGTAGCTCATAGTTGAGAGTATCAAAAACTTTACTAAAATCAAGCAAGACCAATATTGAATCATAACCTTGATTGTGAGCGCATATAATATCATCGGTCACATTAAATAATGTTGTACTAAAATTTCATAGTAATATGTAGTACACCATGAATGATGATTTGATCAGGTTATATTTAAATGGTATAAAAATAATATTTTCAGCAATTTAAACATTGCACACAAAACACTTACAACACAAAGATCTTGATAACTATATGGTAAGGTTATGATGAAATTTTTTTGAGCATGAAGATTAAGAGCTGATAGAGTTTAACCCTAGATTACTATTGTGTTTAATATACGTTATTACTATCGCATCGTAAAATTTACGACTCTTTGAAAAAAAAAACGCAGTAATATTAAATGGTTTATATTTATTTATCAAAAAATGAACATGTATATTAATTAAAAATAAAATAAAAAATATCTTTAACATTCAAAGCATGAATTGGATTTATGTTCTGCACATATGGGTCGTTTGCATTTATTGCAGTACATGGTGGTCATTCTTCTTTTATTCGATGGACAAATCGCGCATATGGTCCTTTTTCCTTTAGTAGGTGTATTGGCATTACTTGATGCAGTCTGTGGTTCTAAAATATTTCTTATAGATTTCTGGAGAGGACGTGATAAATTTTTGTAATTTGCTCGATGCTCTATCCATGGCCTCATTAGCTGATTGCTGAGATTATACAAAAATTGTTGTCTAGAAGTGTTTTTTTCTTTCATGGTTTGCTTGTTATGGTTATATATAACGTAACTATTGATTCCACACATATTTAGCATATTGTAAAAAATACATAAAGGCCAACGTCTTGTTTTCCGATTGCAACTGATATTGGCACACATCATATCAAAAGTGTCAACTCCTCCCTTAGTTGAATTGTAAAATTCAATAATTGAAGGTTTCTTAGATGAATCAGAAATTGAGGGTTGATCATGTGTAGATGACAGGAGGAGAACATTTTTGTTATGTTTTGGAACATAGGACACAAGTGTTAAATCTTGTTCAAAGCAAAACATTGATGTTCTAGGTTTGCGAACTTTGACGTCTAACAGTTCTGGGGGAATTTCCCTTTTGTTCTTTCTTACTGTACCAACGATTATTAAATTATAAGGATCACAGAGCATAGTTTTGGCCAAATCTATAGACGTGAACCAATTATCCATAGTGATGTTCCTATTGGATCCATGGACAGTTTTAGTCAGTTCTTTGACATAGTAGGTACCAAGAGAGTCTCCATTGGTTATTGTCCCCCAGCCTAAGTAAGGAGAAGCATCGATCATATATTTAGAACTGGAATCACAAACCATAACTATCTTGATGCCATACTTTGCTGGCTTATTTGGCATGTACATTCTGAACGGGCAGCGGCCACGAAACCCTAAAACCTGCTCGTCTATTGTTAGGTACGAGCTAGGCTTGTAATTTTGATTTCAGTTCAATATAAATTGATCCCAAATGCTTCTTATGGCAGCAAACGGATCTGAAGATTTTCGCAAAGGTCTAGTTGTTCGATCGTCAAACCGTAAGCAGTTTAGAAGAAATTGAAAACGTTCTTCGCACATAGTAGATCTGTAAATACTTGCCGATATGTTTGGATCAAACATCTGACGAACTTTTAAGTGGTTGTTTTTCATTGAAGCTGAAATAATTAGTAAACCCATTAGCGCCATTAATTCTGCTGTGGTAGTTTGTTGTATCGCTGCCAACTGCAGATTTTTATAGCTTGCTGCTCTGAGAAGTATCATCTCATTTGTATGGCGGACAATCGTGTCAATTATGAAATCATCAAAAAATAATTTTAAAATATTAATTTCTGTTCTTGCGTTTTGACAATTTTTAGTTGGAGCAGGTCTAATATGAACAATATTTTTTGATGAATTTCTTCCTGCGCGACCTCTTGAAACCGAACTCCATCTATGTCCATTTTTTCCCTTCAAACGAAGTCTTCGTGGTACGACGATATATGGATTGGTGTTCACTGCTTTGCTCAAAGGGTACATCATCATCGCTTTTATTATTTGGATTGGTGTCCTCATCCTGTAAATTATTAGAATTTTTTTGTTGCTTATCATTTGCCTGTGACTCATTCGTTTCGGCATCCAGCGTTTCTTTATCTATATTACTATTTATCATTTCAATATCTCCATCTTGTAAAACGTCAAGTAGTTCCTCTTCATTTTCACTCCCTGAAGCTTCATAGTCATTACCCGGTGAATTATCCTCGTCTTCTTCGTATAAAAGCTTTTCAAGTTCGGCATCTGTTAAATATTTTTTTAGTACCCGATGCCATTTCTAACAAATGCTATCTAAAAATCGTAAAAATACCTTTTTAGTATACAATACAATAATTCACAATAACAAAAAACTTACATTTGCACTATCGTGTCGTAAATTTGACGACAAAAAAATCTGACGTAAATACTATCGTGTCGTAAATTTGACGACGAATCTTCCAACTTTCTAGAAAACATTCACTCTACAAACTTCGCAAGATGTCTCTGGCCTCTAAACACCAACTGAGGACAAGTCATAGGCGCGCTAAAGCGACTCACGAATAATGCCGAAGTTTTCCGATTAAATTGATTCGACTATCGTAATTTTAACGAGCCATAGTATTCTAGGAGAGACTGGAGTTAATGAAAACTTATACAACTTCCAAAAAAGCAATAAGTCGATAGCGTACAGAGAAGCTTTAACGTTGTGTCACAAGTATCGGCCACATATCGCCAACGTAGTCAAAGAAAATCTGTAAGAAGAGATCTGGAAGAGTTTAGAGTATCTATCCTATAGTCCAGATTTATTGTTTTCTCATTTCTCTATCTATGAGCTATTGAAAAATGGCCCGAAGATAGATGTAATCGTTTTCAAAAGTAAAGCAAAAAACAGAATGAAAGAAATCTTCTATCAACAGCCACAATAACTCTATAATCATGATGGTAACAATTTGTAAATATATTATGTACCAAAGATATGTTTCATCCGAACCTCCCACATATATAAAACGAACACCTAATTTATAATAGGGGAGATAAACAGATAGAATTATGTTAACTGTAATCCCTTGGAAAAACAATAACAATTTTAAAAGGTAAATATTAACTTGTCTACTATATCAGACGCTTCCTTACAGTGATACTTCGAGAATTTGCCCGCTCTGAACTCTCTCACCCCCGAAACCAAAATAAACAAATAATAATCCAGGCCTCTTTACATGGATATACATCTGTTATTTGAATAAAGTCGTTTATACTGGCAAAACTACGCTAAACTGAGTGTTCAAGGTGTTTATATTATTCCTCTGTAATATATTAAGCAGTTGGTATGGGTTTTTGGAAAGCAAGGAGTGTAATAATAATATGTTTGCTACAGAGTCTTTGGTAAAGTTCATGTTTTCATAATTCGGTCGTCAAATATTGTTTAATAATGTATTTACAATTATAGAGGGTGATTTCATAAAAAAATTATTAGGGGCTGGCTAAATAGTCTTTGACCTAACAATAAAACAAAACATTTTTTGACGTAGAATATGTATGTATGTATGTATGTATGTATACTTTATTTGTAATATAACCATTACAGAAAATTGTCATAGTGTTTTTTACAAGTCACAAAGACTATAGTTAATATAATAGATAAAATTAATTAATATAACAGATAAAAAATGTGTAAAAATGAATAAATATATATATAAAAATGTATAAGACACTACTACAAATAAATATATATATAAAAATGTATAAGACCCTACTACAAATATTAGACAAACAGCACCTATATACATATATGAATTAGACTAGTCTATCTAAAAATTCCCCTATGGTATAACACTCTCGCTCTAACAGTAAATTTTTTACTTCTTTTTTGAATCTTCTGGGTGTTAATCTTCTTATGTCGCTCGGAATACGGTTATATAATTTAGCTCCCCAATAATCTATCGATTTTTGTGTGCATGTTAATTTGTGGTATGGTATTCGAATATCATCCCTGCTGCGTGTTTGATGTTCGTGGAGATGGCCATTATTGGGGAAAATATCTTTCTTGCTGTGCACGTATGTGACGACGGATAAGATGTAAACTGACGGCAGTGTAAGAATTTTTGCTGATGTAAAATGTGTCCTGCAACTTTGATTAATTTCTAGGTCAAGAAGGAACCTGATAGCGCGTTTTTGCAGGACAAATATTCTACTTGCCTCCGTCGCTATTCCCCAAAAGAGCACTCCATAACTCATAAGAGAGTGAAAGTAGGAGAAATATGCAGTTTTGGCAGCTTCGTAGGTTGCCACGTGTTTCACCCTCTTTATAGCATATAGTGCTGATGATAACTTGGCTGCTAAGCTATCAATATGCTGTTGCCATTTCATATTAGTGTCCATAGTGATCCCCAAGAATTTGGCTTCAGATGGTATACCAGTTGTTGTGAATGTCAGAATTTGCGTCTTATTAAGGTTGACTTTTAGCTTGTTTGCTGCGAACCAGTTATTAGCTTCTCTTATAACATTTTCTGATGTCTGCTTAAGAGTCTTGCAATCATTCGCTTTTGTAAGTAGAGATGTATCATCTGCGTATAGGCAAATTTCAGCTCTGTCAACGTTTGATGGAAGGTCGTTAATGTATAATATAAACAACAGTGGGCCAAGAATTGAACCCTGAGGAACTCCACATATTGTTTTCCTAAATTTTGATCGTGATTTGTTCCATTCAGTTAACTGGATTCTATCACTGAGGTAGGACTTTAATAAGTTGAACGGTTCGCCTCTTATTCCGTAGTAGTTTAGTTTACTCAGTAGGATGTCATGATTCACTGAGTCGAAGGCTTTTGTTAAGTCTAGTATATTCATTTCCGCCCACATACCAGAATCAAAAGCTTGGTGTATGTGCTTGACCATATGTGCGATTCCAGTAGACGTTGAGCGTTCTTTTCTGTAGCCATGTTGTTCAGGTGACAGATATTTATTACTTTCTAAGTAATTAATTAACCTTGTGAAAATAGCCCGTTCAAATACTTATGAGCAGATAGATAAGGAAACACAGTAATTGCAGTATACCAACCAGATAATAATAAAAAAGGAATTGATTTTCTACATAATAATGCTTTTCCAAAACTAAAATCGGACCCTACAAACGTGTACCAGAAACAACTAAAACAAACGCTAAATAATACAAAAACGATTTTTAACAGTAACCAAAAACATTTCCTAAGACTGATGAACCCACAACCACCCAAATTATACGGTTTAATTAAACTTCATAAAACAGACATGCCCATAAGACCGGTAGTTTCTTATGTCAAAGCCCCCTGTAAAAGAGTTTGCAAGGAATTAATTAACCTCATATTAGAACATACGAAATTTAAGTCTGATTGGTCGATAAAAAAACTCACAAGAGCTAATTAAAAAAATTTCAAATATAAAAGTACCTCATAACAGCAAACTTTTGTCCTTTGATGTTACAAATTTATTCACAAACATACCACCCGAGGAAGTAATAAATTTAATCCCCCTAAAATTCGAACAAAACAAAGCTAACCCAACTATAAAAACAGAAATATTAGATTTATTGAATATTTGCATAAAACAGAACTACTTTCAATTCAATGAGGAATGGTATAAACAAACTTCGAGTCTAGCAATGGGAAATCCCTTAAGTCCCCTAATGGCAGAAATCTTTATGAACCATATAGAAAAGGAGATAAGTAAACATCCCTTATTTAACAAAAGTATTTATTGGTACAGGTACGTAGATGACATTTTAGTTTGGTTTAATGGTACAGATAGACAATTAAAAACATTTGAAAATAATATTAACAACATTCATCCAAAAATAAAATTCACTACAGAAAAAGAACAAGATAAGTCAATCAACTTTTTCGATTTTACAATATCCCACAAAACAGACACACATGAATTTGCTATATACACACAGGCACAATGATACACAGAAGTTTTTTTCATCCGATTTCTCACAAACTAGCAGGATACCATTCTATGATACATCGACTAATAAATGTACCTTTGAATAACCAGAACTTTAACATAGAACTAGATAGAATATACAATATAGCAATCAATAATGGATACACAATAAATTTAATAGACAAACTACTAACACAAAAACAAAGCTCGCAAACTCCATCTCTAATTTATCCTAAAGTTACCAACAATAACAAATACCAATATAACTCAATCACATATTTAGGTCCAATTTCAGTCAAGATCGGAAATCTAATTAAAAAATCCAACAATGAATTAATATCATTTAAAACAAATAACTCGCTACAAAAATACATAAGGAATGACAAAGATATAATAGAAAGAAAGTCGAACTCAGGAGTCTATAAGTTAACATGTGAATATAACAAAGTGTACATCGGTCAAACAGGACGCACCTTTGAACAAATAATTAAGGAACACGAAAAAAGCTACAAGGAAAGAAAGGCGGATTCAACATTTGCCAACCATTGCATAGTACTAAACCATAAATTTAATAAAGTATTTCAAATTTTACATGTACAAGATAAATGAAAAAAACTTAATTTATTTGAAGCTTTAGAAATTAATAGATATAAGAAAATAGGTCAGGCACTAAACGAACAAACAGATTTAAATCACATACCCCCCCTCTTTGAACCCCGACATTTATGTAAAATAAGTGTATATAACGCTGTAATGATTTTGTAAACATTATTCCGTCATCACCTGATGAAGCCAAAGTTTGGCGAAACAATATTGTTGTGAGTGAAACAATTAAAATTATTTGAAACTATCTTTACGTTTATTATTTATTCTAGAATACGTTTTATTTCTCAATACAATATCCTAAAACTTCAATATATTATGCCAACTTTTCTCAAAAATTCATTACTGTTGTCATTATTCTCTTGAAGGACTTGAACACATTTGGTATTTGGTTTCAAGTTTTTCCATATCGCTTAAAACATTGTCCACATCCTTTCAGTGGTAACTGTTGTGGCCATTTACTCTCACTTCGATAATACATGGAGAAAGAGAGAATAGAATAGCGTGATTGTGGACATTTCACTTTTGTCCTTCAGTTACCAGGTAGGCTACATTGAGGATAACCTCGTAACCTGAACCTCTGCGACTTTTCAATATTCCATTTTTTTCCTTTGGACACAAAAAAATATTGTAAATACATACAACATAATGAAATTCATGGTATTAGATAAATAATATTTGACCACGTTTTGTCTAAATCGAGAGAGAAGCAAATATGCACACTTGCGTATAACTTACATATGATTGTATAATTAGGTGATGCATAAAAGAAAATTTATAGCTTTTTGTGCAGCACAGTGTTTTCCAAGAGAATTATACATTGAAACAGATTATTTTTAAAAAAATATAGATATTTTCTTGGCTCCAAATAGGGGTACCATGTCGGAACAGAACTTTCTATGACAGACAAAGTGAAAAGATTCATGTATTATAATTTGTTCAAAACCCAAGCAATTCCGATTTAGAAAAAAATTAAATCGAAGAAAGAGATTTGGAATTGCCAAGTAGGAGACCTATTATGAAAGAGTAAACTTTTTATCAGGTTAAAGCAGTGAGTGTGACAGTGAGTATGAATGACACCTCTCACTGAGTTATCTAAGAGACACAGAACCCAAAATGGAGACCTAATACTCCCAATCAGCGCACTCGTTCTACCCAATGTCTTGATGTGTGGTATTCTAACAAAGATAACGCATGTTCAACATTGATGGAGGTACTCCATATACGTTTTTTATAAAATTGAGATTTTCATTCTGGTAACCACACACGGTTCACTCTGCAAATCATTCATTTCTTGTTACTGTTCCTGAAATGAAATAGTTTTTTGTCACAAACATAATGATGTCTTAATAAAGTACTTTGCTTATCGACTCTCTTGGCCTAGGTTTTGTGCTTATTTTTAAAACCATTACTCTAAAAATATATGAGGAAGTACATTTTATAAATAACGACGATGATTCTGATGATAAGACGGATTCATTTAGAAAAGTTAGACCACTTTGGGATATTTTACTAAGAACTCTCGCGGATGGTGCTACACAAACCGAAAAAGTTAGCAAAGCAGAAAAAGAAGCTACATCAGATACAAAAGCAGAAGAACAACTGAAGAATACCAAAAATATATAACGATTAGAAACAGAGTGAATGATGCTATAAGAGAAATAAGGAAGACATACTGGAAAAATTCTCTACCGACATAGAACATAATCTATGCGGGGGACAGAGAAAGATTTGGAACACACTAAGGAACAAAAATAGAGAAGTAACCGAAGAAGTACAAAGAAACACCATTACTCCAGGAGAATGGAAAACGCATGTACTTACACATTACATAAGACACGAGCAAGTGACAATGAAAATAATGAGGACAACACCTACACAGAACAACTTTTGGAAAAAGATAACATAAAACAAGACGAAGAACATAAAGCACTAATAAGATTGAAAACTGGAAACGCCCCTGGCCCAGATCGAATCGTTAACGAAACGCTTAAGTACGGAGTACATGAAGTGGAAATAGCAATCACATTATTATTCCAAAAAATTATCTCAGCCCAAAAAGTACCTATTGATTGGAAAAGCAGCATCGCAATACCAATCTATAAAAAGGGAAACAAGAACAACCCGGAAAACTATAGAATGGTATCTTTACTAGCCAGCATAAGGAAGTTGTTCACAAAAATTATAACAACAAAAATAACGAATAGAATAGAAATAAGCGAATAACAACAAGGCTTGAGACAGAGTAGATTGACAGTGGATGCAATCTTCATCCTCAGGCAAATGATTGAAAAATCTCGCGAGTATAAAAAATCTTTGTTTCTCTGCATAATAGATCTCAGGAAAGCATTCAACAGAGTACAAATAGACGACATCACAGATATACTCCAGGAAAACAGGTTACCCGTACCTTGCATTAACGTAATAAAAGAGCTCAATAAAAATAACACCACAAAGATCAAAACATCACAGGGATTTACAGAACAAGTACCAATACTAACTGGAATCCGCCAGGTTGATAGTTTGAGCCCAATCTTGTTCAACCCCATAATGGATGAAATAATTAATAGTGTAAAAGAAGTTGATGTAAGATAAAGAATGGGACAAGAATCGATAAAGATACTATAACGACGCAATTTTGATGTCGAAGACGATCTACAACGACTACTATATAGGTTTCAAATAAGAGCGGAGAACCTTAATATTCATATATCTATAGAAAAAATAGAATCAATGGTCATAGCAAAGGAGCCCACTAGATATAAATTAGCTGTAAAAAAGCTTCAAAATCTTGCAACAGGAAATCAGAACCCAGGAGAACCAAGCCTCAAGAATCTCTGGCTATCTGAGGGACCTCATATGGAGGAACAAATACAAGTCCACTGAAAGCAAAGTCTGGATATATAAAAAAAAAGCCGTGAGACCTGTTCTCACATATGTAGTGGAAACTCGAGCGGATACAACAAAAGCGAAGAGCATGAAGACATTGAGGAATATTAAGGGAGTAAGCTTAAGAGACCAGAAACAAAGATATAAGAGCAAATCTTAAAATTTAAGATGTGGTGCAGTTTACGAGATCGAGACGACGGTATTGGAGAGACCACGTCGACAGAATGACAGAGGATCGATGGGCAAAATGGGCAATGGATGAAAATCCGAGTTCAAGAAGATCCCCCGTTCGACCTCCCAAAAGATGGTGCGAGAGCTGGACATCTGCTTCCTAAGAGGCTGAACGAGATCAAGAAGAGCAGAAGAAATAAGACTAAGTCTTAAGAAAAGAGAAAGAAGAAGAAGAAGAAGGAGAAGACGTATTTCTTTATGGCTACTTTTTCAATATACAATAGCAAGATAGAGGACAGAGAATTATGAAAGGAGAGGAGAGGATAGTCATGCATCGAAAGCCTGTTGTGTTCATTGTAGAATACCAGTTAAAAAAATAATAATTTTATTTGTGATGATAAAAGTGTAAGAGCAAGAACTTTTAAATTGCTTTTTCAACGAGCAAAATTGGTCATCTATGATTACAGTTTTGCGAAAACCTTCAAATCATCAGAAAACATACGGCATTGAGAAGATATTGATTTTACCAGATCAACAATGAACATAAAGAATAGAGTTTCCAAAATAGTCGTTTCTGGGACTCCACCATTCGATAAATATTTAAATGTAATGCTCTACTTACTCAATTCGACTCGACAGATACGATCTAAAGATTTGAGCATCTCTCAAAATTTTACTTTAAAAATATCATTAATTTTTGATTTCATATATATCATATCCTTTTTTACCCATATAGGGTGTCGGGGTTTGCATTCTATATTACTTATACACAAATTGACACCATTTCTTTCTATCCTGTGCTATCTTTTTCGCTTCACTCCATGTTTTGCCTCTTTTCCTCAACATTTTTCCAATTACGTTGTCCCGCGTTTGTCTTGGCCTGCCTCTAATTCCTCTACCTGGACTTCTAAATTCCTATACTGCCTTGACTGGAACACTTTTTTCACTTCTTTGTAGGTGTCCCAACCAACTTAATTGCGTTTGTTCAATAAAATCAAACACCGAAATGATTTCCAACTCTGCCCTGATTCTTTCATTTCTAAATCTGTCTCTTCTTGTCACACCCTTGGCTCTTCTAAGATATCTCATCTCTGCCGCCTGCAACATGCTCTTCTATCTTGCGGATAGTACCCAGGATTCACACTCATATGTGAGTATGGGTCTGTATATTGTTTTGTACACTTTCATTTTTGTTTGTTTTTGTTATTTCTTTCTTATTGATAAATCCTCTGCTCATGACGTAATACATCTTATTGGCTTTTTGAATTCTTTGATTTATCTCTACATCGTCGTTCCCATTGTCTCCACTGCAGCGCCTAAATATTTGAATGTGTCCACCTGTTCCAATTTTATCCCATCTATACATATATTCATATTATTTCTTTCTCTTTGTTTTCATCTTATTTCATTTCATTCCTTTTTTCTCCAATACAACATTCCATACTTCTAAATTCTCTTTCAATTTCTTTTCGCTATCTGAAATAATTACCACATCATCGGCAAAAGCACAGTCTGTGATCTCAACACTATTCAATTCTCTATGATGTCATCCATATAAGTTATGAACAGTAATGGGCTGAGTCCACCACCCTGCGTAACTCCTCCTCTTGTTCTAAATAGACCTGACTTGAGATTATTTTTAAATATGTAATTATTTGTTTCCTCATATAGAAGACATTTGATTGCTTTTACTAGTTCATTGTTGATGTTTCTTTCCTCCAGGTTTTTCCATATACTTTCCCTAGGTATGCTGTCAATCGCTTTTTCCATATCCATAAAAGCCAAGAAGGTTTTTGCCTTTAATTAGCCTTCTACTCGTTATTTCTTTAATTGCAAATATATGTTCTTGGGCACTTATTCCTTTTGTAAACCCACTTTGCGACTTATTAAGTGTTGGTTTCACCATTTTTCTAAGTTTTCTTTCCAAAATCTGTTCATATATGTACTTTTATCGCTGTATTTAAAATAGTTATCCCTCTATAATTGATGCAATCTTTTTAGTCTCTGTGCTTGTAAATTGGTATTATGACACTAATCGTCCAATCCCTAGGTACTCTTTCTTCCTTCCAAACCCTATTATAGATCTCCAAAAGCAGGTCTACTCCAAGATCTCCCATATTCTTAAACATCTCTGCTGATATTTTGTCGCGCCCTGGAGTTTTTCCATTTCTTAAATTGCCGATTCCTTCTTTCAATTCTTCTTTATCTATGGCTTTGCCATGTGTCTCTATTATAGGGTTTATAGTTTTGTCGTTTTCCTCAATTCGGTATTTTATTATTCTTACTGAGTTTAATAGACTTTCAAAGTATTCTTTCCACCTATTCATGACTTGTGTTTCTTCCGTTATCAGTTTACCGTTCTGCATTTTTAATTGATATTATTTCGTGTTCTTTACTGCTTCTCAGATTTTTTAAGACATTGTACAATAGTTCCTGATTCTCTTTACTATCTCTTCCAAATTTTTTTCCGAATTTGGCCCACGACTTTTGTTTAGCTACTTTTACCAAGTATTTAACTCGCTTACTCTGTTCTTTGTATGAATTTAGGTTTTCATCTGTTGAATGACTCTTCCTTTTTTCTTTTTGTTTTTAACTTGTTGTTTTAGTTCATCTGACCACTAGGCCGTTTGTTTCGCACTTTTATTAACTTTTATTGTTTCACATACCTCCTTTGCCGCGCTTAGTATGATATTTTTAAAAGTTTTCCACAATTCTTCTGCTTCATCAAATTTATATTAAAGTAATTCTAAACAAAAATTCAATTACAGGGAAGTATATTTCAATCTTGTGAGGAACTGGTACAGAATAAAATTCTTGCACATTTGAAAGGTTCATGTCCTTAGCTTGCATTTAAACTTCTTTTAAGCAAGT
This sequence comes from Amphimallon solstitiale, assembly GCA_963170755.1. NCBI lineage: Eukaryota > Metazoa > Arthropoda > Insecta > Coleoptera > Scarabaeidae > Amphimallon > Amphimallon solstitiale. The sequence goes on from OY720682.1 coordinate 46,555,825, forward strand.
GCATAATCTCCAAACAGTATTGAACGTAAACGCAATTAGTCTCAAACGTGTATTGGTACATTCACAGTTACATGAATTTTTAGTAACAATAATTTAAATAAACACTTAATTAAACCGCCATTTGAAAAATATTATTTAATAATTATGTGCTTTTTGTAATATTTTATTATCATTATATTAGTGTTTGTAGAATGCATGAATATCTACTGCATATTTCATTTAGCATGTTTGATCTCTCAAGAACTCAATAGTTCCTGTTGGGGAGTATATATTTTTGGAATCCTAATACCTTTCTTGTTTGTTTTTATTTACCTTGGTTTGGGAAATCTATCATTTTAAATCTCTCAGCGCGTATATTTCCTTTTTTTACTTGAAAAAGAAAACAAAATTATATTCGTTTTCCTTTCTCTGGTGGTATTTGATTTTGACTGTATTACTTGCTCTACATATTTCACATAAAGTAATAGATGAATTTTATCTAACTATGTTTCTTTAAAAAAAAATGTTTCCAGTAAGACACTTGAAATAAATATCGGAATTACACTTTTTAGCCTAGAATTGAAATAAGCCTTCAGGAAAGTATATTATAAGAGAAATCATGGAGAGTTTCAAAGGAAACGTTTTAAGTTTTCCTTCTTCTTCTTCTTCTTCTTCCTCGGCGTTTCAGTTGTTCTCATGTTTCGTATTGAATTTAATTAGGTTCTACATAAATCACATGACGTATATTTCGAATGAGTTTGAAAGAATTTCCTGGCATTACTTAAGACATCGACGGGAAAAATGCAAATTTACCTAGTTTTAAGCAGCTATGAAAGAACAAATGTTATTCCTTTCTGTTGCACGAGGATCTCTGTGGATTTCACCGACAACAGGAAACTTATTTCAGCGCGAAAACTGCAATTCACACCGCCAGATCGAAAGCGAGATTGTGTACAGGAAGAAAAATATGTAGGGAATTTGTTGTAGGGTTTTAATTCTCCGGGGTTTGGAAAATGCAGTACCTAGTTGAGAGCTTTTAAATGTCTTTCGAGTTTAGAATTTCGTATATTTTCCTTATATGATTTAATAATACACGGTGAGCCAAAAGTCACTAGGGGGTTATAATTGTGAATAAATTATCATTATGCAAAGTAATATAAAATACTGGACGCAAACATTAAAAGTGAGTATACAGTGCGTTCATGATGAAAGGAACAAATTCGTTTAAAATTCAAGTAATTATTTTGCAGAAAAACGCTCGGACAGGTCGATTAGTATTTTTAGTTGTGAATTTTTTGATATAAGAAAATTATATACAGGCTGTCTAAAGTAGAACATATGCAGCATCATTGTTTTTTTTTAAATGGAACATACTGTATATTATGCCATATTTGAATTGTATGGTAAATTCTCAACACTTTTTGTGTACATGCCATATTCCCAAAATCAGCGGTTTTCGGAATAATGACGTTTGAAATGTGATAAATTAAAAAAAAAATACATGAAAATCGATTAATTTGAAGTAGAGTTTTTTGTTGAAGATAAAATTTGCAATACCAGGTTGTTTTTGTTGACTTTTAAAAAAATGTTCAAGGTGTCCTTGCTCAATTTAAACATTTTATTTCATTACCTATGTGTATTTTAATTTATCACAAAACTCATTATTCCGAAAACCGCTGATTTTGGGGATATGGTATGTTAGACAAAAATGTGTTTAATGTGTTTAGAATTTACCCTACAATTCAAAAATGGCATAATATACAGGGTGTTCCATTAAAAAAAACAATGATTGCTGCATATGTTCTTCTTTAAACACCCTGTATATAATTTTCTTATGTCAAAAAGTTTACAACTAAAAATACTAATCGACCTGTGCGAGCGTTTTTCTCCAAAATAATTACCTGAATTTTAAACGAATTTGTTCCTTTCATCATGAACGCACTGTATACTACACAAATATATTACGTATAAATGTATACATCGGTATACATTTATACGTAAACGTATATGCATATATGCAATGCAATGGGAACACACACCTAGGTGCCATTGTAATCGACGCACAGACACGTGTTTCGGCCTTTAAGGCCGAAACACGTATCTGTGCGTCGATCGCTAGCAATGACACAGGTGATACCACCTACTGACTCGTGGGTGGATACACATTTAACATACAGGCTTCTCGTAGGTTTCTTCTTCTTCTTCTTCTTCTTCATAGTTGATTGTGAGTTAGGTCTATGACCTTTTACTTCTAATCTGAATAAGGATGATCTTGATTTAGGGTTGGTGATGCACTATTTCAGTTTAAATGTCTTGAATGATGGACTGCCGGGGGCGTTTGTATCTCCATGGTACATGAGGATCGTAATTGAGTGTTTCTTCTAAGTCTGAGTTTGTGTGGGTTGACATCTGGTTGTAGAATTTTGTGGCAAGTTCCTTTATGTATCTTTCTATTGTTGGGGTATTAGTTTCTTCGTGTATTTGATTGTTCCTCATGTACCATGGGGCTTTGAGTACCATTCGTAGTGTGACGTTCTGTATTACTTGGAGAGCTTGCAGGTGGGTGGGGAAGGCGTTGATCCAAATGGGGGCGGCGTAAGTGATGATTGGTCTGATGATTTATTTATATATTCGGAGTTTGGTTGTGGCGGATAGGGTGCTGAATCTGCCTAATAATGGCCAGATCTCGTAGGCGCAATGCGCAGTAAGAAGCAGTGTCGCGCTTGAGTAGCAGATGTCGCTGTGATATTCTCACGGACATTTGTCGATGCAAACCGCATATATAGCGATCGCTTACGTACACTGACGAAGCCTTTAAGGCCGAAATACGTGTATATGCATCGATAACTAGCAATGACACATAGGTGTATGTTGTATATCCCACTGCATTGCTTAATATCATTAGTTTCCATTGACTTTTCACAGACTTAAAGAACGTGTGTTATACATCAACTAAGTCACCTTTAAGAGCGATACATTCATTCTAACGCTTCTCTAACGTTTCGATGCCTTTTTTGAAGAATGATTGATCCTTGGCCACAAAATACTTCTTCATTGTAGCCAAACCTTTTTTCGCGATGTCTTCCTTCAAAACGCACCAATAACGCCATCTAATTTTTGCTATTGATGGTCTTCCTTTTTCAAGGTAATCGATGAATAAAATACTGAGGGCATCCCAACCGAGACCAAAACATACCAGCTGACATTTCAACCGGTTTTCACCGTTTGCTGTCCATTCAGGTGACTGCTGTTTGAACTCTGGAGTGTAATGATGGATCCGTGTTTCATCCATTGTCACTTACCTTATGATTTTTTTTATTGCACTGAAGCAGCTCCAAATAGCGCTCTGAATCGTTGACGCGTTGTGGTTTTTTATCGACTCTCTGCAAGCGCGAATGAGCAGAGTCCAGATAATATAGTATTGCTTTGCTTGAACAGTACCTATTTTTTTCAGATCAAAAAGTAATACTTTACACGGAATTCGAAGTTTTCCATTGTTTTGAAAATTACAAAAGTAGCGTAACTAAAACCTGTGAACTAAACGTCAGATTGTCATCAAATTTTGACATGTATACTTTGAAATTTTTTCCTTCCTAAAAATCATATGAATTTGCAAGCCTAAGTCGATATCCCTATCGCTGCGCGATATTAAGCCGTCACATAACTTCGATTTTCATTGATGAATTTGATTCTGGACCTCAAATATTGATCCTTACGTAACGCCATCTAGTAGTACCCAAAAGAAATAATTTCTGAATTTTTATTGAAATAAACTTAAAATAACATTTAAACATCAACTTTACAATAATTAATGTTAATAATTTTAAAATAATGAAATAGTACGAAATAAAATTAAAAAAAGTGTTGCTGAGAAGTTGTTGGGTAACGTCAAGAACAACAATTTTATTTACATTTCTAATTTTTCTTACAATTCAAAAGGAAACAATTACGTTGTAAGGAGTTTATTTGGATTTTGTATATGACTTCCTGGATTTAAAAAAATGTTGCGGTACTAACGTAATCGACACTTTCAACTCGATTGAAACATTTTGAAGCTTTACTATTCCACATCGCAATAATTGCCTCATAAAATATTCAGCCACTCTGACATCGTTAGTATCATTTGCATATCTTTTAAGCCTAACATGTGGAAATATTTCTTCTACAGAATCGCAGCTAAATGATCTTGTTAAGACAAAATAACTTTGATGTACAGTAAACGCAAATATTAAAATAAACTGATATACATTAATGTACACTTATTAAAAGAAATATAGAATATTTCCAAATAACACCTATTAAAAAGGGAATATTCATTAAACTCTTGTTTCTATGTATTTCGGTACATAGTTGATGTACTTTTTTCCCATTTTGGCACTATTACAATTTGCTAATTTAGTTAGTTACAGTGGTGCACTCTTTGGTGCTGCCTATACCAAGTCTGTTAGTACTTCTACGCACACATTTCAAGACAGACCAAATTTTGCTTTATAACACTAATCAGTTTCTTGTTGGCACTTCTCAACCTTACGATGATAACAAGGTACATTATTGGTAATAATTAGAGCATTTTAAAATCACTATAGCATCTTTATTTATCCAACAGGTGCAAGTCTAATAACAGAACAAAAATTAACAATGTTGAAATAATCATACTAAACCCACTTGTATCCATTTTAAAATTAAACTAAATCAGCCCTCAAAAACCTTAAGAGTTTACATATTCAGACTTATTGTTATTATTAGTAACCAAATAACGTCCAGCAAAGCTACTTCGCTTCAGCCCGGCAATTTTCCATTAGAATTGCTAAAAAAATATAGCTATTTACCTTGCCAATTACTTGGCTTTTAGCGCAAACTATTTTGGTAAGAACTAAATGACTCAGAACAACTATGTTTTTTCCGTGAGAAAACTAGATATATATTTTTCTATTGGTACTCGACTTAACCTCCAAAATATATTATAGTAAATATGTAGCACACATTAACTAAAAATGCTGAATGTGCGTAGATTCAGAATAATTTAAGTAGAAAAGAATATAGAATAGACAAAATTAATGTCAAGTCAGTCAAATGTCGATAACAGTAGGTTTGATATAATCCAATCAGATTGCATATATTTAGCACGTAATTTTAAAAATACTTAGCGATTACCAAGTAGTTAATAATGCTTTGGATAGATGGCGCCATTTAAGGATCGATATTTTGAGGTTACCAGAATCAGAAAATCTCATTATGTGACGGCCTTATGTCGCGCAGCGATAGCAAGTTCCAGTTGGCCTTGGGATTTGTCAATAGTGACGCCATCTATATGTCATCCTACGAACTTATTGAGTTACGAATTATGAGTGGAATATAATCTCAGGTAGTTGTCTGCCATGGGCCTTACAAATACGTGCCCTGTGTATCACATGACTCACGAAAAAGGTCCACATTTCTGGTCTGAATATATTTCTGCAGGAATATTGTTCTTAAACTGCCGTATTGTTTGTAGTTTTTTCACCTACACTTTGTCCTTCAGATAGCACCAAAGAAAAAAATGAGGTGTGGCCACCACACGACTTTCTTATACGTATGAGCGTCTCAAATTATAGAATTTTAAGAATTCTTTTATACAAAAATTATTCAAAATCCTATTCTAAGTACTTCTATTCTCTTAATAAATCTCTATAGAATGCATACTTTGCAAGATATTATCAAAAAAGTGCTACTCGCTAAGAGTAAAAGTGCTACTTGCGGTCCGAATTTTGAAATTTCATATATACAAAAAATATTGCAAATTCAGTTCTAAATACTTTTGTACTCTTGATAAATATATATAGAATGCATAACTTACGACATATTTGCAAAAAATCGTTATTCGATAAGAGTAAAAGTGGTACTTCCGGTCTGAATTTTGAAATTTATTTTATACAAAAGATATTGAAAATTATGTTCTAAATACTTTTATACCCGTAACGTACTTGTCTAAAAAGCATGACTTGCGAAATATTCGCAAAAAACTGATTTTCGATAAGAGTAAAAGACCTACTTCCGGTAGGAATTTCGAAAAACTTTTTAAATAAAATTATTTTCAATTTCAATTTTAAGTATATATGAATTCTTTAAAAATTTGTTTAAACTTAATAGTTGACGAAATATTGTCAAAATTCGATTTTTTCGCTGAAGTAAACTGCTACTTCCGGTCTACCGATTTTACTGAAAAACTAAACAGATCTCAAGAGGGAGATTATACACGTAAATACAAAATTTGGAATTGATATCTACAGCGGTTTGACCGCTATCGTGGTCACACACACACAGACAGACAGACAGACAGACACACAGACACACAGACACACAGACACACAGACATTTTTTAAAAACCACTTTTTCGGTATCAGGGGAGTTCAAAACGTGGACATCTGCAAAAATCTCGAGGTCGAAAATTTTCATCATCACAATACTTCCTTATACTACGTATAAGAAAGTAAAAATCAAACGGAATCTGGTCAGCCGAACGGGAGGGTCACTTTATGTCAGTGTTCCTCGAGATGAAGCGATGGTCGAAAATGCTCATCAGAAGCCCAATTGAGGTCCTATAACATTGCCGATATGAGGTTATAATCCGTTTACATTGATATAATTCCCAAAATTTATGCGAAAATACTAAATTACCGACGATTAAAAAACCACAATCTATATGATAGATAAAATTTGACAAATAACAACGAACTTAAAATTAAAAATAAACATTTAATTTAAATCCAAGCAGACGCTGAAATATATATACGTAATTTATATGATGTTTACGGCATCAACATACCGTCGGGGGTGTAAAATATATAAATTGCCAATTCATTTGTTACCTTTATAATCGAATTTATGACCCCAAAAAGAGAGGCGAACATATTCGTAAACCCACAGCGTTCGCTAGCTATCGCATATGTATGTAGATACTAACCGGCCATACACACAGAAAAAGTATACTATCAGATCTCGAACGTTCAGGAAAAGGTTGTAAAGTTAATTTTTTTATAGTCATGCTCGTTCTAAACATGGAATAATAAGGCAGAGATATATCGATAGATATTGGTATTGTCGATATTCCTATTGAATTTAAATAAAGCATAAATATATTGTTTAATCCTCTTAGATATTGACAGGAAATAATAGAATGATAGATACAAATATATTACGTTTAGAGTTGTATATTTCAGATTAATTAAACTGATATTTATTTTTATCGTACATTTCTGTTACGAAGACCAAGTTTCACAAATAATTAATTAGAATGAAAACACTAGATGTACAGTCTGTGCAATAAAGTAGCGTACATTGCTTATTGCTAATTTTGACATTATTTTGTTAATGTGAAAATGGCTTATTTTATATTTTATTAAAATTTATTATATTATATAATTGTTTAATATTCAACATCCAAAATAAAATGCAAATAAAAATAAATACAAAAACAAAATAAGAACACATTAATAAATTAGTCATACTGCCATTTTCTTCAACGACTTTATTTAAACGATGGGCATTGAATTTATTAATTTTCATCTGCCACTAATTCTTCCCACGCCTTTTCTATTGTATCCCAAAGATGATTCACAATTTAGAAAACACATATTTTGGGTGTATATTTTCTTAGTTAATAAACCACATATATTTTCACGTACATAACCATTGTGCGTAGACCGAAACACTTTTTCCTCAGAGAATATGACATTTTGCCAAAATGGCAATTCTCTATAAACGTAATTCAAAGAAAATAGTAATCGACATTGTTTGTGTTCCTCTGTTAATTGTACCTTCCTAACAAGCATAAAACTTTTAAAGTCCGATTCATGGATTCTTCGACAAGTTATGGATCGCGAACCAGGAAAATTTACTGCAATTTTACCATTTCTAACGGCATCAAAAGGTTTTCCCTTAAATATTGTAAGTCTTCTTCGCTTGTGAATATTCGGGAGCGAGCAGAACTACCTCTTCTGTATAATGTTCTTTCCTTCTCCCAGCGTTTCTTAATTTTTATCATAGTAGATTTATTTATGCAAAATTGCTGTGATACTGCACTAATTGACCAGTAATATTCGATTTTCGCTATAATACGAGACTTACTTATCAAATCTAAACATACGGGCATATTGAATATTTTTATCTGTCAGTTAAGGGTGCCTATATAGTGGATCTGTCAACAACGGAAAAATAGCGGATTTTAGATGCAAGATATTTTTGTTGATTTTCAATTTGGAGAACACCTTTCAACGTCAACTTATAAAGAATTTAGTAATCTACCCCGCTGAAAAATCAAATTTAGAAAAAAATTATCGGATTAAAGAAAATTAATTAATATGTCAAAATAATAAAAACCAGTTTTGTCAAAAATCCTTCGGAGGAGATTTGTTTGCTTGGGTTCACGTTATAAATTGAATAAAAAGCTACCCCGCTCTGCACTTATTTTTCGTTCAATTATTCTTTGCTTTGTTTTAAATGAATATAAAATAAATTAAAATTAGGCAACCCACATTACAATGAATTGTTATTCTAGTAAAAATCTTTGCTGTGGTTACAAATGTGTAAATATTTCGTCATAAATGAATTTTTATTCGCTTAGATATTGAGTCATTATTTCAAATATTTATTATATATTCTCTATGTGTAATAAGTACTCGGACATCCTTGGCTTATTAAATTATGTGCTATGCGACCAAAATTACATTTCCGATCCACTATATAGGACCCAATTTTCTTTAATACGATAATCTTTTTCAAAATTTGATTCTTCAGCGGGGTAGATTACTAAATTCTTCATAAGTTGGCGTTGAAAGGTGTTCTCCAAATTTAAAATCAACAAAAATATCTTATATCTAAAATCTGCTATTTTTCCATTGTTGACAGATCCACTATATAGGACCCTTAAGCATGACAAATTGAATTGACGCTATAGGTATGACAAATAAAAGTCATATTTACATAATCGTATATTAAGTTTACGCCAGTTTATTGCACAGAACTGTATATTTCGCTTGCCAAGCAAACATAATCGGTAGTATAACAAATTTATTCAGTGTTTTTACATTATATAGATATTCCAACGTTTATTGTGAAAACATCCTTATTGTAGTTGTTAAGACCTCATTAAATCTAACCGTACTTTTATTACAGTAATATTATAAACTATGGTAGATTTTTACTAAATATCGAAGGTTGGTATGAATTCTAAGAAACTCTGATATAAATACTTTCCCACATATTTAAATTTTTACATCTAGTTCTGTTGATTACTTGTATGTACGTTATCGATTGAAAATTTATGTCCTGTGCTAACAAAATGATGATGATGATATAATTGTTCCGCGTTTCTTTTTTTCTGCCCAATTTACACTTTATTGCAATTATTACATTCGATTTTCTATATCTCTGAGTCTTCTAAATTATTATATGTCACTTTTAAGTTTCTATTTTCCTAGTTATTTTTATGTTTTAATCTATATTTCTTTAATTTTATTTGATTTTGGTTGATGCTAAACATCTTTGCAACGGTAAAAATGGAGAATATAATATTTTCCATAATAACCATTACTTGGAAGACCGTACAAGATCACCAAGATCCTCACGGTTATATGACAGGTATAATTTTTCAAGTTTGAATTCATATTGTGTTTCTTTTAGGAATATTGGTCCAGTTGTTAAGGTTTTTCAACTTAATATCGAAGGTATATCCAAAGCAAATGTAACTACTTACAGAGATTGGCGAAGGAAATGGAATTTATTCTAGTGGAATGTGATTGCGAATCCAGCTTTTGATTGTGGAGCTGAGATTGAAACAGTTAAACATATTGTTGAAGAATGTCCTCTAGCTAAATTTGAATTTGGCTATGCAGATTTACATAATTTAACTCCAGAGGCTGTTGCTTGGATCTTAACAACTAAAGACCTTTAGTTTTGTGGAGCTGTGATGTAGGTTCTTTTATGCTGCAGGTTTTTTAGAATTATGTGCATTGACAAAGGAGGGTGTTATCCTGTACCTTTTACATAAGTTAGAAATTTGATTTTCCCATTTTTTATTTAAATTAAATTGTATATTCTAATTTTATGGATTCTAGTGTAGTTCTGATGGTAATTAATTTTGTCTCCTCTAATTTGTGTTTTATTCGATCTACTATATTTTTTTCTGTAACCGTTCTCAGCGGCTACTCTGGATATATATGTATATGATGGGGTATTCTGTAGTGTCTCGTAGAGATTTTTGCGTGCTCTGAAGAAGAAGAAAAAGGCGATTACCACGAGAATGAAGAACTGACCGTTGCGAAATTATTGGCACACGAGGTTGAAGAAGACAACGAAGATGAGAACTTGGAAGAGGAGGAAAGAATTTTGCAAGAAGATATTGATATCAGTGAGCCTGGACCATGTAGGGCATCGAAACAAAAGAAAAGACATCAGTAAATAACGAATCGTGGATTAGACCTACTGGGGATACCACCTAAAAAAGGCGCCTCTCACTCTACCTCATGGTGGTGTAGAAAATATAAAAAAAAAGATGGTAGTACGTAGTAAATAATCGGTATTTACTGAAATTTCGAGAAAAAATTTAGCGATTTATAGAAATTTGCTGAACTTGACTGTAACCCATGAACAATTCATCTGATTGGAAAATGTTGATTACAGAAGTTGCAGGAAATTCTATGCTCCATAATGCTTAAGCTATTTTTAACCTAGGTGGCGCTAGAGAGAAGATATTGTCGAAAAACTGGTTTTTGGTACAATTTTTCCAATATGGCGGCGCGAGCGGACGTCGGAAAAAGTCGCAAACTCAGAATATGAATTAGGACACCAAACTGTAAAAAATCTACCAAAGATGAACTCTCAATGACCTTTTGTAACTCTGACAGTACTCATTGCCTGGACTACTAGACAAGCATAAACAAACGTCTCTCGATGTCAAAACACGGGGTAAAAAAGCAATATTTCCTCTTCTATATCTCTGAAATTACTATGTGAAAACCACGCCCTCTATGAACCACTATCACCAATTAATCGACAGTGCTATAATATTTATAAACAAAAACACATTGTACCTGGCACGAATTGTCCTAATACTTTTGTGTCTGACTGTATAACAAAATATTCCTGGCACGATTCTTTAGTCTTTCTTTTATTTTTATGAAAACTTTCCTATTACTGTCCCCCAAATTGACATCTATTGAGATTCAACTGTTTGTTAAATAATTCAGATAGAAATAAGAAAAAGTAGTTGGAATGAAATTAAGGCGTACATTGGAGAGGCAGAAAACGTTGTGAAAACTCGATAAACTCGTTTGAAAAGTGAGTTTTCACAGTTTGCCTCTTGAATCTATTATTAATAAAGAAAAAAGAAAAAGAAAAAAAAGATGACGAATTGAAATATATTGGACTTTAAAATAAAAATCTTAAACGTTATGTGATATTGTTTATGAATTAAAATACAATTTATCAGAGATATTTTTTAGATAGATGAAAATTTTGATTTCTCAAATCTAAAGCAGACATAACATATATGTTACCGAACAAACCCGATTTCAGGCCAAACAAGTTTATCCTACACGTGTGAGGATATACTAGTTTAGCCCAGGACAAACTAGTTTGGCCTAGATACTTTAGGCTTAACTAGTTTGACCTAGGCCGAACTGTGACAAAATAAATATGTTGGGACCAGTTAACGCGGGAATTCCCCTCCTGCGCCCTTGTCTATTATGCTTTACTTGTCTATTCACTCATTACGCGCAATCCCGTTGTGACTTGGGTACGTGCAATTCGAGAAGCAGTATTAATTGATTTTTTGAACGTAGTTTAAAAGTTTTGTGTTATTCTTATATTGTTATTATGGATGTGCCATCGTCTGGTGTTCAAGTTGAACAGTTACAGTGGACAGAGCGGTTTTTAAAAGAAATGTTGGAAAGTGAAAATATAAAATCTTCTCTTTTTAAAGTTTTAACTAAAGATAAATACTTAGATCTTATCCTACAAGTGGAAGAGGTTGAAAAAGCTGAAATCAAAACATCACTTCATCAAAGACGACTAAAAAGGTTGGCTATTTTAAACATTGGTTCTGTTAGAATACTTGTTGCCCGTAGTGAAGATAACATAAAATAATATATTCCGGCTGAGGAATTGTATGATGTTATTGATGCAGCATCTGAAAAATATGCTAATATCACAAAATAGAAGATTAACCTGTATTTATCTATGTGTGTAAGATGTCAAGAAAAGAAGACAAGAAAAAGAGAGGTTTAGTTTCTAAGCCAATTTTACATTCTGAAATGAACAGCAGGTGCCATGTGGACCTCATAGATATTCAGACTCAACCTGATGGAAAGTTTAAATTTATCGTAGTCTACCCAGACCACTTGACCAAGTTTGTTTTGCTCCGTGCTTTTAAATGACATATTTTTGACGATAGGTGCCCCATGTATTTTGCAGTCAGACAGTGGAAGAGAATTCGTCAATCATAGTATATGTGAAATGCCGAGTTTTTGGCCAGAACTTAAGCTAGTGCACGGAAAACCATGGCACAGCCAAAGTCAGGGATCCGTTGAGAGAGCCAACCAAGGTGTCCAGAATATGATTTGTTGTTGGCTAAAAGATAATCAATCGACTAAATGGTCAGAAGGCTTAAGGTATGTACAATTTATGAAAAACAGAGCCTATCATTCGGGCATAAAACAATCGCCGTACAAAGCTATGTTTGGAGTTGAACCCAAAGTTGGTCCTTCAATGTCATTACTACTACCAGAAATAATAAAGCATATTCAAGATGAAAATGATCTTTGAAAATGTATTGAAACTGGTTTAACCCATGGACAGACAAGAGATGTTAGTAATAGTAATGTTGCCGAAACTTCTAAAATTGGTGATGATATCCAAGAGGGAAGACAAACAGCTGCTGAAAATCTCCAGAAACAGGCTATGAAAATGAAATCTGCTTCTGACAAATCGCATCCGCCAGCTAAAGTGGGAGATAATGTGACTGTGCCAATTCCTGATGTAGATATAGGAATAAGGAATATTATTGGCGTTTTTCTGGAAATAAACAATGATGGCCTGTACAAAGTTGGAACTAAACATGGAATATTTCAGACACTCTATTGCAAGTTAGTTACTCGATTTAATATTTACTTCTTAAATTACTTCCAAAAAGGAAATTCTTTTTAATGACCATGTTACTCTATTTCACTGTCAAATCTGAACTGATTTCGATGATTATTGATTTTATATTTGGAAGAGGTTTCCATATTTTATGACTTTAAGCATTATTAAGTATGTTGAATTCGACCTTTGTACTCAAACATTTCTGCAAGAAAGTGATGTCAATCAAGATGTTCAAATCTCACTACGGACTGCAGCTACCAAATTCCCATTCAGTTGGGACAGGTCAAGGTTTTATAAGAAGGCAAACTAGTTTGGCCTGAAATCAGGTTTGTCCAGTAACATATACGCAGATAAAAGAATGGATATCAATCAATAAGTTACTAGTTAATGTATCTTATTTAAAAATCAACTAAAGTTCAGGAAAACAAAAATTAATCTACACCAGAGTTCCGTCAACTTAAATAGCTAAGGGCCATCTTCTAGTTCGTCGACCAACATTGTAGGATGTGCACATCTGATCCATGGTGGCCACTCCACCTTTCGTCGAGTTATAATATTTGATGATTTCCGGTTTTCTTCGTCGTTGATGTTCTCTTCGCCTTTCAGATGCATTGTTGAAAGTAACATGACAGCCTTCTGCTTCCATGGAACATGGAGCACCATGGTCATGTTTTGTTGGTGTCCATAGATGCGACTTTTGAATTGACATTCTTTGCAGGGTTAAAATGATGGTGGTATCTCTCGCTAAGTGTGCCCACTAGTCTGATGTTGTGATTTTTCAGCAGGCCATCACGAAGATCTTGATGCCGTATCGGTTTGGTTTCAACGGAAGGTACTGGCGGAAACGACAGCGTCCACGGAATCCCACCAATTGTTCATCTATGGTCACAATTTGAGTTGGCACGTAATTGGAGATACAAATTTCGTTTATCACTGAGAACAAATCACGTATAGCACCGAGTTTATCACTTTGCATCATGTCTTTTCTTGTGTTGACGTCATCAAAACGAAGACTTCTCAGGAGGAGCATGAATCTTTTTGCAGGCATGGTATCTCGAAAGATGGTGACACCGGTATTATCTTTATCCCACAGATCCAACTAGTTCAAATGAGAAGGTCGACAAATGCCTGCCATGTACAGGAGTCCTAGGAATCCTTGCATTTCTTTGACTGTTGTAGATCTCGCGTCACGTTATCTTCTACCAAATTTTGGTTGAATCTTCTGGATAAAGATGTTGATGCAATCCACAAGAATTTGTAGTGTACGATCGTTGAAGAAACACCTCCAAATCTCTTCAGCAGTGGTTGCATTGATGCACTTTTGAGTTGGATTGGTTTTATACCCCTTGGGGTCGTTTTTGACCCCGTGCGCCTAATTAAGGCTTAAGATCATTCAGATTCTTCTGCATTTCCAAGTTTTTTGCTTTTTTTTATCAAGAAGGTAATGTCATTTGCAGTTTTCTTTTGATCTCTGTAAGAAGTTGTAGATATGTGCACAAGACATACATGACACCCCGACTTTGAACTCGTTCCTATCAACATTTGCGTCATATTCAGTAAATTGATTTATAATTTCCGTTATAGTGGCTAAACTGGTTTTTAGAAATGCCAATGAATGTGCTTTTTGCTCTTTTTCAGAATCGCTATTTTCAATATTTTTGTGTTCTTCTTCATCGCTAATTCCACTACTTCGTTTATATCAACAAGAGAGTCTCTAGTGGCATCGTCCTTGTTTAGATCTGGCCAAATGTTTTTCCACACATACATATAAAAAAGTCGTGTAGTACCCACATCTCAGTTTTTTTATATAACAATTTAGTACAGCTATGAAATACAGTACTTCCAATTATTGAATAATAAATTTGGCTTAGTATTTAAATTGATATTATACTAAATTTACCTTATCTGAATATTTAAATTTTCCATTTTTACAGCTGGTATCTAAACATTGCATCATGGCATTTTTAATTTAATTTCTACTAAGTTATTAATTGAAACATTAATTTTACAAGGGATCTTAACATTATCTTCAACCGGATGCTACATAATACATACACTAAAACTGAAACGTGGTAAACATAGTCTAACTCAGTTAACTAACACCAAATAATAGGATTAAATTAGCGCGAACTTCCAAATATACAGAGTAAATCAAATTCAGTGTATAACCATTCTTCAGTCATTATTGATCTTAATAAATCGAATAAGTTAGTAAAATAATGTATATTTTTAAAGTTTCCAGTTAATTTAAAATTATTCCAAAAAAAAATGAAGTTTTATAATTTAATTTCCTAGGCTCCCACTAACTACTTATTATGTGGACACCATGTATAACAATCTATTGTTTCTGCAATAATAATGATGAGTAGGTATAATTTTGACGTATTGAGAAAAAATGGAACTGAATTTACAAGTATATAAAAAAGATCTATCACAGTCTGTCACTAATTTTTAATGAAAGAATATTTATCACGTATACGTATACCACAAATTCTTTTCCGCAGTAGACTTTACGGCCCTAAATGAATTTCATCATCGGGGTACCTTTTTAATCATTCTTTATTAACAGTTTTCCCAGTACTGTGCAGCGGAAATGTATAATAACGTGACAAAAGTTTGGTATCTAAGATAAATTCAATCACAATTAAATTTACGAGAGTACAGACATCATTTTACAACGTATTCATCATCACTAATCGCAATTAATCATATTTATAAATAAATATAAAAATTTAATGCAGAAAAGTGTTTTTTAAATGAAAATATTTAACTTTTTGTTTTTATTTTAATATGAAACGTTGCTTTTATTTACTGCTGGATATATATGCCAACTGAAATTAAAATGTACTAATTTTTGCAAATGCAATTGTACTAATATTGAAAAATACTAATAGGATCATTAGAACATTCAGAATAGTAAACATTAATGTAAACGTGAATTTATGCCATTTACATATTATTCATGTCATATTCTATTGAATGGCATTAAAACACATATTTCTATTACTGTGACTTACATATATATCTATACGTAAAACGTATATGCATATATGCATGTGTTTGAGATACGTATAGATATATATGTAAGTCACAGTAATTATTTACTGCTTGATGTTAGTTTTAACATCCATGTGTTCACACTTGTCATTTACATATTTCTATATTCAATTTTTTACTATTCCAACCCAATCTAACTCAGCGCTCGCAGAGTTTATCAGAAAAAATAACATTTTGTCATCCGCCATTTTGTGTTAGTGATATTGGAGCGCTTGTAACTCACAGAAAAATTTTATACATTTCAATTCAAGTTGGTATCAGTGCAAATGTAACAAAAGCGGCATTTCATATTACAAAGACAATGAAAATATAACATCAAATATTTTCATAAAAACATACATATTTGCATTAAATTTGTATATTTTCCTAAATAAATGGTGATTAACAGTGATTTGTGTTGTTGAACATGTTATAAATAGTGTTTTTATCTGAAAATAAATAAAGTGTGCTAAAATTTTGTATTCCCCTAACCTAAAATTATGTTAGTATTAGTAGATAGAATAAGCGATTTATAGATCTACATTCCACTCAAGGTCACGGTTCCAAAATTGCTGGGCACACCTTGGTATATGTATTTTAAATTGTTTAGTGTTTTCTTGTTTTTAATGTATATTCAAATTTCACGCTCCTATCACAGTTTAGTTTAGTTATATTTATTTATTACTCATTTGGTCACGCATTTTCTTTTCTATTGGTTACCATATTGTATCCGCCATTTTACTTTTGAGAAGCATTACTTTGAAACAGCCTGTATATTCATATTTGATAACAACGTCACACGGTATCGGTCTGTATATGTATTTATTTTAAATTTAGCGCCCCAGCTACTTCTTGCTTCAGCCATATTCATTACGTCATACAATTTTCTGGTGGTGGCCATATTGTATCAGCCATCTTGGATTCGTCATCTTACATTTCTAAATCTTTATTTTTGAAACGAATATTTATATTTGAGTGCCTAAGATGCAAAAGTTGCTTATTGCGCTAAACATCAAATTGAGCAAATCGCAGAAAACTATCACTACAAGAAATGTTTTCATTCCCTTGAATTTGCTCACTACCAACTGCTACCAGAATTGATTCTAAAAAAAATATGAAGAGTTTATTCCTAATTAATGGAAAAAGATAGCAAAAAAGTCTTTCAAAAAGCGAGTTTTGTGCCATTCCTACTAGAAATTGGGATTTATTAATTACAAAGAATATTAGGGAAGTTTACGGAAATTATATAAACATATCTACTTCACATTGTTTTAAACTATATCAGCCTCAATGTTATTTTCATTACTATTGTTACAGTTTTCATCAATAAAACGTGTTGCCAAAGATGTTCAGTATAAAAGATAAGTGAGTATTATTCTTCCAGGTATCACCGTAATGCTTTTACAAATCAGAAATACTTGTGGATTTATCACCCTTTAATAGACAACCACAGGAAGCTCTTTTCGGTACAGGAGACTAACTGTTTTCTTTCTTACAAACTGATTTAGCTGCACCTACGTTAACATAGAAATGTGGTTCCCGTCGCACCATTATTATTATTATTCGTTTTTCCTTTTGAAGAAATAAACATCTTTGTCTGGGCTAACTGAAAATACCACGATCCTGGAACTTTAGTGACAATTTGTGATTAATTTTTCCAGTTAAATATTTTCCAGTCTAGGTCCAGCTTATGAATTGTTGCAGTACAACATATTATCTCATCATATTCAAAGGGCTTTATTATAACAGATTGTTTTTTCAGTTGTTTTTGTATTATTCCAAACACCCGATCGGGTGCCATACAAGAGTCACCAACTACTGGAAATATCAGGCTAACAGACTTTATATTTTGAGATGATTTCCTTTGTAGCCAAACTGAGATCATGCTCATCATTATAGGGGAAATGTGGATATAACGGGATACTTGATAATACGGGATACCGTTGCGTTTGTGTAAAATACGTATCACTATCCAGCGCGTGCGTGTCTGAAACAATTACAAAGTCACGTATACCAACGGCGCAGAAGATGAGATTCGTGCGAGTGATAGTTAAAATAAGTGGGTAAGTTTTTCAGTTTTTCACACATTTGTTATAAAAACAGCCTTTTAAAAACGTAAGGATTGTACTCACAAATCCTAGCAGACTGGGGTTTATAATTTTTTACGATTAATAGATATCTAAACAAACATTTTCATTATGTTCACTTTCCGATTGCATGTGAGGTTAGAATTTTTTCGTCGGTCAAATTGGCCGGCATGCATGAGGTTAAAATGAGATAGTAGTATCCCGTTTAACGCCAGTCATGGACAGAAGAAGCTATGTCTAAAGCAATTGAGGCAGTTTCTACTGGTCAACGTGGTTACTTAAAAGCAGCGAAAATATTTTCGGTGCCGAAAAGCACTCTAGAGCGGCGAGTTAAAGAACAAAATAAATACAAAACCGGAACAGAAAAAGGCTTCGGAAGCAGGAATTTAACATTTCCTCTAGAATTAGAACTACAACTGGTGGATTATATTAAAAATATGGAGTGCATGCGCTTCGGGTTGACAACTAGGGCAGTTCGTCGCCTTGCTTATCAAGTAGCCGAAAGGCATAACCTGAAGCATTACTTTAGCACGAATAAAGAAATGGCTGGCTGGACATGGCTGCACTCATTTTTAAGCCGAAACAAGCTCTCCATCAGGGTTCCAGAAGCTACTTTGGCATCTCGTGCAAGAAGCTTCAATCAAGTAAACGTGAAAAACTTCTTTAATATATTAGAGCCTATTCAAGAGCAACAGAAATTTTCAGCATCACGAGTGTTTAACGTTGATGAGACGGGATTAGCTACGGTTCAGGGACGTCTTTCAAAAGTAATTGCATTGCAGGGAAGGAAACAAGTTGGCACCCTAACATCAGCCGAACGTGGAACTTTAGTTACTGCGTATTTCTTAATGGAGCTCCACCTGAAACAATAGCGGCTTGTCATTCAACAGGATGGATGCAAATGAACCTTTTCAACAAGTGGTTCGATCACTTTTTAACATTTACTAGAGCTACAAAAGAAAATCCAGTTTTATTGGTAATGGATGGCCACAAAACCCATACACAAAACATCGCAGTTATGGATAAAGTCAGGAGCCATGGAGTAACTCTGAAATGCTTGCCTCCTCATTGCAGCCATCGGATGCAACCCAACGATGTCTCATTTATGGCTTCTTTATCAACTTTTCATGGTCAAGAAGTGGAAACATTTCTGAGGAATAATATTTGCTGAATAAATTAGCAACCAGCAAAGCATACTTAAGAGCGGTAACTCCATTGAATGCAATACACGGTTTTGAAAAAACTAGCCTTTATCCCTTGAATCGTCATGTATTCACAGAGGAGATGTTCGCTGCCGCTACTCCTACTTATATGCCAGAAATTGAAGGTGAAGGCAGATATACCCTTGTCAACGCACCAATTCACCAAACTCCACCACCTCATTTGCCTGTGGAAAATGAGGAGCAGTCAATTCAGCAATTTCTTTCACCCTCTTGCATGCCAGAAGAATATCAAGATATGTCGGCCTCCTCATCAAAAGCTTCATCGTCCAAAGGTATTTTTCCTAAACCCGGGCCGTCTCGACTAATTTCACCGCAGACCTATGCCCATATCCAAAAGCTTCCTCAAGAAGTAAGAAAACGGCACGCAAAAATAGAGGCAACGCAGATGTATTATCAAGTACACCTTATAAGGATGAGTTAAATGCTTCTTTAAATGTGAAAAATGAAAAAGAAAATAAGGAATGTAGAAAGAAAAAGGAAAGCAAGGGGTGTCAACAGAAGAATAAAAGAAAAACACCCGTTAGCAAGAAGCTAGAAGCCAAGCGGAAAATATTATGTCAGATTGAAGACGAGGATAGTAGCAGCTCTGACGAAGAAGACCCTGCATGTTTTTACTGTGAATGTCTTTATTCAAAAAGTAAAAGCGGAGAGGAATGAATTGGCTGTTCATTATGCCAGAAGTGGATCCACGATGCCTGTGCTGGGGTCGAGAGCGATGAAGAAGACTTCACATGCGACAAATGTAGATATCTTTGAGTTTGCAATTAAAAAACGTTTTAAAATTTGTTATTCCTATATTACACATACATATATGCCCTATCCCATTTTAGAATAATACACTATCCCATTTTACCAACATATATGGGTAAAATGGAAAATTAACAGATACCTTAAAAAATATTTATACAATGCAAAATATATATTAAAGTTTAATTTTTTATGTTCCTCTCAACAAAGAAATGTACGGGCAACTCATAAAAAAATTGTTTCTGCTGTCGTGGATGTGGATACTTCTATAAAAATTTTCAAACGTTAAGTATCCTATTTTACCCACATTTCCTCTACTATTTTTATTTTGTTCGCCACAACAGTCTGCAAATAAATGTAGGGTATAAACTGTCTCTTTAAGTTAAACGTTTTTAATACATCCCAAACAGCTGACGCAATAGCATTTGGGTTTAAAAAAAGTCTACCTGCGATCATACATAGGAATAAACAGTGTCTTTATTCAAAGGTCAGTTGGGCCATCCATGGACTACCGTAAAATTGTAGTAAATAATTTATTAGCAAAATAATTAGCTTGAGCAGGCAGTTTTGGAAAAGCCAAATTCTTTTCGCCATTTAAAGAAAATACTGCGATATTTTCCGACGGCTGTTTCATTAATGCAAAACATGTTTTTCTTTTGAGTTATGCAGTGGTTGTTGAGTTATAATATTTTGCTTTTCGGAACTGGACAATTCAATTTTTGTCGTATACTTTCCCCTGGGATTTTCTTTCTGCACATATTGCGAAGTGCAGTTTATATTGGCGGACTATCAATCATGTTGGGTGACATTAACGATTCACTTTCTATTTTCTTTTTAAATAAAAATTTTTATTCAACAAAACAAACTATTTCATAAGCCTTGTGCATTAAGGGGATAACAGAAACAAAATTAATCCAAAAAAATAGTCACAGGCAGCGTGACGGGACCACGTGCTTGAAAATTTTGATTAGTGCATCTAGGACACTCATTTGATTACTACGTCATCGAGTACCATACTGTATATGTATTTATTTTTGTAATTTTGAGACAGCCTGTATATTAATTTTATTTTAAATTTGCGCGCCGACACTAGCGCTATCTGTGAAATCTCGGTGGCGGCGTTTGAAACTAAAAAGTGGAAGGGGTAATTTCTCGCGATTTCGATTCCGTGACTTTGAGTGGAGTGTGTATCTAGAAACCTCCTATTCTATCTACTAATATTTTTTGAAATCGTGCTTTTCCAGAAAAAGTGCAATGAAGGAAATGGTCTTGTTTTAAGGTCTTCTTTAGGTTAAATTGGGAAAATTGTTATTTAATTTAATTTTTTACTGTGTAATTTATAGTAAAATAATCTATGTTCCTTTTATTTGTATTCTTTATTTATTCCTTTCTAGTATTTAGACATAGGTAATGAACAAATATGATTTCCAAAAAGACAAGAAGAATATATATATATATTATATTTTTTGTAGGTGGAATCAATGATAGACCATCAATATACAAGAAAAAAATTAGTAAGTAACAAAAACAAAAAGCAAAGCTGTACGATGTGCAATCACTTTTTGTGCTAATTAAACTGCACCTATTTTTCACCAGCACAAAACGAACAGACTTCGAATGACGTTTAAATGTATATACACAAACCTATACACAA
The DNA here is from genome assembly GCA_963170755.1 of Amphimallon solstitiale. Classification (NCBI taxonomy): domain Eukaryota; kingdom Metazoa; phylum Arthropoda; class Insecta; order Coleoptera; family Scarabaeidae; genus Amphimallon; species Amphimallon solstitiale. Next base: position 46,577,670 of record OY720682.1, read on the forward strand.
GATGCACCTTTTTTAAAGCAATGTTTACACTGCACAACACTCACAAATTCGCTAAACCGATCCAAATCGCTTAGGTACACACAATGAAAGTTATATTTCATGTCCGCTGTGTGTTTTCTGTGTTGTTCCTTTCAAATTAAGTTAAACTTTGTTCCTGGACACTCTATCCCTGCATGTTAACTTGTCACACCGTTTTATTTATTTATTTTTGTTGGAGGTTTGTAATTTCTCTGCACATTTTGCATAATGCACTCGAAATGCTTCATCCTGAATTTATGAATTAATCACATTAAAGTGGCTTTAATGAATAGATTCCGACATATATGTACATAGTTAATAATGCATTTACTAAAGCTGTTTTTTTGGGTGGTTAAAGCAAGTCTAACGTATTTATTTATTTATCTGGTGACTTAAGAAAACCTTATAATCCTAGTTAGTACAGAAATCAACCCGATAGGCAATGAACATTTAGTTCATTCGTCTATGATAAAGATAAAAAAAAATAAATGACATGTTACTCAAAAGTATGCTGTAGACCTGTGAAAAATTATTATTTTAAAGATTTAAATTTTGGGCCATAAGGTTGAATTATATTTATTCCACTTTAAAAAATCGGTTTGCAAATTCTACTTGTGAACAAATTTGTTTTGATTAATTTCTAATATATTTTTCAATTTTTAAACACAACATTTTTAAAAGCATGTTCCTTTTCCCACATGTATAGCAAGAATTGATGCAAGTAGTGCAAGTTAAATAAACATCCCCATTTATTCTATTTTATGTAAATATTTACATGGAAATAAAAACTGTCGTATTTATTTTATTTAAAACGACGTTTGATTTGCCCTAAATAATACGATTTTCTCTACATTTCAACTTACACTGTAATTTATCAACCGGTTACTTTTCATTGTTCATGACTATAACTTCGAAAGAAAGCATAAAATTATCCAAAGAAGGAAAAATCTTCAATGTTTCCTGCATGTTTAGTAAAAAAATCATATACACCTGATTGGTTTTAACCCAGATATATAATTAACATTAACCGACAATTTACATTTTTTTAATAGCTGTTATAAAAATGGGTCTACAGTTTTAACAATCTTTACATGAAGGCTTAACCAAAAACTAAATCTATAAATAAAGTAGAACGGCTTTGACACTTGTTTTCGACGAGTCGATAAACAATCGCCATTCTGCAGGGTTACCTACAAAAGTTGATTTACACCAGTACAGTAACAGAAATCTGTTTCAACTTTGTAAAATGAACTGAATTTTTTGTGACGATTCTTTAATACAGAAATTCTAGCAGTGGAATGTAAAAGATTTCATTCTTTTAATCGAGATCTCTAAATTTATGATTTTTCTTTGGTTAAACACAAATCCCGTTTCAAATCATTCACATCTGATTTGGTTCGTCAGAAGGAACATACGTCAGATCACTTGAAAATGACACATTCATCGTTTATATCTTCCTCGTCCGTGGAATTTGCAGAAGAATTTGAATACATGTAACTGTTCAAAAATCACAGGCTTAATTATTTCTATTTTTAATTAACCATTATTATTATTATTATTCTTAATTGAATTAGTACAAGTATGATTCGTTTTAAAAATTGGTAATGGTATTATTTGGTGTTCGGTATATTAGCGATATCTGTGTATGATTCTATTATGTCGGCATAGCTTCTCGTCTAGAGTTGTTGTAGGTATCTCTAATTTAAAATACATCATTTTGGCGTTTTATCTTTATTTACTTGTTATTTTCTTTCTTGATAGTTTAATAATATTTTAGATTGAAATCATAATTAAATTAATTCCGTTTTATCAATATGCTATTTAAGTTGGTTGTTCTTCTTTACCGTCGCGCACTTGTTTGACAACCGTAGCGCAGGTCATGGCATTCATTTTGTTCTTATCATCTTGGTAACAAGCATGGTGGATTTTTATTCTAATTTATTTGGGATAGTTGTTAAATCTATCAGCATCGTCCTATCGACGGATGTTAATGAATGGAATTCTGTGTCTGGAAATTTTACATTTGTTATTGGATTTATTGGCAGCATAATTTTCCTATTAGCGACTATGCCGAAATAGTTTGGTTAATCTACATGTGACTTCGTTAATTCATGAATGCTTAGTATAGACGATTATTAGTATGCACATTGGAAGAATATATGAACATCAGTCAGGGAAATTTTGATGACGATAAATTTTGGTGACGTTAAAATTTGAGTTGTTAAATCTCTTGTGACGTTGAATTTGAGAGACGAATTTATGTCTATTAACCTATCTGTAGGAGGTACCTAGATTTTGTTCCGCTGCAAGACCTAAACCATTAAATCTTGGCCATCAGTTCGGTCTATCTTTTTCATCGCTGTTGAAACCAGTTAGAGGAGACCCGGATAAGTTGCAAAATTAGATCAATTTAGTTAATTTGATAATATTAATTAGTATTTGTAGGAGTTAGGTCTGTTGATCCTTATGATCGGAGACACTTGTATAGACTTTATTTAATTTTGTAATCTTATACAATATAAGCCCATCCTTCAGCGTAGATTTGATTAGTTTCAATAACTTCAAGATTTATTTTATAGTTTTTTTCTTACATAAGACCCATATGCAGGGTCAACTTAAATAATCTTTGCACTTGTCATACGTTTAGTAATTTTCCATTAGAGATAAGCATGAGTAGCTTACTGTAATTCTGATTTTATGTAATTGGTTAATATTTTAATTTACCCAACACCATATTATTACTGCCACAGGCCTCTTGGCGTTGCATTGAGGTTGGAAGCTTAGGTCAGTTCTTATCAACGATTTGCTAACAGATGGAATGCCTGGACACATGGCTTTGTAATTATTTCTTTTCGAGAAGCCTTCAAGTTTTACAAGACAGAAGTAACAGTTGACGTTATCTGCCGATTCACGCCAAATCGTTGGCCTTTCTGACAGGACTTCAGAAGAATTCTTGTTTTTGTTCCACTGAGTTAATTTGATATAACACGAAATACCGCATATATGTGGTATCCATTTTTGTGTTGATTTTTAATTTTGAAGCCAAAATATTGTTCATAAGATCTTTGAATTAATTCACTTAAAGGCTTCTTTTGCGATTTTGTAGTAATTAATCCGGAAACATAACAAAAACTGTCCGGAGAATTTTCAGAGTCTCTTGCACGATATTTCATTCTTGAAAATCACACTCAAGAAAACTTTTAAAACACTACTTCAAACTTTCTTAACTAAGTGACAATTCAATGATATTTCGTTTGTCTCTTGCCACACCGCGTCAACAACTAAACAATAAATGAATCACTACTCCGGCTGCAACCTTCGTATATGCACGTATCCATTCCAAAAATTTCCATGTTAGTATATTCGCGATGACTAATTCCCTACTTCTCTCTGGAATGCTTGATATTGTATCCTTTGTAGTTGCCGCTGCTCTTCACGTATAGCTGCGAATATGCTCGAGCTTGTTACTGTACTTTTTAATTTTAAATTTTGCATTAATCCCAGTAAAAATTGATAAAAAAAATTGTTTTGAAAATGTGACGTGACACCCTATGTTAGAATACAGTTTTTGTGTTTAAAACAATGCAAAATACTAAAATTTTAGACTGTTAAGTCAGTTATAAAAATCTTGTCGTATTCTTTAGTAAATTTAAAATGCTTATAGTATATTTGCGATATCACATTTACACTTCAACCCAATTCCTAACATCCGATGTTTAATAGATTTGTCATTTTCTATACACTCACCACTCAAATAAATATTCGCTTTATCCATCCGGCTTCAAATCAATTTCTCTAGAATTCCATCCAATATTCATCGCAGAAATTAATACAAAATGAATGATTTCTAAAATAATTACAGCAGACAAGCATAAATCTGCCGCATAAACGTGTGAACTACACCCTTCATCCGAATGACTGTTCAACGCGATACTTCTTACTGCCAAAATCCTTAAATGCTTCACCACACGAGCACAACATATATACACCAACCATTGCACAACATAATTATCACTACACTAGGTCGGGAGTAGGATTTAATTGAAAATGGGGGCCGTGAAATGTAGAACATCACGGGACCCCTTCATATATCGCAGGATCCTTTAATAAATACAAGAACTGCATTCACTTAGGCGAGACTCCTGCAGGGAAACTTATGAATTTATGATTCCCCTATTTCGCGTGTTCATTTCGTGTTGTTATTATAATGAAGTCGATGTGGTCGTGTTTGGTTCCACAAATGAAATTAATCAATCCCAAGATGTGTGTAACGTTTAAACTTAAAATGTTTAATGTAATAGAGGATTATGAATTTAGTAATTTAGTGATCAATTGCGTATGTGTCAAAAAGAAATGGTTAGATTTATGAAAAAATGGTGCTGGAATATAGATATTTTAATTAATATTGAGTAATCCTCTTTGAGAATTAGGTATTGGACTATAAATCTATAGCAAATATAAATATAAGGGAACATTTTCATATCATTAATTTAACCATAACCAAAGCATGTTCCGATAGAAATTGTTTCCTGAAAATTGCATTAACATTCTGATGTTTACAGATCAAAGAGTGCAAAGAGTTTTGTAGTTTTTGGTGTAGCCTAACTAATATAAACAAAATTCAGCGTTAACGTAAAAGCATAATAAAATTCCTTAGCATGTGCAAGAATAAGGTTTTCAATTATTACCTATAGAAGGTAGGGATATTGGATGTTACAGTACTAAAAATTTGCGCAAACATTTAAGAATGAATAAGGTTTCAGCAAGTTGAATTCTGAAATTGCTTTTTTCCAAACAATATCTTTGGGTAAAAATACGTTTATGAAGAGAACTTGGTGGCTTTCGCTGACGAAAAAGACCTTTTTAAGTTATAATGGGTGATCAAACGTGGATCTACGTTTGGGATTCACCAACAAAATAAAAATCCCTATAGTTGCTTTACAAGCTGTCTTTTTCTTTAAAAAAATATGTCTGGAGCTCTGATGGTTATGGTAACTTGAGAATCTTATGTCATAAATACATGAAAACTGTGATCAATATCTATGCTGCTTCATGGTATTTTAGCGTTAAAAAAAACTCCAAAGCCGTAAAGTAATTGAGGAGTACGGGTTTTGTAGAGATGAAGCATCCGTCGGGCAACTGATAATCAAACTTCGCATGGCGTGATTATGATGTCTTTCGTAAGTTGAAACAGCACTTATGGGGACACTGTTTCCATAGTCCTGTAAAATTTTATGCCGTATTTCTTTTGTAGGGCATTTTTATTAGGAGCTGCAATTATCAAGCCGTCGTCATACAAAAATTCCTTGGCTACTATCGGTTGGAGATTTCTGGATCCTACGTAGATACCCCTTTGTTAGGTTATCGGCATTTCTTGCACTGTCGTCCATGGCAGTAATGAAGAGAAGTGGGCTCAATTCTACCCTGCCTTACTCCTTTATATGTGAAGAATCACTTGGTATGTCCGCTTTCAGTCATTATGTTGCTGGCGCTGGTGTGTATAGGTACTTTTGACTAACTTCAAAAGTTCTTTTTTACTTCCTCTGTTTTCCAACGATGACAATATCCTATGTCTAGGAAGTATGTAAAATACTCTTTCTAGACCAATTGTGCAGAGGTACATATTGCTGTTAGCATTTGAATTTTATGAAATTATTCTTAAACGGAATAACCAGTCCTGGGTGATTCTGCCTGGCCTGAAATACGACAGATTTCCTTGGAGAGTTGAACATAAATTTGCTTTTAATCCTTTCTCTAATATTCTTTGGTATATCTTTCCAGATACTGATTGAAATGATATCCTTTTGTAGCTGGAGCATGTTGTATAGTTTTTTATGTAAAGGGAGAACAATTGCCAGTTTCCAGTCCTTAGGTATTGTTTACCTTTTCCATGCTAAATTTAATATTCTTAGTAATATTCATGTAGCATTGACTCCATGTATTTCAGTGTTTCTGGCTTCACATTGCCAATTCCAGCTGGCTTTCTTGGTTTTAACTTTTCCATTTCTTCTGTAGTCTCGCTTAGTTTTATGTTTGTTGCTGCTTCTTCAGTCAAAAGTTACTTTGTACCGGCTTCTCCATCTATTTCGGTTTTAAACAAATCGCAGAAATATTCATACCGTCTATTTTTTACATCCTCTTCTGAGGTTAGAATTTGCCCTTCTTTATTCGTTATATATGGGACACTCTCATACCTAAAGTTTTCAAAGTTCTATATAGCAGTTTCAAATTTATTTTTCCTTCTTCTTCCATTTTCGTTTCAAAGTCTGTCCAGAATTTTTGCTTTGCTTCTCTAACCAATATTTTGACTTGCCATCTGTATTTATCGTGATTTTCCAGATATTTTTAGCATTTTTTTCTTTTTTTAAGTTATTTAATTTCCACAGACTTTCTTTGCCGCGTTCACAGGTTTGTTCTTAAAGTTGTCCGCACCGCTTCCACATCGTCGAACACCCTCGTTCTTGCAATTGCGTGTCTATTTCCTGTCAGTATTTATTCTTTTGCTTTTTTATCATACCAATTGAGTCATTTAGCCTCGACTCGCCCAGATGAGGTCTGAGCCTATTTCATAATTTCAATCAATTATATATTTTTCTTCTTTGCTTTCGACTTCTCTGGTATATTTGTAGGCATCCTTGTGTTGGAAAAATGTCTGGGTGGTAATCATTTCATTTGTTATACAAAAATCTAATATCAAAAAACCATTTATGTTTTTCCTTTGATCCCCGTATTTCCCTATTACACCAACCTCCTTTTCAAAGTGACAATCAACTCTACCATAGAAGTTGCCAATTACCAAACAGTTTTATTCATTGTCCATCTGTTTTTGTAGTTCCATCCAGAAATCCACCTTATCTTCTTCTCTGTTGTTTTCATTCGGTCCATATATTGCGTAAATCTTCATTCACTTTTTAAGACTCGCTAGGCCATTGTACACTCATTGTTCTCCCATTAATTAACTTTAAAAATTCAACTTGATCAAAACTATCCCTGTGTATAAAACAGCAAACACCTGATTGTGCTCGGGCATTTTCTTCCACTCTGATGTTATGTGTCCATTCCATAACCTTTTTAGCCACTTTTTCTACAGGGAGTTTTTTTCAGTGACTTCTTGTAATTTCATATTAGTTTTCTCAAACTCGTCTGTAAGTTATTCTTGCTTCATTCAAACGACAAATATTCGACATAGGTACCCTTCTTCCATTTTGTCTTTCCAGGCTTAGCCTGCTCAGGTTCCCTTTCGCTATTGCACCAGCCATCAAAATCTCAAGTATGTTCATCTTCTTAAGAACCAAGCACTGAAATGCACCAAGAATAGCGATTCCATCAATTTTACAACTGTCATCAAGAACGTCTGCATTAATCAACTGTATCTGTCAAACTAAATGGAAGAATTACATACATCTTCTTTAGATAAATAGGGGTAAGGAGTGGTAAGATTATCCAAGCCGAAATACTAGGAACATAATGTTATAATGCCACGTTACAGCAGCTTGGTTTTTGTACGTGTTCGTACCTGGTTATACCGCGAGATCAAAAATTAAATTGATAAAGGTTTGCCATGGAATGTAAAACGTCTGTCTTAAGTTATATCATTAAGTGTTATACTGTCATTAATATAATGACAAATATTAATGACAGTATGACACTTAGTGATATAACTTAAGGCAGACGTTCTACATTCTATGGCGCAAACCTTTATCAATATAATTTTTGATCTCGCGGTATAAAAGACAAATATTATCTTTTTAGGATGACTATAAAAACAAGGTATTGCAGAAATCAACAATTGATAATGTCGCCATGACAAAGGAAAAAAGCCATGTTACATTAATGGAACTTGATAATCTATACATTTTATTTCCATATTCCAAATTAAAACTGCATACATTGTCAGAGCTTCACATTTAATGAGTTTAAACTATCGCGCAGTGTACAGGACTTTCAGTACGTCGATCAAACAATTTCTAATTACTTTATGTTATCCCTGCGCGCGGGGCATATTAAAAAAAGGACCTCTTTATTCGACAGTATTGGAAATGTTTTAATTTTTATGTTTGGCTCCCATCAAAATTGAAATATCAGTTTCTCCGTGATGGATATTTCTTTTTTAATGGTGCAGTGTGTCATTGCATGCGGGAAAAAAAATCTGAAATTAATAAGTATTTCATTACAGTATTAGTATGACATTTTTTATCATATAATGTGAAATGATTTTTCATCGTCAGTAATATTTAAACCAGTACAGTTTTAGTAATTGAATGTTGTTTTAAAAATTTCACAGCAGATGACACAACCGTCGCTTAAAAAGAAAATAAATTACGTTCAAACTCAAGTTATTTTGTATTATACCGAGTGGTCCATAACTAAGTGGCTGAACATAGTTATTGTTTTTTAAGTAGAACACCATGTATATTATTACAATTTTGTGTGTTTCCTATAAGTCTTAGTCAAAAACTTTTCTGAAAAATTCAATGTTTTTATAAAATTGAATTTGCAGAAGAAAACTCGAGTAAAGTTACATGGCACATTTTGCCTAATTATTTCTAATTTAACAGCCTGTATATCTTTCATTTATGAATTGCTTACTAGATTTTGCACTAAAAACCTATAATATGTTATTATTTTAAAATTGACCATTACTGAGCTATTTTCATTTTTTGATACAATGTTGTCAACTTTATGTTCCTCATTTCGATACGGTATTATTGACTAAAGAAATGTCAAAGAAATTATTTATTACCCCAAAGAGTTTACCAGAAGCGTTACCCTGACAGAAGATGTCCCAGAACAGATGCCTTTAGAAGCTACTTTCTACTACTACTCGTAGTATTCATGATTCGAAACCAAGGAACCCTAAGTAAATGATGAAAATCAATTAAGAATTCTTATGACAACAACAAAAAATCCACACGTCAGTGAAATAAATATCATCCGTAATGAATACATTTAAATATTGAGTTACGCACCCATTATTTTACAGCTAGAAGAAGTATAAATGGAGCATACATGTATGGGAAAGCCTTTTTGGTGCTTGGATGATAGGCCCCCATTTGTTTGAAGGTCGAATTAACAGGCAAGCTTATGAACAATTTCTGTCAAGCAATTTAGTGTAATTATTGGAAGAAGTTATGTTACATTTAGGAATAGATGTGTATACAAAAAGACTGTCACGTGCTATACTACAAGCACAAAATATGTAAATGAAATGTTTCCAGGTCATTAACTAGCCCGTGGAGGTGTTATTCACTAGCCTGCTAAGTCTTCGGACATCACAGGGTTTGTTTCCTTTTATAGGTACCCATAAAAGAGCAAATATACAGTATATCTGTAACCACAAAAGAAGTTATAAAGGAACATGTTTGACAAAAACTTAGATTATAAGTATATATTCAGCGTGTTATTCATGCCGATTTATCATTATGGAAGCATGTTCAAAAACGTTTAAAAGTCAGTTACAATACTTTTAATTTTACCTAGTTTAATAGTCGTTTCCAGTCACGTAACAGTTCTTGTTTCTATACCTACTAAAATCAAGTTATTAATTTGTTTGGTTTTAAAATTAATTTATTGTGCCATATTCTACATATTTTATGAAATATGTTGCTGGGAAAGAAGGTATTGTAAATAAGATCTTTATGTTTATTTTTGGAAAAATTCTCTATAAAATCAAGCTTGACAAATGCAAAGCAACTTATTAAATGTGATCCAATCAGTTGCCAACTTCGGGGCAAATATCATGGCTCACTATACCGTATTCAAATAAAAAGCATAACATAGGCAAAATTATATCAAAAAACGACAATAGCTCAGTAATCGTCACTTTAAAAATAATAACGTTACATATTTTTGGTGCGAAATTTAGTAAATTATTCGAAAGTAAACCGATGTAGGGGAAGGTTGCCTTGAATGGACCAGTTTGCAGATTATTTGTTATTGAGGTAAAGTAAAAAAAGATAGGTTTAAGAAACGCAAACGAAACTTTATTATATTACGAAACTTTTGACAACAAACATTTTGGAAAAAAATTTTTTTTTTGAAAAACAAATTTTTCGTTGCCTACTTGCAAATGGACCAATTTAAGAAACCCATTGCCTTAAATGGACCAGCAGTACCTTAAATTGAACCATGAACAAAAATTAATGTTTAAATATATTTCATTACATTGTCATCAAGCATGAGGGACAGTTATAGATTTTGCGTTTAGGACTGACATTGGCACAGTCTGCATGTACTCAACATCGACACACCATACACCGGATCATGTCCCTTTGGTCTTCTGCCTCACAGAAGGTAGAAAACCACCGGTCCTCGTTTACTTTAGTTTTCTTTTGCGTTCTTAATTTCTTTGCTTGTTTATTTTGATCGGTTTTCTTGGAGACACCTTTTTGCTTTGTTTCTTTCTTCATCGTCAAATGATTTTTGTACGGAGAACTAGTAATTTCAACGGCCTGTTGTGGTTACCTTTGTAATGCTTGTTAAAGATTTCTTGGTTTTGGTATAGGAGATATTTCTTCAACTGAGATATTTAAATGGGTTTGCGACTTGCTCCCACTTCCTTCATTTTCAAATGAGCAAGCAAATCAAAAGAATTATTAACATTTTTACGATTAAAACCTTTTACTCTCGCTAATGATGTTTTTTCCGGCTGCCTCAAAGAAATAGAAGGGTGACGCTTTAAAAAGGAGTAATACCATTTTTTCCCAGCAATCCGTTTTTCGTTATTGAAATTATGCTGTAAATTATTCTTGGTTGCAATTTCGTAAGCAAGTTTTCTGACATCGTAGGGACTTAATCCGAACATGACTTCTTCTAATTTAAGAAGATGCCTTTCGAGTTCATCTTCTATTATATACAGGGTGTCCCACCGGGAACCAAATCGATCTATATATGGAAAACCACACATAGGAAGATTTTTAAAATTTGGGGGCGTGCGAAAGTCGATGGAGGCAACTCGGCTAAAATATTTTCAAGATGGCAGCACTTCCGGTTATACAGGAAGTAGATGTCAACTTTCTTATTTCAAATGGAACACCCTGTGTATTATTGCATTTTTGGAATCTACACAAGATTCTAGGCTAATTTTATGTATCACGTCCTATACCTAAGTCTAACTGTTTTTGACTTATTTAATTTTTTACGTGAAAAATGACGTTTGCAGCATCTAAAATAATTAATATTTTTTCCCATAAGGAAGCCCTTATTATTCAATTTGGACTAGAGTCCTTGTTGAGAAAGACCTACTGAAATAGTTTTTTTATAATATTTTGAAAACTTTTAGTACAGGGTGTTTAAAAAATATGATTAAAAATGAAATTGAAAAAAATGCCAAAAATCAATTTTTTCAAATGGAAACCCCCAATTTTTATAATTTTATTTAATTTAGCATTAAAAAATAGTGTAAGTTTGTGTAAGGTTATCTATGCAAAAAATTTTTAGTTTTCGAAATATTGCCAATTTAATATTTCTATTCGGAAATTTTGCTGCGTGAATTTTAAATTCAGTTTCTCTTAGTTGGCTTTGGCGGCATTGACAATCAAATGCTAAAGAAATGTATGACGCTGTCATTATTTGAGAAGTATTATTAATTATTATACCAGGGCGCTTAAATTACACAAACGAAGATTATTTAAACCTAATTATTATTTATGGAGAATGTAACAAAGTTATATCAAGAACATGTGACACATTTTCTATTCGATATCCGCAAAAACAGAAGCCATCACAATGTACCGTTAAACAAATTATAGAAAATTTCAAGAACTTTGGATCCGTCAAAGCAATGGTGCAAAGAAATAAACCTCTCGTTAATAATGAAAATATCGAAATTGCTATTTTGGGATATTTCGTCGCTAATCCAACAATGTCTGTAAGACAAGCTGCATTGGAGTCAGGATTATCAAAATCAACAGTTCACAGAATATTACGCAAACATAAATTTCGTCCATATGCATTTTCCATAGTCCACCATCTAAAAGAAACTGATTTTCCAAGACGAGTGGCGTTCTGTGAGTTTATTACAACTTGGGCGCAAGGAAACAATTTTTTTTTGGACAATATCATTTGGACAGACGAAGCGAAATTTACAAAAAACGGTGCATTTAATCGACATAATTCCCATTATTGGAGTGATTCGAATATACACGTGTTTAGAGAGCAGAATTTTCAAGATTCCTGGCAATTTAATGTTTATTGTGCGATAAGAAACGATGGCGTCGTGGCACTACACTTTTATCAAGAAAATTTAAATGGTAAGTTAGAAATTTTAGAATATTTCTAGGTAAAAATGTGCTTATTAACTTACAGGTGGAGGGCTACTTGAACATTTTACAGAATTTAGAAACCGACTATTTGGACAATTTGCCGCTCGCCGTTCGTAGAAACCTCTTTTACCAACATGATGGCGCACCTCCACATGGCAGCTACCTCATTGACAATTTTTTGCAAAATGCTTTTGTTGATCGATGGATAGCCAACAACGGTCCTTTCCTTTGGCCAGCCCGCTCCCCAGATCTTGCAGTGCTCGATTTTTTTATTTGGGGTACAATCAAAAATCGAGTGTATAACACTCCCATAACAACCATGGAAGATTGTATGCAGCGCGTGAGGCATGAATTTGCAAGTTTAACACCCGAGTCAATAAGGAAAGCGACTCATGAACAACTGTTGCTTAGATGCCAAAAGTGTCTGGAAGTTCAAGGACGTCAGTTTGAACATTTATTGAAAAAATAATTATGCTGTTCTCTTTAAATTAAACAATAATAATATTCTGTGAACTGTTGATTTTGATAATCCTGACTCCAATGCAGCTTGTCTTACAGACATTGTTGGATTAGCGACGAAATATCCCAAAATAGCAATTTCGATATTTTCATTATTAACGAGAGGTTTATTTCTTTGCACCATTGCTTTGACGGATCCAAAGTTCTTGAAATTTTCTATAATTTGTTTAACGGTACATTGTGATGGCTTCTGTTTTTGCGGATATCGAATAGAAAATGTGTCACATGTTCTTGATATAACTTTGTTACATTCTCCATAAATAATAATTAGGTTTAAATAATCTTCGTTTGTGTAATTTAAGCGCCCTGGTATAATAATTAATAATACTTCTCAAATAATGACAGCGTCATACATTTCTTTAGCATTTGATTGTCAATGCCGCCAAAGCCAACTAAGAGAAACTGAATTTAAAATTCACGCAGCAAAATTTCCGAATAGAAATATTAAATTGGCAATATTTCGAAAACTAAAAATTTTTTGCATAGATAACCTTACACAAACTTACACTATTTTTTAATGCTAAATTAAATAAAATTATAAAAATTGGGGGTTTCCATTTGAAAAAAATTGATTTTTGGCATTTTTTTCAATTTCATTTTTAATCATATTTTTTAAACACCCTGTACTAAAAGTTTTCAAAATATTATAAAAAAACTATTTCAGTAGGTCTTTCTCAACAAGGACTCTAGTCCAAATTGAATAATAAGGGCTTCCTTATGGGAAAAAATATTAATTATTTTAGATGCTGCAAACGTCATTTTTCACGTAAAAAATTAAATAAGTCAAAAACAGTTAGACTTAGGTATAGGACGTGATACATAAAATTAGCCTAGAATCTTGTGTAGATTCCAAAAATGCAATAATACACAGGGTGTTCCATTTGAAATAAGAAAGTTGACATCTACTTCCTGTATAACCGGAAGTGCCGCCATCTTGAAAATATTTTAGCCGAGTTGCCCCCATCGACTTTCGCACGCCCCCAAATTTTAAAAATTTTCCTATGTGTGGTTTTCCATATATAGATCGATTTGGTTCCCGGTGGGACACCCTGTATAGTTTCTTTTTTGGCACCATAATGTTTTCGTGAGCCACTTCAGTTTCACTGTCTTCTTCTTCGTTGCTGGTATCCTCTTCCTTGTTTTCGTTACTTTCTTCGTCGGCGACGACATGAAATTCTTCCAAATTATCTGCAGCCGCGAAATGGTGATCGCCAAAAACATGACGATCAATTGGCCAAATTTCGGCAGCTTTGAACGCATTTATAGCCGTTTCTACGCTTGCAGATTTAGCTTAGGCCTTTCCAAGTAGTCCGGATACTTGAAACATCGACACTTTTTTACCAGGATTTATCCGTAACCATGTTTCTACACTTTGTGTGTAATATGTTTCCATGGGTTTGAAAAAACCCACATCAAGTGGTTGTAATCTATGGGTCGTATCACCTGGCAATTGCAACATAATAACCCCATGTTCCCGTGCAAGAAGTATAGATTCTAAATTTTTACTGTGCGTGGTGTGACCATCTAACAATAAAAGTACTTTCTTTTCGATGGTGGGTTGTACAATTTTAATGAAATTGTCTAACCACTTGGTAAAAACATCTGTATTTATGTAGCCTCTTTCTGAAATGTCTACCATACTTCCGGAGGAGAACCATTGGCTAGTTCTGGAGCCATTCTTCCTCTTTTAAAAATTATCATTGGAGGAATGTATTGACCCGCGGCGCTTGCATAACAAACTATAGTCGTATTTACACCCCTTTCCCCGCTTGTTACTGCACCAATCTGCCTTTTTCCTTTCTAACCCAGAATTTTTTGCGACTTCTGAACATTCGAAAATCCACTTTCATCCACATTAAAGATGCGGGTAGCGTCAATAGAGTTTTCTGTGCATATTTTTTCAAGCAAATCAAAAAAATTATTAACATTTTTACGATTAAAACCTTTTACTCTCGCTAATGATGTTTTTTCCGGCTGCCTCAAAGAAATAGTAATACCATTTTTTCCCAGCAATCTGTTTTTCGTTATTGAAATTATGCTGTAAATTATTCTTGGTTGCAATTTCGTAAGCAAGTTTTCTGACATCGTAGGGACTTAATCCAAACATGACTTCTTCTAATTTAAGAAGATGCCTTTCGAGTTCATCTTCTATTTCTTTTGAAAGTGTACGTGCCTTACCAGATTTTTTTTAACTATATCTGGCACCTGAGGTTCTATTTTTGCGTATGCATAGTAGCTTTTGGAACGTTGTAAGTTCGAGCACTTTCATTTAGGCCGTACTGGCCTCTTCTGTAAGCGTTAACAGCTGAAATAAGCTCTTGTTGCGTCCATTGTTCATATTTTCCTCCCGTCCTTTAACAAACATTTAATTTATTAGAGATATATATTAAACATTCTTAAAATGGACCGGTTCATTTTAGGGATAGCAGTAGTGGTCCATTATAGGCTACTACTACATGAGAAGGTTTAAATAATTGTCGTTTAAGAGGGGCCTTTACCTACAAATAGAAACGTATGCAACTTATATTACTCGCGGGACGAGTCGACGCAAGGGGGTGTGAGTGGGTGGAGCTACACGTTATGAGGTTCCGATCCGAACGCTTCGGTTTTATTCATAGATAGAGGAATACTAAAGATGGGAAACATATGTATAAAGAATGAAAAACTTACGGAACTGCCCTCTTGCGGGTCTAGTCACGTATTACTTTCATATACTTATTCATATTTTGAAATATTTAATTATTATTTTTGGATGTGAACAAATTAAATGGGTTCATTTTCACTTCGCTTTAATGCACATCTTAAAGTCGGATGAAAATTAATACATTCAATTTGTTTAGAATAAAAGAATACTCTCTTTTTAATTTATTTTCAGCCATCACAATAGTACAACATTATTTCTCATTATAATGTACAATTGTAATGATAAATAGATCTAGAAAAAAATAATAAAAAAGAAATTCTTATAAAAAAACAATTTCAGAAATGATAAAGTTACTTTATTACAAATAATTGATCGATATACAAATACATACATGTGTATAACAAATAATAATATATAATAAATTATGTACATAATCAAGTATTCTTAATTTTTATGAAGAACTTCTTGTGTTTAATATATTATTTAGACTTATATGATTTTTTAGCCCAAGTACCATCAACAACTACAGTTAGAAGTGGAAACCCATCACTATCTAGCTCTCCTTTATATATAGCTTCAGCCTTCTCTGCTTCTGCAGCTTCCGCCATTTCTTCCACGGCATTTTCTTTTATTACTTCATGAACGTGCTATTGTATATCATAATACGTTCGCGAAGACATGGTAGGCATATTCATAATTGAAAAACGCTCTTCCATTTGAGTAAAACTTTGTCCCGTGCACAAGTTTCCAAAAACCTACAATGCACATTTTGAAGACAAGCGTTTGCGGTAGCTATTTAGCCATACTCAAAATATTTTAAGCATCTCCTTGAAAATGTTGACTTTTACACTAATATAGACATAAATAGCTTAGATTACTATAACAAAATCATTAGTTTATAGTTTTCCCGGGGGACACCTAACATTATTTTGAGTCTAATTTCTATGTACATTAAAACATATAAAGAGCAAATACTACAATAACACATAGACACCGTAATCATAACGACTTCCAGGTGATTACAAATTTTTAAATGTCTTACCACAGCTTCATTTATGCCCATATCTTTTGAGCTATCACGTTCAATGTTAGAAAAAAGTTTTTCAATTGCACCACATATGCTACATTTAAATACAAATTTACAATTTAATCCATTTCTCAATTCTTTTAAAAAGGTCATGTGAGTTGAATTGCATCCATATGACGATTCATGGCCGCCAAAACTTTTTAACTGCTGAATTATCGTTCCTGGTTTCTTTTTTTACAAGAAAATTACCTTCCTCGTGTTCATTTTCAGGTGGAAGCTTGTAACTGTAATAATTTGTAAATTTGTAAATAATGTCCAAAGTCTACAGTTTCGATTGTAATACGTACTTCCCATTACCTTGTGAGTTGCCTAAATAGATGTGTTCAGCGTTTCCAACATTAACCCCTTCAGGGGATGACAAATCAATGGAAGTTGCATCAGACCTAACAGCAAAAGCGTATGTATTAGACGCGGACTGTAAGAAAGGCAATCCAAAGCTACCGTGGGTTGAAAATTTTAATATACACATAAAATGAATCGTCAAATATTTAAATTCTGAAATCTACTCGCATATTGGTATTATGTACTTAGTTAAATTAAATCGAATTAACAAATATCAAAATAATGTAAATAAAATTGTAGACCAAAAATTACTTACCTCGTATTTTGATTTTTCATACGATTTGCATGCTTACTTCTTTGGATGGTTGATTTTTTATGATAATCCAATTTTCGCTTGCCCATAACTTATATTATTGTAGCGTTATTCGTTCGTTAATTTAAAAAAACAGAACACGCAATTATAGGAGTAACTATTTAATATCACTAATTAATGTTATTTACGTATATTTATATCCAATTCATTAAATAGACACATACATTTATTTCTACAATTTCTCTATACTGTCAGTCATGTCAATTTTAGTTTTATTGACAAACCTTGTCTCCATGACACCCATTCGCATTTCGTGACATTACACTCGAATATTATATGACATTTCTTTTTAATTACAAACTGTCACTCTGACTTGGAATAGCCGACCGATTCCGATAGATTTTCGTCTTCGCTAGGACTAGTAGAGATACCGTAATGTGGGGATAGACGACGCAAAAGCTTGGAAAAACGACGTGTAAAATGTGTGTGACGATGTTTACTGTTTAATGTTTTTTATCTTCAAAAATAATTACAGAAAGTTTTTTCTTCTTTTATGTCGTGCATCAAATGTGCAGCTGGCGCGGGGAGGTCGTTTTTTTCTTTTTTTGTATCAGCCTTAGTTAGTAGACATTCATAAAATTCATGCATTTTTGGGGTTATTTCTAAGACACATAACTTTTTTAAGAAAATAAATTAGTACAAAAACGGACCTTGCCATTATAAATTGATGCCTTTTGCATCACTAACCCAAATTTGAGATTCTAAAATTACAAAATGAGTTTAAAAAACGCGAAACGGCGATGCCTTAATTTTCGACAGGTAAACGCCCCTCTTAATGAAAACAAATGTTTTTGCAGGTATTGAAATATGGAAACATTGCTAACTAACTACAGTTTTTCATCGACTAAATAATAATTTAAATCCACTTATCGTTTCTGCATTATGTCATTAGCGGCGTAGCCAAAAAATAATAACCGCAACAACACAAACATTTATTGCGCCTAAGTGCCTGAACAACTATAACAGCGCCCTGTACAACTGACTCTTTTAGGTTTTAATGTTACTTAGCACCTTGTAAATAGATGGCGCAGTGATTACCTTTTGTAATTTTCGAGATATTACGATGGTCCATTTTAGGCGGAAGTCCAAATTTGGCAACCTTCCCCTACAGGATGTTCCATTTGAAAAAAATCACTTTTAGTCAAAAATCAAAAATTGTGTCAATCTAATGCGTCGTTTTCGAGAAATATAATTTCATATAAAACATTGAATTTTTTTAGAAAAGTGGTAATAAAGAATACAAAAATTTAATAACATTATTCCATTTAAAAAAGTATAACTATGGTCAGCCACCAAGCTATGGAACACTCTGTATAATACAAAATAATTTTAAAAAGTGCTCTTAATAGATGGCTATCATAGGAAAAAACTGCTTCGAAATATCTTTTCTCTTAAAGTCAGACACTGCTCTCCCCGCGGAGATAACTCACCCTGTATATTAACTTTAAGTTTTTATTTGTATTTTTTCTACTTTGGCGTACTTTTATCACTCTTTCCGTATTTATTTTCTTTTGTATTGTTAAATTTCTTTATTTAATTTTATTGTGACCTATTACATATACTTTTAAGTGTCTTCGTAATAAAGTATGTCAATATTTCGTTGCCCCTAGAATGGTTGGCGTGTTCTCTCTTTACCTGTAATAGACAAGGATGATTTAATACACAATTTATGATTTGGTGACAACCCAAAAGAAGAATTAAAATAATATATTAATATGCAATATATTATTTTAATCAAGTTGATATACAAGGTGCTCCAGTAGAAGAATGTAAAAGTCAAGAATGGTAAATTTTTATGCGAAATTCAAAAATAAAATCTAAAGAAAAAATTTTCATTAATAGTGGTAATTAGAAAGAATGAAGAATAACAATGTTTCCGTTTTAAACGAGATTTGGAAACAGAAATTATGCATGAAAAGCAATCCTTTTCATTTGCAAAGTTCACCTCTGACAAATATTCAAACATTATTAATAAAAACATTTTTTTCAACTGCAATGTATATCAGTATCTAGATCTTGAAATATATAAAATTCAATCTGAATACGCATTTATTTCTGTTAAAAAATCAAAGAAATGAGTCACGTATAAATTACCATTAAATTTCCAACCAATCCCTATCACACCTAAAACATTTCCACAAGCAATTACAGAAACTTTCGCCAAATTTCTAGACACATTCCGATAAATCAATTTTCTCATTTGAAATATTCACATACGTACACACCAGTATTTATACAAATATCCGATAGAGAGAGTTAACTCAATAACAAATAAATTCAATCATAATATAATTCTCTCATATACAGTGATAATATAATAATCATAATGGTATAGCAAAAGTAAATTGTAAATTCTACTTCGCGCGGGTTTTACGCTTAGGCTTTCTAAAGTAAAGTCTCTCTCTCTCTCTCTCCACTAACTCCTGTGGCTTCATAAATATACATTGGATGATTTCCTATCCTTTATTTCAGCCTTAAATTATAATATATTCAACACAATTTGACAATGGTAGGCAATTTTGCTACAACACTCTCTATACATACAAACACAGTGCTTCTTCTAAGTGTGCGACTCGTTTATCAGGTGGAAACTAACTGGTATATTTTCATCTAAGCGATATAAACCCTTTAATATACATTATATTTACATGTTGATTGCCGTGAAAATCCTTTAATATTAAATGCTAACACGGTTTAAGTAGGTAGGTACATTATTTCATAATCGAAAAGCAAATTGATTAACATGCAGAATTAAACAAAAATCTTTTAAAATGAATCTTAATGGAAAGATTTTTTTTATTTATTTCTTACTTTAATGTACAGGGTAAGTCATTAATAGTCGCTTCTTTGATTGCTCTTTTGTATTTTAAATAAATGAAAAAACAATTATTTAGTGGAAGATTCATGGTTTCTAGGGGCGGATATTTTAAAAATACTTTCAGCTCTGACGCACTTTGCGTTTCGCTGGCAATGCATTAAGCTTAATTTTTTTAAACGACTCACCCTATATATTTTTGGATTTGTAATAGTGTTTCAAATTACCAATTTAACTATTTTTTCTTATTTAAAAATTGAACCAAAAGTTCTGGAGTTATTAATTTTTTTTTTTTGGAAATTTTGACCAAAACACGTGTTCAGAAAAAAAAATATATTCGCATGGTGAAAACATTAATTTTAGTGGTGCGTGTAGTCAAGAAAATTCTGCATCATTTAGTATAAGTTGCACTCAACAATACCTAAAAAAAACTTTGTTTTCTTCAATGCCTACTTCTCGAAATTTTAACATATCGACAATTTCTCAATTTTTGTTGTTTACCAAAGAAGCGACCTTTCATAAAAAATGGTAAGTTAATCGTCAGAATTTTCATTATTATAACTCGCAAAACCTCACTTTGTCAGACCTGCAGACTTTCAGAATTGTTGGTCATTAAATGTGTGGAGGGCAATACTAGGTAGTTACATACTTGGACTTTATTTCTTTGATAGAAATGCAAACTGAGAAGAGTATCTTCGTTTCTATGAATGGATTTTCAAAACTCTTTAGAACATTTTTCTGAACGTTATTGGTCATTTGTGGTTTCAACGTGATGGAGCCCAAGCTCCTATAGTCATCATGTTCGTGAATATCTATATCAGAATCAACAATTTCAGAACAAGTGGATTAGGCGGGATGGTCCAGTACTATGGCCTATAAGGTCACAGGATTTGACAAAACTAGACTTCTTTTTGTGGGAACACGTAAAAGATCGAGTTTATGAAACGGTGCCTACTACAAGAAAACATGAAAATTAGAATCAGAGATGCGTTTACAAGAATCAGTCAAAACGTTTTACGGAACATCACTCAAGTATACATACACGAAAAAGTTCGTATATGAAAAAATCTATTAATGCACATCTACCCTAAGCTGGTATTGCGGACAACAATGTGCAGACAGCTGTTTCGACCTTACATTGGTCTCATCAGTGCACGAGCGTGTTGTTCACAATGACTTAAAAACTTAGATTACCTGATATAGTCAATTTACGTACCAAATGCCATGAGAGATTCTCAGCGGCATCTGTTGCCCAAGCGCGACATCGCAATGTAATGTTACCCCCCGTAGTGCATTCAATGAACACGCATAGGTGGCGTACCTATTACAATATAATGTAACAAAGTAGTTCTTGGAGAGTAAGCGCTCCCACACTATCAAATCACTCAAGTATACATACACGAAAAATTTCGTATATGAATAAATGTATGAATGCATACATTGGTCTCATCAGTGCACGAGCGTGTTGTTCACAATGCTCGTAGTTCTTTATTTGACCGCTGATTGCTCATATAGTGGTTATCTCAGAAATTACAAAAGATAGGTATAAGACATTGTAACAATATGAAAGAGAATAAAAAAAGAAAAAAAGTGCCATGATAAAATACAGGATATCCCGCTTAAAAAAGTTTTTTGTATGTGAAAATTTCCAGAAATAGGTTTTGAAAAAACAAAGTTTCTTGAGGTATTGTCGAGTGCAACTTATACCAAATGATGCACGATCTTTTTGGCTACACGCACTGCCAAAATTAAGTGTTTACTTTTAAAAACATAGCGAATATGATTTTTTTTCTAGACACGTGTTTTGGTCAAAAAATTCCAAAAAATAATGAATAACTCAAAAACTTTTGGATCAATTTTGAATTAGGAAAAACAGTAGAATATGCAATTTAAAACAGTACTAGAAAATCCAAAAATATATAGGTGTCATTTAAAAAAAATAAGCTTAATGCATTTCCGGTAAAACCGGAAGTGCATTATAGCTGAAAGTATTTTTAGCATATGCGCTCCAAGCAACTATAAATCTACCATTGTTTTTTCTCTTATTTAAAATACAAAGGAGGAATCGAGGAAGCGACTACTAATGACTCACCCTGTATGTTCCAAATTGTCCATTACAAACAACATCCACAGCCTCTCTACTTAGCTACAAACAGTAAACTGCTAACATTGTAAGATTATGTTTTCACCATACTCATCCCTAACATCGGCCATATTTTTCGGACAAACGTTGAGAATGAGAGAGAGAATGTAGAATTTACACTTTAAGCGAAATATTGCATGTTACACCGTGAAATAGGTACTTATATCAAGTCCATTCCTAAAGTTTTGTAATTGTCTGTCTTTTTGTTTCCCAAAATAATGTCAAAAACTTCTACCATAGACACCCATGCAGCAGCTTTTAAAAATTTCTATTATTTACTATTTATTATACGTTGCTCCAAAAATCACCTTCTTATAGATTTCCTTCTGTGGTCACTTCTGTGCAATATATTGGTTTTTCCAGTCACGACTATACCAAAGTAATATGAATCAACACTATTTGATGATTGTAACTTGAATGTCAGCAAACATTATATCTAGAAGAGTAGATCATATTGGAGATAATATATTAACTCAATTGTTTAAAAAAATCTACACTTAGAGTGGTGCACCATTGACTCTGAATGGCTCAACACATGTTGCAGAGTCTGCTTAGATATTACTTGTCATTCGAGGGATAGGAAAATTAATTGGTCCAATGAGAAAGTGAAAGTCGCAAAATTAAATTAGTTGCTTTGCACACAAAACAGATTGAGACATTAGCAGCTGCTTCTTCGATGGCTCCTTTGTGTTTTAAATAATATAAAAAAATTTTGTGAAAGATTCATAGTTGCTTGGGGTGCATATTCTGAAAATACTTTAACTTCTGACGCACCAGAATGCGTGAAATCTATTTTTTCTAAATGACACCCAAGATATTTTTTTTGGATTTTATAGTACTGTTATAAATTGCCTATTCAACTGCTTTTTCTTTTTCAAAATTGAGTTATCTGTTTTTGTTTGAAAATTTTCGAGCAAAACACTAAGGGAATAATGCTTTGATTCGTGCTGATTAAACTTATGTCGACAATGAACAGGTTTGGTAAGATAAAATGTTCAACAACTAACAATTACATGTGTGTATACAATTATTGTTGGAAATATACTGATTCTTTCTTCCTCTTTTAGGCTCATGCATCAATTACGGCCATTCATGTTGGGGAGGTAAGTAATACTAAAGAGACAATAGTAAAAGAACAAAATTGATCCAGAAATAATCTGAGCAATTATTATTAATTAACAAAGACTGCATGAATAGAATATGCATAAACAGTATTAAATCCTTCTCTTTAATAAATTCTAATAAGTCAATCTCTCGTTACGTAGCACATGGTAAAAGAAGCGACGCCACATCCAAAAATACTGAAGAAAGAGAAGACGTTTCTTCAAACAGTGTCCCAATAGACACCAGGTGGTTCCTCGCCAGATTATCGCCAGCAGTTGCTTTTAAATTGTTCAAAAATCAACAGAGCCAAAGGGACTTCGTGGGACAGCCCATGAAAGAATCCGAAACCGGTGAAGCTGTATCTATGAAGCGGTTAGTAATTTTACTGTTATTAGCGTGGTTTATACAAAGTCTTTCGTTGTATCAACGTTAAAATTAACACTTATATTACTCCTTTCTAACTCATGTTTAGAATATTAGTTGCGGAAAACTCACCCATTTAAAAATAGGAAGTTCTTAATATATCTGAAAAGACCCATCCCAATCCAACCCTTTCAAAATTTATTGACCACAGCAATTAAAGATACCATAATCAGATGAGAACGTACTTCCACAAACTACAGTCCCCAAGAGGAATTCTTGGAAGCAGCTATAATAGTAATAAATACCTCACACTCTTAAGCGACCATAAAAACAAACCACTGGTCACCAACTCTCCTGGAAAATTATAACATAAGACACTAATAAAGTTATTGCATCAAAGTCTTCTCTGAAATTATAACAAAAAATATCTGGGTCGCTTACAGGTTCCTTAACTACCAATTGAAAGAAATCTCCAATTGAGAAGGCGGCACTACAAATAAAACATAAATTACTTAAAATGGAATATTTTCGGCAATTTTTAATAAATTACAAACAACATTGGTCCTAGCACTTGCGGAATCCTTATAACCCAAACTGGGTTACATATACAAATTAATATTTTATTTCCTCATTCCTGTTATCGTTCTAGTAATCAACCCGACGATGAAATAGTGGATTATCAAGATTTAGCCCCCGTAATGGACGCCTACTATTCTGAAGCTTTACATTCCAAACCTTTGAATGATAAATTCAGACTCTTAAACTTCCTGGTAAGTACTGAATATCTGCGTAATTTGTGATAAGAATATGTAGCATTTTTAAATTAAAAATCAAATCTATATAGTTGTTTCGACAGTGGTGTGATCATCATCAGAATTACATATATATTTATTATTATTATTTTGCATGAAATTAATCGTAATTTAGTTATTTATTGCCTTTTTGTTTTCAGAAATCACAAAAACTGAACTAAGGAGGTCATGCTTAATGAAAGGAAGTAGAATAGATCTTCTTCTCGAAGAAAAACGTCTATTTCCACCAATCAAAGCGACTTTGTTTTACTGTTGAATTGTTTTGTTATATTTCTTTTATTTCGTTGTTCTTTTTATTTATTTATTTCATTTGGAATTCGGAAATTGTGATATTTCGGCTGGAGATGACAATTTCTGGTGACAGAAGCGAAATTATAAAAATTACAATCCTGTATACACTAAATACACATCTGATTCTATATATTTATTGTATAATTGATACTTAAGTACATAATATAAGTGTAAACTTTATTATATAATGTGTAAAAAAAAATAAAAGACTGTGAAAAAGAAATCGCTTTGTTACAATAAAAAAAAGTTTCATTAAAATTAGGTATAAAAAGTGTTTTATTTATTATTAATTTCTTAAATCGAGAACAAACATGTAAATAATAGCTTTAAAATTTATTTAAAATTAGTATTCCTGCCAGTAAGTTAGATCGACTGTAGGTATGGCAAAACTTTGACAGTCCAGCAATTCGTTTCTGCAAAGAAAAGGATATTTTTTATAAAATCTCCAAATACTAATTACTAATACAATTAAAACATCATAAATGCATGCATAAAATTGATGCATACTCTGCTCTGGAGCCCGGCATTCCAGCTTACCAACGCACGGACACGTGTTTCGATCTTCATAGAACTCTTCAGCGTGCGAACGTGGTTTGCTGAAATGCCAAATGATCTCCAAACCTCCCGCAATATCATCCACTTGAATGACCAGTGCCTGTGAGCAAATCTCGGCGACCTCTACCATGCAAAAGCAACGCGTCATGGAAATATGCTCTATCGATAACTAAGTTATCATATTTTAGATCACTGCAGATATATGTGTGCATCAAAATATCTCGTCAACAGGTGGCGTACCGATATTCATATGCAAGAGATCTGTGAAGATCGAAACACGTGTCGATAGTTTATATATGTATGTATTATTTTCTTATCTGTTGGAGATTTTTCCACGTACTCTTTTATCGTTGGATTAAAACTTTGTTTAAAAAATACAGTATTATACTGAAACTAAGTAAAGTAAGTCCTAATGCTTTAGTGAATATTTCTTGTTGTAATGTAGTAAAAGCTGAAGTTAATTCCGATGCTTTTGTATACAGGGTGAGTCATTTTTGCGGGGAATGCAGATTGTGACTTTATAAGAAATGTGAATGATTTTCAAATAGAACACGCTGTATATGGGTTCATTTTTACTTACTAAATTTCGCACCAAAAACATATAAGAAGGTATTATCTTAAAAATTACCATTACCAGCGAAGCTACTGTCGTTTTTTGATATAATTTTGGCAACTTAACGATTTTGATTTTCATCCTGTGTTTTTCTACTAAAGAAATGTCAGAGACATTATTTAGTGGTCCAAGACCTTTACCAGCAGCGTTACCCTGACAGAAAATGTCTCAGAACAGATGCCTTTAGAAGAGTAATGAATACATTCATTACTACTGGTAGTATCCAGTTTTCTGTAAATTCAATTAGTAATGCAATAAAATGAAATATGCTTGTATTAGGGCCCGTTTATTATGAACAACGCTACCAAAAATTGTGTCCATCTAATACGTTGTTTTCGAGAAATATAATTTTATAAAAACATTGAACGTTTCAGAAAAATGGGAATAAGTTGAAAACCTTAAATTTTGGACCTATACTGTCTTAACACTTTTTGACTAAGAATTCTACGGGGAATACAAAAGTGTAATAATACACATGGTGTTCCATTTAAAAACTTATAACAATGGTCAGCCACCAAGTAATGGAACACTCTGTATAATACAAAATAATTTCAAAAGGTAAGTGAAAAAAACCGCTCTTTTCTCATAAAGTCACAATTTGCCTTTCCCGCGGAAATGAGTCACCCTGCCTGTACAATCCCACCAAGTGGCAGATTCATGGTTGCTTGGGGTACATATTCAAAAAATAACTTTAAGCTCTGACGCACTTTCGGGTTCACAGGAATTGCATGAATCTTTTTCTTTTTTAGTGAAGCACCCTATATATTTTTGGATTTTCAAATACTGTTTTAAATTGCCTGTTCAACTAATTTTATTTTTTAATATTCAGCCAATTTTTTTTGAGTAATTAAATTTTTTCTTTTTTGGAAATTTTTAGCCGAAGAAAATCATTTTTGCATTGTTTTTAGGAGTAAGAAGAAGTAGGGTGCAACATGTGCGTGAAGTGAACATTTTTTACACTCCAGGCTTTTGTAAAACTATTAGCTTCACGTACTTGTATTGCAGTACACTATTTTTTCATCTCAGAAGTATTTCAAGAGTGGCACTGAAGTTTCTTAGCATCAATCATAAAACCACCTAAATCTGCTTGGAAAAGGTCGCAAGTCGAAAACTATTTTTTTAATAGTGTATCTGATTTATTTATGTTCTTTATCTCGTTAAAACTTTAATAGACATCACAATTTGGGACTTTTCGAAATAATCAATTCATTTATTTCAAGGCCATGTTTTAATAATCTAGTCTTTGTTTACAAAAACAACAAGAATTTTTATAACCAACTTACCCATAAACTCCAGGTTTTTTGAAAGCATTACGCGCTTGCCTGACCAGCATGATATGATCTGAATTATCACATATTATCCTTGCCATCGAAGCGGATTTTAATTCTTCTAATTGTTCTACAACAATAAAAACACAAAACAACTTAATTTTTTTTAAATAGTTTCGTATGGTTAAATATTTAATTTCCATAATTGATAGTAATATTTACATAATATTACAAAACAAAAACAATTATTCATTTATTTTCATAAGAAGTTTTCAGTTTAAAAAAACAAAACTAAATACGTATTTCGGCAACTATGTTGTCATCTTCAGTAGCACTGATTAAAATGTATAGACAGACAACGCGGCTTTTAATCAGTGCTACTGAAGATGACAACATAGTTGCCGAAATACGTATTTATTTTTTTGTGCTGTAGTAAAGGTGTTTTTTTTTGTGTTTTTGTTTATTATCAAGCCACAGACTAAAATTTTCTTAAGTTTTCAGTTATATACCTAAAGTGAAGAAACCAGGGTTAATGTTCGGATCGTTTTCGAAAAAGTATCTGTCTCCTTTCTTCAACCTTGAAAATTGATCGGCTACGATATCTTTAAATGTGGGACCCAATATACTTCCTGGTTCTTTAGGTTCCAGAAGACCACCTACCCATAAATCTATATCATCGACTGATTCATAAAGATGCGCCAGTTTCGTTCCAATCTAAACAATTAATATGATATGCAATACTCCTATTTACGTAATAACCTTGAATACAGCAGTGGTGGCTTTTTTGATGAATCAAGTGAAGCACTGATTCACCTTGAATTTCTGTTCAATTAGTGAATATTTTATTCTATGTTTCTAAAATTTTTCTTTTAGAAAATAAATTTAAAGTATTATTTATAGTAATGTCACAATAAGAAACTATTATTAACGTTATTGAATTCACGAGCCACTGGTATACAGAGTGATTCATGTTGCACGTTCATTGGAATACATTTGATCTTGCGGTATATTAATTATCAATACGAATTTTGGTAGCCGGTTATTAGCGAGTTTAAATATATTCAAAATGGTGGGTCTACCGGATATAGGTACCGGAAATTGCAATTATGACTGTCGAAGTTTATTGCAAAAACTTTTAACAAAGATAATATTTTGAGTTATTATACATATTTTTACTATGTATAATATGCCTATACTGCGAGTTTTCAAAGTTCACAAACGAAAAATGTGTTTTTCTCAAATGACATCTACCGTTTCTATTGCCAAAAAAAAACAATTTAAAATTATATTTTATGATTAACTTCATTATGATTGTGTATGCATATCAGATTATATTTTGAGTTGTTGACATGTTTTGACATAAATATTAATGTTTTTTCCTCCACGGTAGTGGAATTTTGATTAATTCTTAGGGATGAAATAAAAAAATATCTATTTTGAATTGTTTATAAGTTATTAGTTATTTAATCGACCATTGCAATACTATTTTTTTGTAAAATAACTGCTAAGAATCCTTAGTATTTCTAAGTTTCAAAGTGACGCAATATGCACTGTTGAGTTTACCGACCACGTGTTTTACATGCCTTTCCTAAGACAAACGAGGTGGCAGAAATACCCTGAGATCACACCATTTCCTCGTTCCGCTTATAGCTGCATCTATCATCAACTGGATATTATCCTCCGTCTCAGAAGACATCAAGATCGATGTGTTGTTTGTAAAACAAACCGAATAACCAGTCTTTATAGATGTGTAGATAATGTAGATCATTGATATATAATAGAAATGTTACAGGACCCAACGATAACCTCTGCGGTACTCCAAGGCCCAGAATCTTTCTCACAGATATCTTACCGTTTATATTTACGTATATGCGTCTGTTTTTCATAAATGAGGTAATCAATCCAATTATGTTCCCACGAATGGCCAACGCAAAAATTTTGTTGCTCACAAATTCTGCACTAACGGTCTCAATGTCCCGCGAAAGATCGAAGAACAATCCAGTAACGTATTTTCCTTGATCCAATTCTCTGTTGACATGCTGTAAAAATAAACTTAAAGATAGCCCCTTCTATGGAATGATTTTCCCTACATCTATGTTGGTTCGGGTGAAGTATTTTAAAATTATTTTTATATTGACAATAATTTTCTCTATTATTGAAGGAAACGTGCTGAAAATTGAGATCAGTCTATAATTTTCCATATTTTCTTCACATCCACCTTTATGCTTTGGCATAACAGGGCTAATTATAAAACATTCGGAAATTATCCTTTCTCGACCAACAGATCAACTAAATATGTTAGAGGTTTTACAACTTCTGGACAAACCTTTTACTTTGTTATACGTAATATAAGGAAGTATTGTGATGACGAAAATTTTCGACCTCGAGATTTTTGCAGATGTCAACGTTTTGAAGTCCCCTGATACCAAAAAAGTGATTTTTAAAAAATGTCTGTGTGTCTGTGTGTCTATCTGTATGTGACCACGATAGCGGTCAAATCGCTCTAGATATCTATTCCAAATTTTGTATTTACGTATATAATCTCCCTCTTGAGATCTGATTAGTTTTTCAGTAAAATCGGTAGACCGGAAGTAGTACTGCCCTGATAAGCAAGAACGACGTATCTACACACGCGCAGTTTTGAGTAAATGAAGTTTTTACATTATTTGTATTATTTTTGTTTTTTTTATTGTTTTTTTAAAACTTACCGAGGCCATGTATAATATTATCTGTGATTTATGTAAGTAGATTTTTTAATACTATAGTAACCTTAAACAAAACAAAAAATGCACTTACGACATTTTGCGTTATCTTATGTAGTCATAGTAGAAAGAAAAGTCGTATCTTCAAAATAACTTTTTATTTATAACAGAAATAACAAAAAGTGATTAAAATACAAGTGTCAACATTTACACTATTTTTAGGTAAGTATAACATCTACTAATCTGAGTCATCTTCCACAAGCTCAGATTCAGTCAAATTTTTCCAAAATTCTAAACGGTTATCTGGTACAATTCCTGTAAGTTTTTGTAACAAATTTTTTTTTCTTTGTTGTGAAATACCTCTTACAACTCTTCTAGCTGTTGGAGGTGATAAGATGCCTTTTTCATATTTTGACAGAACAAAATGAACTTCTTTAAATGCGGAATTAAATGTTGTTTTAAAATACATACATCTACAGCCTCTTTTAAATTCAATACATACCATATCTTGAAGGTATGGTCTGGGAACAATTTTGTTTAATTTGTACTGAGATGTAAAATCTGTTATATTATAAAAATTTTCAATTTTCATTTCAAATACGTTAACTTTCTTTGAATTTGCAGATTGGACGCAATTTTTAAAATCTTCAAAGTCGTACACTTTCTTTTTTCTTTTTAATGCTAATTCCACTTGGTGATGAAAGGCATCACTTGACATAAATGTATGTCCAGACTGAAAGTACTTAATGTTTAGTGTCTTTAAATTTACAAGATTTGAGTTAATGATGTAAATAAAAAATGAGAATAGTGCCCAGTTTTTATTCTGAGCGGTGCAGTTATCTAACCATATTGTCACAGATTCCAGATCTCTTACACACAATAGAAAATTAAAAAACGTTGATATAATATCGTCTTTACTCCTTCCAGCGATTCCCTCATGCCAGATAAATGAAAATGGCTTTTCAGATGACTTTCCAAGACGAACAAATGACTCATTGAAAGCGATTATCCGTGGTACAAATATAATTTCCTTGAACATATCGCAGCGAGGCAACATGATGACCTGACAGTAATAAAAATTATGTTACAATAATTATTATTTCATCTCGAACAAGCGTACAATTTACCTTTTGAAGATCGGCTGAAAAATACTGGCCATCTTTCTTTTCACAGTCCTGCTGGTATTCTGCTCGAGCTGCTATATACTTGTCATGGTGATTTTGCCATGACTGACATTCCTCGCAATCCAGTTCAGTATTTTCTTTGGTGTGGCCAGTAGATTTGCTGTGTAGAATAAAAGATTCGCAAAGTGAACATTCTTCGTTTCCTAAAGTGGCAAAAGAAATCTTTTTCTTAGCCACAACTCTTCTGTATAGTTCGTAAGAAATGTTTACCGAGTACTTTGATTTAAAATTTTCAAACATTCCTTTGATCGTGACATCACTGGGAAGGTAACGTGTTAACGGAGCGTGCTCTCGTCTGTAATGGGAGATTGTCGGCCTGTAAGATTCTATGTGGTCTTCTATAAGTTTTTCATCAAATCGATTTTGCTTGCTTTTTCTTCCGCGATTATCTACTTTGGGCATTATTAGAGCCGCCTCTAAAGTCAACACATTTCTTAGAACTCTATCATTTCGTAACTCGTAACCCAAAGTCGCCAAATAAAATGGTTTGCAAACTTGAAATTTTAGGCCATGTTCATTTGTTAAAAACCGTTTCAGAGACTGGTTTCTTCTTGATACTTCAGCTGCTGCTAATGTTCGTCTTTTGACAACTTCTTTAGTAGTACTGTGCAGCACAAACGTTTTTCTTTCATTTTGAGTCATTGCCCAGTATTGGGTGTTAATGTGTTCTTGTCTTTGCTTGCTAATATTTCGGCTACATTGTTTTTTACACTTGTCTCCACAACCAGTTTTAACTCCATGTTCTAAAATGATTTTGTTTATCTTGGCTTGTTTTCTTGCAGCTAAAGATGTTTCATATCTCTTTCGTTTTCTAATAGTTCCTTGTTTTGTCAAAGACATCGTACTAACATGGTCTTGAGCAGTTGTAACTGCTGGTGACATATTTTCAAAATCACTTTCATCCGAGGTTTCGCTGTCAACTCTAGCGGGAAGGTAGTCGATGTCTTTAACGGAATCGTCGTCATCTTCAGAAAATTCATTTTCTGTATTATTATAGATGTCGCAATCAATATTGTTACAGTTGTTAGACTGAAAACCACTTGTACAAGGTTGCGGTTCAATCTCCGGTTCAATATTTTGAAGTTCATGATAGGTTTTTTCAAATGAATAGTCATTATTAGTTAACTCGCAGTTACTGCCTTCATTAACATGCTTAGATTTGGTATTGTTTAAAGCAAGCTCTAAAATTCTTTTTGCTCTGCTATTCATTTTATAAGTTGTCATCCACTATCACCAACAACAAACTAATAAAAAAGAACAGCTTAGACGATGAAATACACAAATAGATTTCAAAACTTACCGCAATTTTCACACTTGTTTAGCAACTAATTTTGTGGTTTATACCTTATACTTCAAAGTAAAATGAAAGGACAAAACACTAATACTGTTGTAATAGGTGTAACCTTCGATCATATATATATATGGATGCGTAATGCAACGAGTTGGTGAGACACATCTGATGTTCCAAATAATTGAAGAAAGATAAATATACACAAATGCATTAGTCTGTGAGAAATAGATACAAAATTTGCACAAGTTTGCCCTGCGCATGATCAACGGCCAACGCTTTTGGCAGTTTCTGATGTTTTTGTTCTCGTGTTTGTGAAAACAAGGTGAAAACGGAAAAATGAAATTTTGTTACGTTTGTAAAAATAAAGTTAATACACACTCGTACCATCAGTAAGTAGATGCTTGTCATAAAATTTTATCTATTTACTATTAAAAACATTTACAGGTTTCCTACAGAGCCAGACAGCCGAAAGCAATGGTTGAAAGCATGCCGACTTAAAGAAAATGATATTTTCAAATATACGCAGATTTGTAGCAAACATTTTGCTGCAACATGTTTTGCAGAGACTCTATTTGGACGTGCAAGATTAATCAAAGGAAGCATTCCTACATTGCATCTGCCAAAATCAACTATAAAAAGGTAGGTTAAAATCTTGTGCAAAGAGCACATTATTTCTAATTTACATTGTAGTGGAATTGTTTATACATCAATTCCTAATGAAAGGTGCACATCAGCTGCAACAAATGTGGAAGTTACTACATGCTCCATGAGTCATTGGAACTCCACAAACGTAACCAGATCGACTCCAAATAATGCAGATTACATCCCCTCTGTGAGTGCTCCATCTGTTAACACCGACACACCTAGAGGAAATGTTAGCCCTTTGAGAGTACCAATTACCGAACCTTACACAGTTGGCAAGTATTGTTGATTGGTAATGGAAATGGTATATTAAAATAAGGCTTCACTTTTTAAGCAAAAATGTTTCAACGCCCAAAGAAAATATTCGTAAAAAACTCACCAAGTTAATTTTGTTTAAAAATCAATAAACAATAATTGTAGAAAATAGTGTGGTTTTATTTTACATATTTAACAATAGTAAATGATAATTATATATATTTAAATTAATTTGTTAATAGTACGTATACTAGTATTTAGCGGGCATATTAGGGTACATGTAATGGTATGTGCAATAGTTCAACGCAAATGTTTTTATTTTTTTAGATTTGGAGCATCGCTTTTGCAAACAGTTTGAGTGTCACTGCTTACACTTTTCACAAGGAAACATTTTAATAATCACTCGCTACGTACATGCGCCTGCGCAGAATGCAACATTCCGGTAGATATTCTGTCGCTTTTTTTGGAACACGAGCTAGGCAAGGTATTAGGTATCCATGTAAATATATATGATCGAAGGGTGTAACGTACACCAGCCATCTGTCAGTTACTATTATTTTTAGGTTATGTTACGTAGACATTTTGTCGTATCTGCAGCGTCCTATGCAACAACGACTAGTCTCTGCTAAGAAAAAATGTCGTATCTCACAAGACATTTTGTGAATACGACATTTTGCTTTAGTGCGTGTGGCTTACGACTTATTTTGTTAGGAGCATGGGCTTTTTTGCACTTACGACACAATTTACTAGGGCTTTATTAACCTCTAGTGTGCACAAACGATGTTCAAACTTGGCTGAAAAGATAGAGAAATATACTGTTGTGTCCGTAGATACGACAACTCAATTTTGATAAAAATGTCAGATACGACTTTTTTGCTTAGTAGGGCAGAGTAGTTTACTTCAGTGAAAAAATATATAATAATTGACGAAATATTTTGCAAATATTTCGTCAATTACTAAGTTTAAACAAATTTATAAAGAATTCAAATGTACTCAAAATCAAACTAGAGACAAATTGTCTTAAAAAAGTGTTTTGAAATTCCTACCGGAAGTAGGTCTTCTACTCTTATTGAAAATCAGTTTTTTGCGAATATCTCGCAAGTCATGTTTTCTAGGCAGGTACATTACGAGTATAAAAGTATTTAAATGATAACTTTAAATATCTTTTATATAAAAAAAAATTCAAAATTCGGACCGGAAGTACCACTTTTACTCTTACCGAATAGCGATTTTTTGCAAATATGTCGTAAATTATGCATTCTATATATATTTATTAAGAGTACAAAAGTATTTAGAGTTGTATTTGCAATATTTTTTGTATACATGAAATTTTAAAATTCGGGCGGGAAGTAGCACTTTTACTCTTAGCGAGTAGCACTTTTATTCGAATATCTTGCAAAGTATGCATTCTATAGCGATTTATTAAGAGAATGAAAGTACTTAGAATAGGATTTTGAATAATTTTTTTATAAAAAAA
This sequence comes from Amphimallon solstitiale, assembly GCA_963170755.1. Classification (NCBI taxonomy): domain Eukaryota; kingdom Metazoa; phylum Arthropoda; class Insecta; order Coleoptera; family Scarabaeidae; genus Amphimallon; species Amphimallon solstitiale. The sequence continues at coordinate 46,612,371 of OY720682.1, forward strand.
ATCTTAAAATTGTATAGTTTGAAACGCTCATACGTATAAGAAACTCGTGTGGTGGCAACACCTCATTTTTTTTATGATTTGGTGTTAATACAATCAAATCCACATGACTGTTTATTTTTTGACATCATAATGATATTTTTCATGTCCTCTTCTGTTATGAATGTAAAAAACATACTGTACGGCAGTAAATTAGACGCTGTACAATTGTCTTACAATTTACCTTCAAAATAACTACTCAATTTCTGTTCAGCAACTGTTACAAAATAGTCCACAAACCTATTTGGTATAGCATGCAGCACCTCCATTTAGCTCATCTCCGTTTTCATCTAATAACACTGGCCAACAAATTTCAACTTTTGATTTTGCCATCAAATAATTTATACGAATTTCAATAGAAAACATATAAACATTTATTTTAATAAAAGGTAGAACGTAAAGTTAGCTCGATATTTTATTGTATTACAATGAAAAGGTTTTTTAGATTAGATCATAATTTAATGTATATTGCAAATTATTATAATTAGAAATGTAAAGTAATATTGCTCTGTCTCTTATAAACAACATCTACAGCATCTCTTCTTAACGTCCAACAGTAATCTGCTAACATAATAGGATTCCATTTCCCCTGATACCGTTTTTCCATTCCCACGATGTCTTGGTGGAAGCGCTCACCGTGTTCATCGCTAACGTCGCCCATATTTTCCGGAAAAAAATCCAAGTGAGAATGTAGAATGTGCACTTTAAGGGACATTTTACAGCCAGCAGCGTGAAATGCTTGTATCATATCCATTACTAAAGTTTTATAGTTGTCAGCTTTTTTGTTTCCCAAGAAATTCGTGAAAACTTGTACCATGGAGCGCCAAGCTGTTTTTTCCTTCGCTGTTAATTTGGTTTCAAAGATTTCATCATTTACTATTTCTCGTATCTGAGGTCCAACAAAAATACCTTCTTTCAGTTTTCCTTCTGTTATTTTTGGAAACTTTTCACGAAGGTATCTAAAACCGTCACCTTCGCGGTCCACTGCCTTTACAAAATTTTTCATGAGCCCAACTTTCACGTGGAGAGGTGGTATTATGATCTTTTCTTTTTCTACTAGAGGCTGATGTTGTACATTGTCTTTTCCTGGTATAAACTGTTGTCGTAGTGGCCACTCTTGCTTATGGTAATGTTTTTCCCTGTCACGACTGTCCCAAAGACATAAGAAGCAACAGTATTTGGTGTAACCAGATTGCATATACCCAAAATAATTGCAATTACTTTAAAATCTGCACAAATATTCCAGGAATAGTCTTTGTACTTTATCTTTTCTAATAAAATTTTCAGATTTTCGTAAGTTTCTTTCATAGAAACAGCATAACCTATCGGAATATCAGGATAATGGTTTCCATTATGCAACAAAACTGCTTTTAGGCTGGTCTTTGATGAGTCTATGAATAATCTCCAAGAACTGGGATCATGATGTATTCCAAAAGCTTCAGAAAGTTTATAAATATTATTGCAGTAGGCCAGATTACCGGCCATACTATAAAAATCAACAATATTTTCATGTCTGCTGCGAAAAATACTTATTCTTGTGTCCTTTGTTAAGAGATTCCATTGCTGTAGTCGCGACCCAAGAAGTTCTGCTTGTGATTTTGATAAATTCAAATCCCGCACCAAGTCATTTAATTCAAACTGAGTAATTAAATGTGGTTCGTTTGATGTAGATGGAATAAAATCAGGGTCACTTGATTTTTCATTACCTTCAAAGCTAGTGTCGCTATCGGTAGCTATTGTACTCTCCTCGCTTTCTTTGTGAATTGGCGGTCGTGGAACAGGATGCTGTTCATCATGGGGTCGAGGTTTCTGAGCTGACTCAGTTTCCACATAATTATATTTTCTTTTCTTACCGGTGTTAAGTCCTGCAGTTTTGTTAAGGCAAAAATAGCAATCTTCAAGATGATTCTTTTGTTCTTTCCATCGCATAGGAATGGCGAACGGTAAAGAATGTCGTTGTCCACATAACCAATCTCGCAAATATCTGCTGCATGTAGTACATATTACATGTGGAACCCACTGTTTGTCCTGATTTTTGACGGTCATGTCGAAGTAAAGTTCATAGGCCCGGCAAATGTTCAGACTTAACTTTTCACTCTGGCCTAGTGGGGTAAATTTACCACATACGTAACAAAAGTTATTTGGATTACTTCTACACGAACGAGGCATGACCGTGTCTTTAAAGATGTAACTAAATTATCTCAATTTTTAATTTCGTTATTAAAAATTCTCATTCACGGCTTTATGCTGTGCTAGCGCTAGTGGTATTTCAGTCAAAGATGTATCTCTTATATAGTATGTATCTGCTTATCCCCTCCCTAAGTCCTATCAACCAACCAGATTAAAGCATAACACTGCAAACTTGAACATTCTTGAGGGAACGAGTCAAGTCACGTCTGCAACAAGTCTCGACCTGCATTTTCTCTGTAACCAGAGCTAAGCCAATACTGCCGCTTTTCGAATCATTTTTACTTTATATATGCTGTTCAATTTCATTAGTTACTAACTTAGGGTAAAAACCTTGTTGGCCAGTGTAATGCAAAAATATTGCGATTCTTCAATTTGCCTATTTGTTCGTTTATGTTTCCAAATTTCCTTGCTTTTATTGCTAGTAGAATTCAGTCTATTATATAAATAATCTTTTTTTGCTGCTCCAATTCTACCCCAATGACATAATTTCAAATTCAAATATGAATTCGAATTGTGTCTTTTTATTTTAAAAAAACAAAGATTGTGTCTGTTTGCGGTATTTCCGGTAGTGCCAACATTTTTTTTCTATATATCTTTCTTAGATTTGCGGCAGTAGATAATAGGCAACTATGAATCAAATATTATCTAATGAAGGTGCAACATGAATCACACTATATACAAGATTATTCCGAAATTAAAGGTATTAGTTTATTTTTTTCTATACTGTTAACAAATTAGTATACTAATAAAGTTTATTCGTTTAAAATTAGGTTTGTATAAATTGGTTTTATAAAAATCTTTTAATTACAAAAATAAGGAATTACTTCAGAAAAGGGAATGAAAAGTGTCTTAAAATAGAGTACCCTACAACCCAGACAGCACACCACATCTCAAAGACGTCGTGTTTATGTCCATACTACGCCTGAATGTCTGAAGACCTAAAAACGACATCTTTAATACATCTTTCAAAAGACATCTTAAAGTTTACTCAAATGGATGTCTTTAAGACGTTTTTCTAACGCCTTTACCAATCTTCCTGACATTATAGAAAAAATGCAATCAAAACTTCATAAAATATGTCTCCTACCTATTTTCTTATCTAATAAATATATTTTTTGTAAAATTAACTATTTAAATTTTAATTAATACCAAAGCCGAATAAATATTATATAAATCGATTTCTATTAGCTATTAAATTTGTTTATAATATACCCTGAAAAATGTCTATTTTTAACCAATGTAATAATTTATTTTTCAAAATAATAAACTTTATTAAGAGTTTCTGCATATCTAAATCTTTCTGAAAACTCAGAATTATTTAGATATGAAGAAAACATCATAAAAACGTTTAACAAAGTTAAATTATTAATTTTATTTTAAATTTGCCATAAAACTCCATTTAAATTTCCCGCCTTTGCGCCTATCGTTTAACGTGGAGTTTACTTTTACATTTCTAATTTTTTTTCGTGTTCTGTGCCTGTGTATTTTCTTTGTCATTATGTATGAGCTGTTTGCTGTTTGGTGATATTTTCTTTGAGTGATAGTGTTTATTTAATTTATAACAAAGAAAATAGAGGTAGATTTATAATTTGGTTATATAACGGTTAAACGGTTTTAACAGTACACAGTACACGTGCGGGATTTATTTCAGCGCGAATGATAGTATGTAATGACGGCTATGCTATAAGACATTGTGCATTGTGGTGTGATAGTTTGGCGTGATTTTACCCGAGTTTTCTGCTTGTTCTAAAAAGTGTGGAAAAATAACTGTTAAACTTCTCTTTTTGACTTGGGTTGCACAGGTATAATTTATACATAATCAGACACATAAAACATACTACAAAATATGAAGCGTCGTATAACATTAAATAAAGATTATATGCGTGCAAAGAGGGCTATCCTAGAGAACTTATCTTCCGCTAATTCAGTTTATGAAGAAGAAAACTTTGAGACCAGCAGCTCCAGTTCTAATCTTCCTGCAGAAAACCAAAGCGGACTCAGAGGCTCATATCTAGTGATGAGTCATCAGATGGTTCCTTGGATGAATGCCTTATTAATCTACACACTCTCCCAACAATAAAGAATTTCAAACAAAAATTGGGTGAGCAATATATATAACTTAATAATTTATCTTTCTATTTTAACGTTCACTACAATAAAGTAACCAATGTATTTTTTTTTGTTTCTAGATACTTCCAAGTTAAAAGAGACTTCTATTTTGCAAAAAAAGATGCCACTTTAAAACCAAGAAAATGTCAGTACTGAAGAATCAGAAGGTACCAATGAAGTGTCACCTGTTTCAGAAGTTAAGCAGAGCGAGCAGTGTGACAAATGCAATGAGAAAGCAGGTATTTAATTATGATAAGTATATTTTTTATTGTAAATATTGTTATCAATATAATAATGTACTAGTTACATTTTCTTATTTAATTCTGTTTAATTGTGGTATTTCAGATAAAAACTTTAGGGTAATACTCCAGCAAATCCATATTTTGAGAGGGCTTATGACTGACACTTTATATGAAATTAAAGAGATTAAGGGACAGTTGGCCCAAAATCTCCTCCCCAAGTCACCAACAACAACTGAGTATAGTTTGTTTAAATCTCCAGGAATTAATTTTCCCATTAATTCCGACGAAGAGTTTGACCTTTTAGAAAACCATTTGGGCAATGAGGGAAATTTTCAAAATTGTGTAAGTCTACTTTTATGATTTTTAAATAAACTTGTCCAATTGCAACTGTTTATAGACAAATTTTTTTGAAACTGTTTTTGACAGTTATTTTTAGCAACCAATACCAGACAATTCAGCAGCTTTTTATACAGTGTTAGTAAAAGTAAAAATTAAAAATAATACTACATTTAACAGAAGTTATTCGACATGAAAAATTAACATATTTTTTTCTAGGTTGGCGAACTGTCCAAATTAGGAGGTTCCTCAGTTTATGATATTATCAAAAGAATTTTGACTTTGGTGCTATCAAATGAGCAAACTCTGAAGTACCGCTGGCTCGGTCGCAAAGGAAAAAGGCCTTTCAATAAGCTTAATATTGCCAGAGTTTTATTAAGTAAGTTATAAAAAAAATTTGTATCTTGTAAATATCCAGCTGTCTGTATAAATTGCCATTGAACCATTGCTTTAAAATTTTCCCAAAATAGTGTTGCTTTTTCAGGGTCTGTCGAGCAGTCGGGTCTAGGTAAGACTTCAAAAGTGGCTGAAGTTGCTATCCAGGCGTGGTTGAGAAGAGCCGCAGATCGAAGAAATATGATATTAAAACGCACTTAATTTATTGTATTTGATAATGGCACATAATAAATCTTTTTCTCATAATGAGCTTTTCAATTCATAGAAAAGAGGTTTAAAAATAGGTACGTCTTTAAGATGTCATATAAATACGTCTTTAGGATGTCATATAAATACGTCTTTAAAATGTCATATTAATACGTCTTTACGACGTTGTTTTTTGTAACATTCGATATCTTAAAGATGTCTTAAAGACGACGCAAGGCGTAAACAGGACATCTGCAAGATGTCTTGAATGTCTGCACATGGCATCTTTAAGACGTCTTTAGTATGTCTTCGTGCTGTTAGGGAAATTATAAAGTGAGGGCTAAATAGTGTTAAATACAAAATAACTTGTGCGTATATCAAAAATGCAAATATATATCGGTATAATTATATATTCCAAACTAAGTTTTTGTTTCTGGTTGCGATGAAATACTATAATTATAAGGAAGAGATTTGTGAAAATAGAATAGTTCATTAATTGGGTATTTGATGCAAATTATTTCAAAAAAGTAGTATTTAAAACAAGAAGGTAAAAATTATAAATAATATGTTCGAAAAACCCAAGCAACAAACAGTTAATATTTCTAAATAGGATGTATGAATTTTGCAAATTATTTTTAAACTGCTAAAAATTAAATATAAGTTGAAGCCTATTTTTTTCAGGTAAATTCATATGGTATATTCTAATATTTTCTTTACAGAAGAAGGATTAGAACAAATTGTTAAATAGCATTAAATATCAAAAAAAAAGAGAACCTAAAGTGTGGTGTATTCGTATATTAAAATACAAGTTTCATAAGACACGATTTTTGCTCACGCATTCAAGTCTTATGCCTTATGAAACATTTATTTTATACTATTTCTTCTATTTTGGGTATTAAAAGTTCAAAGAAGCTTAAAATGAGAGACATGTTTTGTTCGAACATTTTAGAAATATTGTTTTTTTGAAGTTGGTTACTCTAATTTTTAAGCAGGACATTTTAAATATTTGAATATCGACGATGTTATAAGTACGTAATTTTGTTTCAAATTTAGGCTTATTTATGCAATTTCAAATTATCAACAAAAAGGACGAAATAAATAATTACATCCCCCCGGAGATTCGCAAATTCGCAATTTACAAAATCTTTTGCCAACAAAGTCTCGACATATTTATCAAAACCAATACCAGCACTTTTAAATTGTTGTAAAGAAAATATAGCGAACATTACCGTACGTGTCAGTCAATGCGAAGCAACAGGAATTCAGACAAAACGTAGCGTGTTCCCAAAATCTGCCTGGAATATCCATTAATGCACACGAATCTTTTATAATAGTTATGCTATTCAACATGGGAAATAAATTTCAATCATCAGAAAACTTATCATCCTACTCTGCTCAACAATTTATACTGTTAATTATTAAATAAAAGGTTAGCATGCGTGTTTTTTATTCTTTGTACAACTTCTATTGCACATGTTTGCTACATTAAAGGCTTATATTTGACATTTAAATATGATTTGGTTCCATTTTTCTTTGTTACCAACCTCAAAAAAAAAAAATAGCGTACGATAAAGTAATACTCTATGCAACCAAAAGGGGTGTCGCAAAGTGAACTTAATAGCACCGAAATAGAAAATATTATATTAAAATACAAGTTTCATATTCACATAGGGTAAAAGTTGGATATATGCCCCACCTAAGGAAAATAATTTATTTCTATTTTACCTTATCCTATCAATCTACTGTTTTTTGCTAAAAGAAATTTCAATAATGTATGAACCTGAAAATACAATATATATTAAAATATAGTTGTATTTAGGGACCAATAAGTTCGATTTAAATAACATCTACATTTGGCCATATATCCCACATACGTTGTGTTTATGCCCTACCACGTGGTATATATGCCGCACCGTTGTTTTCATAAGGGATATATGGCTGTAGACCTGTAGAGATACCCGGTTGTACATTTTCTAAAATTAAGTACCTACTATGAAGAGATCGCTCATAGCATGTATTTTGCATAAAAAAATTGATCAAAAAATATAAAAAACTTTATTTAAGTAATGTTTAAAATATAACGCTATTATAAGACTTTACATCCTACAACTTCTTCTTTACAGTGTCTAACCTTTTCTTAACTTTTCCACAATTATTGCATCGGGGGTTGTACATTGTGCAAGTTTCATGCAACCACAATTCACAGTCAATGCATTGAATCCAGTCAACTGTCTCTTTCGTAGATAGATAATTTTCCAGGCACTCAATGCAGTCTACATCATCTTGGGAATCTTTTGCATCGTCTCTTTTTTGTGTTTTCCCATTTTTACCCATTAGTTTGTTTGTTTCTTTTTTAGTTTCTTTTACTTTACCTTTTGACTTTTCCTTTTGAACAACTTTTTTTCCTTTGGTATCAGTATTTTTCTTTTTCTTATCCAAAAAGTCTTGTGAAGTTAAAATTTCGGCTGACTGTTTCCTTTTATTAAATTTACTTTGAGGAATTGATGGAATCGGCGCAATATCTTCTAAATATTTTGACGGAGTTTCTACGATAGCATCAGATTGAACACTTTGAGATTCCGTCTCTGTAGAATTTTGTTGCTCATCAATAATTTCAACTTGTAAACTTTGAGAATGAGAATTCTCAGTCTCAGTCGCAGTCGCGTCATCACTATTATCCGTGATATTAGGAATCATAATAAAATTGTCTGAGTCATTGAAAAAGTTTTCTGGTAACTCATCAACATTTAGAAATGGTTCCATTTCAACTTCGCTATAGTTGTTACCATTTTGCTCTAAGTCATTCCTTAAAGTAAAATCGATCACAGCATTTGAGTCTTCAGTCGTACGATTTTGGTCCTGTTATTCCGGGAGAACAAATATGTTTGCCACATCCGATATTTTGAAAAAATGGTCAGGAACTGCGCTCGGATTAAAAGGAAAAATCCCCGTTGCTTGAAATCCAGATACACCGTTTCCGACTGTACTGGCCTTATTCCATGCTTCTCCAATCAATTTTCCTGCGCTCATCCTATCTATCTTCCTTTCCTTATGAATAAACATAAAATTTTGAGCAGCTTCTCTAAAATAATCTTTTAATGGCTTAAAAAATGACCTGTCTAGTGGTTGCAAAGCTTGGGTGGTGTGACTAGGCAAGCACAGTAGAATCACATTATTTTGATCTGCAATCTCTAACAATTCTAATGAACAGTGAGGAGTATGACCATCTAAAATTAGAAGAGCCTGGCCAGGACTTTTTCTAGGAAGAAAATGTTCTTTAAACCATTTTAGGAACAGGTCTGTATTAATGTACGACGATTGCATGTTCATGTAGATGTCCGAGCCAGGTGGCAAATCTTTTAAATGCTCCATCTTCTTACGAGTTCCCTTCAAAATTAGTACTGGAGGCAAAAACGTTCCCTCGGCATTGCAACAAGCTACAATTGTAACGTTCTCTCCTTTTTCCACAGATGTTAAAACATGAACGTCCTTACATCCTTTAGTCGCAATAACTTTGCCAGGCTTATTGTTCAGTTGGATACCCGACTCATCCATGTTATATATTGATGCAGGTTTATCCATTAAGTTATTTTGTTCAAGTGTGTTTTGCAATAAAGCAAAAAAATTGTTCACTTCTTCGCGACACATTCCTTTGGCACGAGCCAAAGATAAACCTTCTGATTGCCGCACAGATAGTTCTGGATGTCTTTCTAAAAACGAATAGAGCCAGTGAGGGCCTGCTAGAGTTTTGTTTTCTTTCGAATTCTTTCTGAGCAGTGCCTTTTGTTTGCCTAGTTTTTTTAGCAAATTCGAATGCGAGTTGTCTAGTAGTTCGACGCCATGGGGCAAAACCTGCTTCTTCCAATCGTTTGATGTGGGCGACTAATCTTTTTTCATTTTGAAATCCTAGTGCTGGTGGTTTTCCCAAAGGTTTTTTTGTTCCATCACCACTTTTTATCCTCCTTCTTAAGGTTCGAGACGGGATATTGTAGAAGCGGCTAGCCTGGTTCACCCCCATGGCCCTAGTTGATACCATTATTATGGCTGTGTTGAGGTTTTCTTCTGACCATGTAGCTCTAGGAACAACATTGGTTTTCCTGACGTACTTTCTCGGCATACCTATTGTAGAATGAATGTGTAAAAATGCAAATATGTCTAGGTACCTAATACTTATATCGAACTACTGTGAGAAATTACAGGCCATATATCCCATAATCAAGTGGGGCATATATCCCTTTTTTGTGGGATAAACGCCCCACCTCATAACTTTCATTAGTAACAATCAGTCGTATTGAAATCGCTCAAAATATTTAGGTTAACTATTTTTCTGATCTCAGTTTTCAAAACAACTATTTATTATGCAGGATATGGTAATAGGAGCTTAGCACAGGCCACCAAAAACTAAGAATTACATAGCATAACTTTGCACTTACCGTTCAAAGTTTATTCAACGAACAACGAATTAACAGTAGCCGGCGTGATTGTTTTCGTTAGGTGGGGCGTATATACCACATTATATTATAGCGCCAAAATTCAAATATTCTCAATACATTACTCAATACTTGGGGTGGGGCATCTATCCTAAAGGGGCATATATCCAACTTTTACCCTACGTGTCAGTTAATGCGAAGCAACAGGAATTCAGACAAAACGTAGTGTGTTCCCAAAATCTGCCTGGAATATCCATTAATGCACACGAATCTGCTAGTGTTATAGTGTTGTACTATTCAACATGGGACGTAAATTTCAATAGTAACATCAGAAAACTTATCATACAGCTCTGCTTAACAATTTATATTGTTAATTAGTAAATAAAATGTTAGCATGTGTGTTTTTTATTCTTTGTACAACTTCTATTGCACAAGTTTGTTACATTAAAGTTTTATATTTGACGTTATCTTTTGTAACCAATCTCAAAAAAATAAAATTGGTGCGCGATAAAGTAATACTTTATGCAACCAAAACGGGTGTCGTAAAGTGAACTTTGTAGCACCGAAATAGAAAAAAATTATTATCGTGTCCTTAAGAAGCCCCTACAAACCTTTCTATTAATAGTTGTTACTTTCTTATACGTAGTATAAGGAAGTATTGTGATGATGAAAATTTTCGACCTCAAGATTTTTGCAGATGTCCACGTTTTGAGGTCCCCTGATACCAAAAAAGTGGTTTTTAAAAAATGTCTGTGTGCCTGTGTGTGTGTCTGTCTGTCTGTGTGTGTGTGACCACGATAGCGGTCAAACCGCTGTAGATATCAATTCCAAATTTTGTATGCACGAATATAATCTCCCTCTTGAGAACTGATTAGATTTTGAGCAAAATCGGCAGACCGGAAGTAGTAGTTTACTTCAGTGAAAAAATCGAATTTTGCAAATATTTCGTCAATTACTAAGTTTAAACAAATTTATAAAGAATTCAAATGTACTCAAAATTAAATTCGAGAAAAATTGTTTTAATAAAGTTTTTCGAAATTCCTACCGGAAGTAGGTCTTTTACTCTTATCGAATATCTCGCAAGTCATGCTTTCTAGGCAGGTACATTACGAGTATAAAAGTATTTAGAACATACTTTTAAATATCTTTTGTATAAAAAAAATTTCAAAATTCAGACCGGAAGTACCACTTTTACTCTTATCGAATAGCGATTTTTTGCAAATATGTCGTAAATTATGCATTCTATATATATTTATGAAGAGTACAAAAGTATTTAGAGTTGGATTTGGAATATTTTTTGTATAAATGAAATTTCAAAATTCGGACCGGAAGTAACACTTTCATACGTATAAGAAAGTCGTGTGGTGGCCACACCTCATTTTTTTTTAATATTATCATAAACCGTAACACAGTATATTTATTAATGTCTGAAAAATAACTGAACACAAACTCTAATAGTATATTATGCAATGAGAATTTAATGATAGATATTAAGACACGAGTAAGAAAATTACAATACGAGCCGAAGGCGAGTATTGTAATGAATACGAGTGTCTTAATAGCCATTAAATACGAGTTGCATACACTACGTATTTTTTCTACGACCCCATAATAAAACATTATTTTTTGAACATTCCATTTCATAAATTAAGCGTAAAATTTTCCGTACATCTTTACGAAATTTAGCTGGTAATAAATTCTGTGGTGATTTTCCAAAAGCTGATATGTCGATTTTATTAAGTTTACAGGATGCCACTTTAAAGTTTTTAAGAAAATGACAAATCTATTTTCGCAAACAAGTCCCTCAAAATAATGTCTATTTTCTGTATGTAAGTATTTTTATTAGAATGTTAAAATACGTAGTCCACAGAGGACCGTTGATTTTGATTAAAACTTCTTTCAAAATTGAAAAAAGTGACTTTGAATGACATATCAACTTTTGCCGTGAAATCATTTTTGACATATCAACAATGGAAATGACTTTTTTACTATGAAATTTATCATTTTTTTTAATACTGTGAAAGTGTTTATCTAAAGTATTCTAAAGGAACACCACAGTGTATTATATTAACATACTTTATTATCAAAATTTAAGTATTATAACAACAAAATTTCATAGAGCATCTTCAGCATTTGCATTTACGGTAAGATTCTGATAAAATGGGTGGTAAACGCTGTCTATGTATTTTAACAGAAACACAAGATTATCTTTCTTCTTTGGATTGATAGGTTTGGGACCATCATAAACCTGTGGTAAAAATTCGGGGATAACGTTTCCTCTTCTTTTAATGTTAAGCCGACAAAACGGCTCATTCTCATCGTGCGAATACTTCACTTCAATAACTCCAAGTGGCAGTTCTTTTGAGAAGCGTAACACTTTAATATCATGCCAACGTATATTTGCTCCTTCTTCGGTGTGATCGCGCTTAACAAAAACGCTTCTTAACAAAGAAGAATATAGCAGAAAGTCTTCTTTTTGCATTTCAACAACCTTGAAAGGTTTCTTCCCTCGAACGGTTCGAACAAACTGATACCAATCATGAGGAATCCTTATTTCGATATCACATGCAGCTTTTTTGGCTCGTTCGATTCGTGCATGATCGGAGTCACATTCTAGTCTGGAGTGGCCAACTTCTAAGAACTTGTGTTCAATAATGTTTATATTTTTCGATTGATGCAGAAACCAAGAAAGTGCAGCTGCCACAGAATTATTCTTATTTTGCCCGGGGCAAGAATCTGAATATAAAACTACCTTATTAACACTATCGGGCAAATCTTTCAAAAAGTGAACTATACAAGAGGCAATTTGATCTGCTCCACGGTCTGACAAAGCTTCGTGCCACATAAAACAAGTTGTAATTTCTGTACAACAATCTCTCATGGTAAAGTTATAGGTCCATAATTGTCTTTTATAATATACTTCACTTGTGGTCAAAGCCGGCGTAGGCAAATTCTGTTGAAGGTCGAAAACAATGACTCGCTCAGTTTCGGAATTTCTACCTCTCTCTTTGTCAATTCTTTTTTGACTGTAAGCTTTTTCCGCCAGTTCCAGATGTTTATCTTTCTCCTCTACTTTCTTGTTTCGTTCTTCTTCAGTAGCTGCACATTTAATATCATTTTGGAGCTTGTCGCACGTTTTGCAAGTGTCAATACTTGGGTTTTTTATTTTATAGCCTAGTTCATTAAATATTTTTGCATATATTGAATAACACAATGGTTTTTCCATTCCTTCAGTCTTTCTTTTGTTAACATACAAGTCATACATTTTTGCAATGCTAAGCGTAGGTGCTAAATACAATTTTGATGTATGGCTTCTTGAGTAGTGACTCTGATATTTTGGGAAACTGTTAATATGGTTTATTACTTCTAGTCTTTCTTCCTCTCTTGCATTTACTGGTTTCTGCCGTCCACTTAAATTGTCGTCTATAAATCCAGTTTGGCACGCACGTCGCTTTTGAATTAAAATATCAACTTTTCCCCTTGTGACTGAATGGACGTTTTGAAACATAGTCTTGCAAATATTTATTTCCTTATCGCTGAACGTAACAAAGTAAGACGCTGTTATTTGTCTCTCTCTCGTAATGCCAGTTTTACTTCTTCCTTTTCGTTCTATTTTTTTTTTCGGACAATTTAATCCTGTCGCTTAAAACTTGATCTTTGTTTGTAACATTTTTTAAAAAGTCATCGAAAATTATTTTTTGACTCTCTGGAGGTAGTTTATCAGCACAATTCTTACTGCAACAGCTAACGATAGGTGTAAACTTTTTAGCTGGTACCAAAATACCCTTTCTAGTTAAATACTCTTCTCCTTTTAATTTCTTTTCCTTCATTAATTTTCTGTTAACTGACTTTCGTTTCCTACCTTGATCGTTTGCCGCTTCGATCTTGTTTTCTTCATTTGCTTGATTTGTGTTTTCTTCCCTATTTAGATTTGAAGAATTATCTAATCTGATTGTCTTCGGCCCAATTCTTACAATAGATGGTTCATTTTCAGATTCTTCCGATGAATCTTTAGGAACATAATCGACATCCCTGTCGTCGTCACAAGACTCGCTATCATAATCATTCTGTAAATCATAACCAATATTTTCATCTGCTCGACTGTTACTGCAGCTTGGTTCAGGTGTAGAATAATAATTATTTAAATTATTTCTGTTTTCCTCTGGTTGAATTTCATTTATGTTTGGTTCGAGAAGAATAGCGGTGGAAGGAGGTAAATCAGCTAGACTGGGAATTTTTTCAACAGTGACTTTCTGAGTTTCATTGGCACTAATTTCATTAAGCTGAATTTTTACCATTTCTAACATTCGTTTTCCTCGTGACATGGTTTAAATCTAAAATCAATAACCTGTATTAATATTAGTACTGGAATGATTTTCTTCAGTTTTTTAAAATTTTACTAAGGCTCAGTTAATTCGCCGTTTAATTATTAAATTTGTAAATTTATCCAGTTGTTGCTATGATTAACGATTCCCCATTGGTAGATCACTGATAACTACGTGACAATTATCAAATTTACTTAAATGTGAATAAACCGGCCCTTAATTAAAAAATTAATTTAGTTCTAATTACTGAATTCCAAAAACCCGTTGTATTTAGTTTCTTAAAGTACAACAAATAAACCTACTTACCTGTTTTATTGGCTTTTTATATTAAAAACTAAACTAAACTAAACAGAAGCTGCACTGACATAACCTTAATACTATTTGTCAAAACTTGATATGTCACCTTCCCAAAGCCGACCAAACATGATATGTCAGACATAACAGGTTTTGGCAAAAACTGAAATTGCGTTCACAGACATATCGACTAATGTAAATTTGTAACGCATGCTCAGACTCTTGGATTGACATATCAGCTTTTGGCGTAGATAAAACTTTGGACTCGACTACATATCAGGGTGATATAACCAAAAAATTGAAAAAAATGACATATCAGCTTTTGGCAAATCACCACAGAATTGTTCGTGACTACTAAGGCTTGTTCCTAATTTCTGGTGGAGTCAAATTTTACATTTCATTGTCATTTTCCCTCATTTTTACCGTTTATATTTTCAAAAAAGCACAAATTTTATCTACTTACTAGTAAATTGCAGAGATTAATTTATATATCTGTCAGATATGCAGTCGCCATACTGAATATTGATTGAATATTGAAATGTCGCATTAATGGCAGCCAATTCACATTATGACATTACTTTTACTCTACCTTGTATAATATACTAAAAGAAATTATAAGTTATTTTGCTATTTATTGTTACAACTGATCCATTGTTCTCTATTATCTTTATAAGCTTTTATTTAGGTATTTATCTACAAAGTGTCATTACAGTCTCTCTACATATCTTATTTACCCCAAGACCAATTCAGAATATTTAAGAACACCAAGCAAATGCAAGCAAATTGTATTATGATACCTCAACACCAAACTCCTCAAAATCCCTCATCCTTGGTAGACCAATCAGTTGCCTGTAATCATTGTAAGGTCTCAAACCATGGTCTCTTCCTCTTTGAATATTAATAGCTGCTAAATCAATGCCGAATGGATTCCCTGCTTTAAACATATACTTTGTCAACTAAAACAGCAAAATATGATGTTGTTTAAGTAAACCATTGAGACGTTCCTAATGCTTACTGCCTCAGACATGTGATTGTCAACCTTTTGGATTGGCTCGGTGGTAAGTGTATTTAATATCTCATCGAAGAATTCCCATTTTCTCATCCGAGACGGTTGGAACATCACATCTGGTATATTAATTGCTTCTTCCATTTTAGTCTTGCCATAGACTCTACAAGAAAAACAAATCGAAATAATTTTTCGTCAAGTAATTTAATAATTGTTCTTTTTTACTTTAGTAAGCCATCTATCATTGAGTGCCCAAATCTATAAGCTGCTGCTGTGAACTCGTTAGTTATAGACGGTTCAATAGTAGGATCGTAACTGCTAGAATAGGTGTAATCCGGTGCCAAATGGAGGTCAAACTCCTCCATTGTCGTCTCACCTGTTAACATGTTAATAGTGAATATATAAAAAAGATAAAAGTTCAACACTCTTACCTAAAAGAGAAGGTAGGAATTCTGTATATACTATTACTTGCATCTCAGCTATGAGTATACGTCTTGATTCCCAAAATAATCTATCATCAGTCCAATGGGGGTTCAGTTCTTCTAATACCCCAGCAATTCTGTTGTGCTCTCTTAAGAACAGAGTGTGGGTGGCTACTAAAGTTATCATCTGATTCGTCCTGGTGTCACCTGGAAGAATTTCTCGTACATTTTCGTGCAAGAAAGAAAAATATGAAATAAAGTTTCCTTCATTTATTGATTCCAGCACTACTAGTGATATTAATTGATTAGAAAGTTTAAACTTTGTATAGTTGATTGATTGACTAAGCCGTATTACTGAAACAACATCTACATTAGTTGATCCGTTCATAGTCGTTGGGAGTACCACAAGGCTACGTGCTTGGACCTAATCTGTTGAACGTATTTTACGACGACCTGCTGAAGATGAACAAGCTTGATAGGGTCATACTGATTGGCTTTGCGGATGACATCGCTATAACGGTAGTGAAAAAGAATGAAGAGATTCTTACGAATATTGCAAACACAGCACTTATAAGAGTCATAAAATGGATGAATGAGAGAAGACTTCTAACAACCAATAGAAAAATAGGCCCCATACATTTTGAACTACAGGCCACCACCGTTACAGTGAGAAAGGCAATCAAGTACAGTAGGGTATGGGTGGATACAAAGCTAACGTTTGCTGAACAAGTAAACAAGTGTATAGAAAAGACAGAATAAACTATTACAGTCTTTTCAAGCTTATTCCCTAACATCGGAATGTGACGCACTCACAGGTAATATGTGCTGTACCAATATGGCATCCAGTAATTGAAAATAAGAAGCGACGGTATGGAGAAGTAGATTACTACTTAACACAATCACAAAAATATAGAATATATAAACAAAAATAGCATATAAAGAACGTATATATTACAAAAAAACATTATTATATTTAATAATTAAAGAAAAACTAAAATCTTTAGTATCTATAAATTAATAGTTAGAGAGTTGATAACAATATACAGGGTGTCATCTCCGCGGGTAAGGCCAATTATGCCTTTATGATTAAGGATATTTCGAAGCGGTTTTTTTCATGTGATAGCTGCTCATTAGAAGCACGAGTGTTCCATAACTTGGTAGCTAACCACAGTTATAGTTTTTTAAACGGAACACCTATATATTATTGCATTTTTGTATTCCCCGTATAATTGTTAGTCAAAAGGTAATAAGATAGTGTAGGCCTAAAATCTAAAGTTTTTGACTTATTCCCACTTTTCTGAAAAATTCAATGTTTGTATAAAATTATATTTCTCGAAAACGACGTATTAGATTGACAAAAATTTTTACAGTCTTGTTTACAATAAGAAGCATGTTTTATTTTTTTACAGTTACTAACTGCATGTGCAGAAAACTGGATTAAAATTACATCACACGTTTTTGTATAAAAGTCATTTTTTTAAATACACCCTGTCTATCAGTTCATTTTTGTATTGTTTATTATACCCGCGGAGATGACTCACCCTGTATATCTATAAAAGTCAGCCTCAGGTTTAATTATTACTTAAATAGGTTAGAAGGCAAACTCATTCTTTATTTTTTTGCTGCAAAATGGTTTTATTCATTTAAAATTTATATTAGATGCAATTTCAAGAGATTTTCTTCATTTAAACACATTTTCAAAAAATATTGCAAATAACATAGATTGTAAGAGTTTTGAATATATAAAACAAATATCCCATATAGGTATATACATAATTCCTTACTACCTTGTATGCAAAAAAAATAGTTATCAAAGGCACCTTAATTATTATTACTATTAGTACTATTTTTTTTCAAAAATTTAATATATCAAAGTTTGGTGTAATATTTTCATGATGATTAATATACAGGGTTGCTCATTAGTGCGTCAAAGTCCAATATAGTCGTTATTAAATAGTACTGAAGAAATTTATTTTATAAAAAGTGGCACAGTAACAAAAAAACATACATTTTGTAAATAATTTGAATTATACAGGGTGATGCGTTAAAATGACACACATTCGATTTTTTTTAATGAAACACCCTGTATAATTTTGTTTTTCCTTATCTATTTTAATTTGTGTTTTCAACGATATCTGGGGTTTTAGTTTTCGATGACGCATTGTTGAGTTATTAATGAAAATTATTAATAAAAATGGTCGCGACAATGTTTACCATAATAACTCTATGCGGTAGTATTACGATTATCTAAGACAAAATTATTTAGTAAGTATGCAGTCAAGGGATGTGTTGAACCTACCAAATAATCAAACATTCATTTTATTATACAGGGTGCTTGTTACGATGCAATCAATTTGGCTATCGTCAAAGCGCGTTTACTGATTTTTTTTCAAATGGAACACCGCGTATATTATTAAATTTGTGGAATGATGCGTTAATTGCGCTTAAATTTTGTTAATACTGTCCTATACCCAAACCCAATAATTTCGGAGTTATTTTTAATTTTTCATTACAAACCGCTAAATTATTTGTTTTCGGTTCGATTTAGTGTATTGGGTAAACGATTTGACAAACAAAAACAAATAAACGTCAACAAACATCAAAAATTAAAATCTTATTGTTGCTGTTAATTAGGTGTAATATTAGTGATTTCTTAATTTTCTGCGTTTAATATTGTCATTGTGTTATTTATTGATTGGATTAGTGGGTAGGTACGTACTTTTCTTGTATATTTGTTGTTTGCTACATATTATTATTACGGTTTTTAGTTAAGTCAATATGCAGTTTGAAAGCAAGGAACTCGTTGACATGATTTCCGTTATGGGATCTGCCCAAAAGAATTGTCTATTAACCAAGCGAATTTATGCGCAAAGATATCCTGGCAGAAGACAACCTTCAGTTACAAGTTTGGAAAGACTTAAGGAAAGATTCATTAGAACAGGAAATGTGAGTTATGAGAAGCTTGAAAGGACAAAGAGGACAAGTAACGAAGATAAATTGAAAGTCTTGTTATCAGTAATTGATGAGCCCTCTACTAGTTCGACCAAAATATCAACAGAAACTAATATACCACGATCTACTGTTAGCAAGATTTAAAAAGAAAACAAACATCATCACTACAGTATTTCCTTTCATCAAGAACTATTGGGGCCTGATTTAGAGACTAGAATGGCGTTTTGCGAATGGGGATTAGAAATTGAAAGGATAACACCTAACTTCTTCCAAAAGGTATTATTTACTGACGAGTCGACCTTTATTCAGAGTGGTAGCCCAAACCGTCAGAATCTTCATCATTATGCAATAGACAGCCCAAGAATATTAAGAGCAATTGATAAGCAGAGGCAATGGACTATAAATGTTTGGGCTGGTATTATGGGCAACTTTACAATTGGACCAGATTTCTTTCACGGACACTTAAATCGTGCGCAATATTTGAATTTCTTGCAATATGACTTGCCTCAGCTTCTGCAAAACGTTCCTCCAGTTCTAAGAGAAAATATGTGGCTTCAGCACGACGGTGCTCCAGCACATTTTGCACAAAATGTCCGACACTATTGGAATCAAGAATTCCAAGTTAGATGGGAACGGCCGCGGTGGTCCCATTAGTTGGCCACCTAGATCGCCAGCTTTGACCAAACTTGATTTTTTCTTATGGGGGTACATAAAAAAATGTGTATACCAGACACCTCCAACTACAGCAGACGATATGAGGCAACGTATAATACGTGCTTTTAATCAGTTTCCATTGAGAAGTTGCAACACGTAAATAGGTCCTTTCTGCCAAGGCTGCAAATGTGTTCTATTCAAAATGGGGATCACTTTGAACATTTATTATAAATATTGCTTCTAACAACATTAGAGTTTGATACTTTTAGTCGTTTATTTGTTTTTGTTTGTCAAATCGTTTACCCATTACACTAAATCGAATCGACAAAAATAATTTAGCGGTTGTAATGAAAAATTAAAATTAACTCCGAAATTATTGGGTTTGGGTATAGGACATTATTAACAAAAATTAAGCGCAATTAACGCATCATTCCAAAAATTTAATAATATACTGGTGTGTGTTCCTGTATAATAAAATATTTGATTATTTTGTAGGTTCAACATATCCCTTGGCTGCATACTTACTAAATAATTTTGTCTTAGATAATCGTAATACTACCGCATAGAATTATATATATTATAATTTTCATTAATAACTCAACAATGCGTCATCCAAAACCAAAACCCCAGATATCGATAAAAACATAAATTAAAGTAGATAAGGAAAAACAAAAGATATACAAGGTGTTTCATTTAAAAAAAAAATCGAATGTGTACCATTTTAACGCATCACCCTGTATAATTCAAATTATTTTCAAAATGTGTGTTTTTTGTAACTGTGCCACTTTTTATAAAATAATTTTTTACAGTACTATTTAATAACGCCTATATTGAACTTTGACGCACTAATGAACAACCCTGTATATGACAAATTCATTCTCAATACCAAAAACTGGCGAATGCAGTTCGTTTATCTGCGAATCGAAAAATTCTGTTAAGGAAGATGTTGGTAATTTCGACGTTGAAGGTATTTCTTCTATTCTTGTTGCGTGGATCTAAACATGTACCTATTTTATGAATAAATTTGAAAGCATACTTTTCTTTCAAGCCTTCACCTAAATATATTTTTAAATTTTTAGTATTTACGTTTTCATATGTTTGTATTGTTAAATAAGCAGATAGTTTTTTAAACCAGGGTAGAATTAAAATTATTGTGGGAATTTGATCAAAAATTAGTTCTAATGTGACTTTATTAAATGGCTCTAGTAGATTAATTACATCTAACAATATTAGACCTTTAGATCTACAAATTGCATTTTCTTGAGTTCTCGTCTCTGTAATAATAATTCCTCAATTTAATAGAAAACTAATAGTATGGATGTAAACATAGTTAAGATAATACTCCATATAGAACGGCTTGTTTAATAGATTTCTTTAATTTTGAAGTTAAACCTGTTTTTTTAAAAAACAACTCTACATCTTTGCAGTTTTAAATCATGACGCTCGGCTCAGATACTGCTGTCTGTTTTAATCAATAATTAATTATTAAATTCAAATTATGTCCAGCACAAGATATTCTACAGTAATTCTTTAATGCACTACAAAGGTTTGAGGTATTATCTGTCACAAAGGCAATATTATCCTCTGCATTAATTCAAAATTCGAAAATGTAAGGAAATCCTTTTTAATATTAAATAAATTTTCTTATCGTTTATTGTCCATAAAATAATTTAAAAAAAAATTCAAAGTAAAATCTTGCTTTATGATATGTCCCGTTAAAGTAATATAGAATATTAGTGTTCAATAAACACTGAATATATGTACATATTTTTTAAATTTCTATATTTGAGAAACTAAAGGTAATTATATGACTGTATAAATCACTTTTCATTCTACACTTAATACTTTCCTTTACAAATCAGATAAAGCACATGTGAACATTTTTTTACGCACGAATTAAAAAGTGCATCTGTTTATGTGACAAGTGAATATAATCATTCCCACATATATTTGTATTCTTGTATCTTAACCTATGGCATTTTTTTAAAAAAAAATCTCTAGGTATAGCTATGTACTGTAGACATGAAGATCTAATAAGCAAAAAAAACGCGTTTTCTAAATACTTGTTTTCCGATAACCAAGCATCTCTTGAGGCCTCTTTTCGAATTAGCTATCGAATCGCTAGGGAGGTCCAAGCATATGCTATTGCCGAAAAATCAATAAAACCTTGTCTTGTAGATGTATTTTATTGCAAACGTGAAGATAATTTTATTAAGGATATTAATAGCATGTCACTTTCTGAAACTACAGTTGCAACGCGAGTAAAAGAAATGCCACATACTGTAAACATAAAAACGAATAAAGACATATTTTAAAAGGGGAATTCATATAATTCATTTATAACACATCAATTCATTTTGATACAAAATTTCTTTTAGTTTGTCGAGATATTACGTATTAAATTTGATAAATCAACCTGAATTGAAGCATGCTGATCCTCGTTCCATAGTAACACAGGAAGAACGATCTTCTGTTAATGGTAGCAAATCTCTTCCGTAATCTTGGAAGACCTTCATCTTTCCACCATCAAAGCTCCTCAGATTTACCAACTCTTTGTTATTCGAACCATAAACTGAAGAGGCATCGATAAAATGTGTGATTTTGTTCAACTAGCGACAAAAATTTTCAAAGTAAAGCCGGCGCTCAGGAAAATAAGTGAATAAATACTTACTTGTTGGCCATAACCTAGGGAACAATCCGTTTTTGGAACCAGCACTGACCTGACGAAATTCATACAACGCACGTTGTACCGGAAATAAAACGGATCATCTTCAGGAACTTCTATTGGCATGCAAGCGTGGTGGAGAAATTTCGGAGGTAAAGTTGCCGAACCGTCTTCAGTACAGCAAGATATTGGTTTGCCATCAGCTAAAATGCAAGTGTAGAACTACATTATTTAAAAGATAATCGGTTAATTTTTACGTACGGAATGAATTATCTATAGAAAAGGTGATGTCGTGCGAAATAAATTGACCGAATTGGCTCAGCATCAAGGTGTGGTAGTAATCCGGTGAATCTGCTTCTGAGAATAGAGTTGTACTGATTAATCTTGGACTGGGTAAGTACTTTGCTGTATTAGTTGATAATCTCGGAGACCAGATACCTAAAAGAAAGATGCTAAATTATTTTTATGCAATGTTATCACGGGAGAATATCAGTGTGGATTTAGGAATCAGAGATCCTATATAAAGCCATACCAAAGCAGTTGCAAGCAAGGCACTGTAGCCAAGACATTAACGTGCATATGCTTTTTGTAGACTTTCAACAGGTATGTGATTCTGTAGATAGAGGAAAACTATTTTGAAGCTATGAGAGAAATAGGTATGTGGGAGAAGTTGATAAGACTGACGGAAATGTCTCTAAAAATTCGAGCGGGTTAGTTCGGATACATGGGAAACTGTCGAGAGTTTTCAAAGTTAAGAACGGGGCGATATATGAAATGAAACACCAGTGTCTCGTCTTTGACGACGACGTTACGATAATAACAAGAAATATAGAAGAACTGAGGAGAGTAACAAGGAAATTTATAAGTGAAGCAGCGAAATTAGGACTCAGGGTAAATAAAAGTAAGGCAAGGTATACGAAAATGAGATAAGGCAAGGAAAAAAAGGAAGTCGAGGAACTAAAAATTAAAACTAAATGATGAAACGTACCGCTTCCAGTGGGTGAATAGCTATTTACAAACCAAGTGCGGGAAGACTATTTTCCCGCATGAGCGCACATTGTAAGCACGAGGGACCGCAGGAAGCGAGTGCTTTTAATTGCGCGAATGCGTGGAAGATGTCTTCACGCAAGTGGTTTGTACAATATTTTTTGTACGAACATTAAATTAAAAAAATATTATTGATTAATGTCATTGGTATCATACCTAACCTAAGATAGATTACCCAATTAATTTAAGCATTTCATGTACGTAACTATTACTCACCTTTCCCTAAAATTAAGTTATTATATTCTTACACATGGCAAA
Organism: Amphimallon solstitiale; assembly: GCA_963170755.1. NCBI lineage: Eukaryota > Metazoa > Arthropoda > Insecta > Coleoptera > Scarabaeidae > Amphimallon > Amphimallon solstitiale. The sequence continues at coordinate 46,635,919 of OY720682.1, forward strand.
CATTAGGTATTTATTCTTATATTTATAAATTTATAGTAAATTTATTGCGTTTTTTGGTTTAAATACAAACAATTCCGAACTGCCAATATGAATGTCGATGTGGTTCAAATAGATGGCGCTTGAATCTTGCTTAAGATGTCGCTTAAAATATCGTCAAATAGATGGCGCCACAATTTTTTTGGAAGAATTTTTAATTATTACTCCTATTTCCCCAACTTTTAGTGAAGAATAGTGGAGGGAAGTAGTATTTTATAGACTAACTTTTATTACTACCAAGTTAGATTTTTTTTAAATGTCCCAAAGTGCCAGTGTTTTTTTCAATTTTTACAGTCGCTTCAACTGGGAAAATGTATTTCCCAGTCGAGCTACACATGCGCCAAATGTCACTTTACAGGCGGTGAGTACAAAAGAGTATTAACTACCTTGGTGTCCAAGTTACAAATCGACACGAGATGTAAGAAGAAATCGAAGACTGGTTAAAGGAAACACGTATGCCGGGATATTAAAGAGGTTACTAAGAAATAAGGAATTATCTAGATGAACCAAAATAAAAATTTATAAGACAGTACTGAGACCAACAGTACTCTATGAAAAGGTGGTAGAAGTATGAGAACGAAAAATATTGGGAAGAATAATGGGTGTGGTTAAGACACAAGACCAATGGAACCAATGGATATATGCGATTTTTGGAGAATCAAGAATATTACAGAAGGTCAGAGCACAGAGATTCAGATGGTTAGGGCATGTGGAAAGAATATCAGAAAGAAAAGTAACGAAACAAGCGATGTGGAGAGTGGAGAGGAAGAAATGAAGGGGAAAAAAGAGGGGCAGGCCAAACAGGAAATGGTTAGAAGAGATGAAGAGCAGCTTGAGGGGATTGGGAGTAACATCATGAAGAAGAAAAGCAAAGGACAGAGCGATTTGGAAACAATTTGCTCACTGAACCAAGAACCTTGAAAGTCTATAGAGTTTTATATACAGTGTGAGTCATTATTATCAGCTTCTTTGATTGCTCTTTTGTGTTTTAAATTAAAAAAAAATAAAAAAATAAGTAGTGGAAGATTTATGGTTGCTTGTAGCGCATATTCTAAAAATACTTTAAGTTCTGACATACTTCCGGTTTCACCGGAAATTCACAGAACTTAATTTTTTAAATGACTCACCCTATATTTTTTGGATTTTCTAGTACTGCTTTAAATTGCCTATTGAACTGCTTTTTTCTTTTTCAAAATTGAACCAGTAGTTTTTGAGTTATTAATTTTTTGTGAAAATATTTGACCGAAACATGTGTTCAGAAAAAAATCATTTTCACATTGTTTTTCAAAGCAAGAACATTAACTTTGGTGGTGTTTGTAGCCAAGAAAATTCTGCATCATTTGATAGAAGTTGCACTCGACAATACCTCAAAGAACTTTGTTTTCTCAATGCCTACTTCACGAAATTTTCACATACCAAAAACTTATTTTTTTTTATAAAACACCCGGTATTTTATTGTGGCAGTTTATTATTTTTTTTTATTCTCTTTCGTTTTTGTTGACAATGTACTATACCTATCTTTCGCAATTTCTGAGATAATAAAGGACTACGAGCGCTGTTGCTCTATGCACCCAAATATTCGTTCAACCAATGGAAGGCTAGGATAGAGCCCGACTTTCTTAGTCAACTGTCAAACAAAGTAAAGGTTAAATTCAACTATCCCAGAAGTAATAATTTTACAGAATGAAGGGCATCGCATTTCAATTTTTTAATTCCGACAATGTCCAGTGGCAGTATTTCATTTTTACACTGTTAGTTAACAACGAAATAAAATAAAGATTATGTTTACTGATATATTTGAAGATGCCATCCCACTAAAAAGTGGATGAAACAATGCTATCTTCAATTTAATTTGCTTAATTGCTCGTTCTTTAACTGTAGAAGCTCTTCATAAGAGATGGCTGTAGTTTTTTAAATTATAAATTGATGTTCTAAAACTTTAAAAACAAAATAACGCAATTTAAATAACCTAAAAGTATTGAACAACATAACAACAATAGAAAGTAAGAAAAACAAATTTTATTAAATAGTATGTTCAACATAACCACAACTTTGTGCAACGCACGTGAGGTATTCTGTTTTCCAAAGAAGTACTAATGTTGCGTAAAACGTTTCGACATATTCTTGTAAACGATTTTCTGATTTTAATGTTCATGTCGTTAATAAGTTTTGAAAATCTGTCCGTTGAAAACGAAGATTTTCTTCTCCATTAACATTTTCATTAAAGAAATAAGGTCCAATTATGTAACTACCCACTATTCCTTCTCACACATTTAATGACCAACGATTTTAAAACTTTGCAGTGAGGGTTTTTCTGTGTTATAATAACGAAAATTGTGACGATTAACGTATCTATTTCCCTACGAGTAAAGAATAGAACAGGAGAGAGCATAACTTGGTGTGGGAATAGGTATTTTTTAGACGGAGTTACCCTTTTCGGTAGGTCAGTTATGTCCGGTTATGTCAAAAATGACATTTTAGTGTTTCTATAATGGTCAATTGTGTGGCTTGTGGTCGTTCTAAAACGGCAAGGACAAAGAATATTAATTTTTCTCTTCATCGGTAAGTTATTTCATTGGCATTCAACATAGGCAAGAATAATTTAAAAAGGTATTTTAAATAAATTGTCATATATCTGACATGTCTGATTATGTGTTCAGTGTCGTAACATATATATCCAAGTCATTTAATATTTGTCATATTTTTGACGCAGATTTCATTTAAACCCGTTTATAATATATTAAAAAGAAGAAAAGGAAAACATAATACACTCACGATATTTCTTTAATTATTTTTGGACTAACAACCTATTCTAAATGATTATCGAGAACACAGGAAGTATACATATACCCTCTACAAAATATTTATGCACGCCTAGGCATTGCGGCGGCCATATTTAGTTACCAAATTTGGACAAATATTATTATTAAGGAGACTCTCTCCTGTTCTATTCTTTACTCGTAGCTATTTTCATAGAAGGTGGCTTCGTCGGTAAACAAGAAAAAATTGAGAAAGTCAAGCTAATTTATCTGCTATTGACAAAAAATGTAAGAGATTCTGAAAATTTCTTTTATCTAACTCTGTGTATGAATATGCTACGGATGAATTATGTATTTCCTAATTATCTGGATTCTCAAATTTGACTTATATCTAACTGACGACTAATTTTCGTAGTACTAGTATGGGGGCGTTCGACTACACTCGTAGGTACCATAAACTTATTATCCTCAGCTGTTGTTACTCTTGTCCGCTCTTTTTTTCATATTCAATACTTTCTGTTCACTCAAACCGCTCCTTTATACTTTCGAAGGTTTCGGGCTTTGGTTGACTTCTAGCAGGGATCGCTATGATTAGGTCTGGAGGCCAGCGAAGAGTTTCTTTCAGATTCACCCAAAACGTCAATCATGTCTATTAACTCTTCATAAGAATAATTCATTTTGATGATAACTAATAGCGATGCTTTTATAAATTTGTCATAAATGTTTACCGACTTTCTTCAACAGTTGACTCAGGCAGTCGGCCGCATTCCAGCCTTTGGACGAATATTTGAGTGCATAGAACAGCGCTCGTAGTTCTTTATTTGATCGCTAGTTGCTAATATAGTGATTATCTTAGAAATAACAAAAAGGGAAAAAATGCCAAAATAAAATACCGGGTGTTCCATTAAAAAAAAAATTGTTTTTGGTATGTGAAAATTTCGGGAAGTAGGCTTTGAAAAAACAAAGTTTTTTGAGGTATTTTCTAGTGCAACTTATACCAAATGGTGCATAATTTTCTTGGCTACAAGCACCATCAAAGTTTCTTTTCTTTTAGAAGCAATCCGAAAATGAGTTTTTTCTGAACACATCTTTTGGTCAAAAATTTCCAAAAAAAAGTTAATAACTCAAAAACTATTGGTTCAGTTTTGAAAAAGAAAAAACAGTTGGATAGACAATTTAAAACAACTAGAAACTCTAAAAATATATAGAGCGAACCCTTTAAAAAAAATTAAGTTCCATGCATTTCCGGTGAAACCGGACGTGAGTCAAAGCTTAAAGTATTTTTGGAATATGTACCCCTAGCAACAATGAATTTTCCATTAATTGTTTTTTTCTTTTATTAAAAACACATAAGAGCAATCGAAGAAGCTCCAAATAATGACTCACCCTGTATATATCACGCAATGTTATTCCCGCAACCAAAATATACAACTTGCTCCAGAACCATAATAGATACTCTACACGATGAAATACAATAGAGTAAATTATCAAAAATAAAAATTAAAGCAATAAACAGTCAAGTCACAATCACGTATCACATGCCCTAATGTCCTTTTAACGAATACCGGATGCATGAAATTGTTCGACCACAGTCACTCGGTGGTCCATTCAAATCCTCCAATCTCGTAGTCTCGTACTCTCGTAGTCTCGTACTCTCGTATTCAGTTACGTATAAAAATCAAAAATTAAATATAATAAATTACGTAAAATTAAAAGAAAAATTTAGCGGCATTGCAAAACCAAAATCTGAGAGAAATACCATTATTAATTAATAAATTACATACCATTAACGACAGAAAATATGCAACGACTACTTCTACCCAGTGTAACATAAAAGCACTCTCAAGGTGATAATGTCGCCGCAAACGAAGAATAATATCATCAAAAACAGATGTCCACCTTAATGGGAAAAATTCGAAAATAATATCGCAAACACGACGATAATCATTTATATTACAAAATAAACCTTAACAGAGTGACTTCAACCTAAAAGAACAATGTAAGGGGCGGTTCAAATTTTGAATATTTTTTATACCAAAACTATTCCGAATCCAGCTAAATACTTTTTTCTACTTCCTTTTTTAAAATATCATTTGTCGTCTATGTTTCTATGGCAGTAAATGATCTTTTAATTACAGCTTCACAAGCTGTAATTTGGTTCGCTTTAGTTATTAGGTTAACTTAGCAACATCTCTAGGTGTTTTAATTGCAAAAATCATTTGAAATTTACAATCAAGTTAATCGTCACTTCTCATCAATCTGTCAAAGTAATCCAACGCGTCGCGACAACAGACAAGTAATTTTGTGTCGAAGATGCTCCAATTTTAATTTTTCCAAATCAATATTTTTATGCTATAAATATATCTGTTCAGAAAGCATGACTTGCGAGATATTCGCAAAAACCTGTTTTTTGCTATCACAAAAGACCGACACTTTCGATAGTAATTTCGAAAATTTTTCTCAGATTCACTTTTGAATATATTTGTATTCTCTAGAAATTTGTTTAAACTCAGTAGTTGCCGAGATATTGGAAAATTTTGATTTTTTTCTGATGTAAACTACTATGTTTGGAAAATCATATTTTTAGTAACAGCGAATATTAGAAGGTGAATATCTGCAAGAACCTTGAAGAGAAATTTTTCATTAATAAGTCAATACAATCAAATTAGCAGCACTATCTAGTTGAAAAACTTATATCGATTTAATGTTTGAAATATATGTTTCATATAATCAATATACAAGTACATTTCCTAAACCACTTTGTTCTAACTTAAAATTGCTAGCAATACCTAATAATAATTTTACAAATTACCATCTTCGTAACTTGGCGGAAGCAATCTGGAATACGGTGACAACTGCATACCCCATCGCGTGTTGATTAGATTATTACAACTACCATCCATTTTTCTGAACCGTTCCATTTCATCAGGACATCGCGGAGGCATGGGACAGCCAAAGTTTAATGGAATAAGTCTCGGATTCATACGTATCAAGTTCCATTCCAATTGTTGCGTGTTAATCCCATGTCTAATAAAACAGAATAAGGTAAAACAATATAATATATAATGCTCCCGTTTTTTTATTCCCGGAATAATAAAATTATTAAATCAAATTAAATTCAATTGCCGCATATTTTGAATATCACCAAAGGAATTCCGATAGTATTTATAATAATAATCATAATAAAACATTATGGATGTACAGAGTTATTCATTATAAACACCCATCCTTTATCATTGTTATTATTGCATATACAAAAAATTTTTTTTAAATATATATAATTATTTTTTTATAATACTTTTTTTGATTTCAAAAATGTACCACATGATACCTATATCTTAAACCGTTTTCGAATTATTAAATGTCGAATATAGTAGATACTGTACTATGAAAAAGTTAATGTTATTAAAGTAAGCTATGAAAATGACAACTATTGTGTTTGATAAATGACATTTCCTTAATAAAATAGGCAGAATGGTTTACTGTGTGGATGAAAAACTGCAAATATTTACGTGTTCTATACAAAATAACAAAACTAAGCGTGAAGCAAAAAGAGCATATTGTTACCACTCTTTCCAACCCTTCCCCTCACAAACATAGAACGACGCTGTTCGACACGATCTCCAGATACAATTTTTGTCAAAGGGAGTCTTGGAAAATGCCTTCTGTCTGCGAATTCAATCAATGATTGACAGTAGTTAGTTGTCAAATGAGATATTTGTCAGTTTGTGATATATTGAACTGAACATAATTATATGTTATTGAATTTATTTATTAAAGTTCTTAATAAAACGATTGGTAGCAATTGGCGCCCAACTTAGTGGCTTTGTGATCGCGTAGTGATCAAGGACCCATTAGCACCTATCAAAATGCCAGGAGGAAAAAGGAACAGGAAGGACCGCCAGAGCAGCGATTTCTTGGTAGTTCCACAGCCGGGAACTCCACAGCATCAACTATCGGAAGTTCCAGATCTGGGAACTTCACAGCATCAATCATCACCTCAAGCCTCTAACCTAGAAATACAGTTGGCCATTCTCGTTAACGAAATGAAATTGATGAATGAGCGAATACAGGCCATAGAGAAGAACAAAATTGCCAATCCTGATACCATCATCAACGTGGAACATGAGGAAATGCCAAAATCTGCGCACTTCCATAAAGCATATGCAGCTACCACAGCCTTCTTCGAAACCCCCATCAACGATGGACCAGAAACAGTACCTGAGCCAACGATTGCCCAAGCGTTCGTTAACAATTCTAGACAGTCAACCATCAGGGAGGTAGGCCACTGCCATCATCAAGTATGTTATCATGCATGTCAACCAATCCAAACAACTACTTCATCTCCAAGACCATATGGTGGCCATTTAACAGAGGATCCAGAAGTTTTCCTCACCAGATTATTGACTCATCTGGACGGACACGTCTTGGAGGTACCAACAGACGTCGATGTTGCGGTGCAACCGTTTCTCGTGGACGAAGCCTTAACCTGGGCAAAGAAAAATGCGGGTGGATTCGACACGTTAGTAGAATTCGCTTACCGTTTTCGCCGAGAATTTTTGAGCTCACTAAGACGAAGGGCTCTGCAGAAAGCATGTGAAATAAAGCAGAAACCAAATGAAGACCCTGCCACATTTATCACAAGGCAGAAACGACTTTGTAAGCGTCTTAATCCACAATGGCCGGAAGACGAGTTGGTGCAACATTTAACAATGCTGCTAACTGAACAATATTGTATACAGATCTCCCAAGCCAATCCAACATCAATGAGAGAGCTACAAGAAGCCGTCGAAAAGTGGTCTAATATTTTCATGAACTTCTCTGATATAACACCGCAGACTAGCCAACGATCATTATCAATTAAGAAAGGGGTTGCTAGTTCGACGTCGTTACCTAAGTGCTGCTTTTGTCCTGGTCATCACTACAACAGGGACTGTCCCCAGCAGCCTGCAGGTTTTGCGGCACGACACACACCAGTCGCCCGGAATTCGGGGGAAGGAGAAGGGGCCGTCCCTCAGACAATGCAGGAACGGCCCTAATTACCACAGCATCGCCCGGGGACACCATATCCATAAGATTAAAAATAGGCGACCGCTTCGTCCTAGCCAGAGTAGACAGCGCTGCCAGCCGTAATCTCATCAAAACCAAATGGATCACTGGGCCCATTACCATCACACCGAGGGTTGAATTCTCTATGGCATTGGATAACCACGCCTTCTCCACGAATCGAAGTGGAATCCTGAAGGCTTCCGCTGGTGAATACCATTTTCAATGTAATGCTTTGTTGATTGATAACTTACAAACGGATATTATTGTGGAACACACATGGCTCCACGAGAATCAAGCCGTAATTGATTACCAAAGAGGTTGCCTTCACCTGGGCAAACAGCAACGTCAAACAGTATTTTTCGATAGGGCCCAACTTGGACGGGTGGCCCCAAGCTTGGATAAGGCCGACAAATCACACAAAAATGACAAAACAGATTCAGGAAAATACACAAATGATCACAAACCAACTGGAGGTGGTGGTGGTGACAACGCCCGTTCCAAACCGGAAGATTCAAATGTTATGAAGGAGAAGGTTTGTCAGGTTAGGGAATGGACACACAAAAGCGAGGTAGATGTTTGTTTCGCCTTACACGAGTGCGACAACGACGTGGAAAGAGCAACTGACATGTTACTAGATGATCAGTGGGACATCACTGTTGAGAAAAAGAAAAGTAGACAGGCGTACAGCAGTAAAACGGAGAACACAGATGCCTCGGTGGCCCAATCTGGTATTGTGGACGACTGGAATGATCAATCTCATCCGGGTGTTAAAGAGAAGCCTCGAAAAAAGACGGCGGCCCACCACGTCTTCACGGTAGACACAACGATAGCCATAGCTGGAGAGGTAGAGAAAAGCAAGAAAACGAACGTAACTTAGAAGTTGGCGGTAGTTATCCACCGCGGAACAATATGAATACGTTCAACAGCAGGTCAATGGAGACATGGGACAATTCGATTACGTGGGATGCGAATACGACGGCGAATCATACGGAAAATTGGGATGACGGACCAATCGAGGAATGGTCTACGGAGGAATATACGGGAAGCTTAGCCGATACTATGGTCTTCACGCCAAGTGTTCAAACGGACATTCAGCAGATGAGGTCGCCTTTATCTGAGGAGAGAAACCAAATGGCGATGCAACAAGGTCATGTGCCCAGTACCAAGTCCAGTACCTTTAGTTGTTGCCCTGAATGCTGCTCAAACGCAGTATTTCAGCCAGTTGCCGCAGCAAAATAGTGACATGAAAACATCGCACAAACCAGCTCAGACCTACAGAGGAGCCCCAGCCCGGGACCAGCCAATAGTAGGACAGACGCAGCTGAGAATGTTAGACAGAAGGCATTTCCCTTAAAGACATCAACGTATCTGGAGCATCAAACGAATCAGCGTCTTTCAAGAAGGGGGGGGGGCGTATGTTACCACTCTGTCCAACCCTTCCCCTCACAAACATAGAACGACGCTGTTCGACATGATCTCCAGATACAATTTTTGTCAAAGGGAGTCTTGGAAAATGCCTTCTGTCAGCGAATTCAATCAATGATTGACAGTAGTTAGTTGTCAAATGAGATATTTGTCAGTTTGTGATATAGTGAACTGAACATAATTATATGTTATTGAATTTATTTATTAAAGTTCTTAATAAAACGATTGGTAACAATATAGGATGATGCTATATCTACACCACCTATGTAATAAAGCCAGACAACAAGCCGGCATATACTTTTATAAGAAATGGTGAACACGTGCTGTGTTTCTCGGTGCGCTGGTAATTATGCCACCGGAGAAAAAGTGCACGTTTTCTTTTTTCCAAAAGATGACAGCTTAAGAGAACACTGGATTAACGAAATTCATAGAGAAAACTTAAAAGTTTCTCTACATTCTGTGGTAAATGTTTTAGGTTAGGTTTTCACTTCCTTGATGTAAATAATTCGATTATTTATATTTCCTACATATTTAGCTTAATTTCATTTAATAATAGAGCAGTTGCCTACGTGAAATTATATGGAGTTTTACTTTCTTATACGTGGTATAGGGAAATATTGTGATGATCTGTTGAATCGGGTTCCAGCAATAGAATAAATATCAAAAAGCTGGGTGATGCAACTGAAACTACTAATAATTTAGCGTCCGATGAAACCGATGTTTTAAACGATAGCTTGTTTGAACAAATTAACTTTTCCGATCAGGATTTAAACACAGTACGAACTTTCATCTTGGTCTTGTTGCTACAGCATTAAAAAAAATGTGACGACTGCAAAGAGTTTTTGACTGTGGACAGAGAAATGGTATGCGAAATTTCGCATAGATTGATTTTTAAAAGAGACCGGGGTGGTTTACGTTTTCCTCGAAAACCTGTGTTATTAATTGTAACTTTCGCTTTTGTGATTTTGCAAAAAGCTCTTGGAAAATGAATCTTTCTTTAAATCTAGAAAATCACATATCTACGGCTTGTGGAATCATTTTGAAAAAGCTTTCCCATTCAGACTGGGATTTTGTCCAACATGCTAGTACCGATTTGTGTAATAAAATCATTTTTGTCACAGTCACTAGGTACTGTACTAAATAATTATTACAAAGTTACAAATAATAACGTATTAGAAGCTGTTAATAAAGCTAAGAAAAAACTGAAAGCTTCAAACAGTTTTGTCAAAGAGTTAAACATATCTCCGAATTCTAAGCTCACTTGCAGTAAAAATTAACCTCAGGAATATTTATCAACAACGTTATATTGCTTGTAATGTCATATTGACGATACAATAGCATTTGTTATCCCACATGTTTTTTATTATAATAAAATAAGTGTAACAAACACCGCACGAGATAGAACAGTAGCGTGCATTACCACAGTCCGCTAGGTCTTCTTTCAATGACGTCAGCGTCTTGTTGTATGGCTTTATCATATAAGCGGTGTTGGCTATATCCAAATCGTCCAACACCGTCAGAAAACACGTTTAAAAATATTTACCGAAAGGTAAACAATACCTCCTGTTTTATGTATGATTTTTAGAAAATTCTGAAAGTAGTTTAAATAATGCAGCTGTTCAATTAGAGAAAAGTTATGCCAAAATCCAATGTACGTTAAAAAAAACAATTATAGACCATATAAAATATTTTTTTATTAGAAAAAAATTGAAGGTCTTGGGAAAATAACTACAACAGAAAAAGACTGGTAAAACAAATTTTATATATTCTCCGATTATAATTTGAAGACGTTTGAAAATATTCTTATACAGATGGTGCAACTCCGTATATCGCCTTACAAGTTCGTGATCATTTGAATAATGTATTCGCTGTATAGATAGGGAACAACGAAACTATTAAATGGCCGCTATAATAGTCCTAACTTTTTTTTAATTTATTTCATAAACACTTATATATTTAAATGAATTGCTCAAATCTCAAAATCATGTGAATAGTTAATTATATTAAGTGTTCAAAATGTCCTCTTCCCGCTTCAATGCATGCTTCACAACGACGAACTGAAGAGTTTTTCACCCGAACAAAAAGGTATGGTTCATTTCTAATTTGGGTAGCAGCATTTTGTATTCTCTGTAACAACTGTGGTCGTGTATTAATCTCCTCTTGATAAACAAATTGCTTCAGATGTCCCCAAAAACAGAAATCCAAAGGATTTAAGTCAGGTGATCGCGGAAGCCATGCAATTGGACCATTATTACCAATCCATCTGTTTCTAAAGTGCTGGTTTAACCACTCAACAACTACCCGTCCGCGATGTGGTGGAGCACCGTCCTGCTGGGACCACAGAGTTGCAATAACGTTAAGAGGTGTATCTTCAAGAAAGTCATAGATGTTGTTTAAAAAAATTCTGTAAGTATTTGCGTTCAAACGTTCTTCCAGAACATGCACAGGCAATAAGGTATCGTTGAAGATTCCACCCCATACGTTGATATTGAATCTTTGTTGAAAATTACGTTGCCTAATCGCATGTGGGTTTTGTAATTACCAAATATGATCATTAATAAATAATTACCATAAATAATAAACAATTACCATAATGATCATATTGGGTCATTACAAAACCCACATGCGATTAGGCAACGTAATTTTCAACAAAGATTCAATATCAATGTATGGGGTTGAATCTTCAACGATACCTTATTACCTGTGCATGTTCTGGAAGAACGTTTGAACGCAAATACTTACAGAATTTTTTTAAACAACATCTATGACTTTCTTGAAGATACACCTCTTAACGTTATTGCAACTATGTGGTCCCAGCAGGACGGTGCTCCACCACATCGCGGACGGGTAGTTGTTGAGTGGTTAAACCAGCACTTTAGAAACAGATGGATTGGTAATAATGGTCCAATTGCATGGCCTCCGCGATCACCTGACTTAAATCCTTTGGATTTCTTTTTTTGGGGACACCTGAAGCAAATTGTTTATCAAGAGGAGATTAATACACGACCACAGTTGTTACAGAGAATACAAAATGCTGCTACCCAAATTAGAAATGAACCATACCTTTTTGTTCGGGTGAAAAACTCTTCAGTTCGTCGTTGTGAAGCATGCATTGAAGCGGGAAGAGGACATTTTGAACACTTAATATAATTAACTATTCACATGATTTTGAGATTTGAGCAATTCATTTAAATATATGTGTTTATGAAATAAATTAAAAAAAAAATTTGAAGTCTTTTATTTCCTTAAATAATTGAAATCGGACATATGTTCCAATAATGTTTTTTTGTTAAAATAACAAGCGCTTTCATATGGCAAAGTTTGTCGGTGAGCTCATAAATCACCCTGTATAGAACATAATGGATAATAATGGTTCTAGAACTAAGACTTGCAGAACTCCACAATTAATAGGATGCTTTTCCGACCTTTCGCCATTGCAATATTTAATGACGCGTCGGCACCGAATAAAAGATTTAAATCCAGTCCGTCCATCATACCACTTACTACTACACTGATATACATTTACGGAAACTGTTGTTTCTGCAAAAAATGTGATAGTCAAGTATCTATTACCTGTTCAAAGACATTGTATAAGATCGGCATTATGTTTCTATAGTTCTTGCATATATTTTATCACCATTTTTATGTATGGGTTATATCTTAGCTACTTAGGAGTTTTTTAATGAAATTGGTGTGGAATGTGACCTCTAACACTACAAATACATTTTTTAATTTGTCTGCCGTTAGTTTGGACTCCTTTGCAGTTTCATTTGATTTGATATTATTATTAATAACTTCCCACACAGCTTTCTGCTTATTGTCATTACTTTCAATAAAGTTAGTCTTATTTTCTTTCACAATGTCCGCGTTATTAATTTGAATTAGGTTTTTTTTTCATTTCATACATGCTATTGTACCTCTCCCTTAGTAACTTTAAATATTGCTGATAAAGATCTAACCTGCTTTTTTTTATATTGCTCAGTTTTAGTCGCTTTGAATTATAATTAACTTGAATTTACCTAGGGCATTCATAATTTACGGAAATCTGTGTTTGACCGCAATAAACTACCCTAAAACCGATAGACAACCCAGTCCCCTCCTTGTGTACGATCTTAGAGAGAAGCTGTAGGATTAAGGCCTCTTCGTGACTTCCTGTTCGCTAAATGTGGAGATTAGGGTGCTAGAGATGGGTAAAATTACTATATGACTTTATTTCTGTATGTATTGTTGGAGACGGTGTTAATAATTATGAATATTTTAAGTGATTGTGCACAACGGGTAAATTTTTTTAATTAAAATTTACCTAATTAATTACTCAGTGAAAAGCGGAAAAATCATATTAGACATTTTCTACGCTGAGGGAAAAGAATTTTAAAATTATTTAAAATTTACATATATATACAGGGTGAGTCGTGAGGAATCGACCAAAGTCTAGGGGTGTATTCGACAGGTGAAAATAATGAAAAAAAACTCAAATGTTGTTATCCGATTTTTATTTGTTTTCGAGTTATAGCGTAATTTTAAATAAACAAAATTTCATACATTAAAGTTTTGGTATTCCATTGTTATTATCGTTCATTATAATATATTTTCAAAAATACCGCCATTTATTTCTAAACATTTTCTACATCGTTTACCAAGGGCGCTGGTTGCGTTCCTGATAGCGTCAGGTTGATGTTTAATATTTTCTGCAGCATTCCTAATCTGTTGAATTGGTGCATCACGAGTGTCCACTTTTACTTGATACACTTCATTTTTGAACCAGCCCCACAAACAATAATCAAGTGGGGTGAGGTCTGGAGACCTAGGAGGCCAACCAATGTCACTACCACGACCAATCCATCTCCCTAGAAACCTTTCATCCAAATGTTGCCTGACCGCACGAGCGTAATGTGCAGGCGCTCCATCGTGCTGGTAGAACATATGGATTCTGATGTTTAGGCGAACATACTCTAGCAGTCCGTGTAGTTCACTTTCTAAAAAATTTAAATAGGTCTCCCCGCGAGGCGATTTTCAAAAATGTAAGGACCAATTACAAAACCATCAATCAGACCACACCACACGTTTACCGAAAATTTATGTTGAAAGTTACTTTCGACTGTTGCGTGTGGATTTTCGTCTGCCCATACATGATTGTTATGACAATTATTAATACCGCCACGGGTGAATGTTGCTTCATCCGTAAAAAGTGTACGCGATACAAAACGGGGATTATCATTTATCCATCGACAAAATTCTATACGTCTACGATAATCTTAATAACAACATTATAACATTTGAGTATTTTTTCATTATTTTCACATGTAGAATACACTCCTACAGTTTGGTCGATTCCTCACGACTCACCCTGTATATATATATATATATATATATATATATATATATATATATATATATATATATATATTGTAAGATCCCATATTAATCCCATATTTCAAACTAGAGCAATGTATGCAAGATGTCCATTTTCTAAGATTCGGCACTTTCCAGATATTTTCAAATTTCAATATAACATTAAATCTTGCTGCAGCAGATAACATTGAAAAGTCACAAATGTATTTAACATGCATCAAAAGAATTAGCTTATTATATAACTGTACCGTACTTGTGACTTGAAGATAGATTTTTATGAACCGAATGTTCCAACAAGAAATATTTATTTTACCTGTTCTTAAGCGCCCTTGTCGCTAAAGCTATTTCCAGAGCTCGATTTGCTAACGTAGACACTTCGGAAAGATCTACATTTCCGTAGACTCTCTTACTTCGATAATGACTATAACTAGCTGAATCGACACGTAGTATTGGTGGATTCTCCATAGCCAGGAGCTCTAGTTCCCTCGCTCTCATAGAACTAGCTTCGTTTTGTCCGTGACGGGCTACACTTTTAAAGGAATCCTCATCCACGTTAACAAATATATGGTGACGTGCCTTCAACATTTGGTGTAAGTCTAAGATAAAAAGTACAAAATAGAAAAAAATAGATTATTTCGGTAACACTTTCATATGGTGTGTCTGCAATTGAATTGTTTATTGTTAAAAAGCTCCAAGTGACATTTTGGGCCATTTTTGTTTTTTGGTGGAATGACATATTATAAATATAGACGCATCGTTTGGTACAGAAAACACCCAAGTTCTATATTCTCTATGCTATAATTCATTACCACGTTGTGAGCGTTTATTGTAGAAACAACTCAAGGGAAGTAGCTGCATTGTTTCTGGCAGCAAACATAAAAAACTTCCACATAACTTCAAAACTATTTCATGTCAGTAAACAGTTCAGTATATTTCTAAATAAATTTCTCCTGATATTTAAGTGAAAATAAAAAATGGAAGAATTACAAGAACCACCAAATAAACGATGAAGAGGTGTTTCAAATTCATCAAAATATAAACGAAATCGTATTAAATCTTGTAGAACTCAACGAAAAGAATACCTAAATTACAAAGGTAATCTTGCTCTTGCTGAAGCCAATAGGAATCCCTGCAGGTTGGGTTTTTGTGTATTCTTCTAATGAGTATTAGTTAAAACTAAAGTCGAATTAATTTTAGCTGTCCAATAAAGTCACTCAATAAAGTTTGTGAAGATTTTACAACGGCGAACCTAAAAACAGACAAGACATTTTGTTGCAGGGTCAGATAGAAATGTGTAGTGTCAAAAGATGAAAGCCAGACGCACAGGAAGAACAAACGAGAACTCGATCTTACAAACATTTCGTCAAGATAGATGGAAAAAATGGTAAGATATGTCTAAAAGCGTTTTTGAGCACGGAATTTCAAAGGAGCGCATGAAAAGAATCAAGCTACTGTCTTGTGATAATCAAACACCAGGGGATAAAAGAGGAAAAACTTTGAAAACAAATATCATAAGTGAAAACTACAGGGATGAAATAATGGAACACATTTCCTTATTTCCTGTGAAAATGAGTCATTACTCAAAGAATATAACTATCTGAATTATAAGCTTAAGGTTAAAATTATGTATGCAGCCTTTTTACGAAGAAATACCAAAATTCTCCCGTCAAGTAGAGTTATTATATAAAATAATTTAAAGACAATTTTCAACTTTACTACGGAAGGCATCAAGTAGACGTCTGTAATATATGTGAGGATCTGACCCTTTTAAACTTAAAAATTCCAAATTAAACAACGAGGTCAAACGAGTGGCTGTTGCTGAACAAATGATCCTCAAACGAAAAGAAAAAAATTCTAAAAGGCCCTTAAGACAATAACTGTTGAATGCGAGCAAGGTGAAGACTTGGCTGTAGTTTCCTTTGATTTTATGGAAAACTTACAGTTCCCAGAGATTCCGATAAAAGATAAATTTTATTTATCTCAACTAATCATGAGCGTATTTTGTATCACTGATTTGAACACCCAGAATTATCTCATCTATCATGAGGGGCACTCAGCTAAGGGCCCAAATGACGTTTGTTCTTTTATTTTAGATTACATTGAAAACGTGATTCCTGCAGAAGCCACTGAGTTACACCTATTCTGCGACCATTGCCCTAGGCAAAATAAGAACCACTGTGTGATAAGAATGTGTATCGCTCTCGGGCGAGAGCCATAGAGTCCACCAATATACGGAGATAAAAATGTACAGTAAAAAAATGCGACAGAAAACATTTTGGATATTAAGGATCGGTATCCAACGTATTATAAGAAAGTCTGCATATCAGAAGAAACTAAAACGGAAAAAACAGAAATGACAAACTTAAGTTTTCTGTTTCAAAGTTTCACAATTTTGTCTATGAAGAAGATAATATTGTCAGAGCCTCGAATATAAGGAATACTACAACGATATTCTCATAAATCATGCACCTAAGGCCGAACATTCCCAAACAGAACAAGAAGTCATAATAATGTGTTTTACAAACTTAAAAATTAATAATGAATAAAGCTATTTTGAATTTTAAATTTCTTGTGTACTACAGAAACAATCCAAGGTCACCTTGTCAGGCCCAATTAATATTTTCATCGTTGCTCTATGCAACACTAATACTGCTTACATGCCAAGGGCATAGTAAAACACAATTGTAGATTAATTTATCATAGTGTGATAACGTGAAAGGTTTTTTTTCATTTTCGTGAAAAGTTTGCATGTTATTTGGAGTATTTTAACAATAAATGATTCAATTGCTTTACTGATTTTTAGTGAATTTTATGATGTAACAAGTTCTGACCTTCGTGCTTGTATTCAACATTTGACATAAGCGTAGATGTAAATGGTTGAAAAGTTTAACATTAGCTTTTTTAATACAAGTTAAAGTTGACACTAAAGAATAAAAGTAAGTACTGGAGAGCCACTTTAACTGGAGTTGATTTGGAATGTAATGTTTCTATGTTGGTTGCATTCTGTTATAGTTTGTTATTCTACTTTACAAATTTATGTTGGTTTTCCTAACAGTTTCAAATTCGTTTTATGAATTTTATGTATTTGAAAACTTTATCATATAAAGTTTGATAGTTTATTGTTAATCATATTGTGTAAAATTTGTGACGAATTGTTGCTCCATCAAAATATCCAACTGTAATAAACATACTACCAGTGGCATAAAATCGTGAAGGCAACAATAACTGAGTTAGGTGTTGTATGCAACGTCCACTGAAATATAATATGTGATCGAAATTAATGGACATGATTTTTTTCTACGTGTTCCAAAAAGAACTTTATCTAGTTGTCCATAAATTTCTCCTATGAATTATGATCTTCCGCATTCTTGAAATACGGATACAGATTAAATAGTAAAAAGATTATGCAACTGTCACTGTTAAAATTTATCATCGAATGATATGGTGATGAAATTAATAACAAGTACAATAAGATTATTAATTTATTTAATAAGATAACTTTAAAGATGGGATATTAAAACTATAACTAAGTTAAATAACTTATTTGTAGAAATTTTAGTTAATCATAATTTATAAAAAGTGTTCAAAATGGTCACCTTGCATAATGAAATACGACGTTTCATGTTGTCAAAAATATTCTACAATATATTTGGTGTTATTTCATTACATTTAATTGTAATTATATTTATCAAGTCATTTACGTTATTAATTCTTGTCTTATACACCGTGTCCAGAAATTCGCGGATAAACTTCACGTAGAACGATTCTATGATTAATTTTAAGTCAACAATCCTGATACTAGAAACTTGTATAGTCTTTCAATAAACCACACGAGGTCATCAAAATTGAAAATATACGTCTGGAAATAATTCAACATTTTGAAATCTTTTATGAATAACTGAATTGCTGTTTACAGTAAAATAGATTTATTGAGCACAACGTTGATGTTACTAATCGAGTAATGCCAATACTTCGCATTTTCAACATTTCGTCAATTGCACTTTTTACCTTAAAGTACATATGGCAACCTTGGACAAGAAAAATATTCGGTTGCAATATAAAGCTCGTTGTCAAATTTGGCGTTTGTAAAATTGAAGTTTAATTTCTTCGCTTTATGTACCTAGTCATCATTATTGTGCGATTTTATGAAGTATACTTTTAATGAAAATGCTGATATGTATATGGTATTCGGATTTTGCAACGGCAATGCGAATATGGCAAAACAGGAATACGAAATACGATATCCATATTGGCGGCACCCATCTACCAACACATTCCGAAGATTAGATCAGCGCCTTCGTGAATATGGTACATTTAGATCTAATTATTATGACGCAGGCAGACCTTTGCAACGCTATACGGTTCAGTTAGAAGAACAAATTTTGAATACTATTCACGAAGATGCTACTTGCAGCACTAGACAAATAGCTCGAGAAATGAATGTCCCAAGTAAGTCAACAGTTCATTCAGTGCTAACACAAAACCTTTTGCGGCTGTTTCATGTAACAAAAGTGCAACCATTGTATAGAAATGACAATGCGAATAGAATAATATTCTGTAATACAATTTTAAACAGAATTCACCTAGAACCGAACTTTCTATGCCATATTCTTTGGAGCGACGAATGCTTGTTTACAAGAGACGGAGTATTTAATAGCCATAATTTCCATTTTTGGGCGGATAAGAATCCTTGAGCATTTAGAGAATTTGGACATCAAAGAAGATTTTCTGTAAATGTATGGCTAGGTATCTTAAACCTTCGCATTGTTGGACCAATATTTCTTCCCAATTGTGTAAATGCAATTGAATACATGAATGTTTTAGAGGAAGTGCTGGATAATGTTCCATTAAATCTCCGGCTCCACATGCTTTACATGCATGACGGTGCACCAGCTCCCAATGCTCGACTTTCAAGGGCATGGTTAAACGAAAACTTCCCGAACAGGTGGATCGTACCAATATCGTGGCCAGCAAGGTCCCCAGATATTAATCCTCTCGACTTCTTTGTTTGGGGCTTTTTAAAAGAAAAAGTAAATACGACGCCTCCAGCCAATGAACAAGAAGTAATTAATAGAATTACCGCCACACTTCAATTAATTACTCCTGATATGTTGCAACGCGTATAAAATTCTATTCCTCGAAGACTACAGCTCTGTCTGGAAACTAATGGCTACCAGTTTAAACACTTACCTTAATCATTTCATGTGTGTTATTGTTCTATTAAATATGTTTTATGAAATTTTTAACATTAACTTTAGTTTTAATAAAGTAGTTAATAAAAACACTGGATTTTCAAATACGAATAAAACTCCTACTCCGTGCTTATTTGTATTATTGTATGATAATTGCTATAATACGGTGTTGCCAAACTTACACTTTTTTAAAATAATCCGTATGGCTTAACGACAGACTCAGAATTAATCTTATAATTGTTCCACTTGAAGTTTATCCGCGAATTTCTGGACACGGTGTATACTTTATTTTTTAACAATACGAAATAGAAAAATCTAACAGAGTAGGGTCTGGTGATTGTGCTGGCCAAACACCTTTGCTTATAATTCGATGAGGGATGTAATGTTCTAGATGCGCTAAATTTTCATGAGTCATATGTGCGGTAACCCCCTCTTGCTGGAAGTAACCCCAGTAATTGAATTCGTCCTGTTGCACTTGAGTTAAAAATGTTGTTGTTAATAACTGTTCTCGGTATCGTTGACAATTAATGTTATTCTGAAAATATATTGGTCCCACTATTCTACGACAAGATACATTTAGCCATACTCCGACTTGAACAGGATGTAAAGGTACTTCGATGCGATTATTTGAATTATTTACACACCATGTTCTGTAATTTTGATTATTTACAAACCCGCTTAAATTTAGCCATGCTTATTAATGCTATTTCATCATTTTGGCAAAATTACAAATACCTATAAGCATGATCATATAACTATAAAACGATGTTGATGTTGTACATGAAATATTTAGGCGCGACTCCGGCGGCGGAATAACTGAAGGACGATAATACCGGTTTACCGATTAAAAACATAAACATTTCTAAATTGCAATGCGTAAAACAATTACAGGCACTTGTTATGCGAGCACCTACCTGTGTGATTTTGCCCTGTGCTGCAGCAGATTCCTTCCTTTCCAGCAAAGATATCACATTTTACCACATCGGGAAAATAAAAGTGCGCTGGACATTGTATTGGCAAAACACATACTGCGTTACTATCTTGGCAAAGGTGTTCGTGATGTGTGTTACTTGAATTAAAAGCTGGAGTGAATGTTTCGTGTCGAAGCATTACCATATTTTTAAAATTTCTAGATAATGTGTGCTGATCAGAAACGTAGAGGTGGTTGCAAGCAATGATGATGAATATGAGCACTATTTTGAAGGTCATAATACTCCTGAAATATCAAAAGATATATCAATGGATTTAGAACAAGTTTAAACAAGGACAGGCTACTGGAGGCAATTTTCTTAACATTAAAGCAAATAGCAAATAAACTTTGTCTTAAGTTAACATCTGTTAGGATGTATTTCTTTAAATCTGTTAAATGTGAATTGAAGTAAGTGTTAGTGTAATATTTTCATTTTCAAAACACAAATTGTTTCAGCACTGTCTAACCTCATAAAGGCATATGATTAGGCGTCATTTGGGCATTTCGATACCAAAGCTGTTTCCTTCAGCAATGAACTATAATTTAATATTTTTAATATTTATTTGACTGTATAAATTATTTAGGAATATACTGGGTGGATCATAAACGATTTTAAAAAATATATATGCAGGGTGAATTTTTTTTCATTATTTGTATGGGGATCTCAAAAACCATAAGAGATACGCATTAGGTTAAATGGAGAAAGATTTGCATCTTTATAAGCCTCATGCAGATACGTTTTTGTCCATTTAAGAAAATGCATGGTTTACTAGATATTTGCAAAAAATAGGTTTTCTCCAAAACCTTTTCAGTGCTATAACACTTCTATTCTTAAAGATAGAAAAAAACGTTTTGAATATTGCTTTTAAGAAATTCAATTTCAAACAACGACAACTTCTTAAATTTTTAATTTTGATTAGCATTTTTGAGTTAGCAAGCAAAGTCTATTTTGTTTAAATGGAAACTATAGTTGGCTATGACATATTCTAGTAATACATTTTTTCTGCTTGCAATGATGTAAGGATTGTACCACTTATTTTAATAAATAACTGCACAATACACTATTATTATGTTTAACAAAAATCATGTCTTGCAATGGAAAAGAAAAGAAACTTATAATATACAATGTAATACAAGAAACAATAAAAACGCTAAACGAATTAATTATTAACAACACGTAACACTTAATGCACATACGGCACCTTTTCAACACTGAGTTAATAGCTCTCCTAATTTTGCGCCCATCTAAGCTATAAAGTACATTAATAACAGCTTCCAATAGCTCCTCTTGTGTTGCATATGATCGCACATATACGAGATCTTTTATTGCTCCAAAAACGAAGAAATCTAACGGTGAAAGATCTGGGGAACGTGCAGGCCATAAAACAGGACCATTTCTGTCGATCCACGACTTTGGAAATAATTCATCTAAATATCTTTTGACCTGTGCTTGATAGTGAGGCGGGGCACCGTCGTGTTGAACCCACCGTAAATTTGTACGGGTCTGTAAATTTAATTCATCTAGGATATTGTCGAAATCTTCCCTAAGAAACTGCAAATATCGATTTCCGGTTAACGTTTCATTAAAAATAAATGGCCCAACAAGTTGCGAACCAATAACACCACACCATAAATTGAAGCCAAACCTAATCTGGGATCGCCTTTCTTCTAAACGGTGAGGATTTATTTGCGCCCACAGGTGTTCATTATGGCGATTGAACATGCCGCAGTTTGTAAAACGTGTTTCGTCGGTCCATAAGATCTGCATCGGAAAGTTATTATTTTCATGGCAGATATTTACGAACCAAGCAAAAAAATGAAATCGTCTTTGATCGTCTCCAGACGAATTTTTTATAAGGATGGTACTTATGTTTTGATAAAATTCTCACTACTGTGCGTTGTGAGATAGCAGCGCCTTGTGCAATTTGCCGCGTTGATGTTGATGGATTCTGATTAACAGCAGCTAAAACATTTATCTGCGTGTTTTCACCAATATTGCCCTTATTTCTAGGTTTAACAAAACTTCCATACTCTCTTAAATTATTGTATAAATTCTTGAAGGTCATGGTTGAGGGCGATCAAAATACAATAAAAAATAGCATTCGGCGGCTTTCTTACTATTTTTGTTACAAATAATGTCACATTTAATCATATCAAGTTTCTCAAGATTTGTGTACAACATAACTAACTTTGTAAAGCAACTAAATCACTAACAAAAGTCACCCCAATGAACGAACTGTCAATGATGAAGTAAACATAATGCTTCAATTATTAATATCGCGTTTTCCAGGGCAAGACATGATTTTTGTGAAACATAATAATAGTGTATTGTGCTGTTATTTATTAAAATAAGTGCTACAACCCTTACATAATTGCAAGCAGAAAAAAATGCACTATGAGAATATGATAGCCAACTATGGTTTCCATTTAAAAAAATTAGACTTTGCTTGCTAACTCACAAATGCTGAGCAAAATTAAAAATTTAAGAAGATGTCGTTGTTTGAAATTGAATTTCTTAAAAACAATATTGAAATTTTTTTTTTCTAACTTTAAGAATAGAAGAATTATAGCACTTAGAAGGTTTTGGAGAATTTCTATTTTTTGCAAATATCTAGTAAACCATGCATTTTCTTAAATTGACAAAAACGTATCTGGATGAGGCTTATAAAGATGCAATTTTTTCTCCATTTAACCTAATGCGTATCTCTTATGGTTTTCGAGATCCCCACACAAATAATGGGAAAAAAACTCACCCTGTATAAGGCCGTCACATAACGAGATTTTTCTGATTCTGGTAACCTCAAAATATCGATCCTTATGCAGCGCCATCTATGCAAACATTATAAACTACTTGATAATCGCATTTTTAAAATCACATGCTGAAAATATGCAATATGTTTGAATTATATCAAACTTACTGTTATTGACATTTGACTGATTCTTCTGTTCTGTAATTAGACTTGCAGCTATTGGAGAAGTAAAAATGCTATAGTAATTAATTATTAAAATGCTCTAATTATTACCAATAATGCACCTTGTCATCATTGTAAAGTTGAAAACTGCCAACAAGAAACTGATTACTGTTATAAAGCAAATTTTGGTCTGTCTTGAAATGTGTGCGTAGAAATACTAACAGATTTCGTACAGGCAGCACCAAAGAGAGCATCACTGGAACTAACTAAATCAGTAAATTGTAATAGTGTCAAAGTGGAGAAAAGTACAACAAATATGTACAGAAATACACAGAAAAAAGAGTTTAGTGAATATTACCTTTTTAACCATTGTTATTTGGAAATATTCTATTTTTTTTTTTTAATAATTGTACATGAATATATATCAGTTTATTGTAATATTTGAGTATACTGTACAACAAAGCTACTTTTGTCTTAACAAGATCATTTAGTTCCGATTCTGTAGAACAAATGTTTTCACATGTTAGGCTTAAAAGAAATGCAAATGATACTACCGGTGCAAGAGTGGCTGATTACTTTATAAGGCAAATATTGCGATGTGGAATAGTAAAGCTTCAAAATCTTCCAATACAGTTGAAAGCGTCGATTAAATTCCAAACAAACACTTTACAACGTAATTGAATCCTAATTAGTGTTTTCTTTTGAATTGTTATAAAAAATTAGAAATATAAGTAAAATTGTTAATCTTGACACTACCCAACAACTTCATTTTCAGCAACACCTTTTTAATTTTATTTCGTTATATTTCATTATTTTAAAATTATTAATATTAATTATTGTAAAGTTAATGTTTAAAGTGTTATCTTAAAGTTTATTTCAATAAAAATTCCAAAATTATTTCTTTTGTGTACTACTAGATGGTGTTACATAAGGACCAATATTTTAAGGTTACCAGAATCAAATTCATCAATGTAAATCGAAGTCATGTGACGGCCTTATATCGCGCAGCGATAGTCAAATACAGATGTCCTTGAAATAAATTGGATGATTTGACATCTATGATCAAAGGAAAGTTTTCCTGATTTATTGAATGACAGCTATTGCGAATGTGCTCAGCAACTGCTCAAGTTAAAATTTGACTAAGTCGATGTTCCTTAAAACATATTTCTATATTACATTAGGTACGATTTTATAAAGTCAATCTTTTTTTTTTTTAATTTACACTTGATACAATAGAAATTTCTGGCAGGTGCAATTATTTTACAAAAAAAAAAAAATATGAAATAATAAAATCCTAAATACAGAAACAGAAAATCATTTAATAAAATAGTGAAAGTATGTTCATTGTATTTTGACAGCATTAAAGCAAATAATAAACAAATCATGGTCTATGTCAACAATTGTGCAAAAGTATTTTTTTTAATCTTTTAAATGTTGATTGAATGAAGTGCAATTAAACAACAACAAAAATTTAAAAAAAAAGCATAATTAATTTTATGCAAAATTAATTAAGTATAAAAATTATAGAAGAGAAAATAAAAGATTTGAATTTTTTCTTCCATTTTTTTTCAATATATGAATTAGTTATCGAATGTAGTTATGCTGAACCTAAGAATTTTTTAAAGATTTTGCTAAATACTGATTAGCTCAACAAAAACTGTTGACAACTTGGTTTACTTTAATTGTATAGAGAAATTCAAAGCGATTGACCATCCCGCATCAAAAATATATAACGCATACTAAGGCATGAGGCCGCTTTTTTCAAATACTGGCGGGAGAAATGTAGATATGTAAGAAACTCCATTTTAGAAATTCATTTCATTAAATTGGTACTTTTTCTTCATTTATTAACTTATTCTTCATTTATTAATTATTACCATCTAGAACAAGTATGTTGCAAAGATTAGCAGAATTAAAATGAATTTTCTCATCATTGATAATATAATATACTAATATCATACAATAATTCTTTAAGGCAATCACGTTGTGCGTCAACATTAACAAGAAGGAAGGTAATATTGGGTAAATTCCGCTGTAGAACAACCGTAGACACGGTTGGTCATCGTCAGTATGGTGTAGCCAATGAATAAAAGGTGGGATATCCTCGGATATAGAAGCCATAACGACAGGCCGCCATTGCAGCTTCTGTCAAAAGATCCCAATATTTGAGGACAACAAGCGATATCCCTGCATTGTCAACTGACAGAAGCTGCAATTGGCAATCTGTCATCCTGATGCTCTTTCTTATGGTTTCTATCTCCGAGGATATCCTACCTTATTCATTGGCTACACCGTACTGAAGATGACCAATTAGTCTGAAACACGTGTGTACGGTAGGTCTATGGAATTCAAGAAAATAACGGATACTCTTCTTTACAGACTTCTTATGTTGTTTTTTAAACAGGTGTTTTCTGTTTTAGGATTTAAAACAGCTTTAATAGCTTACAGACCACTTCATTGCCGTATACTAGGATTTTCTTTAAATACGCACTCAAAATTTACTTCTATAACATTGAATTTTAAAGCTTTTTTATATATATATCAATATTTTCCCTTTTAATAGTTTCTTTTCGTCCAGCAATGTGCATACAGTATTTATTTCTTTTATGCTGGATTTAAAAACGAAATGCAAATATTGTACTGTTTGTTGCCCACAATTAAGTTGTGTCCATAAACAGATGAATTTTTATAAAGTTTCTCTATTGTATATCTTTGCCGCTCTACATTAACCTTTTTTTTGTTTTAAATTTCTACTAAATTATATTAAAGCATTTACTAATTGCTATAATGTACAATTTAAATAATAACAAAATTTCTTCATCCTTATTTACATCATTGTTTATTTTTTTAATTCAATTTAATCATTTTAACGATCTTCATTTCAACTAAAATACAATCATTAGAATAAACTAATTCCTTTCTCACTACTAGATCTCATATTTGTCGATAAGATTAAAACGTTATATTAAAAATGCGACACATACGTTAAATCTAACATATATAACAAGGTGGGATAGACAATCTTTTTGAATCGCTCTGTACATGCTGCCAATAGTACAAGATTACTTTATCAGTAATAAATCTATTAATAATGTTATATTAATTTGATATTTGCAGACACGTTTCGCAAACTAATTTATTTCTTTCCTGCTTTAGGCAATTTATGGTTTATTCGTCGATAATTTAACATTATAAAAATCTATCTATCTATTGAAAATACATAAAAAAAAGTCAATAATTTATGTCGGTAAAATAAACAACACAACAAAATTAAAATGACAGAGAGTTTTAAATTTCCAACAACATTTACCGATTGAATCTAATGTAAAAAAACTATTACTATATAAAATTGCATCATTATTTTCAATTTGACAACTCATTTAAGAACTCTGTTTCATGACGAACTTCAAATAGAAATTCTCCAAATTAATTGAAAGGATCAAATGTAAAAAATAAATCGCAACATGAAATGAAATATACAAAACAAAAGAGAGACATTGAAAGCCTGCTTTTAAACATCTGCTGAAGGAGCTCAAGGCCAAGCAATGATATGTATATTGCTTTCAAATAAATAATATCACGGAATATATGATGACATGTGCCTAATTATATTAATCATCAGAATCATAAAGCCCCCTATTATAAAAAGAAAATCAGCAAAGCTTAATTGGATAGATCTTGAAACATATGAAACACATGCGTACATTTAGATTTTGTTGCCATGCAAAACGAATATATCTTTTATCGTTTCATGTGTCTATCTGACACCTTTGCTATAATCGCATTCATTAATGGAAGGGGATAATTATATAAAATCAATATAGCAAGAGAAAAGGTTTGTAAAATATACATAAAATTACATAATTTACTTACCTATTTTTTACTACCAACGTTGAAATAAATACCAATTCACCACGTGTTTAGGAACTAATGGCTTAAAATTCTTTATAATTTTTTACTTCTTTTTTACGCCATATTTCTGTCTTTTAGAGAAATGTTAGCTAGAAACAAATATTAAAGTATTTTGTCTAAACCTTTCTTCTTTAGAATTATTTTTCTTATTTTCTTATCGGTTAATTCAACTTTGATTTTCAAAAAACAAATTAGAATTAGAATAAGGAATATGTGTATTATTTCCTGTTGATTTAGATGAAATACGTTGCAGATAGTGTGTACACCATTGGATCACATAAATGGTAAAGAAATAAAAAGTTGTGGACAGGGGCGACACTAGCACTTTTGGTGCCCCCTGCAAATGTCTGCAATTTGGCCCTCTGTCTACTTTTGATAAAACTAGAGAGTCATAACAAACGAAAAACTAAAATGTTGGAATTTTTAAGTAATTTTAATTCTCAATAAACATACCTACATTAATATACAGTGCGAGTGAAAAGTATGATAAAATCGATAAATTGTTATCCCTACTTTTTAGCAATTTTCCTTGAGCAGGCTAATTTTTATTTTTAAATCTTTATTTTTTGACATAAATTATACCTTCCTATCCCAATCAGTGGCGATATATAGGGGGGGGGTACCATGAACAATTTGAATAGCAATGAGGGTTACATGTTTCATTTTCGGGTGCGTAAAATTAGCCCCCCTTTCTTCGAAAATCGAAACTCTTACGGTTGTTCCAGGTTGTCCTAGGTTGATTCTAAATTGTTCCAAAATATTTCAAAGAAAAAGCCAAAATTGAGAAAAACGACTTTTTCACTCAGCCCCTCTTTTTTCAAAAATTGAAATTCTGAAGGTTGTTCCAGATTGTTCTTGTTCTAAACATTGTTCCAAAGAATCTCTAAAGAATATTTAAACTTCGGATAATCGGAAAACAGAAGTTTTTGCGCTCTTTTCTTGAAACTTGTAATTCCGACGATCGTTCTAAGTTTGTTCTAAATTGTTCCAAAGTATTTCAAAGAAAAAATCGAAATCAGACGAGAAAATGGGAAAAAACGAAAGCCTGAAGACAGGCCCTGTTTTTGCAAAAATTTAAATGTTGACGGTTGTTCTAGGTTTGTTCTAAACACTGTTCTGATACGTCAAAACCGTATCTCTTATATATCAAAAGATATTGCAAAAAATACTATATCCAAAAGTGAGAAATTGGCCCCCCTTTTTTGAAAATTTAAATTCTGACGATTGTTCTAGGTTTGTTCTAAATTGTCTCAATTATTCGCTTTTTTGCAATATTTTTTGATATGCAAGAGATACGGTTTTGATGTATTAGAACAATGTTTAGAACAAATCTAGAACAACCTAGAACAGCCGTCAAAATTTCAATTTTCGCGAAAAGAATGGCTGTGGGGAAATCATTTCTTCGATTATCTTGGCCAATTATATTTTTTTCTATGAAATGCTTTGGCACAATTTAGAATAAACCTAGAGCAACGTATAACAACCATCAGAACTTCGATTTTCGAAAAAAAATACAAAATATTTTGTATTATAATATTCATCACCTGATGAAGCCCTAGTAGGGTGAAACAATTGAAGTGAATTGAATAAAACTGTTTTGAACTCAATTTGAATTTATTTCAATTTTTACTTGTATACTATGATTCTTCCTATAATTTGTTATCTCTGGAGAAATTGGTTGAAAATTTCTATTAGATTTAATTTTCTAATTGGAAAACATTTATCATATACATATACCCAAGAAGATATCAATGAAGAGGTCCCATTGAGCATTTACATCATCCATTTTACAACGGCCCACAATGTCCCAATCGAGCTCATTTAGTGCTTGTATAAACAACTCGGTATTATATCCATTAATTACTCTTGTATATTTATAATTTTGGATATTTTGTACTTCTACTTTAAGACTCAGCAACTGATCATAGTGGTCAGATATATGGGCTTCAAGTATTTTTGTTGAAAATTAATAGTTTATATTAGTTAAAATATTATCCAAACCGGATTTGGAATTAGCAGTGACTGTAGTATAAGTACCGATAGTTATTTTAACATTATAGTATTCTAATAACGACACAAATCGTTGCGCTATGTTTTGAATTACTTTGAAGATCAATATTAAAATCACCAGCAATCATGAACCTGATGATATGATATATGATATTACTGATGTAGCGTAATTTCAATGTAAAATAGAACTAAAACATAATGACATATGAATTTCTGTATTTGTTTGATATATTGAAATTTACATCTTACATTGCTGCAGGAATTTCATAAGTAATCAGGCGTGTTACACTTGACGAGCAATAGATGTCGCTCTTCATCGATCAGGATCCGTGGTCGCTGAAAGCTGCCACGTAACAAATTATACCATTTTGCGGTGACGGCTGTTCTGTTAAGAACTGGGCAGGATGCGTGGAAGGATAGAGCTGCTCCTCACAGCTCAGTATATCTTTGCAGGTACTGTCACCGTGGCACTCTTCTAATATATTCGTGTTCTGATCCGTGGCCATCAGCACGTCTTCGTATATATCCGGTGCCTACTTAAAAAAATCTATAAAACTATGATTTTTAGGTATTAAAACGTTACCAAAATCTCAGCCAACGGTCTCAGTTCACCACCAGGGGGAGCCCTGTTAAATGGAGCTTGTAGTCTTTTACTTTGAAGCATCAGAAGGAGGAACCACATGTATTCGTTTCTTATTCTCATTTCGTCGGCATGTCTGTCCATGGCGTGTAACTTATTCAACCATATTCGTATTGCATCCCTTTCTTAAAATATTATAAAATCAGTATTAGTTATCGTACGAATAATAAATGAGGAAATGATTGTAAGGAAAAAGTTTGCATCTCTTTGCAGTTGCGCTACTGACACACAAAGATCGAAAGTGTACAATGGAGCTCTTAAGTCCACTTGATGACCAGGTTGAGGAAGCTGAACACTTACATTGTGTTAATGTGATGCTTATGTTTAGCCATAGCGGTTGAACGTTACCTTAGAACTAACATTGTTACTACTTATACTCAAACTTACACTAATCTGATACTCATACTAAGTTATCTAATGATCCTTCTTACTATTTATATTACTTAGAGTACCCTATTAATATTTAAACTACTTAAGCTACATAACATGGTCGACACAGTCACAATGATTATATTTATTCTATGTCTAAATAAACAAGACCTTGTTCTTCATGTCACCAAGTTGCTATATCAGCAAATGTTATTAGTTGCACATTTTGTGATCTATACACACATTTGTTACATCAAGTTTATTTACACAATAATACATACCACTTCATCCCTTTCCTCCCCCACCTACACCGTTAAGGACAAACAATTTCTTTATATATGTCTGTAAAAAAATTGTATTATAATAATAATAACAATCTACAGTTTCCCAATACATGTAAGTTATTCCATCTTAATTAGACTACATCTTATTTTATACACTTCCTAAATCATTTGAATCTATTTTTATGTATTTGCACTTCTTTGTCTTTCACTTCAACCATGAGATTCACATAACAAATAGCTTTACAAATAAATTTGGTAGCACATTTGGAGCAGATAAACAATATTAAAATAACGTCTATGTTATAGTCATAATCATAAAACAATTTGGATAGAGATGCTTTATCAGTAAATGTTATAAAAACATTCTGAGACTTACACACACGTTTGTTAACATCAAGTTTACTTACACAATAACACAGACTGCTGCAAACGTATCCACACGTTTTGGCGATCATAAATTCTTTTTCTTACCTGCATCGCCTCGCTACAGTATGGTGATTTATTTACGTGATTGAAAACGTTCTAGGCTTACCAGTAATAAAATAGTTATAAAATATATATATAATAAAACACAAGTGTATAGTTTCAAAATTATTGTAATGTTTAACACACTACATATGTTTCGCCACACTGTGGCTTCATCAGGTGGATGAAAATACAATTTCAAAATACAAATTAGCTCCTATATATATCAAAACAAATTACAAAAATAATCTCATTCTAAGAGGGGGTGGACATGTTTAAATTTTAGATTTAGTAGGGGGGAGTTATTTAAATCTAGTTGATCATTCAATATTATACCTAATTTATTACACTTATTAATTTCTAAACTTTCTAACATATTAAGTTTTTTACTTTTTCCTAAAACATGTAACGTTGTAAAATTAGTATTGAATTTATGATTATGTTCTAAGCAATGATTAGCAAAAGTTGAGTCTGTCTTCTTATCCCTATAACATCTTTCGTGTTCTTTCATTCTAGTATCGAATGTCCTTCCTGTCTGTCCTACGTACACTTTTTTACAGTCTTCGCATGTCAACTTGTACACCCCTGAGTTTAATCTATTGTCCGTTTTATCTTTATTGTTTTTTATTGCGTTTTGTAAGGAATTGTTAGTTTTGAATGAAATTGTCTCTTCTCTACTTGTTTTAATTAAGTTCCCTACTGTGTTTGAAATTGTACCAATGTATGTGATGGAATTATAATTGTGCGTTCTATTGTTTTTTACTGTACTAAATCTAAAATTTAAACATGTCCACCCCCTCTTAGAATGAGATTATTTTTGTAATTTATTGATATATATAGGAGCTAATTTGTATTTTGAAATTGTATTTTCATCCACCTGATGAAGCCACAGTGTGGCGAAACATATGTAGTGTGTTAAACATTACAATAATTTTGAAACTATACACTTGTGTTTTATTATATATATATATAATGGAGTTTCAACATGTATCTCCTTCGTCGATTATTAAGTTATAAAATATGTTAATTTTCGTTAAAAAAAAGTTAGAATATTACAGGAGACACTCGATAATGGGAACTAAATTTTTATTATTTAATAGTTGTTCACATTATCGATTTACTAACGGAGGTTATATCTAATACGTAAGAAACATTAAGAATTAACAATATAATCATATAAAATATAGTAATACTAATTCAATAATAGCAACAAATAAGAAAATAGTCATAAAAAAATACATTTTGCAATTTTTAAATGACCTTGGGTTCGCAGCTTTACCAATCACTAGTGACTTTACTTTATGAAATCCAGTAGCATTAATGCATACCAGAAATGTTATTCTCTGCTTGTCTGTTGCTACCACCAGCAGTTTTTTCTTCCGCCTCTGCTGGTAGAAAATCAGACATTCTATCAGCAACAGTTTTTCTTCCGCCGAGAAAAATGTTTTGTCTGGTAACAATTTCTAATAGGAGTTCTCTTTGATTGACGTTGTACAGTTCATTCAATATAATACCAAGTTCTTCCATTTTATTTTTTAATTGAATTTTAAACCGATCCACGAGTTCTGGTTAAAAGGACATTTTTTTCAAACTGGACTTCTAGGAGGTCAGGGTAGAGTTTCAATATTTGCAGTTTCAATCCACTACTGGAACACTCTGGATTAATGTATCGGTGAGTTATCTTGTTGAAACAGGAATTTCACGCAGTACAATAACACTAGGCAACATGACATTATACAGGGTGAGTCAACTACGCGGGTAAAGCCGATTGTGCCTTTACGAGTAAAGATATTTCGAAGCGGTTTTTTTCTTGTGGTAGCTGTTCATTAGGGGCACATTTTAAAAATATTTTGTATTATACAGAGTGTTCCATAACTTGGTGGCTAACCATAGTTATAGTTTTTTTAATGGAACACATTATATATTATTGCATTTTTGAATTCCCCGTAGAATTTTTAGTCAAAAAGTTAGTATATATAGTATAGGCCTAATGTGTAAAGTTTTTGACTTATTCCCATTTTTCTGAAAAATTCAATGTTTGTATAAAATTATATTTCTCGAAAACGACGTATTAGATGGACAATTTTTTTTGCAATATTGTTTACAATAAGAGGTCCTCATGGAAGCATGTTTTTTTTTTAGAGTTACTAACTGCATGTGCAGAAAACTGGATTAAAATTAGATACACGTTTTTGTATAAAAGTCAATGTTTTTAAATGGAACACCCTGTATATCAGTTCATTTTTGAATTGTTTATTAAATTTCATGTCAGAAACATATATATATATATATAATTGAAAAACCAAAATACCCAAAGGTGTAGGTTGTAGTTATATTTGTCTATTTTCTATTTTCATATATAAACTTTGCCCACTGTTTTTTATCTCTTGTCAACTCCAGCGCTTCTTTCCACGTTTTACCCCTTTTCTCCAGTATTGCTGCTATCTCCCCGTTCCACGTTTCCTTAGGCCTGCCTCTGCTCCTCCTGCTGGTTATCCTCGCATCCCATACATTTTTCGCTTGTCTGCTGTTGCTCATCCTGTTTAGATGTCCAAACCATCTTAGTTGCTGGTCTTCAATCTTGCCCAATATTGGTTCTACTTCCAGTTCTTTTCTTATAATTTCATTTCTTACCCGATCTTTGCGTGTGACCCCTTTTACTTTCCTTGGGTATTTCATGTCCATTTCCTGTATTCTGCTCTTCATTCTGACTGTCGTCGCCCAGCTCTCGCTGCCGTATGTTAATATTGGCCTGAACACTGCTCTATATATCGCCATCTTTGTTTTGCGACTGATCTCCTTGTTGCTCAGAAACCACCCAGAAAGTGAGAAGTACACTCCTGCCGCGCTGGATATTCTTTCATTTACTTCCTGTTCCATGTCACCATGCCTTTCTATTTGGACTCCCAAGTATTTGAATATATTCACTTGTTCTATTTTTTGTTCTTGAATTTCTATATTAATTTCTTCGTTATCCTTGCCGATGACTAGTACTTTTGTTTTATTTGCGTTTATTTTCATGTTCCTTTTGGATAACTCCTCATGCCATATTGTGATGTTCTTCTTGAGGTCTTTTCCGCTTTGTGCACATAGCATTATATCGTCGGCAAAAGCGCAATTCGAAATTGTAACTGGACTCAGTCGTTTGTATCCTACGGTTACTTTCTTAGTTTTGTCATTTGTAGCTTTAATTACGTCGTCCATCGCTGTTATGAATAGCAGAGGGCTAAGGACACCACCCTCTCTCAAGCCATCTTGGATCTCGAACTTCTCGGACTCCATGTTATTCTTCCTGACGTAGCTGGTGTTTTTATAATACAGGCTTTTTATTGCTGCTCTTAAATGCTCCTGGATGCCTCTTTCTTTTAAACTGTTCCAGACTATGCTTTTGGGTATTCGGTCGACGGCCTTCTCAATATCTATGAATGCCATGTATATTGGTTCGTTTTTTTCCCTAGCTTTCTCTATTAATTGTTTAATTGTGAAGATGTGATCTTCTACACTTCTGCCCTTCCTGAACCCACTCTGGGTTTCTTCTAAATGCCTTTCTATTTCTGGTCTTAGTTTTTTCTCCAGGGCACTTTCGTATATTTTAGATACTACGCTTAGCAAGGTTATTCCCCGGTAGTTCGCGCAGACTTTTGTATCTCCTTTCTTATGTATAGGGACGATTGCACCAGTTTTCCAGTCCTGTGGTACTTGTGTTGTTTTCCATACTTGATTAAGAAATTTAACTAGCATTTCTTTGCCTTGTGGGCCCAGGTGTTTTAACATTTCCGGGGTTATCTTATCATGCCCTGCTGACTTTCCTCTTTTGGTATTACTAATTATTTCCTGTATGTCGTCTACATTTATTAGTTCTCCATCTCCTGTTTCTCTCCTTTCTTTTGCTTCTCCTCCCTTCCCTTTGTTTTCTTGTCTATTTCCCGTATTTAATAGTTCGTCGAAGTATTCCTTCCATCTTTCCATTATTTCTTTTCCGTCGGTTACTACTTCACCGTTTTTCTTTTTTACATGGCTTAAATTATATTTCTTTTCTTTTCGGGCATTCTTCATTACTTTGTAGAACAATTTTTGGTTTCCTTTACTGCCTTTATCCAGTTTTTTCCCGAATTCTTCCCACGTTTTATGTTTAGATTGCTTTACCAGTTGCTTCACTATTAGTCTCTGTTTTTTATATAAACAGTAACTTTTGTCTGTTTTCTCGTGTAGGTATTTCTTCCACATTGACTTCTTGTGCTTTACTTGGTCTTTAATCTCTTGTGTCCACCATCTCGTCTGTTTTTTATTTTTTATTATTGCTATTGTTCCACAGGTTTCTGTTGCTGCCGTGAGAAGGCTGCTTTTGATTTTTTGCCACAACTGCTCTATATCGTCATTTCCTCAATTTGCCATCACTTGCATGGCCTCTGTTTCTACTATTTGTGTATATTTTTCAGCTACCGTTTGTTAGGATAGCTTGTACGATTTAATTACTCGGTTTATTTTTACTTTTTCGGTCTGAATTTCCCTGTTTTGTGTATGGTCTGTAACTATTTTTATTCTAGCTTCTAATAGGAAGTGATCACTATAAATTTCCGGTCCTCTCTTAACTCTCACATCCATTATTTCTTTCCTTGTTACTTTGTTTGTTAGTATGTATGTCAGAAACATATAAAACGTTAATCCGTTAAAAGTGACTATTTCAGAGTTATTGCCGTTTTTTGATATGCTTTCGTTAGTTTTTGCAAAAAAGTCATTTTTGATATAATTTTTTCAGTTTTGAGGTTTTAATTAGTATAGTATAGTACTGACAAAATTCTATCAAAAAGAGACAATAGCTCAGTAATAGTCAGTTTTAAAGTATTAACGTCTTACATGTTTTTGATGTAGAATTTAATAAGAAATTCAAAAATGAAATAATATACAGAGTGTTTCATTTGAAAAAATCGACTTTTTTGCAAAAACTAACAAAAGCATATCTAAAAAGGACAATAACTCTGTAATAGTCACTTTTACTGTATTAACGTCTTACATGTTTCTGTCACGAAATTTAATAAACAATTCAAAAATGAACTGATATACAGGGTGTTCCATTAAAAAAATGACTTTTATACAAAAACGTGTCATCTAATTTTAATCCAGATGCACATGCAGTTAGTAACTGTAAAAAAATAAAACATGCTTCTATTAGGACCTCTTATTGTAAACAATACCGCAAAAAATTTTGTCCATCTAATACGTCGTTTTCGAGAAATATAATTTTATACAAACATTGAGTTTTTCAGAAAAATGGGAATAAGTCAAAAACTTAAGATTTTAGGCCTATACTATCATATAACTTTTTGACTAAAAATTATACGGGGAATTCAAAAATACAATAATATATAGGAGTGTTCCATTTAAAAAACTATAACTATGGTTAGCCACCAAGTTATGGAACACTCTGTATAATACAAAATATTTTTAAAATGTGCCCCTAATGAACAGCTACCACAAGAAAAGAAACGCTTCGAAATATCTTACTCGTAAAGGCACAATCGGCCATACCCGAGTAGTTGACTCACCCTGTATAGTATTGCGAAGCGTTTAAGTGACCCTCTATTTTCCATATAACCACTGGTCCATCAAAAGACATCCATCTCCAAACGGCTACAGAAAACCGACCACTAATCGAACGTTCATAAATATATCTAGGATCATATCTTCGTCCTCTCTCATGATTAACTGTTTTCTTTCTCTAGCAAGACGTTTTTAAAGTTGATTCATCGGAGAAAATTACTGATATCCAAAAATGTCCATATGGTGATAGGTTTCCGCAAATATTAACATATCATACCAATATCTCCGTTAATATAACATTTAAGCCGGTAGAAATCAGTCTTCTTCCTGCAGTACTCGTACTAGCAGGAAAACCACTTTCGTTGATAGCCGACCGTAAGTTGGTAAATGAATGCTCCCAGACATATTGTGATAAAATTCTGTCCTCTTCATATGTGGCATTTCTTCGTCTAAGTTCGATCAAGTGATCCTGGTTGCCTTCGAATTGTATTATCAACGGTCAATTTACGCAATAATTTACTTTGTAGATGTATGCCTAATATTCGATTCTCAATCAACAGCTCTTGAAGACAATCCACTGTCGAACAAACTTATCGCGCGCAGTTTTTCCGGAGTAGTTACGAGGGCGTAATTTTATGTTATCCACCTAGCCATGCACATAAGAGAACAAAATAAAATATTTTTCTACATCACTCCCTTCAACACTAATACCCTTATTCCATCTTTTTTCCAGTTGCCCCATACCCTCAGAAAAAAATTGCTTCGGTAACCCCGCAAAATATTCTTCAACAGCTTCTTTGAGTTCTTCATCAGAAGCAAAACGTTTTCCTCTGAGATGCTTTTTTAAATTTTTGAATAAGAAGTCTGACGTAGCTAGGTCGAGGCTATAAGGTGGATTTCTTAACTCTATAAACCCACAGTCATTGATTATCTGCTGAACTGTGTTTGCCTTATGAACTTGACAATTGTCGTGCAGCAACAAGTTTTTTTGTGGATAAGAATGCGGGCGTTTTTCCTCCAGAGCAGTTTTTAAATTTTTAATTGTGTTTCCGTTGGCCTCTCCATTTATGGTAGACCCTCTCGGCATATATTCAATAAGCAAATCTCCTTCAGCATCCCAGAAAACAGTTGCCATCAGTTTCTTTTTCAGAAAATTGTGTCTTGGCCTTTTTGGTGGTGGAGAGCCCTTATGAACCCACTGCATGGCTTCTTGTTTAGTAGGAGGGTCCCAGTAATATACCCAAGTCTCGTCCTCGGTAATAATTCGAGATAAAAATGTTTTGTCCCTCTCCAACTTGACCAAATTTTCTTGAGAAACTTCTTTTCTGCACAGTTTTTGTTCAGGTGTAAGCAATCTGGGTATCCACCGTGCAGACACCTTCTTCATACCCAAATCGTCATGCAACATTTTGAGAACACTTGTTTCGGATATACAGACTTCATTGGCAATGACAGAGATCTTTACACGCCGATCTTTCAGTACCAAATTTTCGACTTTTCGCAGAATGTTTCCAGTTCGAGCTTCAACAGGTCGTCCGGACTTTGGGTCATCATTGATTGACTCTCGGCCCCATCGAAAGAGGTTAGACTAATATTTTCCTTGGAAATAAGATGGTGTATCTTCCCCATATACAGCAACCATTCTTTCATGAATTGCTTTTGGACCATTGCCTTCCTTTGTCAGGAACTTTATTACGCTGCGATGTTCAACTATAGTTTTACTCGTTTTATTGAGAAATGGACCGTCTCAAACTCTAAACACAGCATAAACTAAACACAACTTAGCACATGTACTTCTAACCGTGACAGCAATTTTTCAATAATTTGTTTGACATCGTCACTCCTTTGTTTCATGGCTAGATAGATAACATAAAAATACGCCCTCGTAACATTATTTTGAAGGTTTTACCTTTGTTAGTTCTGATGTATAAGTAGAAACAAGCGATATTAAATATAACAGTAACATAACGATGAAGATACTAACACTGATTGATTAAAATACTCTTAAACGTACTAAAAATATGTATTAGAACTTATTTATATTTATGATTGAATTTATATTCATTATTTTATATCTCTTGTTCACATTACTAACTGAACTAATAATAATTCTTTCCTGCGTATGGAAACCCCTTTTTATACAAATCTTTATCTCCGCGACAATTCTTGTGGCTCCTGCAATGACGGTGATCAATTCACCATTCATTTTTTTTGCGATTTTTTTCTAGTACTGTAGTCGAAAGAATCATCCGTTTTCTCACTACTTCTTTGTTCGGTAACTAAAGATTATTCTGTTTAGTCTTGTAGAAAATGTTATATGTATTACGTATTACTATTTACAAAATAACCGAATAAATATTAGAAACAGTAATTTTTTTATTATGTTTATTTTCTGTTATGTTTTGTATATAGTCAATACTCAATACAATTGGAGCGGTGATATTCGACATTTTAGTGGAAACTTTTTTTGCAACTAAATGTGCATCTGTGATATCATTTTTCATTTTCCATATCCCTATTGATGTTCTCGAAATATGAACTCGATTTTACTTTTGAATACTTCAAATAATATGTCGTTTGAGAAATACTTATTTTACTATCGCCCCAACTTAAAAAAACTTCTTATGTTTTGTCAGTATATGAGTAATTCTAAAAGACACTTCCTAGTAAATTGGCCTGTTCTTCTTACTTTTTAAATCCTTTACTTTTCGGCTTCTTAATTTCCTCGTTGCTGGAAGAGCTTTTTCATTGTTTTGAAGTAAGGTTTTATAATGCTGCTATAACCTCCCACGTCTAGACAATGCAATTAAAGTTTGACAAACAAGACATGCACCTTTATTTTTGACGATATTAAACAAGAATTCTTGCTTCCAATCTCTATTAAACTAATACGTTCAATCTTTTCTTGGCTGTAAACACTGTTCTAAATACACAGATAAGTAACCACATAAAATAACTCCTTCAATACCATTGATTTTACTTGCTCCATCTGTTGCGGTAAGGAACTTTTAAGTAGAACGATACACCACTCCACTGTCACTCCAGATTTATTTTATTATATTTTCTAAATTTTAACATAAAATCTAATACAACAAACCTTTTTTGACGTACAAACCAAATTTCACAAGTCTAGCTCGATAAATAAAAAAGTTATAGATTTTTGAAATGATATAAGTCGAGCGTATATGCTCTCATTAATTTAAAAGCATCAGCAATAACGAAAAAAATACATACATATTGGCAATAATCATCGACAAATAGGGAATTGTTGTAGTTAGAGAATTGGTCTCACCGTGTGCTGGTATTAGCTGGACCAATGCCCTGGCCAGCATGCTATTGTAAGCGAAATTTTCATTGAGAGCCTTCGACGGACTAGTCATTTTGACGTGCAATTTTGTTCTTGTCGATTCTTAAATGATGACCAATTGATGACATTCGATGATTTTATGGAAAATTCATTAATGAAATTGTCATGTGTCAAAACTCAGGGATGATGAAATGTGCTTTATGTTTCAAATAGTGTGACGTTTGATGGGTTTCGAAGGACACTTTTGAGAAATGACGACAGAGATTAATTGTGTTTCATACAGTGTGGAAACTACCGCAAGATCAAAAATTATATTGATAAAGGTTTGCCATAGAATGTAAAACGTCCGTCTTAGATATCATTCTTTTGAGATAATTCTGATTAAATTATCAGGTTAACTGTCACACTGACATTTGACTGACATAAAATTTGTAAATATATGTTTATTTAAAATGATTTACATGTTTGAATAACATTTTATTAAAAATTAATATAACAAATTACAATAAATGTTCAAAATGACCCCCGCCTTGTTCGATGCATATATTTACGAGCGTTTTCATGCTATCAAAATCATTTTGCAATATTTGTGGCGTTATGGTTGGACATACTTTAATAATCCTTTGTTGCAGTTCTTGCAAATTATGTACAGGAGTTCTGAAAATTCTATTTTTGCAGTAAGGGAACACAAAATAGTCCATAATAACCACACCAGGTGACCTCGGAATAAACTCAATTTGCATATGCAAACTTGTAAGTCCATTATCAAAAAACTTCCGGAAAAAAAGCTAGTTTCTCGTGTCGCATGTGCTGTTGCGCCGTCATGTTGGAAATAACCATTATGAAGTTCATCGTCGTGTAGTTGTTGAACAAATTCATTCAAAATGTTATGTCTGTACCTCTCTGCATTTATGGTGAAATTGAAAAAAAACGGCCCAATTATCCTTCTACGGGAGACTGCCATCCAAACCACAATTTTTTGAGAATGTAGTGGAGATTCAACAAAAAAAATGCGGTTTATTAGTGCTCCACATTCGCATATTTTGAGAATGTACGTACCCCGAAAAATGAAACTATGCCTCAACGGGGAAAGAATGTTAAGTTTAACAGGTCGTTATTCATTAAATTGTTGACAAACCACTGGCAGTACGCATGACGTCTGGGGTGGTCTGTTGGCAAAAGAGCTTGATATGATTGCATCTTATATGGATGCATGTTCAAGTTCTCCTTTACAAGTGTTCGGCATATTCCATAAGAAACTCCAATTTCATGGTACAGGCATCTCTGAGTAACAGAACCAGTTTCGCGAAATACACCAACACTGTGTGCGAGGCACATATAAAAATCTTGCTCTACTACTGCGAAATTTGGGAAGTGTTAACAAAAATTATCCAAACTTAAACGCTTACTGTATTACCAAATACCATTAACTAACACACATGTTCTAAAATAAGCTTCAATCATGTGCTGTGGTGTAAACCAAAATTGAAAAACTACAAGATGTCAGAGAGAAAATATAATGACAAATATTAACGACAGTATGACACTTAATGATATAACCCAAGACAGACGTTTTACATTCCATGGCAAACCGTTATCAACATAATTTTTGATCTCGCGGTACTTGTGGAATAAATTCAGGAACTTCCAAATGGGTAAACTGCAGTTTACGGGGTCAGGCGATTTTTGACGAAATCACTAGACTACCTTATAGATGACCTCTAATTGAACAACTTTCACTTATAAAATTATGGGCGCAAACGTACAGAAATTGAGATAAACATTAAATTATGTACTGACCGAGTGAATACACACCCTGGAAATTGTGAAAATCGTAATAATTGTTGTTTATTTCACTTTATCACAAACAATTTAGTGTAATTTTTTTTTAATGCTTTTCCGCGATTTTAAAAGCACAATCAAATGTCAACCGAAGCGTCCAACAACAGCTGGTCTAATCCCGTCGAAAGCAACCCCATTCGAAGTTACATACAAGCGGTCGAAAGATTACACAGAATTATATACCGAGTAGAGAATCTCTCAAAATTGTGTTTTTTTTAATTTTTATTTCAAAATTACATATAACTAAAACATAAATAGGTAATAAAATATAAATTAATTATAGATTTGTAGTTTATCTCGCTGTAGTGCAATCGCCGACACGTATTTCAGACTTGCAGGTCATCGTCAGTATGGTGTGTTTGGGATTTAAAAAAAAAAGGAAGACCATCGGGATGACAGACAACCAATTGCAGCTTAAATGTCAGAAGATAATAATAATAATAATATTTATTAAATTGCCCAACAGGTCATCCCAATACAGAC
Source organism: Amphimallon solstitiale (assembly GCA_963170755.1). NCBI lineage: Eukaryota > Metazoa > Arthropoda > Insecta > Coleoptera > Scarabaeidae > Amphimallon > Amphimallon solstitiale. The sequence goes on from OY720682.1 coordinate 46,678,467, forward strand.
AATATAAACAAATAATAAAGATAATTCAGACGTGAAAAATTAATAACAACAAACAATTCAGAAATATAAGTGCAAAATATGAATAATATTAAAATATAAACAACTAATGAAAAACATCTACAACAAGGTTATTAAAATTCTTGGCAGAATACACCATAGAAGCCTTCAGCAAAATATTTGTTCTGGCAGTGAAAAGCAGAATCACTTTATTCACCGTCGAGGCACTCGAAAATTAACTTCTGCTAGCAAATCAGAAGAATCTATCTTAAAAATCACAGTCTGACGTAGGCTCCGGGGCATCTCACGCGAGTGCACCGTTTGTATTAGAAATCGAGTGGATAAAAAGTGGCGCGGGGCGAGAGCGGTATATGTCAGCGAGCAGGCACTACACTGTGATGCCGGATGACATCCAGTATGTAATATCACAGAATAACAGAAGTGACAAAAGCCTCACTTTCATAATTCCGATATTTGTGCGCAAAATCAAACAAAATGGCGTGTTTTGTTTTTGTTGTGTACTTGTATAAATATAACCTGTCTTAATTTTATAACTTATAATTTACGAAAATATAATAAGTAAAGGTGCCAGTTAAATTGTTGTTGATATAAATAATGGAAACTGTACGAAAGAAGAAATCCGGCGTACGTAAATGTATTATTTTTGTAAAAATGTTCAGCAACAAAGTATATTCTACAATTTCTTTTCTTTTCCTAAAGAAGATAATCGGTAAGTTATAGCTATTGAGTAACAGATAATTTGTAATAATTCATCTTTGTAGTAAACACTTTGAATGAAACTTTTTATATAGTGAAGGAACCTCCTTCCAAAATAAGAATTTTAGAGAACATCGTTATCTCTCACAGCCATGACCATAATGAAAAGAAACCAATCCAAACCTCACTGGTTAAGGAACTATCTAAAGGTAAATGTTTATTATAAAATATTATTTTATAAGAACTTAGTATTATTTGAAATATTAAAAGCATAGTGATTTCAAAATGTATTTTAGAATGTGTGGAAACTATGAATGTTCCTAGCACAAGTGATATTGGATCCCAAAATTTAGCAGAAAGTGAACCACCTATAGGTATGACAATTAATATTTACAATACAAAATTATTTTATGAGCAAAGCATAAAATACGTTTAGTTGTTAACTGAAGAATTCGAAGTCATTTTTGAACAAAAATTCAACTCATACGTATTTAATCTAGTATAAAGTAGAATAGTTTAGAACTTTTCAGTTACAAACATACAATTAATTTGTTTTAACGAAATGTATAATTTTTTAATTGTATTTTAGCAGTTATGGAAATTCCTACCCTATTTTGGGGTTCAACCAGAAAAAAATCTCTCTGTCCATACACCCAGAAAGGAAAGACAGAAAATCTCTAAAACAGCATCGAGTTATAGCTACTAAATCTCAACTGAAATCCTATCCTAAACAGGAGAATTTACAATATTTTCTAGGGCTTTGTGACAGATATTTATCAAATGAACTGGCAACTGTTGTTAAATTTAATGCAGTTAATAAAAATAAGAATATTCCAAGATACAGCATACAGTACAAACAACTTGCTTTAAATATCTTTTTTTGGGATCAAGAGTTTATAAATACTTAAGTAAAATACTTCAATTGGCAAGCGTAAGAACATTACAAAGATTAACACAGAATTGGAATATAACTCCACAAGTGTTGATTTTGTGTATTCTGCAATTGAAATGAAAACTGCTCATTTTACACCAGAAGCACGTGAATACATTCTACGCATTGATGAAATGTGACTAAAAGCTAATTTATTTTATAATATAACTAAAGACGAAATTGTAGGATTTCATAAAATAAATGGTCAAACAACATAAAAACCAGCAAAATTTGCTATGGTTCTCTTTGCTAAGGGCATTCATATGAATTGCTAGCCAGCGATTCACGTATCTCAACGTTGATTTCATGATTCGCATCATTTTTTGGAGGTTTCTTTCGGAAGGCCATTTAGCTACTCTATCGTGGCCCTCACAATACCGGCACTAGTATCAAAACGTGTTCTTTTTACCACGGTTTTTATATTTGGGAGGAGCCAGAAGTCGCATGGTACTGAATCCAGCGAGTAAAGCTAATGTGGACAGACAGGAACCTTTGTAATATTCTGAGTATACAGTTGTTCCCTTTGGATCGAACATTGATCGCAATATGTCCCCGCTATCAAAAAAAAAAAAAACATAGCAGCATGACCTTAACGTTCGACTTTGCCTGAATTGCCTTCTTAGAGTGAGCAGAGTCTTTCGTCAACCATTGTGAACTCTGAATTTTTGTCTCGGGGTCATAACCATTCACCCAGCTTTCATCTCCCAGTTACAGCTTTTGCCATGAAGTCCAGATCTGCATCAATTCCGTGCAAACTGGCACACGATATTCCTTCTGTTCGCCAGTCAAAAGCTTGAAAACAAATTTCGAACTCACTCCTCTCATTTGCATATTATGGAATAAAATATTTTGCACGAACTCTTACTAGATGTGTTCACTTCTTCTAAAAGCTCTCGAATAGCCAATCTCTTGTTTGAATGCGGAACCATTTTTGCAACTTCTTGCACGTTTTCTTCTCTTTTTGAGGTTCAAAAACCACCCGACCAATGCTCGTCTTCTACCCTAACATTTCCGATTTTAAATCGTTCATACCATTCGTTAACAGACTTCAGAGTCACCACAACTCCCATATACCTAACCAATTTAACATTTCATAGGCTTCTTTGGCACTTTTTTGACCTTAATACAAAACTTAATGTTAAGGCGTTTTTCGAAATCCATAATGCCCAACAGACACGGTAAACACAATCTCAACTTTTTCTAATGTGACACTATTTGTTTCAACAAATCAGGCTATCGAATTTATTTCTTCAAATAAATGTTACATCAACAGTTACTGCTATAAAAATTCATTTACCATATTTTTTATCATACCTCGTATATGTAACACCAGCTGCAACAGTATTGACAACACAATCAAAGCAAATCATTATGACCTTTCTTTTTTGCGTAACAATTTTGATAATGAATTAATTTATTGATCACGGATATGAGTTGTGTTTAAATGACAACCTCTACTTTAATCTTATGATTAAATTCTTCATAAACAACAAAATATCAATAACTTAAAACAATGTATTTAAAATCTTTATTCGGTTTCTTCTTGAGACCATTACAGTCCAACTACGCAAATTTAATGGTTAAAGATCAATTTGACAGGACAGAAAACTATCTGACATGTTATGCAAGTAGTGTCATATTTAATGCCATTGACATTATTGATTGCAATATTCTATAAAGACCAGATACAGACAAATATAATACATAAATAATAATTATGTCTTTCTTTTTTTTTTAATCATTCCTTGATAAGGTATGTTGACCCAAATGATATATGTACGTCCAAAAAATAATCAAACTACAAAACCAAACAAATAAAACAATATAAAAATCCATTGTCTAGAGTTAACAAAAATTCATCGTCATTATATTATGTAACTAATTCTTGCACTCTACTAATTTAATCGTATCTACTGAAAACAATCGCGTTTTAAAAGTATTTTAATAAAACATTGTTTGTACAAGCAGATAACTAACGAATTAGAAAAAAAACAGTTTCTTTTCAGCCGTAGTGATACACATGCGGTTTTTTTTTTTCGAAAAATAATGGATGACGAATCGAAATCCGTCAAACAAGCCTTCCCGGATGTTATTAGAGGTCAGGAAGATGTTGAAGAAAATAAAAGTGTTGGTGAGAAATAATTATATTAGATTAATCAGGAAAAATATATACGTAAAAAAATATATAAGTAAATTATTTCTAGAAATTACCGAGGCAACATTTGAAACTGCAATCACGGCGACAGGATTTGGAAAATTCAATTATTTGCTGATAAGTTTGTGTGTACCTTGTGGATGGGCAGCCATGATGACCAGCACTACCATGTCTTATGTTATACCAGCTGCGCATTGTGATCTAGACATGGATTTACAACAAAGGGGCATGTTAAATGGAATAACATACTTTGGTAAACTCTATTTTTAATTTATAAGTTATCACAGGCTGATTTATTTGTACCAAATTTACCAGAGAAAATGTACTGATCATAATACATTTTGTATTAAAATTCGATTTTTGACTCCAACGTTTTTTCTACTATGGAAAATTTAGTTTACCATTTGGCTGACGTATATTACAAACTTCTTCAGATGCCATTTTCTCAGAAAGGATCAAAAAGAAGTAACTAAAATTAGTAGAGTTACCTAATAATAAAGATTATAGGGAGCATATGTACAAAATATTGACCTATAGCTCTTTGCCGATGAATACTAAAAGTCTATGTGATGGTCCGGCAAGAGGATTGAACGGTTTTTAATAGGTCACTGTTCAGAAACAAAGAATATATTTGGACTTATACTAATATTACAACTAAAAACATAAAACGGGACATTTCTTATAACACTTTTAGTTTGCAAAGATCACATCCCTAAGATGAACACTGTCTTCTTCTATACATCGCTACAATCTGTTTCTGAAATTGACCATAACTCGTAAATCTTCGTTTATCAAATTTATTTCTTCACGAATTCTTTCTTTGAGTTCCAGAAGCGTTTGGGGACGCGTAGAGTACACTTAATAATAATAATAATACATTTATTTGCCCAACAGAATATTTCCAATTACAGGACAAAATATAAATAAACACATACGTTAATGCAGAAAAAAAAGAAATGAACATGTAATACAAAAGGACACAAAAAGAAAAATGTAACAGACGTCACTATTGGTTCCAGTATCCAGCGTAAATGTCTGAAAAGAAAAGTTCGGCATTCTGTGCCATGTGGTGCAAGGGCGACTTCTTGAGCACATTGGTCCTGGCCGTTGGCAGATTGAAGAATGCTGCATGCCGAGCCGAGCATCGCGGAACGTAGAAAGGCACAGCATCAAGCAGCTGCGGACAGTCAATCCTACTGTTAATCAGCTTGAATAAAAATCTGGCACTATGCATGGAGCGTCGCACGGCCAAGGATTGGAGCTGATGCACCTCCAACTGATGTGTGTAAGAAATGTTCCATTCCGGGTAGGCTCCAGTCAGTTTAAAAGACAAAAATCTTAGAAATCTTCGCTGAATTCTATCAATAGGAAGTTGCTGTGAAGTGTAGAGGGGGTACCATATGACCGAGGCAAACTCCAACCTACTGACTACCAACGCAAAGTAGAGGGACTTGAGGAGGCAGGGATCCGTGAAGTACCTCGAGATTCTCATCAGAAATCCCAACATCCTTGACGCTGCGGCACACATAGATGTTATATGTGGCGTGAACGTCAACCACGTGTCAAATACAACGCCCAGGTCCCTGATCGACTGAACCCCACTGATCAATTGCCCACAAATGGTGTAATTGTAGTCCAGAGAAACGGATTTGCGAGTAAATAACATCGCATTACATTTTTCGATATTTAGGACCAGGCCATTCGAGTGCGACCACGCAGTGACGACATCAAGGTTATGCTGCAATTTGATGGAATCATCTTCACAATTGACTGTTGTAAAAAATTTTAAGTCATCAGCATAAGCTAATGCCTGACAAGTCAGAAGAGGAAATATATCGTTGACGAAAATGTTAAACAGCACTGGTCCAAGATTGGAACCCTGGGGAACGCCACTGGTTGCACGGAAAGTAAAGGATCTGTAACCATTATAGAATACGTAGTTCGAACGATTTGTAATATATGATTTTAACAGGTTAATAAGGCGTGGAGCAAATCCATAATAATACAATTTCTCTAGAAGAAGACTGTGATCAACCGTGTCGAACGCACGAGAAAAATCTAGATAAATAACGTCAACCTGCTTTCTGTCATCCATATTGAGTGAAAGTGGCAAGGTTGGTTACCACCGATCTACCAGGCATGAAGCCATGTTGAAGGGAAGATATGAGGGAGGAAGTATTGAAGGATATGGATATGTACAGGACCTGCTCAAGAATTTTTGAAAAGTTGGACAGGATGGCTATCGGTCGATAATTAGAGGTATGAGATTTGTCGTTCTTCTTATACACGGGAACAATCCTGGTACGTTTCCACCAATCCGGGAAAACTGATGTTTTCAAGGCAAGATTAATTATAGAGCACAACGGTTTCACCAGGTAATGTCGCAAGTTATTAACCAAGAAACTTGGGACAAGATCATCACCAGCAGTAAAGCTCGTATCAAATTTGGACATAATCTCAGTTAGGGACTCCCCGGAAATATACACTTTGGACTTTAAGAATCCCCACAGAAAAAAATGAGGTGTGGCCACCGCACGACTTTCTTATACGTATGAGCGTTTCAAATCATGTAATTTTAAAAATTATTTTATGCAAAAATTATTCAAAATCCTATTCTAAGTACTACCAGTCTCTTAATAAATCTCTACAGGATACATACTTTATGAGATATTTGCAAAAAAATGCTATTCGCTAAGAGTAAAAGTATTACTTCCGAATTCTGAATTTTCATTTGTACAAACAATATTCCAAATCCAACTCTAAATACTTTTATACTCTGGACAAATATATATAAAATGCATAATTTACGAAATATCTGCAAAAATCGTTATTCGATAAGAGTAAAAGCGTTACTTCCGGTGCGAATTTTGAAATTTTATTTATACAAAAAATATTTCAAATCTAACCAAAATACTTTTGTACTCTTGACAAATATATATAGAATGCATAATTTACGAAATATTTGCAAAAATCGCCATTCCATAAGAGTAAAAGTGTTACTTCCGGTCCGAATTTTGAAATTTCATTTATACAAAAAATATTTCAAATCCAACTCTAAATGCTTTTGTACTCATGACAAATATATATATAATGCATAATTTGCGAAATATTTACAAAAATCGCTATTCGATAAGAGTAAAAGACTTCTTTACAAATTTGTTTAAACTTAGTAGTTGACGGATAATTGGCAAAATTCGATTTTTTCACTGAAGTATACTACTTCCGGTCTGCCAATTTTACCGAAAATCTAATGAGATCTGAAGAGAGAGATTATATTCGTAAATATAAAATTTGGAATTGATACCTATAGCGATTTGGCCGCTATCGTGGTCACACACAGAGAGACATTTTTTAAAAACCACTTTTTCGGTATCAGGGGACTTCAAAACGTGGACATCTGCAAAAATCTCGAGGTCGAAAATTTTCATTATCACAATATTTCCTTATACTACGTAAAGAAAGTAAAATTCCGGGGCCGCCAGGTCCAGTGATCTTGCGGGCCATGCAATATCACTAAACCTGAAAATTAGGCGATTCGGGAACATACGCTGTAAAACAGAATTGGACCATCTAGCTGTATTCGCTGTGGAGCTGTCCTGTTGAAACCATACTTCATCTTGGTCCATTCTTTGAAGTTCCACAGCCACAAATGTTTCCAACATTTCAAAGTAGCGATATGAATTAATTCCAACGGTGTGGCCGTTTCCTTCTAAAAAGTATACCCCGATCACACCAAAACTGCACACTCCACGCCACACCGTTACCTTTTGGTCATGAAATGGGTGTTCATGCATTTCTCTTGGGTTGTGTTCTGCCCAGTAGAGAAAGTTCTATTTATTAACGCAACCCACTCAGATGGAAGTGAGCTATCACACATGATCAGTTTGTCAAGATTTTCTGCATTCTTGTTCAATATTATAAGAGGGTTCAGCCACTGGAGTATCTGTACCTTATATGGATAAAATATGAAATCTAGCTTAAAAATTCGCCACATACTTCGCTTGAAATTCGGCGTGCAATTGAATTGCACGAACTCTTACTGATGTGTTCATTTCTTCTAAAAGCTCTCGAATAGCCAATCTCTTGTTTGCATGCGGAACCATTTTTGCAACTTCTTACACGTTTTCATCTCTTTTTGAGGTCCAAGAACCACCCGACCAATGCTCGTCTTCAACCGTAACATTTCGAATTTTAAATTGTTCATACCATTTGTAAACATTACAGAACGTGTTGGCCTCTGTTCAACGACTACTGCGGTTCTTTCAATATTACCTTGTGTACGAACTGTACGTGTATCTTCGACAAATTTTGAGTTTACACTGCCCCTTTCGTCTAAATCTCTTACCCATCTCAAAATTGCATTTTTTGATGGAACTGCAGCGCTTCTTCTTATTCTTCTTCTTTTAGCTATGGTCATCCCCTGTTTGCCTGGCCTGTTTCTATTCAGCGGATGAGGAAAACCATCTTTGTCCCCATCTCTTGGGTGGTCGTTCTTGTTGTCTGTTTCCATTTGGTCTCTCATGTTTGCATATATATGCTAGTCTGTTGGTGTGCATTCTCTCGACATGGTCATTCCATTCCTTCCTTCTTCGCTTACTCCACTTCACCACATCCTGCACTCCGCATCCTTCTCTTATGGATATATTCGTCTGTCTATCTCGTATCGTGACATTTGCTATTTTTCTGAGAATCTTCACTCCGCCTGTGGTGCTCGGGGGTGCATTGAGCAGCTCCCCGATGCCACTGCCGGTCCCAAGCCCGGATAAAGGAGGAGGGTTGGTGAACAAGGTTAGCAATCTACTCACCGGAAAATCTGGATTTGCTCAGAAGGATTTCGGTAGGCCTCGGAACTGCAGCGCGCACTGGCAAAATAAATTCAAGGCGAAAATACCTCTGGGTTTGCACGATGGACTGGGTCAGGATAAATAATTTTACAGCAGAGATCCGTTGAATAGCAGGCCAATTTGCCATTATAACACAAAACCTTCGATAATAAGATACAATTACAGTATTTGAACAGCAATCTTTTCAAAACCATTCAATCCTGTTGCCGGACCATGTGTATGTGTTCTATTGCAGTAATCAAAAAGTTGTAACAAAATGCAACATTACTATTTATTTGCTGCAAATATATAGTAAAATTCGCTTTTTTTCAAAATCAACTTTTTGTCGGTCCTCAATCACTGTGTGAGTTTTCTAATACATTAAAGATTTATTTTAAAATAATATACCTGATTGCGTGATTAGTATAATACACATATTTTCAAAAAGAGCAACATAAACATTTTTCATCATATTATAACTGACAGCCGAATTAATTTTCTTCAATAAAACACAGGCCTACAAAATTTGCCTAATGAAACAATATTTGCAATATAATGACTGATTCTTATATTGTTTGTTGTGTTGATTTCAAATATGGCATCTATTTTGCTCAATCACAAAATAGGCTTGAACATAAGGGGGAAAAGCTTATTTTTCATACTCTGGCAAAAAGTAATTCTTTCACAAATCTTTATTAAATGTTTTAGGTACAATTTTATTATTTATCAAACTATTGGTTTTCCCCTAAAAGCTCCTTGTGGCACTTTGTCTATTGTAGGTAGCATGCGAATCTTCTCTGTGCAGCATCCAACAGCAGTCCGCCATCATATTGACGTTCCGCCTACCTTGATATCCATGCTCCATCTCATTGATATCTTGGTGAAAATTTTCTCCCAACAGCTCCAAGATTGTCGGTTAGTATTTCTAAAGAAAATTTAAGAAATCAGCTACAGAACACATCAACAACCCACGTCTATCGTTAGATTTGAATTTCGTTAAGAAGTTTTCTACGATACATTTATAATTTGAGTCTTTAAAGCTTTCGAAGAATTTTTTGACGACTTCCTTAAAAGCTCTCCAATGCTTATCATTAATCTTCATTTCACTTTCAAACACTTCCTCTTGAAAAAAGTTTCCGAATATCTCGATCTACAAAAACAGCTTCCTTTGCTTTTCGGTTCCCACAGTCCCGGAAACTTGCAGCCAAGGTATTTAAAGCACTCTACTCTTTCTGATAATGCCTTAACACATTGTTTCATAAGGCTTGATGTTAAATGGAGGCAAGAGGACTTTACTGGGATCAACCAAACTTTTCCTTCACTACATTTTTGTTTCAAGCTGTGAATGCTTTCCTTCACGGCCAATTCTTTTTGATCCAGTGATCGCCCTTACCCCAACTATCCCATTCACACAGAAACCAAAGGTACTTGTCGTATCCTGCATGGTGTCCAAGAAGCATACAAAGCACTTTCCATCCATTTTAGTTGATTTTGGTGAGGATCAAAGCTAAATGCTCGTAACGTTCCTTCAAGCACACCAAATGGTCTAACGGCACTAAATCATACTAGCTGCTATTATGCAGAAGCACTACTTTGAGGATTGTTTTCAAAGCTAAATGCTCGTAACGTTCCTTCAAGCACACCAAATGGTCTAACGGCACTAAATCATACTAGCTGCTATTATGCAGAAGCACTACTTTGAGGATTGTTTTTGAGAAGTCGATAAAGAGCTTCCACTAGTTCATGTCATACTGTATATTAAACATCTTCATCTAACCTGGGACATTGCTACAGTAAATCAACCCACTAGTTTGAGATGGTAGTGGGTTGATTTACTGTAGTATCTAATGAAATCTATTTCGCGCGTTCTGAACCCTGTAAAATAGGTACCAGAAGCCAATAAATTATTTTCTTTTAACCCAGAGCCTAGAGCCTAAGAATACTATAGAACCATTAGGAAGACCAAAACCTTTTACTATATCATTCAATTCCAGTTGTGAAAAAGGTTTAGGCCCGCTGCTATTTGAAACACTGTGAAGTTCCTCGTTATAGGTCTGCCCTTCTTCTCCAGAGTCGTCAGGAGTATCTTCTAGTTTCTCAGTAGGTTTAGGTATAGGTATTTCTTAGCTATGAGGAGCAGGACGGATTAAAAAATGTCTCTTTTAATGTATCTTTTGACCACTTTTGCAATTCTTCTACATAAGGATAACATACTTTGCGTGGGGCCGGTGGAGCTTATTTCGGTCACCAAGTTTTAAACCGAAGTATGCATAATATATTTTTTTCACAAAATCTCTTATATTTCTTTGATGTTCTGCACTATAAATTCCCCAAAAAATATAGCAAAAGGAATTAGGTGAATTAAGATAAGCCCTTTGCGCCGTTGACTACATTTTATAGGTTAAACTTTAAATATGAAAACTATAAAAATGAGTATACACATCCGCAGATATAACACTTTGAGTAAAATTTTTCTGCACAGTACATAGCCTTTACGCTCGAAGATCATATAACAACGAAACGGAACTCAGGAAGTGTGGAATAACTGAGAGTAACAAAAAGGAGTGAATCATCAACTCACTTATTTCCACTCAAACACGAAGTTTCTGGTAATCTCCTCATGGTAACCAAAAGTAAATCATGGAAAAGTGTCATACTGTCATTAATATACACTTAATGATTAACAGACGTTTAACATTCCATGGCAAACCTTTATCAATATAATTTTTGATCTCGCGGTATATTAAATTTCAAATAGAGTGCATAAAATACGTTTCTTTTTTAGGCATGATATCTAGCGCTTTGATATGGGGATTTTTAGCAGACACCTTAGGAAGGAAAAAAGTATTAGCCGCAGGGTATCTAGCAGATGCCATCTGCGTCCTCATAGCAAGTTTATCTCAAAGTTACGAAATGCTAGTGACAGCAAAATATTTCACCGGCTTGATGTACGTAAAATTTTGGCTTATTCAAATTTAGAAATGCACCTGATTTATCTTTTCGTAGAATGAACGGACCTTTTGCCGCCATGACCACGGGAATTTCCGAATTTCACTGCGCTAAATACAGAACCAGGATTCTTATGGGACTTGGAGTTACGTACAGCATGGGTCAATTAATTATACCGGGTTTAGCATGGTTGATTATACCTAAGAATATGGAATATGATCTTTTAAATGGAAATATGAGTAAGTAACAAGCAACAGTAAACACCATTAAGAATTGTGTTAATATACTCTGGTCCTCTTCCATCAGAACTGCACTCGTGGAATTTTTTCATCATGATTTGTGCTATTCCAAGCTTTATCGCTAGTATTGGCCATTCCTTCTTACCAGAAAGTCCGAAGTTTTTGATGACTATGGGAAAAAATGAGGAAGCTCTTAGGGTATTCAAGAAAGTCTACAGTAGCAATACTGGTTTGCATCCAGATACTTTTCCAGTAAAGCAAATACGGTGAATATTGAAGATTTCCTTGATGTAACCAAAAATAATTTTAGGTTAAGTCGTTGGTGGATGAAATTAAATTGTACGCTGATAGTAAGCATGGTGGTTTTGTAACTGCCAACAGGAATAAAACGCTGGCTTTGAAGGAAGGTTTTAAACAGATGATACCCATATTTCAACCGCCGCTCATTTGGAGGATGTTATTGGTTGCTGCAATTCAATTTGGTTTCATGTGGGGGTAAGATAAATAACACGGCCATACAAAAAAAAATGTTTTTGTTTGCCACAGATGTTTATACGATTTTACATTACATTTGAAGCAAGGAATTTAGAAACAACTTACATTTCTATTAATTGGTTCTAGTTTTTGAAATAATGTATAAGATCTAAGTTTTTATTTTATTCTAGTTAGAACGGCATTTTTTCAATGGGCGTCGTTTCCGAAAATTATGATTTTTATATCACGATATACAAGAGATTACCACTTTGTTCCGACATACCACAACAGGTTTACACGTGCAGTACCATGTATCGCGCTGGTACCGTTGAAATGGCGTAGCACCTTAATAGAGCTAAGGTGCGCTCTCATTGGCTGACAGTAGGTAGAAATATCTTAGACATGTAACAGCAGACATTGTTTATTTATTTAGTTACCTAGAAAATACTGTAGAAGAAGAAAGTCAGCATAAATATGAGTTCGTCTAGAAGATTTGCGGTGAATATACTACGGAAAAACAAAGACAATCACCGGTTTTGTAAGGAAGGCGGTCTCTCTAATATAACGTGTAAACCAAGAGTGGAATCTCTGCTGCAATAAACAATAGAAAAGAGAAAAAGCTTAACTTAAACATTGGGGTTGTTATGGTTTGAATAGAACCAAAAAAACATGCCGATTGTTATTTTAATGTTGTGAGTGTGAAAAGCTTTAATCGTTACTAGAAACATACATGGGAATATCCTGTTTTATAATCAGCAAGACGATCATTACCGCATGATGAAAATATACCTATACCAGTTTACACATAAGAGTCCCTTCGTTCGTTGTCACGTTGTATAAATGCTACCAGTAAAAGTGTATATGAGGATAGTTTGCCAACTTCACAACAGTTTTTTCATAATAAGCTAAATGATTTGGTACATGATCTTCGTCTGTCGAAACAATCATTTGAACTCCTAGCATCCAGATTAAAAGCAAGAACTTAAGTCCGGAGTTTATAATAACAGCGTATTTCTCTCATACTTCAAAAATGACAATAAAGAACTTGTTTATCGCTGTGACATTCCAGGACTTCTTTTTAAAAATGGGTTTACCTAAATATGAATCAAAAGATTGGCTACTTTTATTCACAGTTCTACAAGAAGTTTGAAAGGTGTTTTATTGCATAATGAAACTCGCTTTACATCCATCTCCGTTGCCTACTGAACAAAGCTCAAAGAATACATACAGAAAATATATAGGTAGATTTGCAGAAAATTCTGTATCACGAACATCAATGGCCTATTAGCGTTGATTTAAAGATGGTGAATTTTTTGCACGAATAGCAAAGTGAATACACCAATTATGTGGGATAGTGAGCAAAGCTGGATCATTGGACGAAAAACAAATGGCCGCTGAAAGAAACATTAACTGCATAGGTGATAAAATCATTTTGCCTTCACTTCACATATAGTTGGGGCTCATGGAACAATTTGTTAAAACCTTAGATAAACAAGTAAATATATTTTTAGATAGTTCGCCAAGCTAAGTTTAGAAAAATGAAACGCTGGAATTTTCGATGACCGTCAAATTCACAAGCTTATTAAAGGTTTGAATTTCCCAAAGGCCAGGCATGACTGATATTGAAGCTCCTGCTTGGTGCCCTTTTGTTACTGTAGTTAAGAAATTCTTGGGTAACCATAAGGCGAAACATTATGAAGAACTCGTACAAAATATGCTGGTTAATTTTAAGAGAATGGGTGCTAAAATGAGCACTAAATAACACTTTCTGCATAGCGATTTGGACAGACTTCCAGAAAACCTCGGTGATTTTAGTGAAGAGCCCGAAGAACTATTCCATCAAGATATAAAGTCAATGGGGAGGAAAAGTATCAAAGAAGGTGGAACAAATGAAGGTGATTTCAAAACAATCGCATTGCAGGTTTCAACAATGGTCTACCGTCATGTGTGTAGATGGCAGACTATGGAACCTGAAACGTGATTGTTTTGAGGTCCAATACAATAAAAAAATTATACAGGTGTCATTTGTCGTGATATAAGATTTATAATAGGAATATGATTAGAAGTTCATCAAAATCGGCAGACCAGAAGTAGTAATTCACATCAGCGAAAAAATCGAATTTTGCCAATATTTCGTCAACTACTAAGTTTAAACAAATTTATAAAGAATTCATATGTACTCAAAATTAAATTTGAGAAAAATTTTATTGTAAGTGTTTCGCAATTCCGACATTTATTGTGTTTGATAAATGACATTTCCATTTTGACTATTTTATTAAGGAAATGTCATTTATCGAACACAATAATTGTCATTTTCAAAGCTTACTTTAATAATGTTAGCTTTTGCATAGTACAGTAACTACGACATCCGACATTTAATAACTCGAAAACGGTTTAAGATACCGGTATCATATGGTATATTTTTGAAATTAGAGTAAAAAGACTATTATAAAAATTTTATAATATTCCATTAAAAAAAATTATTTTCTTTTTATACCGTTGTATCTGCACGCCACTGTGTTTTTGATAGCATGCAAATAATATTCAGTCTCAGCCACACAAATGTTATTTGAAACATTTTTTGTATATGCAATAATAACGATGTTGAAGGGGTGGGTAATTTATAATGAATAACCTGTACATAACCTCATATGGAAAGTGTTACAAGCTGGAAAAAAAACAAATATCAATCAGATTTGTAGTAGCAATGCCAAAAATAATCAAATCCATAAAAAATGCTATATGATGGACTAATATAATTATTTTTGTCTAATAGAACCAACACCATCAGACTATGGTTACCACAAATATTGACAGCAATTAACGACTACCAAATGCTATACCCCGGTGTCACAGCTAGCTTATGCACCATGTTAGAAATTATTGTTCCGAACAATAATATAACACTGACAAAAGAATGCACAGTGGTTAGTAATTTTTCAATCATGTTTCTCAATAACATTTTGTTACCCGTTCACTATTAACATTGATTTTGTGTATGTTTTAGAATGACGTGGCAGATTTTGTCTATATGAATGCCATGATAGTAGCTGCAACGTCTGCCGTTTTATATTCTTTCATTGGCACTGTTATTAACAAAGTAGGCAAGAAGCCAAGCTTAGGTAAATATTGAATGTCTACCGTAATTGTTCATCATTTTTCTATAGTTTGATTGCTTTAAATAATTACCTCTCCAATGTTCAGACACAAACAATCTTTTTGGAACAATTATCCCTGACTTTTGTCCAAAGTACATCACAGCCTTCAAGATTAACTTACTTTTAATCGCAATAGGTTGTCGCAATCTCGATGCCTTGTGTCTTAATTCCTTTGCGGTATTTACCTTGTTTAGTTTTAATATTAAACAAGCAAAATATAATTCCTATTTTTTGTGGAAAACTCATAATTTTTTAACATAAAGTGGGAATTATATATATATATATATAATCAAAAACCTTATTGAACCCCTAGGTGTAAGGTATATGTTATGCACAAGTTACTGCATCTCGTAGACGAACTTCCTCCATTCTTTCTTGTCTCTTGCCAGTACTCTCGCTCGTTGTTGTGTTACGCCTCGCTCTTCCAGTATATGCTCCATATTTTGGTTCCATGTCTTGATTGGTCTTCCTCTTGATCTCTTAGTTGGCACCCGTGACTCCCATGTTTTCTTGACCAGTCTGTCGCTGCTCATCCGGACCAAGTGTCCATACCACCTCCGCTGGCTCTTTTCGATTTTCTTGATAACTGGTTCTGTTCCTAATTGTTCTCTTATTATTGTATTCCTTATTCTGTCTCGTTTAGTTATTCCAAGGACCCCTCTCAAATACTTCATCTCAATGCTCTGAATTCTGGATTTCAGTCTCTTGCTCAGCACCCAGCTTTCACACCCATAAGTTAAAACTGGGAGAAACACTGTTCTGTATACGCACATCTTTGTTTTCCTAGATATTTCTTTTTTCCATATAAATGTGTTCCTCAGTAAGTGGTATAGCTTTGATACATTTTCCATTCTGTATGATATTTCTGTTTCATGTGTTCCGTTGCTACTTATGTATACTCCTAGATATTTGAGGTCTTCCACTTGCTCGATATCCTTGTTGTCAATTCTTATGTTCAGTTTTGAGTAGGTTTTCCCCAATACCATGACTTTGGTTTTGTTGGCATTTATTTTTAAGCTTCTAGCTGATAGTGCGTCATTCCAAAGGTTCAAGTTGGTTTCAAGGTCTATTTCACTTCGTGCAAATACGACCAGGTCATCTGCAAATGCACATTCGCTCATATGCTCCGCTTCTAAGTTTCTGTGGCCCACGTATATGGCTTTTGTTCTTGTTTTTACTTCTTTGATGACGTCATCCATTACCATGTTAAATAATATTGGGCTTAATACTCCTCCTTGTCGTAACCCCACATTAACACTAAATTCTTGTGATTCCATGTTATGCGTTCTAACCACATTCCTGTTGTTTCTATGTATGCTCTCTATTGCTCGTTGTAGTTTTCCTGATATTGACCTTTGTCTTAGACTTTCCGCTATTACTTCTCTTGGAACCCTGTCAAACGCTTTTTCCAAGTCCAGAAAAGCCAGGAAGTACTGCTTTCCATACTCTCGTGTACGTTCTTGCAGCTCCATGTTAGGTTCTATTTCGTATCTTAATCTTTGTTCTAGTATTCTTTCATATACTTTGGAAGCTATACTTAATAGAGTGATGCCTCGATAATTGTCACAGTCGTGCTTATTTCCCTTCTTGAATATCGGAACGACGACACCTACTTCCCAGGTCCCAGTTGCAGATTTTGGTTAGAAAGTTCGTGCTATGTACTCCTAATTTTTTTAACATTTCTGCAGTAATCTGGTCACATCCTGCAGATTTACCTTTCTTCAGCTTATTGATAGCATACGTTGTTACCTCATCCTCATTAATACTGTGTCCTTGTAGGGAATCTACTTCCTTCTCTTCCCATGAATTTCCGTTCATGTCTCCATCCGGGTTTAGTAAATTTTTAAAATGCTCTTTCCATCTTTCTAAAATTTGTTCTTTTTCATGAAGCATTTCCCCTTCTCGGTTTCTTATCTGTATTAATGTTTGCTGGTGATGACTTCCGGTTTTCATATTTTTCAGTATTCGATAGAACAGCTTTTGATTTGCATGGTAGTCCTCTTCCAGTTTTCTTCCAAACGTTTCCCAGGATTTTCGCTTGGCTTCCTGGACTGTTTTCTTTACTTTGTTGTTCTGTTCTTTGTATTCGGTGTATCTTTCATTGGTTCCTTCTTTGAGATACTTTCTCCATCTGCGTTTCTTTTCTTTTATTTGTTCTTTTATCTCGTCGTTCCACCAGGCAGTTTGTTTCTTATTTTTATTTACTTTTATATAGCCGCATACTATCTTGGCCACTTCTATCAGTGTTGTTTTGAACATCGTCCACCTTGTTTCTAGGTTCATATTTCCTGTTGGTATGTCTCTTAGTCTAGTGTCAACTTCCCTTTGGTACCTCAAAGCTGTTTCTTTGTTGTTTAGCTTGTAACCTCTTATTGTTTCTTTGCTAGGTATTGTTTCTTGATTTCTTGATCTTTTCTGTTTACCATTATGATTTTGGTTTCCTATGTTTGTTTTCACCTTTACTAAATAGTGATCGCTGTTTATTTCTGGGCCTCTACTGACTCTCACATCTTTGATGTCTTTCCTATAGGGTCTGTTTATTAATGCGTAATCTATTATGGACTTTTCTCCCCTACTTTCCATTACTCTGGTATATTTATGGGACTCTTTATGCTGGAAGAAAGTGTTCATTACTTTCTAGTAAAGTGGGAATTATATTTTTTTATTAGTTTGCTTAAGTTAAGTTTCCAGTTTTTCAATAGTTTTCAAAGGCCGTAGACATTTTTCTCGAGAAGCTTTTTGCTATGTGGATCATTGGAAATTTGTTACATACGATATTCGCGGAAAAGAGGGGTTAGATTGTAGTCATAATATAAGGTTTTAACACAGTCACATCAGTAGTTTTTAATTATTTTTATTATTATTATTATTATTATTAAGATAGGATATCACTTGAAGACGACCCATTACGAAAAACCCATATAATTTCAATTTAAATTATCAGAACTAGAAGAAAATAAAACCGTAAGAATTGGTAATCAAAATTTATTTTCAACAAAAAATTATACAGGGTTATGATAAAGTAACGCACAAAATTCATAAAACGTACAATGGTCATTTTTGAAAAAAATGCAAAAACACGTCAAACAGTTTATTTTATTCCGCGTGTTTTAACATAAGTCAAAAAAATAAAACGTCAAATTTGTCATAGTTATGACGTCATCAATATTTTTTTTAAATATGAAGCTTGTTTTTTTTTTACTTTATTTGATAAAGCTTGTTTTTCTGCATTATAAAGAAATAATTAAAGTAGGGGTCACATAAGAAAAAACTGAGAAAATTAATAAAAAACAAAATAAACTTTATTATAGTAATAACATTTAAATTAACTAAACAGTCCATTAAACCAAAACTATTTCTTAGAGGAATTGTTCAAACTCTGTCCCGTTCACTATCTGACATAGGCCAAGACGATGGCAGACCTGATTTACAGAGTCTTCGATCATCTGCGGAGTTATACGAGTCATTTCATGTCCAATTCGTTCCATTAAGTCTTCTAAATTGACTGGTAGGTTAATGTAGACCCGACTTTTTAAATGTCCCCACAGAAAGAAATCAAGGGGGTGAGATCAGGTGACCTAGGTGGCCACTCCATTGGTCCACGTCTTCCAATTCACCTTCCTTCAAACTGGTTATCCAGAAACCTTAGAAAATTAAGACCATAATGTGGTGGTGCACCATCTTGTTGGAACCAAATACTGGGATCCAAGTTTTCCCTATTATTTGGATGCGGAAATGCCGCAATTAGATCCGGAAGCACTGCCATACTAAGATGTTCCAAATATCGCTCAGCTGTTAAATTCCCACGAAAGAAATAAGGACCAATAAATTTTCCCCTGACGATTCCTACCCATACATTAATTTTTTGGGGGCGCTGGGTGTGTGTTGTCTGAATCCAGTTGGGATTTTCCCGAGCCCAGTAGCGACAATTGTGTCGATTTACTGTACCACTTAAATAAAAGGTTGCCTCGTCTGAAAATACTACACTATTAAGCAAATTTGGATTTTCGTCACAATGCCTCATGAAGATTTCACAAAATTCCAAACGTCTGTCCGGATCATCTTCTGAGAGTTCGTGAACAAGTTGAACTTTGCATGGGTGCAGTTTTTCTTTTTTTAAAAACTTTTCTACAAACGACTGACTAACATCTTGTTGTAAGGCAATTTCTGCTGTAGTTGCGTGAGGGTTGTCTTCTAATGACAGCAAAATATCTAACTTTGCATCGTCGCTTATTCCCGGTCTTCCAGATTTTGGAGCATCACTTACGCTTCCTGTTTCATTAAATTTTGCAACAATTCTGCTTACTGTGCTTCTAGCAATTGGAGGTCTTTCAAAATATGTTTCGTTAAATAAAACACATGCTTCTTCATGACTTCGACGTCTATCGCCGTAACCTACCATCATTAGAATTTCTATTCTTTCTCTTTCCGTTGAAGGAGCCATCATAATAAAATTGGTATGACACTAATTGTAAGACTGACACTGACAAACAGTTGTTTTATTACTAGGTAACTTTAAGTTTTAATTCTTTTAATATTTAGTTTCTTTTCATAAATTCAAAAACTAGTTTATTTTGTTTTTTATTAATTCTCTCAGTTTTTTCTTATGTGACCCCTACTTCAATTATTTCTTTATAATGCAGAAAAACAAGCTTTATCAAATAAAGTAAAAAAAAAACAAGCTTCATATTTAAAAAAAAATATTGATGACGTCATATCTTTGACAAATTTGACGTTTTATTTTTTTGACTTATGTTAAAAGACGTGGAATAAAATAAACTGTTTGACGTGTTTTTGCATTTTTTTCAAAAATGAACATTGTACGTTTTATGAATTTTGTGCGTTACTTTATCATAACCCTGTATGAAAATTTATGGTAATTTTTCAGCAACTTTAAGCACTCTGAGTGGCGCAGCAACGATATGTTTGTACTTCGCTCAGAATTCAACAACCGCAGTGGCATTATCAGCTGTAAACGTTTGCTGTTTGGGAATCTGTTTAACACTAGAGCTGACTGTGGTAGTTGATATATTCCCTACGACTTTGAGGTAACATTTTCAGAATATTGGATTCTTAATTATACCATAACATTTTTTGATTGCAGAGCTATTGCCGTTTCAATAACACTGATGATAGGCAGAATTGGGGCGATGTTGGGAAACGTCCTGTTTCCGTACCTTTTAGCACTGGGCTGCATGCCACCCTTTATCTTAAACGGTTGCTTAATATTATCATGTACGTTACTAACGACTATACTTCCAAAATCAGATTTAAAAGCTTTAGAATAAAATATAGAGTAGCACTGTGTTTTTTTTTAATTACTTCCAGCAAACAGAGTAAAGACACCAAAGGAAAAAAAATAATGATCTTAAAAACCAAACTTCTTTCCTGTTGAAGAAAACGTAAAAGTCCTGGTTTAGGAACAATGTTAAAAGGCTGATTAATAATCAATGCAAATCATTTTTATTAATATATTTCAGTCATCGATGGATTTCACTAACTACTACTTTCTTCTATTGCTTTGGTTATTGCTTGTGATCTAGTATCATCGGAATTCCTTCATCTTGTTCCAATGAATGCCAATTGCTTCAGGTTTGGTTTTGTGGCCTCAGCAGTACTAGTTTGTTTAGAACCTCTTTCAGTTCTTCCTTGAGTGTTTTCAAGTTTTGTGGATGTTTAAAATAAAGATAATTGAACAAAGAAGTATTTTATTTTTTTTCCTTAACCACCACGACAATTTTCTTGTTTACAATGAATGCAAACTAAATTTTTTCTGAAAATATTAAAGGGAAGCCAAAGCAGTTTTTTTGGTAAATTGCTTTTTGCATTTCGTGCTTGTCACAAATGCAGGTGTTTCAGCAGTTACAGATATGGCAATATCATCATCTTGAACATATTCAGTAATTATAATTGAAGACCTAAGTGGATAAAGGTGTTAAGCAACATTTTGCTGAAAATTGAGATATTTGTGTGGATGAAGTTGTTAAGTCCATATATACTGCAGCATTTACCATTCATGACCATAAAAGCAAATTCTACGATTCTAGTAATGGATGTTGGTGTTATGTGCCAAGCTGGCATCTCCATCTGCAGTGAATGAAGGCGTTAAGTGCACTTAGCACCTACATCCATTTGCATCGTTCGGATTCATGACCAAACGCACATAGCGCCTTCATCATCCATTACATTTTTTTTTGTGATAAGTGTTGGCTTGTCTTTTGCTGCTGTTGTTTTGAGTGTTTTTGTGGAGAAAATGAATTCAAGAGGTAGAAAAATGTATGAAATAGCTTTAAAGCTATCAAGAGTTACTACTGACAATAATTTTGTGCACTTAAACAACGGACATTCACCGAAAACATATCATAACCTCAAAAATGTTCCTTACCAAAGTCAACTGAGAGCGCTTCAGTCGAAGTAGAAGTTGCCGATTTTATTGGTAAGTACGTAGTACTGTTCATACTTTCCAAGTTCTGATATTGTGATCTTGTAAACAGTTTGTTCTTTATCATCATGCTTATTAATATGTTACAGTTTCTCGAGAAAATGACCCCATGATGCCATGATAATTATTCAGCAACCAAGTACTCATATTAAGAGAACAATTTACTGGACTAGCCTTCACCATCATTAGTAAGTTTGGATAATAATGAAAATATAGAAATCGAATCAGATGAAAAGTTACTGAGTCTATGCAAAGATCCTAAGAAGAAGAAAATTTTTCCTAAAAAGGAATATGTATCTAGGAAAGAGGAGTAGAAATACAGATATGTGGAAGCAACGTGCTGCGGCCATAGCTAGAGAAAAAGGCCTTAGTTATGTATCTCAGAAAGGAAAATTCATGCCAGAGAAATATCCAAATGTTGGAACCCTTTGTAACGTAAACTGCTGATATAAATGCAATGAGCAATTCAACAATGATCAGAGACAAGAAATACTCTCAAGTTTTTATAATATAGATGTCAACGCAAAAAATTCTTTACTATTCAAATCTATAGTCCTTAAAGATGTACATCGAATTAAAAAGGATGCGACGAAACATACGAGTGCACATACGAGTATTGTGTCACATACGATCGTAAGTCGGGTAGGGTCTGTAACAAGGCCTTCTGTTCATTATACCATATTGGTAGGAAGAAAGTTCAACAACTTTAAAGACGTTTGAATACTGGTGCTGCAGCTCCTCCACCAGATATGAGAGGACATCATCAAAATAGACCCCATAAAATCAGCAACGAGGTATGTCAGTTTGTTAAGGACCACATTTAACTGTGTCTTCTCTACTATCAGTTCAAAAAATGCATTCTTTGTATATTGAGACATGTGATCAGGGAAATAAGTCAGCAGAGTTTAAAATTACACTGTGCAAATATAGACGAATTTTTGAAACTGAATTTAATTTATCATTCGGGCACCCGCGAAGTGATACTTGCAGCATTTGCGATGCAGGGGAAGGAAATGCGGAACACAAACAGAGGTATTACAAAGCCTTTGAACTCCAACGGAACGATAGAAAGAGCGCTGAAAGTGACACAATGTCGGTCTACTTGACTCTTGATTTACAACAAACCATGCCACTCCCAAGATTAACTACGTCTAAACCTTTCTACTTACGACAGATGGGGTTTTATAACCTTGGTATACACCGATCAAATTCGAGCCAACTTTTTCACCTGGACAGAAGACATTGCAAGACGTGGAAGCACAGAAGTAGCAAGTTCATTGTTAACATTACTGGAATTTGATGATAGTTTGACGGAAAGAAATCATATGCTAATTTGGTCGGACTCTTGCGCTAGTAAATAAAACCATGTTACTGATATGGAGCATCATTTCCGTGTTTTTAAAGACTTGGCAGACCAGCTCCAACTGGTTAATAGAACAACAAACACTAATAACGAAAAAGTCAACTTTAGGAACTCGGTAAAATGGATTAAGGTTGAAAAATTTGGATACTATTCTTACAAAGATACCTATGAAGAATCACCACGATTTAAAGAAGTGTGTCTATTGAAACGACACAATGCAGTAGAACCCTCAATTCGTCTCCCTCGAGCTCGAAAGCTGGGTCAACTTTCGGACGAGAAGATTGAGAATTTACGAGAGCAGATCCCTTTCGTGCTCGAGCAATACAGGTATTTTTATGAGAGTGTTATATCAAAGGAGATACCAAATGGAGAGAATATAGAGTTTAGAAAGAAAAAGAAAACAGGAAAAAGGGCAAAGAAATAAAAAAATTATGAAATTTTGTACTAGCTGCAGTTATAATAATTTAATGGATGCATTCATATTAATTTGTTTCAAATTCAACTATGTTATGAATAAAGCGTTCGTATTTTTTCAATAAATGGTGAGTTTTCTTTAACATTTTATAAAAACACAAGAAACAAACATAAAATGTATAACATAGAAAACAAAAAAAAAATCAATTGAAAATAACAAATTACATATGATATTGAGCGAAACATTTATCAGGACAGAGGCCAACTTCTTTTTTCTGCTCATCACGACATAAATTGCAAACAAACCACGTTTGTACACTTTTTTTATCCCGCCTCTGGCACATGCGGCACCGAATCCTCTTGGCTAATTTATTAGGAAAGTGTTTTTCAGTGGAGTTGCGAGAAGTGCTTGTCCTGACTCCTTCAGTAAGATACGTTACTATTTCATCTCTGAAATCTAAATAACTGGTCTTCTTGTTTGATCTCTTCTCATAAATATATTTGCTGTTCCAAATACAAATGTCCAGAAGATGAAAAAATAATTTCAAATACCATCTTATGGTTTTGCGTGGTGTTGTGTAGTACGACAACATTTGGTCGGCTCTGTCTATCCCTGACATATACTTGTTGTAGTCAGCTATGATGTTTGGTTTTAAAACATCTGTACCTCTTCTATTCGTCGTTTCCACCATAGAAAATTTATGACAAGTGGAAATTATCAGAACGTCTCTCTTGTCACGCCATTTTCCCACTACAATTCTACGTTTTCGTCTCCATATTGTTCCTCCTCTAGGTAACTTTTTTGTTACAACATCTTTTGGATTACCTTTTCTGTTAAGAGTGCCCACAATATGTGTGTTTTTTTCTAGCATAGATTCGGCAAGAGGAACACTCGTGTAATAATTATCAAGAAAAATAGTATGTCCCTTGTTTCGATATGGTTCCATAAGCTTTTCGACGACACCATAACTATGTCCCATTTTTTTCATTTTGGATGGTTCCTTTACCAGAATAAATTAGAATATTCAAAACACACCCCTCGGAGGTACATAATTCGTACAATTTTATGCCATATTTGGCAGCCTTGTTTGGAATGTACTGACGAAAATATAATCGCCCTCGCCACAGCAATAAGGCTTCATCAATTGAAATATTTCGATCGGGATAATATACTTTTTGTATATTCTGCAGTACATGTTGAATAACATGATTGATTTTATGTAGACGATTAGTTGTATTATCACTTTGGTCATAAAAGCATAAGTTACGTAGTATAAGTTCGAATCTATTACGACCCATAACTTGATTGAAAAATGGATGACAATATACAGGATTTCGCGACCAATAATGTTTCAGACTGGGCATTTTTATGTTTCCCATTGTAATGGATAGAGCATGGAATTCTTTTATTTCTTTACTGGTTGTATTTTTCCACTTTCGTATATTTGATTTTTCTAACAGTCCATTTGATATAAGAGTGTGAGCTCTAGTATTTGTCCAATGAACAATTTTATCAATGAGTGTATCATTAAACAAAAGAGAAAATATTTCTAGAGAACTCATACCTGGCGTCACATTTACTTTCTGGCCTGGTACCTCATTGAAATCAAATATATCAGGATCTTCTTCCAAATCCACCCATTCATCTTCATTGTCATCTCCACCATCTGCATGACTACCTTGACTTGCACTATCACTTAACTCATTATGATCACTACTTGCTCTTTCTTCCGCATTTTCTGTGTCTGAGTTAGAATAAATTGTTGCCTCACTTCCGGAGTCCACGAAAGGTTCTTCCTCAGATTCCTCGTGCAAAATAATTGAATCATCAGACTCAAGACCTTCTTCCATTACTTTTCTACCTTCCTCTTCAAGTTCTGCGACTGTTAAACGTCTTTTCGCAGGATTCTTCTTGTAAAACTGCCCTCAATTAGCAACGACGTTACCCACGTGATTGAAGACTACGAGCTACATAACCTCACAAAATACACCGAGACCGCGAGACCACGCGACCCACATGTGAGTCAGACATTCATAGAGACTACCTTGCAAAATCAGCCTCCTACAGACAGATCAGAAGAAATAAATTCGTATTTAGTAAATATGGTCTCTGGCTCACATATGAGACGGTGGTCTGAGAGTGAAAATTGTGCGGCTCATATATGGGATGCGCGGTAGCCAACGTGTTAATATGTACTTTGTTTTTGGGCACTTAGATCCTTTTGAAGTTATTGTTTTCAATTAAAATCAAAATCGGGCAGGACACTGTCATCCAATTGGAAAGATGTGCAAAAGGGAGTTCCGCAGGGTCCCATTTTGAAACCTCTTCTGTTCTTATTGTATAGCAATGAAATACCGAATATCGTTAGCTACCTGACTACGCTCTATGCTAATGACACGTCAGTTATAATAAAAGCAGATAAACACCGTCTAAGGCAAGAAATAATCACAACAGCTAATAAAATTGACAAGTGGTTTTTGCACAACGATCTGAAGCTAAATATAAAAAAACGCAAATTCTTCAATTTAGCTATTTTAAAAAGGGTTTTTAAAAAATTTCTCTCTCTCCCTCTCCCCCTCTCCGTCTCCCTCTCTCTCTCCCTCGCTCTCGCTCACTCTCGCTCTTTCTCCCTCTCCCCCCCCTCTCTCTCTCTCTCTCTCTCGCTCTGTGTGTGTGTGTGTGACCACAATAGCGGTCAAACCGCTATAGCTATCAATTCCAAATTTTGTATTTACGAGTATAGTCTCCATCTTAAGATTTGATTAGATTTTTAGTAAAATAGACAGACCGGAAGTGGTAGTTTACTTCAGTGAAGAAAACAAATTTTGCCAATATTTCGTCAACTACGAATTTAAACGAATTTATAAAGAATTCATATGAACTCAAAATTAAATTTGAGAAGAATTTTATTTAAAAAGTTTTTTGAAATTCCTACCGAAAGTACGTCTTTTACTCTTCTTATCGAAAATCAGTTTTTTCCGAATATTTCGCAAGCCAAGTACGTTACGTTAAATTTCAAAATTCGGACCGAAAATAACACTTTTGCTCTTATCCAACAGAGATTTTTTGCATATATGTCGTAAATTATGCATTCTATATATATTTAGCAAGAGTACATAAGTTTTAGAGCTGGATTTGGAATATTTTTACTCTTACCGAGTAGCACTTTCTTTCGAATATCTCGCAAAGCATGCATTCTACAGAGATTTATAAGGGAATAGAAGTACTTATAATAGGATTTTGAATAAATTTTTTACAAAAAAAATATTTAAATTTGTGTTTGAAGTTACACACCTACCCACAGGCTTATTTTGCTAAGAGGATAAATCTATTTAAAACAATTTAGTACAATTTTGAATAACTTAAAACTTTCGTACGTATAACAAAGTTGTGTGGTGCCCACAATTTATTATTATATTATACAAGACTTTTTAAATTATACGTTTTAAAGTGTTAATTATATTGTTAATATTTTTATTAGTGTTTTACTATATTATATTGACGTGTTCCACGCTTCTTGTATCCTGAAATACACTTATTATTATTACTATTACTATTACTTAAACATCTACGAAATAAATTAGTTCTAAAACTAATTCTAATTATCACTGTTAAATAATTTCTTCTAAATTTGATATCAAAATTGATCAAGGTCATATCAATTCCAAACGATACCTCTCATACATTTAGTAAAGACGAAATCTATCTCTACAATCTCTAGCATCTAAATCCATCCTCAAACAATGAATTTCATTAATAAACAACTTTGTAGGTAAGCATAACACGGTAAGAATGAATAAAGAACAATATTTAACTAATGAACTGGTAAATTACATTTTGCACAAATATAACAATACATTTATGCTCCTTAAAAATTCACGCGCGCGCTAACATAAGTACGTCAATGTTTACTAAAAGGCTTAAGAAGTTTTAGGTTTTATTCGTTATTAATCTCGAACACATCTCACATTTACGTATAATTATCGCAAATGTGGACACCAGTAATGTGTTCTTGTGTATATATTGAAAGATTGCAAGTAATTCTGTTTCTTTAGGCGATTTTAGCAGTGTATTTGTTAGCACAGGTGTTCGCGGCAGAAGCATATTTCTCTAATAGAATCACATTGGGAAACATGAAGGAAAAATCGGCATTTACGGAACAAAAACCTGTAAATAAACTTGATAATAGTGACTTCCATGAAGAAAGTAAATGTTCTGGTAAGGTTTTGTGATAATATTCGTAATAAGTTTATTAAATTTGGATATTTTTTACTTTCTTATAAGTAGTATAAGTGTGATGAAAATTTTCGACCTCGAGATTTTTGCAGATGTCTCCGTTTTGAAGTCGCCTGATACCGAAAAAGTGGTTTTTAAAAAATCTTTGTCTCTAGTTTATTTCAGTGAAAAAATGTTGGCAATATTTCGGCAAATACTAGGTTTAAAAACAATTATAGAGAATTCAAGTGTACTCCAAATTAAATTTCAGAAGAATTTTATTAAAAAAGTTTTTCGAAATTCCTAACGCAAGTTAGGTATTTGACCCTTATCGAAAATCAGTTTTTGCGAATATCATGCAAGTCATGCTTTCTAGGCAGGTAAATTACGAGTATAATGGTATTTAAAACTTAATTTTCAATACCCTGTGTTTAAAAAAAGAAACTGAAAATTCGGACCGAAAATAACACTTACTCTTATGTCGTAAATTATGCATTCTATATACAGGGTCAGGCAAATGTCTGGGAACACCAGATTTCTGTCAAACTTACGGGTATTATTAAAAAATAACCTTTATAAAAGTTTTTGTAGTATTTTTATTCTACTCTCGACATACTTTGGTTTTCTACAACTTTCACGTGTTTTGAGATGTGGCGTCATCGGTATTTTTTTTAATGGATCACCTGTATATTTTAACATTTTTGGATAGACACATTTTCAATAATTACATTGATATACGGCTTGGTGGGTGTTTAACTTGAAATATTAAAAATAAAAAACGTTGGCTAAAAACATCTTTTTGTCAGACACAATTGATATGAAATATTCGTTTTTTTATGTTGCTATGCAAACTTTTTAAGCAAAAATAAAGTACTGGATTTACTCAGTATTATTGACAGTCATACTCAATAGTGACAGATAGTTTCCATTCAACAAAAATATACGTTCATTAATTATGGACGAACTAACAGAACGACGTGATAGAATTACTTTATTAATGATGGTTGGTTTTGGAGACAGGCAGAGATCTCCACAAGGTGCATGCAATATTTTTAATAGGTACCACATTCATTGAAAGAAATATTTCAAAATCAACAGTGTCAAGTGTGTTGCGAAAGTTTAATGTAACGGGAAGTATTAAAAATTTGCCAAAAACCGGCAGACGTAGAACTGCTACAAATGATGATAATTCACTGGATGTTCTTATTAATCTTCAAGAAGAACGAAAAACATCACTATCAAAGCTGTCCTTATATCACAATAATAACGAGAGATCGGTAAAAAGATATTGTCGAAAAATGAGTTTCATCCGTACACGGAAAAACCGATTTGTTTTAGTCAAGCAAATTTTGTATGACCCAACCAAATTATTTTTTAGTATACAGAGTGTTCGTAAATATCATGTACATAAGGAAGGGGGTAACTATTTGGTTTATTTTGTGCCTAAAATTTCATATAAACATAGGTCTGCAAACGCTTCGTTACCAATATGCAGGGTGTTGAAATTTCAAGAATTTTTCACTTTTTACTGTATAGCTCCTGCAGTTTTTTTACGATTTCTAATGTCAATTGTCAAATTAATAAACTCAAGTGATTATCTGAATAAAGCCAGAGCCTGCTAGACCATTTTAAAAAATTTAATTTTCTCTGGCGAATTACAGAAAATTGTTTTCTATTTTTTTTCTCGATAACGGTCAGAGATAAGAAAAAAATATAAGAGATCAAAAAGTTTCTAAACAAGACAGAAAATTTATTGCGTATTTTAGAATCTAGCAGTGGCGCATCGCAAAAAAGTTCAGGGTGAGAAAAGAGGGCATGACCCCGAAAAAATTATTACCCTGTAGATTTACATAATCATTTGGCATGGCTAATGATGCAGGCCTTATAGCGTAACCTACCTTCCAAATTTGAACAAAATATCTCAAAAACTGCAGGAGCTATACAGTAAAAAGTGAAAAATTCTTGAAATTTCAACACCCTGCATATTGGTAACGAAGCGTTTGCAGATCTATGTTTATATGAAATTTTAGGCACAAAATAAACCAAATAGTTACCCCCTTCCTTATGTACATGATATTTAGGAACACCCTGTATAGGCAAACAAATTTTTGGTTGTTGGAAACAAATTATTTTGTTACGTTCATTTTGGTGTTATCTACTAAATATTGTTTTAAGTCAAATGTATTATTACTTGCGGTAAGTGTATTGCATATAATTGAATTAAAATAATTTATTTGAAATAACTATTCCGTTATTTTGTTTTTACAAACTAACATTTTTTTTCCTACTAGATATTTAGTTGCCCCAACAAACATTAAGCTCAAGCTTACTAAAAAAAAAAAGTGTTTGAAATTAGGAAAGCATTTAATTAATACAACAAATATGGTTGCTTGATCTACTAAGTTATTTAATTCATTTAAACACATTATTTTTGTTAAATGAAGCTTATTGTATTTGATAGACGTAACTAAAGACGCTGTTTAAGTTGGTTATAACATTTGTTTCTTTTAGTGTATTTACATAGTTGAAATTAATAAATATTTGGTAATAATAACAATGTTTTTATTTATAGGAAACAAATCATTTAGTACTGATTCAACAAGAGGTTTTTTCAAATGAATGAAATTATTTAGTTTGATATACAGGCTGGTAAGGTATGTACATACATGTAACAGAATATCGTAACATAAGACTATCGCGTAACAACAAGGCATGACAACAAATAATTGTTTAATGTTTGCTAAAGCAGATATCTACATTGAACTTTTTTTTATTATAAATCACTTTCCACTGCTATAGTTTTCAGCATTTAACTATTATTATACAAATAATAATTTTATTCAGCACTAGACCGTGGAATAATTATTTGGGTTGTAACCAAAGCAAATAAAACATGTTTGGAATATACCTATATACAGTGCCCGCGGAAAAGTCTGCACCATAAGGAAAAAAAATTTACTCTTTTAATTTTTAAAATTATTTTTTTGTAGTTTGTTTTTGCATAATTAGAAACCAAAAACTAACCTAAAATATTTAACATATCGCATTTGCTTCAATGCGTAAATGTCATTTAAAAATTGCCAACGTCCAAACGTGCCAGTATTTGTCAAAATATAAGAAGATGCCATAAGAAAAAGTTGTTTGTACTTTCGCGGACATCCTAAATCCAAAGTTTCGTACAAATATTTTAATTTTAATTTTTTTTTTCATAATTTTGTAAAAAAACGTATGTATATTTTTTAAGTGTATTTTTCTCTAGAATTCTGATAAAAACCTATGTTACCATGTAATAAACAAAAAAAAACAATTTGTATTTCAGAATAAGGTATATTTTTTTTAAATAAATGATTTCGTTAAGAAAAGTGGTGGACATTCTTGGACTATTTTCATATTTTCGTATGTACCATTAAAAATAAATTAAAAAACATAATGGTCAAAAAAGCTAGAAAATAACCTTTTAAAAATGAGAAAAAAAAGTAATTTTATTTCAACTAACAAAGTTAATTTCAAAAAAAACCAATTCTAATTCTTAAAATTAAATAAATTCACAAGTAAGCGTAGTCAACAATTCCAATTTTACAAAAATACCGTTACTATACAGTTAAACTAAATGAATAAAAAAATGTTAACAATACTACATTTCTGTATGTCTCCCTTCTCTTGCAATACATTTGATGATCCTTCTAGAGAACTCTCTTGTAATGTTTACAAAATATGTGGCCGGAATTTCTAGGCAAACGTCACGTATTGTGTTTTCTAGATGTTCAATGTTTCGAAATGGTCGTTTGCGGTACACTTTCTCTTTTAGATACCCCCACAAGGAAAAATCTAACGGAGTTAGGTCAGGGGATCTCGCTGGCCATGGATACGCTGAATATCTGCAAATCCATTTGTCCCCAAATAATTGATTTAAATAACTCCTCACCGCCAGTGTACTATGTATAGATGCGCTGTCTTGCTGAAACCATAGGACAGATCTTTCTTCCAATACCATATCATCAATTAAATCGGTTATTTCGGTCATGAGAAAGTTCAAGTACCTTTGCGAATTTAAATTTTCGTGGAAAAAATAGGGTCCAATCAATCTACCATAAAAAATACCACACCAAACATTTGTTTTAAAAGAATATTGGTCCCTGCATTCGATGATAAAGTTAGGGTTTTCATCAGCCCACCATCTGCAGTTCTGCGAACTCACCATTCCATTGGAAGAGAACGTTGCTTCGTCCGAGAACATGATTTCTTTGGGAAACGACGGTTTTCTTCGAGCTCTCCTTGAAACCACATACAAAAATCAAATCTTGCGTTAAAATCTCGTTCTTTTAGTATATGGACATATGTTGGCTTAAATGGACGGTACTTATGTTTCTTTAAAAATTTTCTCACTGTAGTCTCTTTTGCCCTAGTTCTGTTGGAAATAGCAGCAATTGATGTAGTTTTATGCTCTACTACATCTAATAATACATGTTCTTCATGCTGCTGAACTTGCCAGTTTACATGTGGCTTCTTAAAATCATTTAGAACTGAACCGGATGACTTGAACTTATCTACAATACGACCAACAGTAGAGCGCGAAACGAATTTGTTAGGGTGTCTTTGATTAAAAATATTTGCCGTGTTGGTTCTATTTTCTCCGTGAATTAAAATGATTTCTATTTTTTCTTCCATGGATAACATTTTAAAACAAATCTATTAGAGAAATACACAAAACTGACATTTATTTAGTTGTTTATGTCTAGAATTTGCAATTATTTTTTAGGCCTACTTGTGAATTTATCGAAGTTTAAGAATAAGCTTGTTATTTCCTGCTTTAGAGATACTAAAGGAAATTTTGCTTAAAACAGACAGGGCTAGGTACATAACATGTTCTAATCTTACAACTAGTGTTATTTTCTAGGTTTTTTGACCATTATGTTTGAAAAATAAACATTTTTAATATACGAAAATATGAAAATAGTCCAAGAATGTCCTCCACTTTTCTTAACGAAATCTTTTATTTAAAAAAAATATACCTTATTCTGAAATACAAATTGTTTTTTTTTGTTTATTACATGGTAACATAGGTTTTTATCAGAATTCGAGAGAAAAATACACTTAAAAAATATACAGGCTTTTTTTACAAAATTATGAAAAATAAATTAAAATTAAAATTTTTGTACGAAACTTTGGATTTAGGATGTCCGCGAAAGTACAAACAACTTTTTCTTATGGCATCTTCTTATATTTTGACAAATACTGGCACGTTTGGACGTTGGCAATTTTTAAATGACATTTACGCATTGAAGCAAATGCGATATGTTAAATATTTTAGGTTAGTTTTTGGTTTCTAATTATGCAAAAACAAACTACAAAAAATAATTTTAAAAATTAAAAGAGTAATTTTTTTTTCCATATGGTGCAGACTTTTCCGCGGGCACTGTATAAAAGAGTTAGATTTCACGACAAGCATCCCATGTAAATCCAAACAGTGGTTATATATATGTATAACATTTATATTTATTGTTAGTTATTGTAGTATCAATTCTTTTATATGCCTTTCTTCTAATTCCCAAAGTGTTTCAAGATCAACATCTTGTTCTAATATGAAAAAAGTGTGTATTTAAGAAACAGGTTTTATACAAATTATAATTTTGCTTAGGAATCAAAATATGTATCACTACCAATTGTTTTTACTATTATTGAAAATAGTATATCTAAAGGTATATGTTAAAAAGATACTAACCTTCAAAAACGACTTTCAACTCACTCGTCTAATTTCTTCACATTACCCATATTACGAAATTTCACAACACAATGGCGTAAAATTTAGGGCCCTTGTAAGTTATATATTCATATAGGTATACAAAAGCAGTACAATTAGTATAAATGACACGAATGCAATACAAAACGAAATTGATATAAGTACGCAGCAAAAAACCTAACCAGACAGGCGTCTATTTCCCATATGTCTCTTTTAGGCGCAAAATGCCTTGGGTAATATTAAAATAATTCTTTATTTCCCTTAACATCTCTGTTTTAATTGAAAATAGATTTATTGAAAGCCAACTATTTCTTTATTTGAAGCAACTAGACGCTTGATTTAAAATATAATTCACCAAATAAGTTAGTTTCATGAAATAAATATTTTAACAAAATTATCTCAAACAACATTTTATTTTGTATTTTGTTGAAATAAGAGTGCTTATATTTGAGTTGACAATATATTGTACAACAAAATCAGTTTGTTTACGGTAAACAAATCGGTTTTTCCCTGTATAAAGTAAATTTAGTACAAGAATTAAATGAAGATGATCCCGATAGAAGGATGCAGTTTTGTAAAGAAATGATGAATATGATTGATCGTAATGGTAACTTTATCAACAATGTTTTATTTTCCGACGAAGGGGAATTTTTTCCCACGTGGACATGTAAATCGACATAACTGTCGCTAGTGGAGTGATCGGAATCCTCATTGGATGGAAGAAAAGTCCACACAATATCTTCAAAAATTAAATGTATGGCCAGGTATAATAGGAGGGCACATAATCAGATCTTTCATTTCTCGGGAAAATTGAACGCTCTTCGTTATTTACAATTTTTGCGCAAGAAAATTGTTCCAGCATTAATTTATTTATTTTCAAACCCCAAAATCCTGCACTATTCTCTGATGCCATCTGGTATCAGTAAGATGGAGCCCCACCTAATATCTATAAGACTAAACCTCAGTCGCTCGAAGAGTTGGAAGAACGAATTAGGATGACCTTACAAGAGGTATCACACGACGTGATTCAGAAGTCATTAAGGTCCTTCGTTGATAGCCGAGAATACTGTCAAGCTGCTGAAGGTCATCAGTTTGAACATTTATTATAAATTGTCTTGTTTTCAATATTCTCTTGTTGCTAACCTTTTGAAATATGTTATAAGATATAAACTGTATATCCAAAAAATGTTAAAAAAAAAAATTGGGACCGGAAGTGACGCTTTTACTCTTAGCAAGTAGCACTTGCAATGTATGCTTACTATAGAGATTTATTAAGAGAATAGAAGTACTTTGAATAAGATTTTAAATAATTTTTATATAAAAGAAATCTTAAAATTTGGACTTAAAGTAACACACTTACTTACGGGTTTATTTTTCTAAGAAGATCAAAATATGTATTTAAAACAATTTAGAATGATTTTGTATATTTTAAAACGCTCATACGTATAAGAATGTCATGTGGTGGCCACACCTCATTATTTCTTCTTAAAAGAGATTTTCACCGTCAGATAGAGTTAATCTGTTTTAGATAATAAGAAAAGAAGCAACAGGTTCTATGATCTAAATTAGGCATGAGTAACCTTTTATAATTGGAGGTCATACTATTATTCTGTTCGCCAGTAAAAGGCCGGACCAAATTATTAAATAAAATTCATTAAAATATATTGAACTAAAACAAGTTACTACTTTAGAATTCATTTATTATAATATAAAACTCTATCTTTTACAATATAATTTAAAACATAGCAATTTAAAACGAAGGTTGGCCTTGTACTTGAAGTACGAGAAAATCCACATTGGCTTTGATATTAGTTAAGAATAATCTCATACAATATTCGAGGTTTTTATTTGAATTTGTGAGTTACTGTGTTTTATCCTCAAAAAAAAAAACTGTTAACACACATATATGTTTCCGAAAAGACAAATGATTTTCCTTGAATATACGCTTAAATTTCTAAGTTTCTTCCATCAAATTTAATTTTTAAAAAATCTGTCAAAGAAATTTTGTTGAATTGTGATTTTACCTTAAATACGGTTGCCCTCAATCAGTTTCATATGTGAGTGTTCTGGCACAATATATAGATCAGCATTTGTTCGAATCAGCAAATATAGCAAAAGTGAAGTTTTGTTTTGGAAGTTGGCAGCAATTGTATCAAATTGCTCTGTTGGTATTTCCAGATCATCTCCATAGAAATTATAAACCTAAAGTTAAGTTGTTAAAATAGAAAAACAATTTTTAGCTCTTAATTGACTTTCCGGTAATCATAATTTATTACAAAATGCTTGATATGTCCATGCAGTTCATGAACTGCTTTTCCTTGCTTTTGCAATTTAAGATTCAGTTCGTTCAGATATCTCGTGACATCTACAAGAAATGCAAAATCACATATCCATTCAGCATCTTTTACTTAGGTAATTGTGTTTCCTTTTATGTCTATAAATTCTGCAATGTTTTGTTTGCGGTCATAATTCGAAAATAGATCTGTCAAATAATCATTACTAACCGACAATTTAATTTTTCTCTAATAACTGTTGTAAGAGTAAGAATGGGTGTACAGCTCTTACAGTCTTTAACTGAACGTAATAATAAAAAATCAAATCTTTCCACCACGTCTAGTTTTAAAGTTATAATCATACTCCGTTAATATATAAACAATAATATTGTATTTAGACAATTTGTTATACAGAAGTTGAAGTTAAAATTGATAAGTACAAAAATCTTTATATAACAAGTACTTGAATGTTTAATTGGTATCAAGAATACAAAAAACTTGACTAAACGCAAATGAAAATTGCTGACATATCAAAACTTTTGAATAAATAGAGTTATTTCTTCCTTTTATATAGTTTGTTGTCTTCTCCAATGAGAAATCAGCAAATTAATATCTCCCATCATGACGGGATCCCACCTACCTTGATATCGTTTCTTCATTTCTGCAATCCCTTGATGGAACCATTCCTCCTCTTCATCACTCGTCTTTCCTAAAATATCGGGAAATAAATCCAAATGTGAATGCAAAAAATGAACTTTGAGCGACATTCGGCACCAAAATTTTTATAATTTTCTAGCAAATTAGCCACGATATCTTTGTAGTCTTCACTCTTTTGATTTCCCAGAAAATATTTGCAAACATTATGAAAAGAAGTCCATGCTGCCAGATCTAAATCATTCATGGTATCTTCAAAATTTTTATGTTTAAACAGATTCTTAACTTTTGGACCAACAAATACTCCTTCGCAAACTTTCTCATCAGACAGCTTTGGAAACTTACCCCTTAAATATATAAAACAGTTGCCTTCCTTTTCTAGTGCTTTGAAAAGATTTCATTCCTTTAATCGAGATCCCAAAATTTATGATTTTTCTTTGGTTAAACCCAAATTTCATATCACATGATTCAGATCTGATTGAAAAACGAGATGTAGTTCGTCAGAAGGAACATACGTCAGTTCACTTGAAAATGACACATTCAAAACATCGTTTATATCTTCCTCGTCCGTGGAATTTGCAGAAGAATTTGAATGCATCGAAGTTGGAAGCTCAGAATCAGTGGAATGTCTGGATGCATTACTTTGTGTTTATTTCTTTTTGAAAACCCTTCAATTTTTACTAAACAGAAGTAACAATCCGTGACGTGATCTGCTGGTTCACGCCAAATCACTGGCCTTTCTGTACAGGACTTCAGAAAAATACTTGTGTTAATTTAAAACGTAGTAGTTTTAAGTGCGTGATATTTATTTTATATTTTTATATTGTGATTAGTTTTAAGTGTGTAAATATACAGACTGTTTCAAAACATTTGCACGAGTTGTTCATTAGGAACCCGGAAACGCAACAATATAATACACAAACATAACAAAAACTGTCCGAAGAATATTTGCAGTCTCTTGCACTGTTTTCCATTCTTGAAAATCACACGCAACACAACTTGTGGAACGCTGTTTCGAACTATCTTAACCCTTTCGCATCGGACATTTTTTCATGCTGATAGGCCCACAAAACGAGGATTATTAATGCTCGCGCATTCGTGCGTCTTCGGGTTTTCATCGACTGCGCAGAAATGCGATTCCCGCCTAGAAAGAGATGCGCTCATGTATGCATGGCATTAAATAAGTACAGAAATTAAAGCATATTTTTTATTACTGCAATAATACAAATAATACATTAGAGAGAGAAACAGGTTTTCTCACAACCAATAAAATTTTTTCGTGTGGTAAATTTCAAAACATGGGATGGTACATAATGCCACATCGCACGGAACACATCCATATGTTGTTTCTTTTTTAAGTTTTCTTTTGGAACAAACAATACATCTCTTTCGAATTTGCTTAGTATCTTTCTTTTTCAAATGAGATAAAAAATGTCTTCCAGTCAATCTCAATCTAGAATCTTCAGCAACAGTTTTTTTGCTAGAATCCCGTGGTTTGTCAACATTATATTTCTCAAAAATCTGCCTAACTACTGTAAGCTGGAAAGCTGCTACTGATATACTGCTGCCAGTTTTCATCTTATAGACAGTGTGAGTATTTAGTAGGGACATGTCAACTAGGTGAAAAAATACCTTTTTATACAATTTTACACTTTTGCGTACAGATGCAATGGAGCTTTGCAGCATGTCAGTCCGATCTACAGCACCCATATTATTGTTGTAATCGACGACCATAATTGGCTTTAAAATGTATTATTGCGTATGAGGATCTCTTCTTTCTGTAACCTTCATCTCTGACGTATGAAAGGTACTGAGTAAACTCACTTCTCGTTTGTCTTGCCATTTTAAGGCAAGTAGATTATTTGAATGGAAATATGTAATATCTCCACGATTTAGTTTTGTTTTCATTGAAGGCATATTTTTTCTGTTCTGTTTTACCGTACCACATGCATTTGTTTTCGTAGACCACAAGAGATTATATAGATTTGGGCTTGTGTACCAATTGTCCGTATATAATGTGCCGGCATTTAGGTACATCTCCATTAGAGTTAGCACAATGTTTCCAGATATTGTTAGCCTCTTCCTTGATATCTGTTCCTGCGCCACAGTATATAATAAAATTCAAAATATATCCCGTTTCGCAGTCACGTAAAACAAAAAACTTTACACCAAATCTGTGTCTCTTTGATGGTATAAATTGTTGGAAGGAAAGTCTTCCTTTGAACAACATAAGACTTTCATCAATGCATAGATTTTCAAAGGGATAAAATACACTTTTATATGCATTTTGAAGATGAGTCAAAACCATTCTAATTTTCCATAGTTTATCTTCCTTACCTGAGACATTACTATTATCTACAAAATGTAAGTTTTGTAAGATCGTTAAATAACGATGCTTGGAAAATGTTTGAGCAAAAATTGGTGTTGACAGCAAAGCATCTTTTGACCAGTAGTCTACCAGCTTCAACTTCTTTACTTGTGCCATCAGAAATAAAACACCAATAAAACAGCACATTTCACTCTTGGTAATATCAGTCCATTTTTTATCATGAGTTATGCGTTTGGTTACCGTTTGACTGTGGAGCAAATTTGTTTGTTATGTAATTAACGTTACAATATTTTCAGAGAAGAACAATTCAAAACATTCTAATGTGCTAAGATTATCAGCTTTATTTGAGCAACTAGAATTATTTATCGAAAGAGTGTTTCTTTGGTATATAGTTACCAGCCTGTTGCCAACATATAGTGTCGGAATCCTTCAGCTTAGACCGTTTCTTTCTTTGTCCACCTAAAAAGATGTAATATCTAATAACACGATCTTAAAATTTATTCAGAGTTTGC
Organism: Amphimallon solstitiale; assembly: GCA_963170755.1. Classification (NCBI taxonomy): domain Eukaryota; kingdom Metazoa; phylum Arthropoda; class Insecta; order Coleoptera; family Scarabaeidae; genus Amphimallon; species Amphimallon solstitiale. The sequence goes on from OY720682.1 coordinate 46,717,853, forward strand.
AGTAGAAATAGGAAACACAGTAGTAGGATATAAATATTTACCAGGTTGATCTGAATCCTTGGAATAACTTGAAGTTGGACCTTGGTTTAAATTCAAATCATTTCCAAGTTCATACCTATATCGTTATTTACATCTTCTAGGATCTATCGACTTCCAAGTCATTATTTTGATTATCCGCCTCAAAATCAGTATCTGAATCACTTTCTGGGTCAAAATCTAATGGTATATGCTCATCGTCACTGTCCAATTCAGCTACAATTCTCTCAAGTTCTTTATCTGTCAATGTTCGCTTATTTTCCCAGCTCATTTTGATAAAACGTTTATTCACTCTAACTCATTTAAGCGTTAATTTCTGTATATTTTGTCCACAGCGCTAAATAGCAGTGTTTACTCTACGAATGCTGCTGCTCGTATGACAAGTTAGAACTTGCTTATAATATATTTCAATGATAAGCCGCAATCGTGCGCTTTCCGATTTTAAGTTGTATTTCAAACTGTTAGAAAAATTGCGTCTCCCGTATATATGTCACTGACAGATTTGCGCCTATTTGCGGTTCCCGTTGCAACGGAACCCCTACTTTACTACCGACTATAACTCAATTTCTCTCAGGGCGGTTTGGGTTTATCAGAAATGCTTAATAAAGAGGGTTCCTAAACATTAATTAAAATTGATAAAAAAAAAAACTATTGAAACTTTAAATAATACTTATATTAAAATCAATGAATCACACATATAATTTTAATAGATAACGAAACAATCTCATATGAACATGAAAGAGATCAAATTTATTGACAAGACAATTTGAATACAATTTTATATATACCAAACAGATACAATTCTTTATATATATTTTTCCATATAGTCAAACAAAACAACGAATGCTAACATTTACTACGTATGCTTTATACACGTTTTGTGTATCATTATATAAACATACAATGCGACTAATACAGATTAAATTACATTCTCTTTATTAGAACGGAGATAATAGTTATTTGATAACTTTATTATATTAACATCAATTTAACAGTTATTTTATAATCTTTATAAAATACCTTATAACAAAGCTTCTTTCTTCTCTCTTCAATGATGTTTATTTTCCATCAAATCTTCTTTTCCTTTCGATGTTTTCATCGGCATCAGTGGTCACGATCCTATGGTGACGAATCCCCTTGCTTTGTTTACAGGAGCACAATATATTCTTTGATTAAACTTTTAACACCGTGCACATTTACTCTTTACGTGCTACTTAAATCACTATTATTGTAATAACAATTCTTATTATTGTTATCCAATTTGTTATAGGAGTGGAGGTTCTCCTTTATTTTTATAACATTTAACAAATATTACTTAAATGTTTTCTTGTCGGGGTTCGACGATTTCTTTATGAAATCAGCCAATCGAAACCTTCCCGACTTTGAAGTTAACCATTCGACTGAAGGTCTAGCTGTTGACTCTCTCGTCCCCAGCGCGTGTTTTCATTCTATGTTGATCCGCCGGTGGTTCCCCGCTTTCCATATAGTTAGGTTTTTCCCACTTAAGTTTCTCACACGCACTCTTTTACGTCGGCGAATGTTTATCATAACTGTAGCGTTTATTTCACTGTTGTAAACATTCGGCGCCACAATTCTTAGAACTAACACATACTAAACTTATCTTATGACTAATATTTACTTAATAATACCATGACATATTCATTGATTTTAATTCTTATTTTTCTTTAAAATATTAATAATGAAATGTACTTAATTAAATTCTAAAAATATAAAAAATTACCAATTCGTAAACGAACTGGTATGTACCATTACACCGTCGCGAAAGGGTTAACTAAGTGACAATTCAGTGACATTTCGTTTGTCTTTTGCCAGACCGTGTCAACAACTAAATAAGAAATGAATCACTGCGTCGGCTGCAACTTTCATATATGCACGTATCGATTCCAGAAGTTTCCATTTTAGTATATTCCGCGATGACTAATATATTAGAATTCTCTATTTCTCTCTGGAATGCGTGACGTCATATCCTTTATAGTTGCTGCTGCTCTTCACGGTATAGCCGCGAACATACTTAAGCTGGTTACAATACTTTTTTTAATTTTAAATTTTACAATAATCTTAGTGAAAACAGATAAAAAATTAGTTTGAAAATGTGACATGATACCCTAAGTTAGAATACAGTTTTTATGTTTAAAACAATGCAAAATTCTACAATTTTAAACTGTTAAGTCAGTTATAAAAATCGTGTCGGCTAGTGTCATTAAATTAGCGGTGATTGAGTGCACGTAACATCTATAATATTTGTAAATTTGATAGATTTTGCACATAGATTTTGTTGGTGGTAAATGCAGTGAAAGTTTGTTGCATTACTCTTTCATGAACTATTGTGCACCAAACATTGCAGAGGCTCAATCAGTCCAATGCCAAATAGTGATCTCTATTTAAGCCCAACTGACTATATTATCTGTTTGAAATATATCTTCACCGGTAGTTGAAGTTTCTAACTGTCGAACAACAATGCCTCACTTTGCTTTATATAATTATTACGACAAATGTTTTCTAGCAATGACAGAAGCATCATTTGAGGCTGCAATTTCTGCGACCGGTTTTGGAAAATTCAACGTCATACTACTACTTTTCGCCGTTCCTTGTGGTTGGGCATCAATGATGGATAGCACTGCCATGTCGTACGTTGTACCAGCAGCTCATTGCGACCTTCAAATGGACTTACAACAGAGAGGTATCCTCAATGCCGTTTCATATTTGGGTTAGTTCGACCGATTGAATCAGAAAAATATCCTTAATAGTGAATGTGATTTCAATCTCTTCCAGGTATGATAAGCAGTGCTATGGCATGGGGGTTCTTGGCTGACACATTAGGAAGGCGTAAAATCATAGTATCCGGTCTCCTCATAGATGTTCTCTTCATAATATTAGCTATGCTATCCCAATCTTATCAAATGTTGGTTGCGACCAAGTTTTTTACTGGTTTGATGTAATATTAAAACGTGTCTAACACCAGATGAATTCCAAACGCTATACATTTTGCAGAATTAATGGTCCATTTGCGGTACTCACGACGTTAATATCTGAATTTCATTGCGCCAAATACAGGGCGAGGATGGTCATGGGTTTGGGTAGCATTCTGAGCTTAGCCCAGTTGATCATGCCGGCTTTAGGATGGTTAATAATTCCTCTAAATGCGGACTTTGAATCGTTAGATGGAAGATTTAGTAAGTATAGTAACATAACCTATACAAAAATTTCAGGCAGGCAAATTTGTTCACTACTTTAGGCAATCTAATCGAAAACATTTATCTAACTTATTTATATATGAAAAATGTATTTTCACACATATCAAAATACGTTCTACATTGTATTAGAATACAGACATAGATAGGCTAAAACTGATTTTTTTAAAAGGTACAGTAAGCTCTGGAAAACTAAAGGTATATCCAAAAGTTAAAAAATCAGAAAAAATGCATTTCCATAAAAAGATTGTTTTCATATCCCTATTTATAAGACATAACTTTTGTAATTTTTGATTGTTCATCACTTTATATCATCATTGACAACTCCTTTCTTTTCTTCTTCTTCCGATTTTGCCTCTTCTCTTTTTCCTTTTCCCTATTCTTTTTGTCCACCTAATTCTTCTTCTTTTAACTTCTTCCTTTCCTTCTTCTTCTTTTTCTTCTTTATCTTCTTGTTCTCCGTCTTCTTCTTCTGCTTTTTCTTCTTCTACATCTTCTTCCTCTACACCTTCTCCTTTTGTTTCTTTTTCTTCCTTGTTTCTTTCAGCCTCACATATTTAAACAGCTGGCGGTAACTTCTTCCGAGATTTTACTATTTCTTTACTCTTGATTTCGTTCCATGATCCGGCAATTCAATAGATGACGTTAATTGTTCTTAAGAAACTCGTTATGATTTATTTCTTGTACTGTTTTGATTGTAATAAGGATTTGTACCCTGATCAATTATTTACAACATACTGGTCGTATTTGATGGAATATACAGGGCACTGGTTTCATCAAAACATAACTCTTCTTCAGTTGAATACAATGATGCATAGTCAAGAAGTAAAATGGCTTTATTGGCTTGTTATTTTGCTCAAAAAAGTTTTCTATCAGAAGAACAAATCTTCATGGAACCAGTTTCTAAAAATATGTCTGTCGATCAATGCACTTTTTCAAGATCTACATGAGACAGATAATAAATTCATAGTTATGTTCTTAAATGCCCTGGGCTTACCTGATTTCGCAATAAAACCCATCTACGACTTCTTTTCCAGAAGGAAGTATTTTAGCCGGCAGCATTTTATTAATTAGACCCGTTTTGCTGCGATTGTATAACTCATCGTGTTAGCTAGACAAACTTTAAAGATATAGTCTCTTTCTCTAACTCCTAGAAATGCAGTTTCCTCTTGTAGCATTAGACCAGATAGTAAACTCGTCTTTGATCGAAAGGACTAGTTTATATAATTTCTAATCACTTTTTAATCGACTTTCGAACTGTATTTTACCGCTAAAGGAATTGTCCCCCAGAATGCTCAAAAAAGCATTCTTCCACGAGACAAAAGATGTAAGACAGAGCCTTCAAAAAGATGAACCTTAGTATCAAAGCAATTAAACTGAAGCAACAAAAAACACCATGGAACAAATTCTGAAGAAGACAATCAACAAAAAAAAAATATTTTTGTGGAATTGAATGTTTTAAAATCAATTTTAAAAAAGATATTTAAAAATAATGTAATACTTAGTTTTTCTTAAATGGCATAGACTTTATGATGTTTCAATCGATTAACCAATTGAAAATAATTTGCTCACTCTTTTTTGTATACGACATAAATAATTTCAAATGATACAGTCAACATACGGAAATAGGTACACTTAGTTGCAAAAAAAAAAAGTTTCCACTAAAATTTCGAATATAACCGCTCGAATGTGGTCAGTGGAAATTTATTTTTGCAACAAACTGTACGTCAACATCAACATTTAGAAACGAACTATTTAAAAAGTTTGTATTCATACTAGTAGATTTTAAATTAGAAAAAAGAGTAACTTTATCCTACTGACTGCGTCAAAAATCTTAAAACTTATCACACATTTTTACTTACACACAAACGCGGAGCATAGCATTAAATGCGGTGTCTTTACCACTAGATGGCTCTCAGTAAATATCAAGATTTTCAATGCTGTATTTCATATTCATGGTCATAAGTGTCCATTTTCTCTTTCTGAAGCTAATCAATTCTTAATTACAGAGATACACTCATGGAACTATTTCATAGGAATTTGCGCGATACCAGGTCTAATTTCCGCGATTGGATTCTATTTCCTACCGGAAAGTCCTAAATTTCTTATGAGTGTAGGAAGAAACGACCAGGCACTCAGAACATTCAAAAACATCTACCGCATGAACACAGGAATGCATCCAGATACATTCCCGGTGCGTTTAAAATAAATTAAGACGTTGAAATGTCATTCCTTCACTTTCAGATCAAGTCGCTGGTGGATGAAATCAAAATGAATGAAGGTAGTAGCAAACATGGCGGAGTGGTCACGGCAAACAGGACGAAAATGGAAGCCCTGGGAGAGGGTTGGCAACAGATTGCACCAATATTCTTTCCGCCGCACTCTTTGAAATTATTTCTGGCATGCGTCATTCAATTTGCTTTGATGATGGGGTAATGCAAATTTAAATTATATCAAAGTTTATTGTTATTACATTACACTTAAAAAGAGTATGTAGTTAGGGTCAGGTTCTAAGATATTTACTTCAAATCTGGAAATAGGTGTCAAATACTTTGATGCGAACAACACACAGTACTATCTGTAATATTTAGAGTAGAAATTAATTTTAAATATTTCCTACGCTGTAGTATTATATTTGCATTTCCATTTTACGTTTTATTTATTATTGAATATGTCCTTCGTAAGTTGGTTCCATTAATGAACTGAGTGCATTCACATAACTCAATGACACATGCTAAGAATTTCAAGACGATGCGTACATAAAGGTGCCAAAAACGATTGTTACGGAATCATTATCCAACCAACGTTTTCAACCATTACAAAGTGACATATTCGCTTTTAAAGATCAAACAACAATCTTGGCGCCCAACGTGGGGACTTTTTTTTTCGAACCGAAGTTGTTAACGAGATTAAGTAGTGCTGGTAATAATATGCAAGTGATATAGAAATGACTAATTCTGATTCAAATGATCTGAACACGTTCTTAATTTGTATCAATACAGACTGAATAACATTATAGTCAAAATGTCTGGAATAAAATTTAATTAAGGCTTTTTCTCTGATTTTAGATAATAAATGCTGTGCTACGCAAAACTTTTTTGTCAAATATTTTTCCCGAGAATTACCATATTTTAAATTATATTTACTATTATATAAATACGTCCTAACTTTGATCTGATCTGATCAAATTCTATCCAGAATTTATTTAAAAATATAGTTTCAAATTCACAAAATGAAGAAAACGTTGTATCTGTAATGGAAATCATTCTAAAGTATGTGTTATGTGACAGATGTTTAATTGATTAGAAATAATTTTTTTCAAATTTTTCACACATTGTTCTGGATTATGTGTCTTTTCTTTAAATCTGGGCTGTAATTTTTTTAATTTAGAAAATCAAGCGTGCTTTCATTATAAGTTGTCAGTTGTTAAATTGAATAATTAAAATAATTATACACAATTTAATCTCTACGTTAGCTTGTGTGATTTGTTCATCTACCGCACTTTTCTGAACTTAATGATTCCCACTCAATTTTCTATCATAGCTCTTATATTTTCTAATATTTGTGATACTGAAATATAATTTGAATCAGTATTAATTATTTCTATATCACTTCGAGCATGCATATTCTTACTAGCACTTAATCCCATTAACAACTAGGTACGTAAATAAAAAGTGCCCACACGTTGGGTGCCAAAATGATTATTTTATTCTTTAAATACTTTAAACTTTATAAAAATATTAGTAACATATTCATCATTTATCTACCATACTTTTCTGAACTTTAATGACTCCCACTCAATTTTCTATCAAAGCCCTTATATTATCTAATACTTGTGATACTGGCATATCATTTGAATCAGTATTAATTATTTCTATGTCACTTCGATAATGCATATTCTTAGTATCACTTAATCCCATTAACAACTAGGTACGAAAATAAAAAGTGTCCCCACGTTGGGTGCCAAAATGATTATCTTATTCTTTAAACACTTTAAACTTTAAAAAATATTAGTAACATATTCATCATTTATCTACCATACTTTTCTGAACTTTAATGACTCCCACTCAATTTTCTATTATAGCCCTTATATTATCTAATACTTGTGATACTGGCATATCATTTGAATCAGTATTAACTCTTTCTATATCACTTCGATCATGCATATTGTTAGTAGCACTTAATCCCATTAACAACTAGGTACGAAAATAAAAAGTGTCCCCACGTTGGGTGCCAAAATGATTATTTTATTCTTTAAACACTTTAAACTCTAAAAAATATTAGTAACATATTCATCATTTATCTACCATACTTTTCTGAACTTTAATGACTCCCACTCAATTTTCTATCAAAGCCCTTATATTATCTAATACTTGTGATACTGGCATATCATTTGAATCAGTATTAATTATTTCTATGTCACTTCGATAATGCATATTCTTAGTATCACTTAATCCCATTAACAACTAGGTACGAAAATAAAGTGTCCCCACGTTGGGTGCCAAAATGATTATCTTATTCTTTAAACACTTTAAACTTTAAAAAATATTAGTAACATATTCATCATTTATCTACCATACTTTTCTGAACTTTAATGACTCCCACTCAATTTTCTATTATAGCCCTTATATTATCTAATACTTGTGATACTGGCATATCATTTGAATCAGTATTAACTCTTTCTATATCACTTCGATCATGCATATTGTTAGTAGCACTTAATCCCATTAACAACTAGGTACGAAAATAAAAAGTGTCCCCACGTTGGGTGCCAAAATGATTATTTTATTCTTTAAACACTTTAAACTCTAAAAAATATTAGTAACATATTCATCATTTATCTACCATACTTTTCTGAACTTTAATGACTCCCACTCAATTTTCTATCATAGCCCTTATATTATCTAATACTTGTGATACTGGCATATCATTTGAATCAGTATTAATTATTTCTATATCACTTTGATCATGCATATTATTACTAGCACTTAATCCCATTAACAACTAGGTACGAAAATAAAAAGTGTCCCCACGTTGGGTGCCAAAATGATCATTTTATTCTTTAAATACTTTAAACTTTATAAAAATATTAGTATCATATTCATGATTGTTTAAGAAATATAATTATAATTAATTTAGTTGACCCTAAATTATACAATTCAAAAAATAACAAACTTTAATGAATTCTGTCATTGTAACTTTTATGATTGAGGTCCAGATGTTGTTTTTTGCTTACCTTCCTAATTTTTTTTCTATTTTACAATATAATATTTAACTTCATACTTTTATTTTATTACTATATATGTATAAGACTTGTACTCTATTTTGAATTAAAATAAAAAGTAATTTTAGATTAATTACTAAATAACAACTGTTGGATTTTCACTTATTTAATATTTAATACGACAATTGTTTCGCCAACACTGTGGCTTCTTCAGATATGAATAAAATATTATAAATGCAGTTATATACCTAAAACACCTAATGTATTTGTATACCTCCCTACCTCAGAACTTGTGGCATGATATATAAGCGTATTTGTAATATTTTATTCATATCTGAAGAAGCCAAGTGTTGGCGAAACAATTGTCATATTAAATATTAAATAAGTGAAAATCCAACAGTTGTTGTTATTTACTAATTAATACTATGGATCTTCATCAAATAAAAACCTAATCAATCTAATAATTTTAGTTTTATGACTAATCCAGCAATTTTTAACTATAGTCGATATTTAAATTTTTTTTCACATTATAATTTATAATCAAATATTATTAGTACTCACTAATTAAAACAACTTATGTACAACATTTTTCATAACAAATAAAACGTATAATGGGAGTGCAAATACAAAACCAAAACACACATAAACATATACATGAAAGTACAGCTGGCATTTCATTTTATAAATCATCAATGACTTCTTTTTAATACATTCTTGGACTTTCATAACCAGAATGAACACGATCAGACTGTGGTCACCGCAAATATTTACAGCCATGAATGATTACCAAGCCATGTTTCCCAACGAGTCTGCTACCTTATGCACAATGCTGGAAATTATCAAGCCTAACGAAAACATCACCGTTACGACTGAATGTATTGTGGTTAGTATACAAAGCCTTAAAAAAAGGGAGTAGGTAATTGTACCTCAGCCTAGAGAAAATCACATTGATTTCCATGTTTTACAGAATGCTGTCAATGATTTTGTATACATCAACGCTATGATAGTTGCAGGTGCCTCCATAGTTGGCTTTATGGTTATTACTACAGTCATTAACAAGACTGGAAAGAAACCCAGTATGAGTAAGTTGATTTGTAATTCTTTTCCTACAGATTGCTTAAAACAATTGACAGATTTTTTTTTAATAATATTAATATCTTTATTGTCCAGTTGTGGTAATACAAACAGAATATAATTATCATAACCTTAAATCTCAGAAGACGTTTCAGAATTTTCTCTGCTTTAACTGACCCCGAATTTAAAAAATATATACCAGGTGATCCAAATTAAGTGTTTACCATTGCTATCTCCGTTATTATAAACATGAAAGTGGAAGTGTTTTTTCCGCTGATTACGATAGTGAAAACAAAAAAAAGAATTGAATGTGTAGGTTCCCAGTTATTTTTAAAATTTTACATTTTTTTAATGAAACACCCAGTATATTTTTATGCCAATCGATGCAGAATTAATTGCTAAACAAGAGTGTACATATGCATTTTTTTACAAAAGTTTAGAATAACCGATGTAGTTTAAAAACGATGTTTCTATTCTTTAATAAAGGTACGAAGTTAAATATCTTAGAAGGCAAGGAGATTCATTCTGTACAAGTGACAGTGTAACAGATTTTATCAAAATACTTTCGATTGTGTGTGTGATTAGGGATTTATTTCCTGGGCGAGAAGTGCCATATCCGCTTTACTTTTCAAGACTTTATCGACAGTTTCGAAGTAACGAAAAAGTTTTTGACAAGAAAAGGGCAATGAATGAAATTACTGTGTTTACGCATTTTGAAGTGCATCCTAGAAATTCGATAAGACAGTTATCTAGAGAAACCGCCATTTCTTTTCAAATATTCAAAGAATTTTGAAGAAACATAAATTTTCGCTGAACAAGTTTCAACCAGTTCAGACGTTAGATGATGGCGACGCCGGTAAAAGGTTAGAGTTTTGAGTGTGGTTTATTCGAAAAGCTACTGAAGACCTAAACTTTACCAAACAAGTATTGTGGAGTGACAAAGCAATTTTTTCAAGTAGCGTTACAATAGAAAGAATAATCATTATTGGAGTAGAGAAAATTCTCTATTAGTTCAGCAGCGTAATCCACAGAGACGTTTTAGTATTAATTGTTCAGATATTTGAAGAGTATTTGATAGCAGCATTTTCAGCTTTGACATTTATTGTTAACTTTTCAGTTATCTATACGCTCGTAACCACTAAAGATAGAACAAACATTAAAAATGGCACCTGGTAGTAATTTTTACGTACAATTAAAAAATAAAAATTCACGGCCAACTAAATTATCAGGATATGACATAAACTTATGTTTTTTTAAATGGTAGTCACACTTAGCCATGACTTCATTAAAATGTTTATTTTTTTCTGATTTCATAATTTGGTATGGTTATCTTTCTAAAATTTAAGTTTATGTTATATCTTGCTAATTAAGTGTGCCATGAATTTTTAACTAATATTATTAAGTTCTACTTAAAAATTACTACCAGGCGCCATTTTTTACTTTTGTGATATCTTTAATGGTTACGAAGGTATGGATAACTGAAAATTACGGCAATTTTCAATTTTTTTTAAATATCTTCAAAATTGACAATAAATGTCAAATAGTACTATCAAATACTCTTTAAATTTCTTTACAACTCCGCTAATTTGACCAATCCTGTATCTTCAATTTTAAGAAAGTTACCCATACGAGGAGATGGAAAATTGGCACCCTGTAACACATAAACATACTTACCAGTACTATACGTTCATAGTTTCCTATTTGCTTGCCTAGTTTCAAAAATAATCGCCTGTAATTTTGTAAAATTTTTCGATTTTATTTGCGAAAGTACGAACGCTAGCAAGTTTGTGGTTCATGTGCATCTTGCCAACTTACCTGCCAGTACTATACGTTCACAATTTCTCATTTGCTTGCATATTATTGAAAATAATTCCTCATATCAACCAACCAACATATCTTAATTTACGAATTTATGATATATGAATTTCCTATGTAATTCTAACATATCGCATTTCTCTAGATGGACTAATAACATTTTTAAAAGCAAAAATCTACTTTAATTAAAACTATTAAATTATTTTAAACTTGTAAACAAGTTCCTTAATCACAAATAACTATTTATTTGACAGTCACTAGGAAGACTTATATGTGATAATTTATTCCACAATATATCCATTGTCTACTTACACTATACTTTAAAATTATATATATTAATTTACATAAAAATCCAAATCGTCGTCATAAAGTCAAAACCTCGTATCTAAATTTTTGGCGTTTTTGAGTTACGAGCATCATCATTTTTTATTTATGATCTCGCGTCGAATGCAAAACCTCGCATCTAAATTGGTCGTTAGGCGAAGGCACTGGAAACAATTGTCAAAAACTCGTAACTAAATTTGTTCCTAAACGAAATGTGAAAACCTCGTATCTCGTTTGGCTCGCTAGTGACAACAACTTGTAGCAGCTGTTTCGACCACGTTTCCGACCGACAGTTATTTAAAAAGTTAAGTTTACTAAATATATATTTTTTTTTTACTTGTAGATGTCACTTATTTTGAAAATGGCGTTAAAAGAAAATGCAAATAATATGTTAATGGTGTCTAACTCAGATCGTAACATTGAAGTTGAAGTAAATAGTCCGGAAAACTACATACCAAGAAGTAGCATGATAAACTTGGAAAATGACCAACAAGTACTGTTTGAGGAAGTGCACTTGTCTAATGTTCTACAAGAAGTGCCTATGAAGCCAGACTCGAGCGAAAAAAATATTTTTGAGGGAAATATAAATCAAAATACTGACTTAAAACCCGATTTACAAGATGTTAGCACTACACCACCAACTTGTAGAAAATATTTACGGAAAAAACTAGCATTAGATGTAACAAGAGCAGCAGCTTCTATGTCACCCACGACCGAAGAGTGTAGCCGCTATTCTGTATCGGAATTAGAGAAAGAGCCGTTTGAAGACTCTGGGTCAAGCTATTGTCCTAGTGATGAGGATGAGCCGAGTAACAATACTACTAACAGAAAGCGTAGACTATGGTCAAAAATGACTTTAAAAACATCGGATAATCCTTCTGGCCGTGATGTCAAGAGCAATATTTTAGAAAAAATAACAGAAAATTCAAAAGACGATACTAAAAAAATCAAGTAATTGGAGAAGGAACAAAGCGAAAGCCTTTAGAGAAGTAGGGAAGGAATATGAAGGAACAAAACGAGGAAAAATGGATCTAAATATGAGAAAGTCAAAAAGAGCCCCAGAAAAATGGCAGAAAGGTGCAATTCAAAAAAAATGTACAATTTCCAAAAATAGACAGTGCAGTGAGATAGATAACTGATGACCAGAGACACGTATTGTTTACTAAATTCTGGTCGGACATGAATTGGAGTCAACGGAAAACCTTTGTTGCTGCTTTAGTGAACAAAGCCCCAACAGCTCAAAAAACCAGTAAAAAGAAGTCACGTCGACAGTGTTCTTTGTTTTACCACCTAAAGCTTAATGATGTCATGCTACCAGTATGTAAAAAAATGTTCCTTTCTACATTGTCTTTGGGAGAATGGTCCGTAATAAATTGGGTGAAAAATAGTCATAGCTCTGGCATTGTTACACAAACTTCTTCTTTCCCAAACAAATAAAAGGCCATTAATGAACATAAAAGATCTGCAATTAAATCGTTTCTTGAAAGTTTACCTAAGTTACCCTCTCATTATTGTCGTGCCTCCACGAGTAAAATGTATTTAGAAACTGTATTTAATTCATACAGTGAAGTCTATGAATTGTAAAAAAAAGAAGTTGACAAGGAGCTAATCTGTAGCAAGCCAGTTTTTATGTCTGAGATGAGAGAACTAAATGTAGATGTTTTCCAACCGCGCAAAGACCAATGTGATTTATGTTTCAGCTTCAAGCAAGGAAACGTATCTCATGACAACTATCAGCAACACTTAATTGGAAAAAATAGGGCAAGACAAGAAAAATCACTGGACAAAGATAAAGCGTTGACTAGCGAAGTGTGTGCATACACGATGGATGTCCAAGCAGTTCAATTGGTTCCTTGTCTACCCGCTGGCATGATTTATTTTAAACAAAAACTTGCTTGTCACAATTTTACTATTTATAGTTTAGCGGATAATAAAGTCGTGTGTTATGTATGGCATGAAGGCGAGGGTGGATTGGATGCAAATTGCTTTGCATCCTGTTTGATTGATTTAGAAGATAAAACAAAACTAAAATATTTTACAGTGATGGATTCTGCGCTCAAAACCGAAATAACATATTATCAAATGCCTTATTTCACTATGCTGCCTCAAAAAAAGTTACCATACTTCAAAAATATTTAGTAAAAGGACATTCCCAAATGGAATGCGACAGCGTCCATTCCACTATAGAGGCAGCAAAAAAGAAAAAAGAAATTCAAGCACCTTCAAATTACGTACAAATAATTGAGCAGGCAAGGAAAGCTGAAAAAGGACCTTATAAAGTAAAATACATAGATTTTAATTTTTTTAACAGCTATGACGAAATTAAATATTTTTCATCAATAAGGCCTGGACTCAAAAAGGGTGAACCTTGTGTCACAGATTTGCGAGCTCTAAGATATTCTTCACAAGGAATCGAATATAAATTAAATTTTGATCATAAATGGTCTTCTTTGCCAAAAAGAATAAATTGGACCGTTGGTTCCATTAAAAAATTGTATGATGCACCCCTTCCAATTAACGGTGATAAGTACGATCAGTCGCAATCGCTTAAGGCAGTTATTCACAAAGATTATCATTGAGAAAGTTCTAAATATTTTGGTTGTATTTCATATTTGTATTTAGTTTTTAAGTTTAAACACTAATATTACAAAAAAAGGATACTATTTTTTTAAATTGTTAAACTCGTAACTCACGAGAATTTACGTTTTTTACAAAACGAAACCTCGTAACTCGTTTTATATATTTATTGCTTAGTTAAAATATAACTTACATTTTTTTAACTTACTTAACCTAGTGTTTATACTCTTTTTTAAGGATGTTGCCAAATATAGATTTTTTTCACAATTTATTACAGTTTTAATAAGTTTTTTTTATTTCCTGAAAATTGCCTATTTTTCAGATAAGAGTTTTTGACTTTATGACGACGAAATGTATCATTCTTGGCTTAGCGACCAATTATTGATTTATGATTTATTACCATTATTCAATACTTAACATGATAAAATAAAAGCCATATTTAAAAACGTTTCGACAACTGTATATTGTCTTCCTAAGTTTGTACATACACAACATATTAAAATTCAATTTAGGTAGTTAGTTTTAATACTGTAAAGAAACAATTATTTACAAAAATATTTCACTCCGAGACATTTTCCGAACATTCACCACACACATGCACTATGTCATTATGTTTCTAAATTGTGCACAAAAGGAACATCATTGTTGTTTATTTTATATTAACAGGCTGTATACTATGTATCTTTATGATTTTTAGAATCGTATGAATATTTCCTTTTCATAGAATCGATGATTTAAAATATTAAACATGCGATTTATTCCAAAGCGTTATTTCTTTATGTGCTGTTTATTTTTGCGCTTTTTTGTTTTGTATAAATTTATACCATAGTCGTCAAATTTTAATTTCGGTTTATACTTCTATACCACGCAGAAGATGACCTTATAATATGCAGCGATGCCTGCTTGCTAACAGTGGTGGGAGAGCAACGCAGTGTCGCGGGGACCCTCATGCCTTACATTTCATAGGAAAGGTTTGTCGAGTGTACTGTCTTGGCAGCCTCGCTTATGTTTATCTTTAGTTTATTTCGTCGCGCTCTTTTCCTCTTTCTACTTTCGTATCAGAAATTAAAATATGTCGGCTACGGTATATACATTGAAGGACATCGGAAATACAGGGTACTCTATTTATTTAATCGAAAACTAAAATTTACTTGTGAAATAGAGAATAATAATTCGATTAACTTTTTAGACTTAACTTTGATCAAACAAAAAAACAAGATTCTAACCAAATGGTACAAAAAACCCAGCACATCAGGGAGATACAGTATGTACAATGATTCTTAACCTGTAGCATACAAAAAAATGTGGTGATAGCATTAGTCGATAGAGCGATAGGATTAACTAGTCCCTGTTTTAGGCCACAAATTTTGGATAATATCAAAAACATTCTAGAACAAAACAACTACCCTAAATCATTTATAAACAACATAGTAAAGCAAAGATTACATAAGTTTTATAACAATTCACAAGCATCAAAAAACCCACAAAAATCAGATCAATCAATAATGAAATATATACTTGTTCCTTATGTAAAAGGGCTATCAGAAAAAATAAATAATATAGTAAAACCGATCAATTTAAAATTAGCGCAAGTTAACAAAAATAATCTTTGCCACTTATATATACGATTAAAAGATCCCATTCCAATATCACAATAGTCCCATGTTGTATACAGCATTCCATGCAACGACTGTAATAAAAAATATATAGGTCAAACTAAACAACTTTTGGAAGAGCGAATAAAAGGACACAAACACGCCAAAAATCCTACATCCTTAAAAAACACAAAGATAAAATGGGACACACTTTCGATTTTAATAAAGTAAAAGTTCTCAAAAAAGAAAATAACACAAAGGCTAGAAATGTCCTCGAAATGATAGAGATAAAAAGATCACAAGATGCTGTAAATGACAGAAATGAAATCGATGGATTGTCTAGAATCTATTTCCCTATATTATAAAATAGCACAATTAAATAAACAGAGTACCCTGTATTTCCGATGTCCTTCAATGTTAATATATAGTTATGCAAAACAAAAAAGCGCAAAAATAAACAGCACATAAAGAAATAACGCTTTGGAATAAATCGCATGTTTAATATTTTAAAACATCGATTCTATGAAAAGGAAATATTCATACGATTCTAAAAATCATGAAGATACATAGTATACAGTTCTGTTAATATTAAATAAACAACAATGAAGTTCATTTTGTGCACAATTTAGAAACATAATGACATAATGCATGTGTGTGGTGAGTTTTCGGGAAATGTCTCGGAGTGAAATTTTTTTGTAAATAATTGGTTTTTTTGCAGTATTAAAACTAACTAAAATGAATTTTAATATGTTGTGTATGTACAAACTGAGGAAGACAATATACAGTTGTCGAAACGTTTTTAAATATGACTTTTATTTTACCATGTTAAATATTGAATAGTGGTAATAAATCATAAATCAATAATTGGTCGCTAAGCCAAGAATGATACATTTGGATTTTTATGTTTAAAAAAGACGACGAAGAACAAATAAATTTATTTATATATTAATTTATATATAGTGCTTCTTGTTTGTTTATTTATAATTTTACAGTAGAAGTAAACTAATATTTTTTTATTCATAGTATGTTAAAAATTCAACACGTTCCATTTAAAACAATAGTTATTTATTATACAAGGGAAAAAAGTATTGGATTTTAGCTCGAGGTTAGGTTTATCTCCCGATTCGAAGCGGAGGGAGATAAATTACCGAGAGCTAATCTAATTTTTTTCCCGCGTATAATACACTATTTTTTTCTGTGATGGGAAAAACGACGATTTAATATTGAAAAAAACACGTAAATACTATATATTGAAGTCAGAAAATCAATCGATGACATTTCAAGTGACGTTACACCTGCGTTGCTAATGGAAACCTGTAAAATAATCAAATATCTGTCAATTTAAAAGTGAGCACTTTTTTCCCATGGGCAAAAAGTGATCACTTTATGCCCGGGTTGATAAAGTGACATTTTATTACCTGTCAAGAAGGATAAAATGTCAACTTTTTTTCCGTCACAGAAAAAATATGTTTTTGTGAATATGTCGGAAACAAAACTTTCAATTGATTTCTATTTTCATCATCTCAATCAAAATAGCAAATGCCACAAACTTGCTAATTTAACCAACTTCATACCACCAGTAATAACTACTAACTTTGGACACGATATACATACTGAGTTTTGTTTTTTTTATATCACACATTATTTATTACTTATAAACTATTATACTTCCCAAGATATTATATCAACTTTTCTCCTAGTCATCTTCTCACTTTTTTTGTGTTTTTGTTTATTTGTTATGGTTTGTAATACAAGGTGTCCACAAAAAAACGCCCCAGCTCGTAGCCCCTTTATTTGAAATCTGATTGTAACAATCGACATACCAAATTAAAAGACTTAAAAAGTACTATTAGAGAAATATAAAATTTTTATTTTCAGCTACTCGGTTCGTCAAAGACCGATATTCAACTTTTTTATGTTAAATGGCCGCCTGCTACTTTTTTCACAGAATTTGATAAAGATTTTTTTTCTAAATTCAATGATGTAGTACAATACCGTTTTTGTTTTATTTCAAGTTGTAAAAAAATAAAAAACATTGTGTTTAAATGTACTATTACTTTCCATAATCATCTCACCCTTAAAGAGACCGGTACCCGGCAACCATAATATGTCTAAAATTAAAAAGCGTTGATGGCACCTTACATTAAATAAGAACGTCCTCACATTCAAAGTATTTTCAATAAAACAACCCTTTAATAATACAATGATATTTTTTTTATTTTTTCGATTAAATTAACTTGTTTTAACAAAAAATTAATGGAAATGCTCAAACTGGGCACCGTCCCGTTCAAGACACTGTCGACACCTGGATATCACACCTAACGTAGCATTCATTAAAACTTCTCGAGACATTTCCTGACATGCGTCAATTATTCGGTTTTGCGAAACTTCGACTGTATCAGGAGGTGTGGCATAAACAATATCTTGCAAATAGCCCCAGAAGAAAAAATCCATCGGGGTCAGATCACAAGAACGAGCTGGCCACAAAATAGGTCCGTATGTTCCCATCCAACGATCTCCAAATTCTCTATTCAAAAACTCTCTGTTCATTATGGCGTTGTGTGGCGCAGCTCCATCTTGTTGAAAAAGTAAATTATTTCTTTCATTTAAGGGTAGATTGTCATGAACTTCTAGTAAGTCTTCATTTAAAATTTGGTAATACTTTTGCTGGGTAAGATTTCCATCGATAAAGATTGGACCTATTATTCGTCCATCTAATATTCCACACCAGACATTCAGTGAAAATCTTCTTTGGGGAGCTTGTTCTACGGAAACGTGTGGATTTTCTACATTCCAGTAGCGATGATTGTAGCGATTAAAATTTTTTTTATTTGTAAATTGACATTCGTCGGACCATAGAATTTTTTTGTAAAACAACGGTTCACGTCTTATCTGATTTAAAAAAAACTGACAAAAGTTTACACGACGTACTGGATCACCTTCATCTAATGTGTGGATCTTACGCGGTACAAATGCTTTTTACTTATGTTTTTTTCAAAACTGAACACACATTTGCTCTAGAAACTTGTAGATTTGAAGCAATTTCTCTTACAGAAGTCCAATGATTCTCCTCAACACACAGTAAAACGTTCATCTCTAAATTTTCATCTGGAAATTTCCGATTTTGTATTTTTGGTTTTTTAAAGCATCCGTACCGTCTCAAATTGATTTCCAATCGCCTAAACTGACGGCGATTCGGTACTCGCCTGTCCGGGAAGCGCTCTCTATAGATTCTACAACTTTGCGCACTGTTTTTGTGACACACAAAATAAATTTCAAGCATATCTATGCACTCGTTATTCATTACTACGAAATGATGACAACTAAAACAACTAAAATTGGTTAAATGACACTGACATAAAAGTCACATGGTGACAATAATATCTAAGCACCCTATTACTAATAGAGCACAAGTATTTTTGAAATGTTTTTTATTTTTTAACAACTTGAAATAAAACAAGAAACGGTATTGTGCTACATCATTGAATTCAGAAAAAAAGTCTTTATCAAATTCTGTGAAAAAAGTAGCAGGCGGCTATTTAACACAAAAAAGTTGAATATCGGTCCTTGACGAACCGAGTAGCTGAAAATGAAAATTGATATTTATCTAATAGTACTTTTTAAGTCGTTTAATTTGACATGTCGATCGTTACAATCAGGCTTTAAATAAAGGTGCTACGAGCTGGGGCGTTTTTTTATGGACACCCGGTATATAAAATGTTGTTGTTTCAATTTCAATTTGCTAACAAATATACCTACATTAAATGTTTTCCATGATTATTTCTTTGTTTTTTAACTTTTACAGTTGTCCTTGGCATCATCAGTGGAATAGTAACAATATGCATTTATTTCGCTTATAATTCAGCCATGACAGTTGCCTTTATAACAATAAACGTCACCTTACTTATGGTTAACATCAGCATAGAAACCACTATCATAGTAGATATGTTCCCCACCACACTGAGGTAAAACAAAATTTAAATAATAAATGACAGACACTAAGAAAAAAATTCTCTCTTTCTTGTTGTTTCAGAGCCATAGCAGTCTCCATAACGCTGATGCTCGGTCGATGTGGTGCAATGATTGGCAACATTGTCTTCCCCCATTTGCTATTGTTAGGCTGCTTACAGCCCTTCGTCCTAATCGGTTGTTTCATAATTGCTTCTTCGTTGTTGGTTGTATTCCTACCGAAAACTGATATGAAAGATTTAGAATAGTGTTCGATGACTCTTGTATTTATTGATCACTTGTAACGCTTAAAAATATGATTGTGATAAATTTTTATATACAGATTGATTCAGAATAAGGTTTTAGCATTATCAGAGTATGTATAGCACATTAATATGAAGCTTTTCTCTTAAAAAACTTATAGCTAAAAATGCTTTCTTTTTGAGATGTGAAAAGCAAGAGAAGTTTTTATGTTAACACTCTGAAATAATTAGAAATTCAAATATTATTCTGAACTGATCTGTAATCTGTGTATATCGTAAAGAAAGAAATGAAAATGTACATATATTTTTTATTGCTGTGTTTTATTTAATAACAATATGCATCACCCTATAATTGTAGCAACGTATACATTTTAAGATAGTGTAAAGCCCACACGTTGGTTCGTCAAAAAGTATATAATGTAATATTTGGAAATCGCTTTACTATGTGAAATTTACTGAAATAATTGGAAATTAAAAATACTATTCTGAACTGCCCTGGAATCTATGTACATCGTAAAGAAAGAAATGAAAATATACATATATTTTTTATTGCTGTGTTATATTTAATAACAATATGAATCGCCCTATAATTGTAGAAACGTATACATTTTAAGATAGCGTGAAGCCCCACGTTGGGTCGCCAAAAAGTATATAATGTAACATTTGGAAATCGCTTTACTATGTGAAATTTACTGAAATAATTGGAAATTAAAAATATTATTCTGAACTGTTCTGGAATCTATGTACCTATACCGTAAAGAAAAACATGAAAATATACATATATATTTTTATTGCTGTGTTATATTTAATCACAATATGCATCACCCTATAATTGTGGCAACGTATACATTTTAAGATAGTGTAAAGCCCCATGTTGGGTCGCCAAAAAGTATATAATGTAATATTTGGAAATCGCTTTATTATGTGAAATTTACTAAAATAATTGGAAATTAAAAATATTTTTCTGAACTGCCCTGGAATCTATGTACATCGTAAAGAAATAAATGAAAATATACATATTTTTTTTATTGCTGTGTTATATTTAATAACAATATTCATCACCCTATAATTGTGGCAACGTATACATTTTAAGATACTGTAAAACCCCATGTTGGGTCGCCAAAAAGTATATAATGTAATATTTGGAAATCGCTTTATTATGTGAAATTTACTGAAATAATTGGAAATTAAAAATATTATTCTGAACTGCCCTGGAATCTATGTACTCGTATATCGTAAAGAAAAAAATGAAAATATACATATATATTTTTATTGCTGTGTTTTATTTAATAACAATATGCACCACCCTATAATTGTGGCAACGTGTACATTTTAAGATACTGTAAAATCCCACGTTGGTTCGCCAAAAGATATATATATATATATATATAATGTAATACGATGAGAATTGTCGTGGGTGTAGCGGCCTTCTTTTTGGAAATTTACAGTTTTTAAATAGGTAAAAAATGTAATTAAAAACACATATTTTTTTTCTTTATTTTTTTATGTTACGTTTCGGCTGAACATCTATGTTGCCTTTATCAAACAATATTTATCAGTGGTTTTTTTAATAATTCCAACCGTGAACACAATAATACGACATATATAAAAGTAATATAATTTTTCTTTTGAAAGTCATCATTTCCTTCTTTAGTTTTTTTAACACTTTCATCAAATCTCATTCACATTTAGAGTCTTGTTCTTACTTTTATAGTCATAATTGTCAAGTTTATGTGTCGACTTTTAAAATATATCTGTGTTAAAAGTCGACA
Source organism: Amphimallon solstitiale (assembly GCA_963170755.1). Taxonomy (NCBI): domain Eukaryota; kingdom Metazoa; phylum Arthropoda; class Insecta; order Coleoptera; family Scarabaeidae; genus Amphimallon; species Amphimallon solstitiale. Next base: position 46,739,693 of record OY720682.1, read on the forward strand.
CATAAACTTGACAATTATGACTATAAAAGTAAGAACAAGACTCTAAATGTGAATGAGATTTGATGAAAGTGTTAAAAAAACTAAAGAAGGAAATGATGACTTTCAAAAGAAAAATTATATTACTTTTATATATGTCGTATTATTGTGTTCACGGTTGGAATTATTAAAAAAACCACTGATAAATATTGTTAGATAAAGGCAACATAGATGTTCAGCCGAAACGTAACATAAAAAAATAAAGAAAAAAAATATGTGTTTTTAATTACATTTTTTACCTATTTAAAAACTGTAAATTTCCAAAAAGAAGGCCGCTACACCCACGACAATTCTCATCGTATAAAATATAATACGGCCAAGAAAAATGCTAAACAATAAACAATATATAATGTAATATTTAAAAATCGCTCTACTGTTTGTGTTCAGAACAAATAATATTACATAAAACTTTAATTGATACTAATAAGTATTATTATAAAAATTATTTTAGCACTTCTTGTGTTCGTATGACAAAATAATACTCCTGTCTTATTTAAAATATTATATGTAAAACTGGATTCTTCTTTTTGAATTAAAATGGCACCATTTTATACTATATTATTTTAAATCCTGTACTATTAACCTTATCAAAATATATACTATTTTTATAAAAATAATGAGGAATTAATATGGATTCTAATAATCAGAATATATGTGATTAATTATTAATATGACATATTAATATATGTATAATAATAATATTATAATTATATCACTGGTAAATATTATATTATTAATGATTATTATCAATTTTCAGGTTATGTACTTATTTATTAACTTATTTATTTATTTAAAGACACAACAGGAATACTCCCGTATTGTCTCTGTATACATGTAATAGGGCGAGTTTTTACCGTATTCGGTTTGAGAGGTACTTGAAATAACTCCCAGTTTCATAGGTATTTTAATTCTTCTTGCACAAGTCTAGAATTTTATAACGTTCGATCCTTAATAACATTCAGTTCAAATAGAACATCAGTTATTAATTATTTATATGCGTTGTCGTGTATGGATTCCATACAGTACTGCAATATCCAATTTAATCCATATTTTGTAGTTCAGCTATTCATTCGTATATCCTTGATTCAATTTTAAGTAATAACACACAACTACAAGAATTGTTGCATTGTAGTCTGATTCTGTAATCTACAAAAGTATGGTGCTTAATTCTTAAGACAAATGGGCCTCAGAAAAACATATGAAACAAAAAAATTAAAAAAAGTAAGCAAGTTCTAAAAATTATTTTCACAATATTTTAAAAATGTGTGGTTGGTATTTGCCTCATTTATCAATTCATACGAATGTCGTTCTAAAAAAAATTTTAAATACTTTGACCTTAAAAAAATAAACCAGTAAGTGTGTTGCGTAAGGTCGCAATTTTGAGAATTATTTTTGTGCAATAATTATTCAAAATTCTATTCTAGGTACTTCTATTCTCTTAATAAATCCTTATAGAATGCATACTTTGCGAGATATTTGCAAAAAAGTGCTACTCGATAAGAGTAAAAGTGTTACTTTTAATCCAAATTTTGAAATTTATTTTATACATAAATGAATCCAAATTTAGCTCTAAATATGTCTTTCTACAACTCATCTTTGAATACGTTTGTATCCTGTAGAAATTTGTCAAAACTTAGTAATTGACGAGATATTAGTAAATTTTGATTTTTTTTTACTGAAGTAAACTACTACTTCCAGTCTACCGATTTTAATGAAAATCTAATCAGATATGAAGAGGAAGATAATACTCAAATATAATGTTTGGTATTGGTACATGTGGTCGTTTGGCTGCTATCGTGGTCACAGAGAGAGAGAGAGAGATAGAGAGAGAGAGAGAGCGAGCGAGAGAGAGAGAGAGAGAGATGTTTGCAAAAACCACTTTTTCGGTATCAGGGGCCTTCAAAACGTGGACATCTGCCAAAAACTCGACGGCGAAAATTTTATCATCACAATATTTCCTTATACTGCGTATGAGAAAGTAAAATGACTTCAAAACACGCCAACGCTAGCTTTCTAGTTTGAACCTGCTCAATTCATATTGTGTGCTCATTCTAAAACTTATTGCAAAATCACAAAGGTAGCCATGACAAACAATTTCAACGACCTGTTGTAACGTCATAAAGTTTCATAATATTGTTTCATGATATTACATTATGATTTGCAAACAATTTGCTTTACAAGATGACCAGGTTCACAAGATTGTCATTTTACATTTTAAAGCTCTTAGAAAGAGTACAGCTAAACATCTAGTCCTCTAAATTAGGGCTAGTGCGTCAATATCACCTTATGAAAAGTGGTTCTCTCATAAACCACACCGAAAAAAGAATTTTCTGGAAGAATTTAATACTGTAGAAATAATTTTTATAAATCGTAATATTATCTAAGTCTTATGTAAATTGTTTTCATATGAATAATAATTTTTATTAAAACAACACACACACCAATTGTATATTTACCTACAGGATCTAGATGTATGCCTTTAAAAAGATAATCTTAAAGAACAATAGACGTAATGTAGAAATATTATATTTAAATAATAAATTTGCTCTGCTCTTTATTTTTATTATGAGTTAGTTATGCAGTTGTGAGTGTAAACGTATACAGTTTTCGAATTGTGATTTAAAATAAAGCCTCTTCTATTAGTTTTGTTTATTGAGATATATTCATAATATTTGATGACAAGATGAAGAACAAATCGACTTTAGCTAAACAAGCCATCGCAAGAAATCTACAAAGAAATGAAAGGATTGAAGACTGCCAAGAAACTGGTAAGATTTCATTTGTTTTCTTTACGGACTATTAACGGAGGTGAAATCATGAAGTATTCGACCTTCAGATTTTTGCTTATCACGCCCACGTGTTGGTGTTCTCTGATGACGGAAAAGTGTTTTTGTGCGCATATAGGGCGGGGGCACTGCCCTGTCTAATCTGTTGAAGTTACCGTTGACGTATTCTAAATTAAAGCTTATACCTAAGGCCATATTTTGCCATCTTTAATTAAAATACACCATTAATTAATTATTCCTTAAAAATCCCAGAACTAATCAGTGATTAAGAATTATCTATTTATCAGAACATACTACCCAAGAGATGCAAAGTCCATGGCAATATTTATCAGAATGATTTTCTTTAATACACAAATGCATAAAATCGACACTAAAAATAAGAAAAGGTTAAGTTAATTATAAAGTCATTAAACATATTGGTTTCATATATCTAACTGCACATTCAACAAGTAAAGTTGATGTGATGTTGGTTACATATGCTACACACATCAAATGTTCATCATTAAGGGTGGGCTTTCCTTAAGAAAAATTCCCGAACGGCGTATGTCGGGTTGCCTGAAATAAATTGAATATATTTACCGAGTTTAAAATGCCTTCATCTTGTACACGATGCAGATACCAGCTAGCAATATGAAGGGATATGCCTGGTCAACTGGAAAGCAAATAAATTTGGGATATTTGCCTCCTGCATTTACTGCATGAAAATATTGGTGCGGCTATTTTCTTCGAAATTTGTTTTTGCTGTTTCTAAGTATTCTCCTGGCTTGTATTTATTTAGTTTTATTAAGACTGCTGATTTATGTAATTTGTAATTATTTTAATGATATTTGCCGAAATTAATTAGATATTAAGTTTTATTCTACAATAAATATATAACTTAATTATTATTATTTATGATTAACAATTATTTAAGTTGTACTTCTTATTATTTCTCACCATGATTTGTATTTACTTTACATGTTGAGGCTTTGTAATAATATGAGTAATGTTTTAGAGAAAACTAAAATCTGCTAAAAAACAGTGCCGGTGTTTCTTACAAAATGTAAAAATTAATATTCTCTAAATAGCACATGTTTTAAATTATTGAAAATTATATTCTTCACAGTCGACACTGGTATTGTTATGATTATTTATATCTTCAATAAAATATGCATTTGTCTCCGGCCCATAGTCGCAATCGTCCGTAGTTCCTGAATGTATTTTTTGTTTCCTATAAAAAATTTTTCTTCTCACACCGTTTTTTTCACACACTGTCGTATACATCCATATTTGGTCTGAAGCTTTGAGTGATATTTGCTCTTACAATTAAATCAAACTGCTGCCGCTTTGCAACGTGCACTGTAAGAATTACGTTGAATATAATACAATCTTTTTACCTCCTACAAATTTTGCAATGACTGAATTAAAAGATTCTACAATGTTGGCATCTACGTTTCCTATTAAAGATCTACTATTAGGCTGAGCCGACTTAATGCGTTAATAAAGTTATCATACATATTAAAATTCTGAAATTTTTCAAACATATTGATCTCACCTTCATTAGATCCTTGACAAAAGTAAGAAGCACAATCCGAGTGTTCACCAAAAATATGTCTTGATCCATTTATAATGTGACGTTGCAGTTTCACAATCTGGTTTGTTATTGTTCGAGTTCGAACTTTTGTAATGTTCAATTGCTTTTGTCAAGGCCGCTCTGAATCTAAGTAAATTATTTGTTATTAATTGTCCTATGTCCGAATTGAATTTAGGTTTTTTCAAACAGTCGCTAATTTTATTTATTACATAATATATGATTTCGGCACTCAATTTTTTCAATAATTGTTTGGGGACCGTAAGGAGCCATCTCACGTAGTTTTCTAAGAACGCTGCTATCACAGTCCCCTATTAATCTACCATAAATTACACCGTGCATTTCACCAGAATGTCGAAAACCTTCCAGAATAATTGGCGACTCCATGGCTGTTGACGACGAAGACCAATTTTTGTAGCATACGTGATTTTTAGATTCACCATATTTTGCACAAACTAACAAAATTTGTTTTTTACGCCTACATACAACATTTTTTTCGCTGGCCATTAAACAATTGCTGTCACTCCTGATAAACTACTGTAATTAGGCGTATGCGCTCGTTTGGCCCATGCTCTTTTACTTATTCACATATACAAAAAAAATCTAAAAACTGTCCTGTGGTCAAAATACAAAGTACAAATTAAACAAAAACATGAAGGCACAACAAACTCAGATATTTAAATAAATGCTTTTACCATCTAGAAAACTGAAATTTGTGTAACTTGCTGTCTAAAACCAATGCATCTTAGTTTGAAGAGTCCGGAAAATCTCTAAATTTCGTATCTTACAATGACATAAAGTTGTTTAATTTTAGTTTTCTACAAACATTGTTCATATTATTAAAAAGCTTCAACATGTAAGGTTAAAAATAACAATAAGTCGTGCAACTTCATAATTAATAATAATAATGTATATTTATTGCCGAAGAAAACTGCATTTCTGAAATTCCATAAAGCCGAAACCTTGTCCTTGAAAAATAAAATACATTTTGAAAGCGAGAAGAATATCAAGGAACAGAAAAAGAGTCTAATAAAGTAGACACATCAATGTTATCACGTAATCAATCATAAATGAACAACGACAAATATCTGAAATATATTAAAATTTGCTTGTATATATCAACCGCACGTATTTTCTTTTACAAATATGTTTAATGTATACTCAAACTTATGTATGAAATAATGAATACAACTTTATTTGGTGATAAAATTTAGTTAGAATCTTCCCTGTGACAAAATGTATTATAATTTAATTTTGCTAATCAACTCCATCAATGCCGATTGGGAAGAATATAATATTCAACAATCCAAAACATCTGATTATTATAAAATATATATATTTACATTTTATTAAAAAACAGAACAGGCACTGTTACTGTTACTGTTACAGCACAGAATTGTTTTTGTAATATTTTAGTTGACTACAACAATGCTCATATTATTAAGATTAAAAACCTTCAACATCTAAAGCAAAATATCACCGCCAGAAATTAAGTAACAAGTTAAATTTCATAATAATAACATATATTTATTCCAGACGAAGAATTCTAATACATTCTCCCAAATATCCTTAAAATAATTATAAAATAAAGCCGATATCTGAATGAAGCATTCGTTTACCTAAGGTAATAAAAAAAGGGGAAGATCCCTCTGTTTATATGATGTTCGGCTTAATACAGTCGACCAAGTATACCTTCCATATAGCTGGTCTTAGACATTACGAAAGTGTGAGTAAGAGGTTGAATTATGTGTTGCCTATTTGCCATTTATTAGTGCGGACTTTGTGATCATTCTCATTGGTTTCAAAGTAATTTTTTGGAGACCAGGGTTATTTTGAAAGTAAAGTAAATACATTGTCGAGTTCAGAATAAAAATATCTAGGTACTCACGATTCAAAAAAGTACTTTTTAAACAGAGTAAGCTTTATATCGCTATAAAACGAAAAAAATTCAAAGTGCTGTATTTTAACTATTTTTTAATATAATTGCAAATTTGAATCGTCAGTCGCTAGAACAAATATTCATTATTTCGTTCACGTAGCGGCAACTTTTTCAAGTGCCTTGATTTTTGCGATTTGTTGCGTTGAATTTGACCATTTTGTGGCATACGCCGATCAAGTAAAACCCCCCCTTAAAACTAAAAATGAAAAGCAATTTTAAATTACTTTTCAAGCAATATAATTACTAACCATATGTATGTATATGTATGAGGAAATACTTCCCTCTGCATATTATTACAGTTTTTGAGATATTTCATTATGTATGTTCATTAATTACTTTAATTTTACACCTGCTAGAAAAAAATAATTACATTCTTGATATTTACTGTAATAAAGGCTAGAAAAACTACGATTTATTGAATATTCTAAAATAATAATAATTAGCTATTTCCGACTACAAACACATTAAAGAGCAACAACCTTCCTATTTTAAAAATAAAAACAATCTTTTATTGTCTGCAATAAAGTAGGTCGCCCATCTGGGTCAACAACCAGACCTATGTATATAAATACTGTCGTAACTGTCTAATTCTCTAAAGTTATTTACAGTTTTAACAAATCTTAGACTATCTGTAGACATAGCGTGGGCCTGTGTCGAAAATGTGTCGAGCAACGATCGATTTCTCTGGTCTGTTGTATCTAAAATATGCAATGTATTCTTTGTAACGAGTTGAAATTGAACACCTATTTTGTCCAACATATTTTTGATTACAATCTTTACACTTTGTTTCATAAATCCCAGATTTTTCATATACCTCAATTTTATCTTTAGCGTTTCCTAAGAGTGATTTTAATGAACTGCCCGATTTAAACGCGATTTGAAGATCTTGTTCTTTAAAAATGTTGTTCAAATTTCATATGGATAAATGATACGGCAAAAAAACAAACTAATTACTACCAGTTTTTTGAGGTAACAAACATGAGTATCCTGAATTTTTTTCTTAAGTTTATGTCTCCTATAAGCTTAGTTACTATTTCTGAATCGAAACCATTGTACTTTGCGATATTTTTAATTAAAGTAAGTCCGTTTTCATATCTATCTTTTGTAAGCAGAAAACTTAACAACCGATAAATAATAAAATTAAAAGAAGCCATCTTTTGCTGAAAACTATGATTTGAATCCGTTGTTATAAATTTCATCCAAATCACACAAGTTAAGTTTAGAGAAATACTTGGAGTTTCTTTTAAATTCGGTTACAAAATGACTCATGAACCAATTCGCTATAAATGGAGAAAAGCTGTTGCCCATTGCTGTAACCTGTTGCTGTTCGTAGCTGTTGCCTTCAAACTGAAAGCAGTTCAGGAACATGCAAAGAGTTGTCAACTTTAATAAAATTGAACATGTTAAAATTGATGAACACTTGAAGTTGACAACTCTGCATTTGTTCTTAATCAACCATGGTTCTTGTCTTCATTGATAGCGAATTTGTTCAGAGTAACTTTGAAACATAGTTGATTAAGAATAAAACTGAACGCGTAAAAATAGATAAATACTTGAAGTTGACAACTGTTTGCATGTCCAAGAACTGTTTTCAGTTTCAAGGCAACTTCTATGAACAGTAACAGGGTATAGCAATGGGCAACAGCTGGTCTCCAAATATAGCGAATTTGTTCATGAGTCACTTTGAAATATGGTTGATTAAGAATAAAGTTGAACGCGTAAAAATAGATGAATACTTGAAGTCGACAACTCTTTGCATGTTCCAGAACTACTTTCAGTTTGAAGGCAACTTCTATGAACAGCGATAAGGTACAACAATGGGCAACGGCTTGTCTCCATTTATAGCAAATTTGTTCATGAGTCACTTTGAAACCGAATTTAAAAGAAACTCTAAGAATTAAGTATGGATTAAGTACAACTTTAACGATATTTGCGCGATTTATAATACTAACTTGTGTGATTTGACATCTTTTACATGATTTCAAGCTAAATAATATTACGCTCTGCAGAAATTGGAGTGAACTGTATTGCATTGTTTATTAGGTTTTATTATTTTTATATAAATATCACCATTTTATTATTAATGTGAAGATATGATTTCAGAAATGACTGAAGCAACATTCGAGACAGCAATCGCTGCGACTGGATTCGGAAAGTTCAATTTCTTATTGCTAGTTTTGAGTGTGCCTTGTGGGTGGGCATCAATGATGGATACTACCTCGATGTCTTATGTTGTACCAGCAGCGCACTGCGACCTTGATTTAAATTTACAGCAAAGAGGCATGCTAAATGCTATTACTTATTTAGGTACGTTTTGATTACAATAGAAAGATAGTCATTTTAAAGGCTAATTCTCTTTACGATAATATCATAATTTTTGGAGTGCAGAGTATTGGCTGCGTATAGTTAGCGCCCCTTTTACCCAAAATAAAAATTCCGTCGATTGTGTTAGGTTTATCTATGTTTGAGCTGCATTGTTTTAAAATATTTTTAAAAAAATTGTTCCCAAAAAAAGAAGAACTAATTTCGCATCTGTACCCTCTTTTGTCGAAAACTTTTCAATATCGAAAGGAGGCAGTAGCATTTTTGCAATAATTCTTCATTTATATGAGATTTGGGCATAAAACATTGAAATAATATAAACCAAAACACAACACAGAATAACCATCAGAATTTTGGTTTTCAAAAAAGGCAGATGATTTTACATTAAAGGGTTTCGGTTTTTTTTTACGATATATTTTGATCTGTAAGAGACAGGAAGCTTAAATGTAGGAATAATGTCTAGTACAGTTAAAACAACCTAGAACAACTATCAGTCATTTGTGTTCATTTTTCTAAATAGTGGGGAATAAACCGAAAGCACCTTGGGAACAAAGTCAAAATTCAATTTTAGAAGCTGCGTTATAAATGTAAATTTGACGTTTTGGTTTTTGTTTTGTGGCACACAGCAACAGCGATTTTTTACCTATTTGTAAGTAGAAAATATTATAAGTAACTCTAACGATATACAGGATGACCGGGAAAATGTGGGAAATCTCTTGGATGCAGATAGAACATGAACAAATAAGATGACAAGTTCCTATAAAAAAATTCCTACAGGCCCCTCCTACGGAGATATGCGTCCCTGAAGGACGCCGCTGGAAATCGGTTTTTATTGAATTTCTTTTAAAGTAATTACTATAATTTAATAAAAAATTAATGTGATGGACACTAGTAAGGACCTCTTAAAATAGTTCCCTTGAAACATATTGCCGCGATTAGAGGAACGTATTTTAAATGGTGTAGATGACAATCCATCAACTAGCACTGGACAATTATCAGCACAGTTCAATACATCGAAAACAATAGTACATGAAGTTCTTCATGAACAGCTGTTATACCCATACCATTTGCAAAAAATACATAAACTGATTCCTGAAGATTTTCCTCGTAGAATGCAGTTTGCAAACTGGGTATTGGATCAGCAACGTAATAATGTTAACTTTATGAGCATTATTTTTTTCACGGATGAAGCAAGGTTTACCAAAAATGGTATCACCAATTTACACAATACGCATGTATGGCTGATGAAAATCATCATGCCACTATTGTTTCGCATTATCAACATCAGTTCCAATCACTTAATATTTGGGCAGGAATCATTGACAAATTTTTGAATTAGAGTTCCTTCAGAACGCTTTTCGCGACTTAATAGAGCACTTACCACTTGAAACCTGCCGAAACATGTACTTCATGCACGATGGGGCACCACCTCATTTCAGCGTTCGTGTGCGGGAGCACCTGAATAACGTCTATCCAAACCGTTGGATAGGTAGAGAAGGACCAATTGCCTGGCCTCCTCGATCTCCTGACTTAACGCCGTTGGATTTTTACCTGTGGGGACACCTCAAAAAATGTTGTATTCCACTCCGGTCGACACTAGGGAGGAACTTCTACAGAGAATCACGTTTCATTGTGATGTGATAAGGAACACGGCTGGGTTATTGTTGCGGGTACAACAGTCCTTAATTCGTCGTGCCCGCGAGTGTATCAGACTTCACGGAGCCCATGTTGAACCTTCTTATGAAGTTTTTCAATAATTCCGTTAAGGTGCCTCCGGAGACACCACTGCGTTTATATTTATATTAATTACTTCAAAAGAAATTCAATTAAAACCGATTTCCAGCGGTGTCCTTCAGGGACGCATATCTCCGTAGGCGGGCCTGTAGGAACTTTTTTTATAGGAACTTGTCATTTTATTTGTTCATGTTCTATCTGCATCCAAGAGATTTCCCATATTGTCCCGGACATCCTGTATATTATACAGGCTGTCCAGAAACTCTCCTGACAAACGAAGACCGGAGATTCCTCAGATAATTTTAAGACAATTTAATCCAATTCACCCTAGTCCGAAAATGCTTCCTAAGGTCATAGGCGTCCGTTTTGGGTAGGTAAACGGCTATTTTAACGCATAACTTTTTTGTCTTTAACTTTTAAGCATTTGTGACACTAGATTATTAAATTTTCAGGTATTCTAGTACTAAAAGGTACTCTTACTTTAAGTCGGTAGGATACACCGTTTTCTAGAAAAATCGATTTGAAAATTTTTCGTTTTTTCGTCATTAAAATTCAATTTATTATTTTTTGCACTAGTTCGCTCTGAACTGCCAACAGAAATAAAACCTACGTTTTTAATTGTCAAATTGTTGTCAGTTCGCGAAGTTGAAATGACGAAAAATGAAATGACGAAAAAACGAAAAATTTTCAAATCGATTTTTCTAGAAAACGGTGTATCCTACCGACTTAAAGTAAGAGTACCTTTTAGTACTCTAATACCTGAAAATTTAATAATCTAGTGTCACAAATGCTTAAAAGTTAAAGACAAAAAAGATATGCGTTAACATAACCGTTTACCTACCCAAAACGGACGCCTATGACCGGTACTAGAAATTCGCAACTGATGGAATCGATTCATCTCTGGAGGATAAATAAGCATACCAGTTTTTTATTTTTCTAAATAGAAGCGTTCGGGAGATATTAAAAAAAACTAATTACAAGGCGCCATCTTCAAAGAGCTCTAGCTCCCTTAGGAAACATTTTCGGACTAGGGTGAATTGGGTTAAATTGTCTTAAAATTATCTGAGGAATCTCTGGTCTTCGTTTGTCAGGAGAGTTTCTGGACACCCTGTATAAAGGCTGTCCATTTTCTATCTACTTATATGGATAACTTTCTTAGTATAGAGATACAGGATCGATAAACTTAAGAAAGTTGCTTTGAAATTTAAGGAGTTTTTGATAGCATTTTCAGATTTGTCATTTATTGTCAACTTAAAAATTGCCGACATATTTAGTTGTACATATCTCCGTAACCACTGAAATACAACAAAATTAGAGATGATAGTAATTTTTAGGTAGAATTTAATCATTTTCATTTAAAATTTATGGGGCACTTAATTATCCAAGTATATCATAAACCTTTGTATTTTTAAATAGCTATTATAGTTAGCTATGTGACTACATTAAAGTACTTATTTTTTTCTGAATTCATAAATATTTGGTATGATTAATTTTTTAAATTTTGATTATAGCGGAAGCAATTCAATTACTTTTACTTTTAGAGGGAATAATGGGCAGTATGCTTAGAAAAACTATTATAATGCAAAAAATATAAATTGAATGCAAATGATAAGTAAACTAATTGACATATTTATTACGAGAGAAAAAGGAGAAAATTACTACAAAAATAACAACGAAATAAATCAAAATAGATAAACTATAATTGATGATAATATTTTGTAAAGAAAATTATCAATGTCAGATGGTCTTTCCAACCTAGTTAAAAAAAATATTGAGAATCTAAAGACCTGCATTAGCAATCCATTTAGGAAAATAAACAACTAAACAACTATAGTTGTCAAATAAATTAAATTCAAATCCAGTCTTGGAGGATACAGAAAACAAATTTAACATTCAAATATGTATATTTGTTATACATTCACTTCTAGCGCCCATAAAATTAGGAGTAAGTAACCACTAACAAAAGGCTCAAAAAAGCTGAATATCTCGATATAGACAATTGCTTTGTACATAGAACTTAGATATTTGTAATCTACTAATTGAGAACTACCATTTCATGTACAATTAACAAACTTTTGCACAACTTGATATTTTTGTCGTTTTTATTTCAATTTCATTAAAAATTGCAATTTTGGCCAAGTCCCCAATTGCCACGGAAAAGTGTATACAATGTCTTGGAGGGTGGTGAAAACGATCATGGCATTCAAAATTGGATATTTGTTAACCATTCGCTTCTAGCGCCCATAAACTTTGAAATAAGTGTCCACTAATAAAAGGCTCAAAAAAGCTCAATATTTAGATATAGACAATTGAAGAACTCGGGGGAAAATAGTATCAAGCCACATTCTAGTAATAATGAGAAAATCCAGTTTGAAAGTTCACTCAATTCCTGAAATCATAATATGACAAATACTCACTTAATTTTTTTCCCAACAATAAAGGCCTGTATCAACTTGTAGCGGTTCATGAAAAAAATTCACGAAATTAAAAGAATTGTGGCTTGTGAGTGTTTAATATCAAGAAAAAATTAGTATTCGTCAAGTTTCGAAAAGTGCTCAAAAGAAAATACAAGGCTGATTAAGTACATTCTTTTATTAGAAGAATGAAAATCTAACAAAACAAAATTAGAAAAAAAAATTAGTCGTCACATTCGATCGTCCCATCTATATTTACGACTTCGCCATCACCTTCTTCACTTGCGTTGACATTCTGGACACCAATATCAAAATAAAATTTGTGATGCACTGGTGGAATAAATGGAAGTAGCGCCTTCATATTTGCGAGCTTCTTTGGGTGAATTTCATATGGCTCTTTGTATTTCTTCTCTAATGTGTTCAGATATATCACCGGAAGTAGTTTCTGTCCTCTTTTTCTAATATTGACTGACTTAAACTCCTCGTTAAGAACGTGCTTAATAAACATTTTATCAGTGTGTGCATCTTCAAATTTGAAGCATCGAACTTGTGCGAAGTTTACAGGTTCTTTTTCGTCTGTTAACTGCTTTTTGTTAAAAGACTTACTCATTTTCTCACAAAAAATGAAGTCATTTTGAATCATTTCGTACACATGGAACGGATTTCTTGTTTTTGACTCTTTAACAGCTTGTATCCAGTCTTCTGGAGAATAAATTTGTCTCAAATATTTCTTATGCTTTTCGATTGCCGCAAAATCACGGTCGGGGGGGTAAGTGCGTATGTTCAGCGACAAGGAAACGATGTTCTATGGATTTCTATACTTTGTTCCTCACCAAATGGTGCCATAAAGCCATCATTGACCAATTTTTATTTTGGCCTGCACAGTTGTCAGTAAAAACGATGAGATGACTGTTGGGAATTGGAGGATTATCACTTAAGTACTTAAGTACGCAGCTAACGAGTTCGTCACTCCTTCTTTTATCGATATTCTCCGTCCACATGTACATATAGCCTTTTCATTGTTGCCATGGTGGATCCCCAAATTGTACATCCACGCTTTACGTAAATAAAAAGCTCTGCCAACGGTAAGTTGTGTAATCAGTAAGGCCGGTTGCAAATCGAAGGTAATCACTTCCAGTTTATTTTCTTGTTTCGTTGATCTCTGGATTTCTTTCTTCAGAGAAGTCTGCATAGCCACGGCTTTTCGTTGGTGTAATTCAAGTAAGATATGGTGTTCGTCGTAAGTTTCGCATATGTCACTTCTTGGCAATTTGAAACGAATTGTACTAGGAACAAAAAATTCGACGGTATTTGTCTTCCTTAACGGATTCAATTTTACGCTCAGTACACCATGGGATGTAATATTTCTTGTAAAGGGAAGATATTGAAACATCGTGATCAATATTGACTTTGTTTGGATTTCTTGCTCTGCTATAATGACTGCTGTATTTTGGAATAGATGCGATGTGGTTGTGAACCGACTGCAGCATTGCTTTAGGTAACCTGTTCTGTCGATTTTTGTGTTTTTCACGTCCATCAGTCTTTGGAGTAGAATATCCATCTCTAATCTGCTTGCAGATGTTATAAAGTCATCTTCTAGACTTTTGTAAACCATGAGTCGACAAAAACTCTTCTTTGCATACTTCTTGGTCTTTTCCTTTCACCTTGATGTAATACTTGAATGTGGTGGATCTTGATGAATGCTGCTTTTTGAATTTCTTTGGGTACGTGCGCTTTTTACCAATACTCTTGATAGGTTCAAACAAATAAGCATTCTGCTTATCAAACGTTTCCATGTTCCAAAATGAATTAAATGTGGTTTTTTCTTCTCCTTGCAATGATTCCCTGCATTTCTTTTTGCAGTTACGTGATGGGCCTAAAGTTCTTGGTGCACGATGGATCCCTTTTGGAGTGATATATCCATGTCCCGAGTTTCTTTTGTGCTGAGCTTTCACATTCTTTCACATTTTTCTACATTCAATGTTGGTTTGCCTCTTCCTTGCTGGTTAATTTTTCACTGGCGTTTTCTTAAGTCCTCTGGTGATGTCGTCCTCATCCAATGCTCCATCCTGCAGCAAAACATTAAAATTAGTAAGTATATAAAATTTTGTTAAAATGCTGTTGATCGGTTCATACAATATGTGTGCTTGAAAATATGTGTGTGACGTTTCACTAAACAACATTATGAACAATGAAAACTGAAACCCAAAGCCCAAAACAATAGCATCAAGTTTAAGCCGCACAAAATTTTACTTACCTCATTGTCGAAAAGGCTGCCGCTTTCGCTGGAAGCACTTCCGCCAGAATAATCTTTGTCCTTAACACTATCGTCAACTTCACTTGGAACATCACTTACTTCATTGCTTTCCTCAGAAAACACCAGTTTTCTTTTAATACCGCTAGGGCTGACAACGGTCATATTGGTTTTACTGAGGCTTGTTACGTTATTGCAACAAAATTAAATTGATTTTTGTTGTGGGTGAAAAAGGAAACGACGTGATAAAAGCGGCATCTATGAATGTATAGTCTAAAGTTTTGTTCTGTGGCTTGTTACATTTTTCACAGAACGAATTGTATTGATAACTGAATTGTGTTCAAAATGTGGCTTGTTACTATTTTCCCCCGAGTTCTTCAATTGCTTGCAAACTATCTTGGCATTCAAATATGGATATTTGTTAAGGATTCGATTCTAGCGCCCTGTTACGCTCTACATTTACTTTTGGGCAATATCCCGTATAATTCTAGCATATCGCAATAAATTATATTATAATTTTATTTATTGCACGTACCTGGTATGCTAAAGTATCTGAATTTGACGTGACTCATGCCTATTATGGGTACATATTTTCTTACTTAAAGCTAACGTTCTCAGAATTCAAGTTTTATTAATTTACGAGGCATTTAAAACGTTAAGCCACCTGTTTTGTGCTTATTTTAGAGTAGGATTTCTAATTGATACTTCCTACGCTATGTTCGACACTTATTTAAGCTACTCTTACCTGTAGTTACCTTTTGATCTAATTTTGGTAAACGCTCCTTGTTTGTAGGGAACATTTTGCATTTTCAGTTTGCATTGTCTACGTAATTTTGTATTTATGTACATCTGGGCACCTGGTTGTCTTTCATGTAGCCCGGTCTTGTGAAAGAGAACTCTGTTCTAATATGTACATTCCTTTGATATATCCTTTTCATGCCTTGTTTATTGTTGGCTGTTTGTATTTCGCTTTTGGGGATTTGGTGTCACTAAAAAAGGGGTTACTGTAGTTTATGTTCAGTTAATGCATTTTACCGTACTTGCTTTTCCTCTCCGAGCGATTAAGCCTGAAGCACGTATGCCTGGATGATCGTTCTCTGCAAGTTGTTTAACCTCAACATATCCTTTTCATGCCTTGTTTATTGTTGGCTGTTTGTATTTCGCTTTTATGTATGTGCTATCGTAGACACTCTTCTCTTTTGGGGATTTGGTGTCACTAAAAAAGGGGTTACTGTAGTTTATGTTCAGTTAATGCATTTTACCGTACTTGCTTTTCCTCTCCGAGCGATTAAGCCTGAAGCACGTATGCCTGGATGATCGTTCTCTGCAAGTTGTTTAACCTCAACATGACATCGGATGATGTGTGTTAATCTGTAAATGCATATATTGGTCGGAGATACCCCGCCGTTGTTTTGTAAGCATTGTTCTCTCGTTATCTATCTAATTACCTGATATTTGGTCCATTACCCATGCGTGTTTACTCTCCCAAAACATGTTCTGTCAGTGCATTGGTGCCAACTGTTGTGACATGAAATTCCTTCTCCGTATTATATAACTGGGTAAATTGTGTGTCGTACAAGTATATTTTAAGTGAATTTTGTCTTCATTCTGAGCTCTGAGGATGTTCGTTTTTTGTTGGGTTCACGTTACCGTTGACCTCTTTTAGGAGATAGTTTTAGTGCTCGATGGATTTTTAAATTGTTTCCGCTTTCCTAGGTTTTTGTTTCCACCTTCTAGAATGCGTGGTAATTCAACTCGATCGTCATCGGAAGCACGATGTTCCAAAGATTTTTCACTTTTAAGTCACCTATCGAATGAAAAACATATAGTGCAAAACTACATTACTTCGTTGATTATATTGTGTCCATGTAGACAGTTAATTTGCTCCGGCAGTTTTAATGAGTTTTGTAGCTTAATAGCGTTACCTTTATCTTTTACAACAATTTAACGTGGGTGTTTACGTGTTTTCGTCACCCCTAAGTTATTTTGTTTTGAACCACGTGTTTGGTCTATACATTCTTTTTGTGCTATTGTAACTTCTGAATTTCGAATATCTATCTAATTAGCACTTGGGAAAGATTTGTGGGGTTGGTCCTTATACGGGGTGATCTTGTGGTGCATCCCGCTGGAGGGACACAGCCAGTGGTGTTAATAGAGTTTGCAGGTAGGTTGCCCTTTGATGTAGCGTAGTGTCCTGGTGCCCGGACAACGTCGCTAGCGTCGCCGCCGACCGACGCTCATACTTATCTTTCTTGAACCGTCACGCCATCTCCGACGCGAGTTAGCTCGGCCCTGCTAACCTCAAACTCCCCTCACCTCACCTCAGCGTCCTCCCGTATCGGATCTTAACTAATTTTCATAACTTCCTAGCGACGTTGTTATGCACGTAGCAGCCCAAAAACTTTGAAATAAGTGTCCACTAATAAAAGGTTCAAAAAAGCTCAATATTTAGATATAGACAATTGCTTTGTACAGAGACCATAGATATTTGTAATCTACTGATTGAGAACTACCATTTCATGTACAATTAACAAACTTTTGCACAACTTGATATTTTAGTCGTTTTTATTTCAAAAGGGATATTAACTCATGAAAAATTGCAATTTTGGTCAAGTCCCCAATTGCCACTGAAAAGTGTATACAAACGCTTTGGAGCGTGCTGAAAATGGAGGTCATTTTAAGCATTTAGTGTGCAATAACATTAATTACTGCTTGTTCATTAGTTTGTTTATTTCCAGAATATTACTTTTGTTAGTATTTGCAGGAATTTATCTACCTTTTTCTCTTAATTAATATGTCATATTGATTAATTATCATTTCCATTCAATTAATTTTTTTTTCTTTTGTATCTTTTTCATAGTAAAATAGTTTTTTAAAGCCTACTTGTCCATTATTTCCTCAAAAAGTAATAGTATTTGAATTACTTCCTCTACAACACAAAATTTAAGAATATGTATGTTCAATGGTTACGAAAATATGTATAATTGAAAATCTCGGCAATTTTAATATCTTCAAAAGTTAATAATAGATGACAATTTTGAAAGAACAGATATTCCTCAAATTTCTGAACAACTTTGCAAATTTAACCGCTCCTATATCTCCAACACAGAGAAAGCTACCCGTATAATGAAACAGAAAATAGGCACCCTGTATAGTAATAATCAAATGAAACATTCTCCATAGTGCATTACAGTTGTCTGCATATAAAATACTATATTTGTACAAAGCTTGTTTTTTTAAATAATTATTTTCTAGAAATGTTTCTCAAATTCCACTTAATTCGACCCTGAACCAAAATGCGCCATATTGAAAAGAGAAACTTTTACTGCCGCCCTCTGTATAATACAACGATAAAATTTACATTAAAAAATACACTTTCAGGTATGATAACCAGTGCTCTTGGATGGGGATTCTTGGCAGATACCTTAGGACGAAAGAAAATTTTAGTTATGGGTTATATGACCGACGCTCTCTTTGTCATAATAGCTGGTCTGGCGCAAAATTACGGAATGTTACTGACGGCCAAGTATTTCACAGGTTTCATGTAATGTTCATAGATTCTGAGATAAAATAACGCTGTGCTATATTAATATTGAAATAAAACTTAGAATAAACGGTCCCTTTGCCGCGCTGACGACAGCAGTATCTGAATTTCATAGCGCCAAATACAGATCGAGGATCGTCATGACACTGGGAACTGTGTACAGCTTTGCTCAACTGATCATACCGGGTCTGGCATGGTTAGTAATACCAAAGAACATGGACGTGGAGTTGTTTGATGGAAAATTAAGTAAATAAAAATTTGCTTACTATAACATTTTTATTATATTATACATTTGTTTCTAAACCATCATAATTGATCGGTCATTACTGATATCAGTTAACAATTTGTCTGACTTTAATGAATATATATTCTATATATATATATATATATATATATATATATATTTATAATAAAAATAAAATAAATATCATTAAAAAATTATTATTTTTTAAAACAAAATTAAATCTACAATTACTGCATAATCTATTTTTAAGTAATTTCTGATGAAGACAGATTAAAAATATCGAAAATTCACATAGTATATTATTATAATTTTTTCATTTTACAAATATTTATTTTACTGTTTGTCTTACGAAAAACGCACTACGCTATAAATCTGTTATTAATAATCCGATTTCAGTAATTCAAAATTTAAATAGCAAATTTTTTTTTTCTTTGCAGTTTGGTAGAGATATTTTTTTCTGAATATAATGGCGTAATTCAACTTATATTGTAAAATGTTTCTGTTAAGAAATTTTGTTTTCCTAAAAGTTTCAAGTGTCCATTTGGAATCCAATGATAGCGCACAAAATAACTATCATTTATGAATTGTCAGTTTGTTTTCATTTATTGTTGGTTGTATTATTTCTTGCATTTTTATTATTATTTTGTGATCATATTGTTATTTTATTATTGATAACAATCAATTAACTGATATGATGGTGCAAGTGTTTTTCGAGTCCCATAAAAATTCTGGTCAAGCAGTACGTATTTACGCAGCTCGCTTTCCAGATAGAGTAGTTCCTCACCGTTAGAAATGTACAAGAATTGAACGAAATTTAAGAAATTACGGCGCTTTTACGAAACCAAAGCAAGATGGGCGCAAATTTTGTGAAAATGTTGAATTAGATGACATTCTCGGTGTTCAAGAAAATCCAAGAACTTCAACTCGTGAAATCACACATAACATTGGCACGACGTCAAAGGACACTATTCATAAAATCTTTAAAAAAACACACATTTAAACCGTACATCCCACAAAAGGTGCAAGCTTTGTATGAAAACGATCCAAATCGACGATACCAATTTTGTGTTTTCTATTTAAACATGTTACGGCAAGATGGGCTACTCTACAGAAATGTGATTTGGTCCTATGAGTGCAATAATGGCGTTTTCAACAGAAATATTCACCGTTATTGGAGTCAACAAAATCCAAGAATTATTGTTGAAACCAATCGACAACACAGATTTACCACAAATGTGTGGTGTGGAATTTTGGGTGACAGATTGATTAGACCCTTTTTTATAGATGGCACCCTAAATCAGGACAAATATCACCAACTAGTAATTGAAAATTTGGACAATTTCTTGTATGAATTACCTATTGCAGAGTTAAATAGAGTATTTTTCCAGCAGGATAGCACTACACCACATAATGCCAGGATAAATGTTAACTGGTTGAATGTTAAACTTGGCCAAAAATGGATAGGGACATACGGACCAGTTCGGTGGCCTGGGCGTTCACCTGATCCAACGCCGCTCGATTTTTGGGTATGGAGCTATGTTCAAGACCGTGTCTATTTAACACCCCCCGAGAATGAGCATGTCTTAAGACAGAGAATTATTCATACTTGTCGAGAGATACCACCTTTTTTAATCTTGAATGCTACATATTGCTGTGACTCTTGCAAATTAACAGTTATGTAAATTTATTTAAATTATTTAAATATTAAATTAGGGGAGAATCAAGCATATATCCTAGTGCTAGGCCTTATGCTAGACTAGGATCTTGTAGTTTCTGCAGAAAAGTAGGTTAAGCAATTTCACACTTTACTAGCTCAATTTTAAGGTTACACTAATGATACTTTTTCTCAGGGGCAGAAAAAATAATAACAATGTTCCTTCTCCAAAATGAATGCTCCCAAGTTGTCTCCAGGTCAGATAAAATAAATGAAAATACAGAAATATCTTATAATTTATTAAGATATCAATTTAAAACAAAACAGATATATTTACAATCAAAAGAAAATTTATGTACAAAATCAAACTCCTGCATGTTATGATAATATGATAATAATAAAAAAAAACTAATACAGTAATTATGATCAAAACGATAATAACAATTGAATCAAAAAAAAATATTCCACTAAACACACTAGTTATATACTTATTCATGAATATTTAGCTAAAGCAATCAAGAAGTCAAAGTTTTGCTAAATGTCGTGACTTATACTAGATAATAAATAAATAAAATATAATGAATTCCCACGGTCCAAAAATAAAACAAGAATATACACATTAACACATGGACTCTGTTTTGACGTTAATACTGGCCAGCGCCTTTTCTCGCTCCCAAACAGCATCTCCAAAACAAACACACGCAAAATTGGTAAGCCAGGCCTCCGTTCTACGAGTACATCTTTCGACTCGTTGCACATATCTCTAACGTACACAACTACGTGTCCAGCCTTAATGCAATATATCTATTTAATTATTATTACGTGCTTATATTGTGTTTAAAGATATTGACTCTGTTCTGATTAGTACTGCCCAGCGCCTTTTCTCGCTCCCAAACAATACCACTAAAACCAATTCGTGTTTCTAGGATTAATCAAGGCTCCATACTATGAATTAATCTCCTACTTAATTCATTGTACACATCTTAATACACAAGCACAATAAAAAAAATTAATTGTGAAAGTATATTCATAAAAAAAAAATTACCAACCTCGTTTAAACTCCAGCATAAACCACCACATAAATTTCTGTTCAACACTATATACAAAACAAACAAAAATAAACACAATTAAACTACCTTAATTCTTCATATAATTGGTTAAACTCATCCATATCAAATATTTATATAAATAAACTTTTACACAATAAATATATTCTACAAAACAAAGGAAAAAAAAACTTTCAACAAACTTAATACTTTTGACCTTTGACAGATTTGCAAACGTAAAGTGTCTATACTTATATCCAAAATTAAAAATAAATTCTCTCATTAAATATAAAACAAAATCATTACAATTACTAAAATGTTTCACCGTAACGCATAGTGTTATACCATCATGTGTTAAGATAAAACATTCTAGTTCCCCAAAAATATTTGTCTCTCTTAAAAATATTTATAAGTTTTATCTATGCGAAATTATTCTAAGTTCAAAATAAAATTAATTCATAAAAATATTACAAGTCCCAACTTATTCAAAATTATTCTAAGTTATTATTAAATATCGAAAATTATTATAAGTTCTAATTTTATTTAATTCTTAATAATTTATAAATGCACCAGTGTTTTATTTTTAAGAGTGGTTCGCACCTGCTTCATAAAGTCCTCAAATTCTCACGTTTCACCCTTATATTAACATTTATCTTAATAAAAAAAACTTAGACATGCTCTGTACAGAGAAATAGAGTAGGGGAGAACGCGCTTAAAGATGCGCCAACTAAGTTAAATTGAATTCCGCCATTTTGAAGGTTGCTCACAAGCCTTACAAAAATGTTTGGAACAAATAACTTTATTTTTGGACCAGGTCCACGTTTCAACATTTTTTCCTAGCACATCTAACCACATTTTCAATGAATCACCCCGTGGAAATCTACAAATAGTGCAGAATTAATCGCGCTCTTAAAGATGCAATTCTTTCATTCTATTACGGTAATATTTATACCTAGCTCAACAATTCGCATGTAAAGTTCATTGACTTAGAAAAATGTAAACAAACTTACGTGTGAAAAGAAATGCCTTCCGGCTTAAATCTTCGACTGTTACTGCAGCCCAACACAGAGCACGACATGTTAATAACACACACAAGTCCTTTTTAATACAATTAATTAAAAATAACCTCCAAGCTTGACAATTACAACAACACAAGTGCCAATTACCCTGCAAAATGGCGACCACAATAGCGTTTGCTTAAAACTGGATGCGCACTCGTCGAAGCGCGTTCTCCCCTACTCTATTTCTCTGGCTCTGTACCGGCTATCTTTTCACTTCCAAAAATGCATGGCTACACTGCTGCACCTTTCGGTCAAGTGATGCATTACTTAAAAATGTAAACAAACATCTATTTCAATATCGACTTGTTTACGTCAAATTATAATGTACAAAAATTTTTAAAGACATCAATATGAAAATGTTACAAATAATTATTACGTTATTTACAATATATAATCTAAGTATTTATTGACATTTATGTGTTACACGTTCGTAATTGTTGATAGCATATATCGAATATACTTCGGGCCAATCCATCGAACGGTCTCCGACATTATATCTTTTTCCCGCTAAAGTTACGGAAAACACTTTGTCATGACTATTTACAAGGCTTATTCTATTATTACTTTCTTGAATAAAATTTATAATAACATTCTTACATTATTTTACTTAACTTTATTGAGATTTGCTGAAATATTTATATACAAGGGTGATAGTTTAATTTTATTCTAGAACTCTTATAAATTAAATTAAACTAAATTTATCTACGATCATGTAAAAAGTGATAGCTTTTTGCATGATTTTTAGGGTAAAAAGTTAGCATTTATTGAACCCGTGCAATAAAAGTTTTTATTGCACGGGTTTTATTGCACAATTTTAACTAATAGAATAATAAGAAAAATATCAGTAAGATATTTTATTCATTTCTGTAAATATGTACATTTACTTTACAATTAGTACAATTTTTAATAAGAATTTGAGGAATCTCGTGACTTCTTGATGTAGAAGGAAGTATATCGGTAGTAGCATTGCTTGAGTTTGCTTCTTCAGCTGCACCTCTACCCAAAATTTGATTTGATATCGCGACCTCGTGTTGAACGGATTCTTCCACGTAAGATGCTGCCACCGTCTCAGCTGGACCTCTGCCCAAAATTTGATTTGATATCGCGACCTTATGTTGAACGGATTCTTCCACGTAAGATTCTGCCACCGTTGATGACTTCCAACCACCATGTCTTTTTAATTCTAGAACATCTGCTCCTGCATCTGCAAGTATGGTGGTAGATGACCGTCTAAAACTATGGCCAGTATACTCGTGCGGATTAAGCAACTTCAGATAACTAGCTATTTGGCTTGGTATTTTTCCAAAAGTATTAATACCTATAGGCTGAACAGAACACTTTCCATTATTGTAACTGACAAACAGTCGATTATGTGCTGTTGCTGGTGATCTTAGGCTGACGTATTTTCTGTATATTTCAACCATATTTTTCATATCTCTCGTTTCAGTGCCAATAATAAAACATCGAGGCTTATTGGTTTTAGATGTTTGAATTTTGACTATCAACATATTACCAACATCTTCCACATCATCTATGCTCATTTTATGAAACTCATCTCTTCTACAAGCACCCGCAATACCAAAAAGTGCTACAACCTAAAATTAAAAAGTGTCTAATTTTAGTCACTGACCACTCAAAGAAAATGTTGCATTAAAATACCTTCATCACTAAAAATCTATTATCAGGTGCGTCATTTATAAATTTGAATATATCATTTTTACTGAATACTTTGGATTTCTTGGGACGATATCCTACAGATTGGCGCTTCATATAAGCGGTTAACTTCGAAAACTGCTTAAGATCGATGTCTTTTTCGGCTAATAGGAGGGATTTCACCATGGAATATTCCGACCATAGACTTGATGGCTTTATATCCTTAGCCCTTTTTGAAAAATAAGCAAGGAACACATTTTCCGTAAGATTCTCCACTTTCATTGAAATACACCAGGCGTTGAATCGTTTATATACCAATTCATACTGTTTTCTTGATTTTTCTGGTATTAGACTCGCTGTAGCCGTTTGTGCGATCTCTACAATTGTATCACTATGATCATTATCAATCATTTTATACTTTATATTTAACAGATTAAATTAATAATTTCAGAAGCAACAATGACATACTAATGAAGTTTGTTGATACCGTTGTTTCCTTAGTAATAGCAGGTAATAGAGTGACAGAATAACATCCAACATGACAGTCTACATGATAGCATAGGAGTACTTGAATAATACGATACCCGTCAAAGTGACATTTATTAAAAGATCGATATACTACAAGTATTCATAAAAATTGACTATTTCTGAGCAAAATTGGCATGATCGTAGATAAAACGTTGTAAAATACACGTGTAAAAAGTCTCTTTAGTGCACTCACGACTTTAAAAACACTCGCTACGCTCGTGTTTTTAACTACGTCGCTCGTGCACTAAAGAATGACTTTTTACACTTGTATCTTAAATAACTATTTAATCAAATTAAATTTTAAAGGTGATCTGGAGAAAACTTGTTTACAATTCAATTCCAGAATCAAGATCACTGCGATATGTTAGCGGAAATTAGCTTTCGAGTGCCTCGTCAAAGATCAAGTTTGAATGAAGCGCTTCTGCTTCCCACTGCCAGAACGAATATTCTGCTGAGGGCTCCATGGTGCATTCTGCCAGGAATTTCAATAACCTTACTGATGATATTTTTCATTAATTGTATATATTTTAATGTTTGTTGTTGTCAATTTTCACATAAGTATTATCTTTATGATTTGTTTGTATTGTCTATATTGGAGTGACCTGTTGGACAATTTAATAAATATTATTATTATTATATGGGGTAACTGGAAGGTATCAGCTTTGTATTCAGCAAGGTGGAAGGCATTTTGTGCAATACTTATAATAATTATGATTTGTTACGATGTTTTATTTTTGACGTTCATAAAATTTTCCATTGTTTTGTATTCCACGACACACTTAAACTTTTTTTAAAAAATAAAATTATTTCCCAAGAAAATTTTACAAAACCAAATTGAATCACACCATTGTATTCAGATAAAATATCTCTACCAAGCTGTAAAAGAAATAAAGTGTTATTTTTTAAAAAAAATTCACTATCGCTTGTCAAAAATTATACTATTTTGTAGTATTTATACACCTGTCTAATGTGGTTTTTGAATTACTGAAATCGGATTATTAATAACAGAGTTGGTGTGTTTTTCGAAATTAAAGATATTACAGTTTTAAAAGAAATATGGAAATATTTGAATTTCAATTCTAGATCTGCATTCCTGGAACTTTTTCATATTAATATGCTCTCTCCCGAGCATTATCTGCAGTATTGGGCACTGCTTCCTACCAGAAAGTCCAAAGTTCTTAATGACAATTGGAAGAAATGACGAAGCATTGAAGGTCTTCAAGAAAGTCTACACTATGAACACTGGATTACCACCAGATACATTTCCAGTAATACTATACAACGCTTATAAATTTTAAAACATAAATTCTGATCTTCTCCAATCTTTTAGATCAAATCCTTAATGGACGAAACCATACTCAACGTTGGAGGAAAGCACGGTGGTGCGGTAACTGCGAACAGAACCAAAGTCCAAGCTCTGAAAGAAGGTTGGCAACAAATTGCACCGATGTTTTTCCCACCCCACTGCCTGAGATTGCTGTTAGCTGCGATTATTCAAAGCGGTTTCATGTTGGGGTAACTTTATAACCAAAAAAAAATTGAACGTAATTGAACTGAATAATTATGACTTTTTTTCTGCCAGGGCTAATACACTCAGGCTATGGTTACCGCAGATATTTACAGCAATGAATGACTACCAAATGTTGCATCCCGATGAAACAGCTAGTCTATGCACGATGTTAGAAATTATTCAACCGGATAGTAATTTAACAACGTCCTCGGAATGTGTAGTGGTCAGTACAATTTTTCAAGGAAATTTTGATTTTAGTTTGTGGTTGGTGATTCGCTTTAGTGTAAGTTAGAAGCAGTGAAATATTGTCCTGCAATAGTTCGTCAGGCTTCCATAACTCCTTTTTCGAATTAAGTTAGGAATTTCGTTCATATGGCAACTTATACTGTATTCAGGAAAATATTTTTAGTAATGGAGGACTTCCGGCTGTACCGGAAGTAGCTTGACATATATTGGGTCTAAGTCGTACCATATCGGATTTATATGATTTTTTTCGAAAAAAATAGCATTTGCAACTTCTACAAAATTTGGAGATATCTTCGAAAATGTAAAAGTTAGAAAGATGCGTTTTTTTTTAGTAGAATGGTGTTGCAATTTAGCATAAGTAGATATAAAATTTAATTTTATTTTGATTTTATACGGGCATCATTGCGTCTACTTCCAACGGTTTTGGGGATATTCCCGATTTTTCAGTTTTTCACGATAGATACGTATTGCAAAGCACCGGCTACCTTCCACTCGCATTTCACCAGGCTTGGGACAGGCAGAAATATTACTGGCATGCTTAGAGAGTGGCCAACAAAACACAACAGGACCGCTTGAAACAGATAAACAAAACAGTTTGGGAGATACTTGAGATGTTTGATAAATAAACGGCATCTTTAAAGTTAAAGTACACTGTAAAAAATTTTAGAAAAATTACACAACGATTTACGTAAAAGTTACACAAAGAAACGAGTAAGTGCTCAAATGTGTAATTTTCATGAAAAGCACATGCAAATATGCACATTGGATAGTGAATTACGTTTATACTGGGTTTTACTCTTTTTTTGTAAAAAAATATTAAAACCTATGTAATATTACGAATACCTACGTAAAATATATATAAATCATTATGTAAAAATACAAACTTCAACTGGAATATCACAAATTAACTTTATTAAATTACATACTAGTATGCAATTTTACATAGTGATGTAATTTTACGTGATAATCCATGTGAAATAGTTTTCTATTATAGTATGTGTAATTTTACATAAAAAATGTTTACAGTGTAGGCTTGGAAAACTACAATTAAATTAACATTAGTAAACTAAGTTCTTAATTTTATAGATGTTCAAAATGTCTTCCATCTTCCTTAAGGTATCTACCAATTTTCACTTGAAAGGCCCTTTCTACATTTCTGAGTACGGCTGGTGAAATAGAAGCAAACGCGTCGACAATTGTTTTTGCATGTTTTATTTAGTGCCAAAATGCCAAATGATGCCAAAATAGCCAAAATTATGTTTGTTTAGAATTCTTTGGGCTGACCTATTGTGAAGAATCGGGAATATCTCCAAAACCGTTTGAGATAGACACAATGATACCTACCTAAAAATTGCTATACATTCTATTTTAAAAAATCAAGTTATCCATTTTAGAGTTCGTAAATTACAAATCCCTGTTTAAGGTGAAAGTGATGGTCAAGTGTGCAAGAGAAATAAAAGTATCGGAAAAGTATTCCCGTTTTTATAAACAAATTACAAAACCTATGTCCTTTTTTAAAGTAGTATATGACTTAAAATGCTCTTCTACGGAGATGCAACGTCTTACTTTTTTTTATTTTTTTTATTCAGATAGAAGTACCTAGAATAAGATTTTGAATAATTTTTGTATAAAAACATTCTTAAAATTCTGTAACTTGAAATGCTCATACGTATAAGAAAGTCGTGTGGTGACCACACCTCATTATTTTATTTTAGCGTGAATTTGTTCTATACATTTTGCCACCACTAGTTTTGAAATTCGTCTGAAGCAGCATCTATTAGATTATGAACCAGAAAATATTTGCAAAGTAAAAAACAATACCAGTCGACACTTTGTTTACCATCCTCATCGGTAAAGAGTTTGACGAAAATACATAAAAATTAATTCTACAACATCGCCCTTTTGTCGAATTTCCTTTTTGTCTGTTTTTTTGAAAGTTATTAAATATATATTTTTTATAGAATGAAATATAAAAAAAGTAAAACGTTGTATCATTTCTAAATACACTTAACTAGATATACCATCAATAAAATGCATAATATAAAATCAGCAGACCGGAAGTCTACTTAAGTGAAAAAAGCGAATTTTATCAATATTTCGTCAACTGCTAAGTTTAAACAAATTTATAAAGAATTCATAAATACCAAAAATTAAATTTGAGAAGAATTTTATTAAGAAAGTTTTTCGAAATTTCTACCGAAAGTAGGTTTTTTACTCTTATCGAAAATTATATTTTTGCGAATATTTCGCAAGTCATGCTTTTTTAACAGGTACGTTACGAGTATAAAAGTATTTAGAACTTAATTTTAAATACCCTTTGTATAAAAAAGAGTCTCAAAATTCAGACTGACCTCACAAACGTGAAAACTTTAAATTACTAACTTGTACTGCAACATGTGCGTGACAGTTTTGAATCAAGACATGTGGTCACGACCGATCATCGTGATCTCGCGCGTTCGAGATGGTTAGCGATGAGAGGTGTAAGGGGGCGGAAAAATTAACTAAAGTACATGAAAATTAACTCAACAACGTCGCCCTTTCTCGAACTTTATTTTTATCTGTTTTTTTGGAAGTTATTAAATAGACTTTTTATAGAATAAAATATAAAAAAAGTAAAACGTTGTATCTTTTCTAAATACACTTAATTATATATACAATCAATGAAATTCATACTATATTGTATAGATTTTGAAAAAAACGGGAAATAAAATCGGCGCCATCTCTCGTTTCCGAAACACCTTAAAAGCATTTCACCTTTCGCCTTAATAACCCTGTAATTTAAACACAACAATTTTCTAATAAAAGACGTGTGCCCTCTTTCATTCTTAAGCGGTAACTGGAAACCGCATCTTTCTAACTTTTGCAGTTTCGAAGGTATATTCAAATAATGTAGAAGTTGCAAATGTGATTTTTTCGAAAAACATCATGTAATTCCGAAGCGGTGTGACTAATTTGTTAAGTTAGCGTTTTGGCGCAACGATGTCAAATAATTCTTATTTCAAGAAGCGTCGAGATTTGATCTCGCAAGAATTTTAAAAAAATATTACTATTAAATTAAATTTCAAAAAGTTATTACAAATTACAATTGAAAATGTATAAGAATAATATTTCAAGATTTATAAAAATCTTAAATTTGATTTATTAATGCTGATTGTTTTATAATTTACAATTAATTATATAAATAAATAAGTTGAAAGGTTCGAGAATACGAGATATTTTCGAGTCACACATTCTGATTGGTATGGACGGTTTCGGCGTTTCACAAGAAAAAAAATTAGGTGTGGCCACCACACGACTTTCTTATAAGTATTAAAGTGTTACTTCCGGTTCGAATTTTGAAATTTCATTTATACAAAAAATATTCCATATCCAACTCTAAATACTTTTGTACTCTTGATAAATATATATAGAATGCATAACTTACGACATATTTGCAAAAAATCGCTATTCGATAGGAGTAAAAGTGGTACTTCCGGTCTGAATTTTGAAATTTTTTTTATATAAAAGATATTGAAAATTATGTTTTAAATACTTTTATACTCGCAACGTACTTGTCTTAAAAGCATGACTTGCGAGATATTCGCAAAAAACTGATTTTCGATAAGAGTAAAAGACCTACTTCCGGTAGGAATGTCGAAAAACTTTTGTTTCAAACTTAATTCTAAGTACATATGAATTCTTTATAAATTTGTTTAAACTTAGTAATTGACGAAATATTTGCAAATTTTGTTTTTTTCATTGAAGTAAACTACTACTTCCGGTCTGTCGATTTTGCTCAAAATCTAATCAGTTCTCAAGAGGCAGATTACACACGTAAATACAAAATTTGGAATTGATATCTACAGCGGGTTGACCGCTATCGTGGTCACACACACACAGACAGACAGACACACACAGAGAGAGAGAGAGAGAGACAGACATTTTTTAAAAACCACTTTTTTGGTATCAGGGGACCTCAAAACGTGGACATCTGCAAAAATCTCGAGGTCGAAAATTTTCATCATCACAATACTTCCATATACTACGTATAAGAAAGTAACAGTAGCATCAACGAATTATGTTGGCTTCAAAACAAACGCCCCGTCAAAATTTAAGTTGTGCAATTTAAAGTTATTGCATGAGAAATATTGTATTATATATAGTTAGAGAATACAAAAAACAATAAGAGCTTTCTGAATGCAGGTTTTCAAAAAAGAAAATCGTTCCAGCATGGTTAAAAGACGATTCTACCTGGTTTTACAGTCCAAAAGAAGTGACAGGTCTTTTTCACGTTCAATCTTCATATATGTTTGAAGTACTGTTTCATTATGCAATGGTGATCTTTTCAAATACACTACAACTACGCGGATTTTCTTTATTAGCTCATTAATGTTTTCATCTTTTATTAACTCTGGTATGTGTTCTCACTCGGGATCAAAAAACGGCTGGGATCCCGAGATCCCAGCCGTTTTTTGATCCCGAGTGAGAACACATACCAGAGTTAATAAAAGATGAAAACATTAATGAGCTAATAAAGAAAATCCGCGTAGTTGTAGTGTATTTGAAAAGATCACCATTGCATAATGAAACAGTACTTCAAACATATATGAAGATTGAACGTGAAAAAGACCTGTCACTTCTTTTGGACTGTAAAACCAGGTAGAATCGTCTTTTAACCATGCTGGAACGATTTTCTTTTTTGAAAACCTGCATTCAGAAAGCTCTTATAGATCTCAATCATCCAATCCGTTTAGGAGATGCTGATTTTGACTTGGTAAATAACATTGTTGATGTGCTGACCCTAATTAAATTAACAGTACAAGCAATCTGTCGGGGAGATGCTAATTTATGCACAGGGGATGCCGCTTTAAAATTTCTTATAAAACAATTGTCTACCAAAAACGCAAAAGCACTCGCCGATAAAATGAAAACATCCTTAGTGGAACGTATAAAGCAACGACGAAGTGATGATTTAGCTGGTGTATTGAATTATTTACAAAATCCACGAAATGATGATGAAGATCAGTTATTATCGGATTTGGAATGGCTTGACTTATTTCCAGTTCCTACACAGGCTTTAGTGAGGAAGCAAATAAAGAGTATTGTTTAAAGACTAAATAGTTGGGATGACACGGAAAAGGAAGAAACCTCCCAACCCCAATTGACACTAAAGGAAAAGTTACAGCTGAAAATTAATAAAAGCATGGAATCTCCAGAGCCTGAAGTACAAAATGAATTGGGGTTGGTAAATAGTATTAGACACGAAATGAGCCTGTTTGAAAATAGAGGAGTTCATGGACATCACTTAGAATTAGCATATAAATATCTATTGTCTATTTCTCCAACCAGTGTAGAACCTGAGCGAGCGTTTTCAGCTGCTGCTTATGTTGGCAATAAACTACGAAACAGGCTTGGAAGTCAAACATTGGATGCTTTGATATTTCTGCGATTGTATTTTCGAAATTCTAAATGGTTTTTTGTATTGTCTTTTTTGTTTCTTATTTTAGTATATTGTGTATTGTGTTAATAATTAATAAATAATTTTTAAGAAATAAGTTTTTTTTTTCATTTGAGCCCAATTAGAAACCACATAGTCTAATCCCGGAATTGTATTCAATATACTACATTGTTTGAAACAAATTTGACAATTTTTTATAAACATAACCCTACAATTTGGGTAAGAGAGTTTCTATGTATTAAAAAGGAATCATGTTAAGAAGAATATCTCACTAAATAAAGGTATATTACAAATTCTATTAAATATAAAAGATCAAAACAAATATACTCCTGTCTTATTATTATTATAACAATTACGTTCGTGAATCCTTTAAATTCCGAGAAAGTAGCACACTACATGTACTTGATTCTTGTTTCTTTTACTGAGTAATATAAAGCAGTTTATCATTCTGTACAAGTGACAGACTTTAGATTCTAAGACATCCTATGCTGCTATTCGTAACCAAATAATCAACCTAACGTAAATTCCTCTTCCAAAATCTGCTTGCGACCTTTGTCAGAATGCAGTAGACCCATGTTAACGATCCAATAAGTATCCGTTAACTTATAAGCAAGTAATAACAAAAAACACACTTGGTATTGTTTCACAAATAAATATAATTAAATACTCGATGTACATTTCGCCTTGCGGCACCGTCAGGAGTTCTCGAGAAACTAAAGTAAAATTTAATATACTGTAACTACCTACTTCTAACAAAAATGTAAATAAAAATGTACAAAAATAGAAAATTATGAAAAGGTCATGGCTTATCTGGAAAGACCGTTTTTACAAGGCTAGGGTTTATTAGCGGTGAATTTATGAGTTCTGTTTGTTCATTAAGAACATTGCCTGGTTGTAAAAGTAAACTTTCTTTTATAAAATAACCTTCTAGAACATTAATTTTTTTACTTTTATTTAAACTATACAGTACTTCTAAATTGTCTATTGAAAATTGATGTCCCGTGTCTAAAACATGGTTAGCTACACTTGAATTTTCATAATTTAATTTAACGGCTCGCATATGTTCTGAGAATCTTAATTTGAAATTTCGCCCTGTTTGACCTATATAAAATTTACTACAATCACTACATACAATTAATTCTGTAAATTCCTGATTTGTTTAGTTTAGGATTCGCTGTTCTATTATTCGTTAATTGACTTTTTAAAGTGTTATCATTATAGAAGGCTATTTTAAAATCCAGTTTCTAAAATAGCCTTCTATAATAATAACAATTTAAAAAGTCAATTAACGAATAATAAAACAGCGAATCCTAAACTAAACAAATCAGGAATTTACAGAATTAATTGTAGTGATTGTAGTAAATTTTATATAGGTCAAACAGGGCGAAATTTCAAATTAAGATTCTCAGAACATATGCGAGCCGTTAAATTAAATTATGAAAATTCAAGTGTAGCTAACCATGTTTTAGACACGGGACATCAATTTTCAATAGACAATTTAGAAGTACTGTATAGTTTAAATAAAAGTAAAAAAATGAGTGTTCTAGAAGGTTATTTTATAAAAGAAAGTTTACTTTTAAACCAGGCAATGTTCTTAATGAACAAACAGAACTCATAAATTCACCGCTAATAAACCCTAGCCTTGTAAAAACGGTCTTTCCAGATAAGCCATGACCTTTTCATAATTTTCTATTTTTGTACATTTTTATTTACATTTTTGTTAGAAGTAGGTAGTTACAGTATATTAAATTTTACTTTAGTTTCTCGAGAACTCCTGACGATGCCGCAAGGCGAAATGTACATCGAGTATTTAATTATATTTATTTGTGAAACAATACCAAGTGTGTTTTTTGTTATTACTTGCTTATATTTCGACATGTTTCACCAAGAGATTTCCATCACTTCATTTAATTATTTATCCGTTAACTTATTCATAAAGTTGTTAATTGTAACTACAAATTTCATTATTTTAATACAAGTTATTGTACATTCCTGATTTGTTTATTATTTATTACTATACTTCCATAAAAAGTTAAACTTATTAATTTAAAAATTACATGTGTGTCGTGTTAATTTGTTTATTGAACAGATATACATGACATCTTATGCTAAAATGCATTACATTAGAATTAACTGTGTTATCACAAAAAATATTGATAATGAGAACTTTAATAAGAATCCAAAGACCCGAGGTAACGTGTTAGTTAAATAAATTACCTCAGCTTTAAATAAAGTTCAGGGAGATGAAGTATTTTAGTATAAGGGTATTTTTATGAGTACCTATTATTGAAAATAAATATTTTATTTTGTTATAGTTTTAACTGTTACTATTTGATTCCGTTTATTATTTTATTATTATTAATTTTTCTACACACCCTTCAACTTACGAAATATATATTTTTTAGTAAATGTTTGGATTTATTCACTTTAACCATTTCAGTTTAAATAAATTGATAAATCAAATAAAGATGCCCACTAGACCTGTGAACAATGTACTTCTTGTATGAATACTGATATAAATAATCTCTGTTTACTTTTCCTTTTCTTTTTACAGAATGATGTGAGTGATTTTGTGTATACCAACGCAATGATAGTATCTGGTACTGCTGTTATTGGATATGCCATAGTCGGTGCTGTTATTAACAAAATGGGCAAGAAGCCATCCATGAGTAAGAACTATAAAATATAATTTTTTATTGATAACATCTCCTAAAGCTAAAAGGTAACTCATTCTAAGAGTAGTGGTGACCAATTGGATGTGTTCCTTAGATCACTTTCAATAATCATTAAATTGGTCTTTTGTTTTTTGCAATACTAAAGAGTGATATTTCCTTGAAGATTAGAAACGAAATACTTGTTACGTAATTTTGTAAATATTCTTGAAAATGGAATAATATAAGGATAATTTCTAATGTTATATGTAGGGCGCGGACACGAACGGTTGATGACGCATCGCCCATGGGCGCACTATTGAAATGTTGTATTTTTAAAGAGGTTTTAATTTTATTTATATAATTGGATAACAAGTGGCTAGTGATCTATAAAATACAAAATACCTTATTATTTGTTCATATTCTCTTCTGTATGACTTCTTCTCTTTGAATTAAGTACATCCTTGTAGATAGAAAACGTCCCTTCTACATCGCTACTGGTTAAAGGTGCGTACTGGAAATGTTCTTTTATTTCATGTATTTAGCATACACATTTGCCGCAGTGTTGTTAAATCTGGATTTCTATTAAACATTGCGTCTAACTTTTGCCGAAGGCCACATCCGAAGTCACTTGGAATACTTTTGAAATTATTAATAGCACACATCTAATGTGGTTAATCCATCTTTTAATTTGAGATTTCAATTTTCAAAATATGTGATTAGTTTAGGCAAATTTCCAAAGTGTTCCCGAAGGAATAACAACTGATTTTTTAAATTTGGGATTTGTGTTAGTTCATGCACTCAGAAATACTTCGAGCATCGTCATTTAAACATGTAACGAAATTTTGTAAACTATCAAAATTCTCTGCATAAAAACTATTTCTGTGTATCTTTTAGCAAAGCTAAGTGACG
Source organism: Amphimallon solstitiale (assembly GCA_963170755.1). Lineage (NCBI taxonomy): Eukaryota > Metazoa > Arthropoda > Insecta > Coleoptera > Scarabaeidae > Amphimallon > Amphimallon solstitiale. The sequence goes on from OY720682.1 coordinate 46,775,234, forward strand.
AACGTGCGATATTTTGACATTCTGTAACGATATTTTACAGACTTTGTAATAAATTTCGGAATCACTGACAATTCATTTTCATATCAGAAAAAGTAACATAAACAACGTTCTAGATCTAAATAAATGATAACTAAAAATGTACGCGTATGTTATTTAAACTAAACGAAATTCAGTGCACACTTATGTCTAGATTATTGGGAGAAGTCGATTCAATAAACCGGCATTAAACAGACTATTACAAAAATTACGAAGTACGTAATTAACTGTCAAAACAATAAAAAAACGAAACTAACTAAGTATGAATAGGTATACACATATATAACTTAATTTATCATGCCAAATATAAGGTAAATATAATAAATTTTAAAAACCTCTGACGCTCCTATATCTACGCCGATGACAATAGGATATTTACGAGTTAAGTGGACATTTTTGTGTCGTTTTCCCGTCAACATGTGAGTCAATAACAGATGTTGAAGTTCACCATATGAATAATGCGTGAATAATGCTATTCAGTAAATGTGTGTTGTTTACATTATTTCTTTGCTCCATTATAACTCCGTCGTAGTTTAAACCGGAGACTGTCAAAACAATGAAAAAACGAAACTAACTAAGTATGAATGAAAATTTTATTTCTCTTGCGAAATATAAGGGAAATATAATACATTTTAAAAACCCCTCACGCTCCTATCTACGCCGATGAAAAAAAAAGATTTTACTCATAAATTCCTTATTTTATGGGCATTTTTTTGCTCTCATTCTCAGGAACTTCTCGGGCGTAAGCAGATGTTGCAGTTCACCATATGAATTAGTGCTATTCAGTAAGCGTGTGTTGTTTGCATTATTTCTTTGCTAAGTTGTAACTTCGTCGTAGTTTAAACCGGTCATGTCCGCGCCATAGTTATATGCTATGACTTTAAACATACTTTATAATAACGGCAACAAATGTTTGAAATAATAAACGCGTTAAACCAGGGTCTTACTGTATATTTTGTTGACCTTGGATGTAGTAGCCCAAAATCCCAAGTATTTTTTTATGAAAATTTATTTTGCATATTAAGGTCGTTTAAAAGTTATACAGGGTGTAATCACGTTCGGGAAGAAGGCAAAAATTTAAAAATTATAAACTTTTATATATTCTTATTTATGTATATAATACTGTTTTATTTGATTTCAGTAACACTCAGTATTGTAGCCGGAATAGCCACAACAGCAATTTACTTCGCTCAAAATTCCGCTACAACCACAGCCTTGGCAGCTATAAATATCACATCGATAGGAATCTGTTGCAACATTGAGCTGACAGTTGTTGTTGATATGTTTCCAACAACCTTACGGTAAATCTTTCATTAATATAAAATATTACTAACTATTAATAGTATATTATACAATGAGCATTTAATGATGGTTATTAAGACACGAGAATAAAGATTACGGTACGAGCCGAAGGCGAGTATCGTAATGAATACGAGTGTCTTAATAGCCATTAAATGCGAGTATTTTTTCTACGATCCCATAATAAAACATTAATTTTTGAACATTCCATTTCATAACTTGAGCGTAAAATTTTCCGTTCGTTTTTGCAAATTTAGCTGGTAATAAATTGTTCGTGGCTACTAAGGCTTGTTCCATAATTTCTGCTGGAGTCAAATTTTACATTTCACTGTCATTATCCCCCATTTTTACCGTTTATATTTTCAAAAAAGCAGAAATTTTAACTACTTACTAGTAAATTGCAGAGAAATGTCACATTTAATTAATTTTTATATCTGTCAGATATGAAGTGGCCATATTGAATATTGATGAATATTGGAATGTCGTATTCCTATTGGATATAAACTTGTATCTTAATGAAAATCTGTATCTTAATGGACATCATTAAAGTACAGGTTCAGCATATCTAATAATACCTACAATTAACTTTTGGGAGTAAAAGAAGTAATTTATTACGTGATTTTTTTGCCATTTCAGAGCCGTAGCCGTATCTATAACGCTGATGGTCGGAAGATGTGGTGCAATGTTGGGTAATTTGCTGTTTCCCTACCTCCTATCCCTTGGATGTTTGCCTCCGTTTGTATCCATCGGTTGTGTTATAATAACTTGTTCCATGCTAGCCATTCTTCTACCAAAAACTGACATGAAGGCTTTAGAATAATGATCAGCTCAAGAAAGATTACCATTTTTGGTAGACTATGTCAGGATACTATATTAAATAAATATGATTTACAGACTGCCGTATATACAACAACAAAATGTGATAGTTATTATAATAAATTATTATTAATCAAAACTTGTACCGTCTTTTTATCTAATATCCACCTACTATATCTGATTCCTTATTATTGTTTTTTGATATTCCCAAGAACACTGACAAGTATATACAGAAAGATTCAAAAATATTATCTGTCCCTCTCCAACATACATCATACATATTAGATATTGTGCCGCCTTTTTTACATAGTGTGTTGACGAATGTCGGTAAGTGATCGATTCTATGCACTCAACTTATTCTAATGTCTTCCTACAATAACATATTACTTATTTAGTTTATCTTGAACGATATTTTTCTAACGTTCGTTATTACATTATTACTAATTCCTGATATGTTCTACTGTGTAGTCTACTCTATAATGGACACTTGAATTCCCTATACCCGCCATAACAATAAGCAACATTTTCACCCATGGTTTATACAATCTATGGGAAGATCATTAGATTTCAAGCTGTATTATCATCGGAGATGGAAGCAGACTGGGAATAATTTCTTCAAACGTGAATTTCAGCGAATAAGGAGGTCTCCTAAAGATGATATTGTCACGGCCTATCAAACCTATATTAACAGTATTCAGCTTTTCTCGTTGGTGACCCTAATTTTTTTTGGAAATTTGTACGATCCAAACGTAGGAGCTCCAAAACTCTTCAATAGCGACATCGAATTCGACGACTCTCATCGAATAGTTGATGCTTTTGCGTCTGTTTTCTCTGGTGTACTTTTGCCAGATGCTGGCAGTTGTGATATTCGAGATATGCATTAAAATTTGCCGTCTCTGAATATTGGAAGAATTGCATATGACAATGTACTGGAACAGCTGAAGAAATCTAAGAATAATTTTACCTCCGGACATGATAATATTCCCAGCTTCCTGCTTCGTGATCATCTATTTCTGCTTGGCCTCTTTGCAGAATACTTAGTTTATCTCTACACACATCTGTCTTTTCTCAGTCCCAGAAGGTAGCTTGAATATGTCCTATAAACAAGAGATAATACCAATATTAATAATTACAGGCCGATATCAATTCTACCAAACTTTGCAAAGATGTATGAGACTATGCTATATGAACATATATACAGCAGCATCAAATCATTTTTGTCGCCGTGCCAACATCGTTTTATGTCTACCACTTCGAATCTCGCCACATTATCTCAGGCTTTTTGTGTAACACTGGACGATGGGGGGCAGATGGATGTTATTTACACTGACTTCTCTCGAGCCTTCGACACCATTGAGCATGCCGCTCTCCTGACTAAAATGAGTTTGTTTGGTTTCAGCAACTCACTGTTACTTCTTACCTAGATGAAAGAAGTAACTTCGTATACTATAATGGCTATTAATCAAGAATGTATGTTTCTACCTCTGGAGTTCCCCGGGGGTCCAATCTTGGACCCTTATTATTTAACATCTTTGTTAATGATTTGATAACTTCAATCAATTGTAATGTTTTAGCCTATGCGGATGATTTAAAAATATTTCATCGTATTGATGGAGCTCGGGATGCTGCCTTTCTTCATGAGAACTTAGACCGAGTCACAAATTGGTGCTCTACAAATAAATTGAAGTTGATCATCTACAAATGTGTTTTGTTTTGTTTACCAGAAAACCCAATAGATTTTGTAACAATTATTCTATTGACAACATCACAATCAACCACAAAACGTATGTCAATGATCTCGGACTTACATTTGATGAAAAACTTGCCTTCGCTGATCATCTTTGCCTAGTCACTGCGTCAGCATTTCGAGCACTGGATTTCATTATTCACACCTGCAGAGATTTTGACAACATAGCTCCACTCAAATCATTTTATTATGCACTGGTTGTTAGCAAGGTGGAATATGCCGTTGTTGTGTGGTATCCTATATATAATTGCTATATTAATGCGCAAGCTCCTAAAGTATTTGTGTTATAAACTAGATCATAGGTTCCCAAAGTGGGCGATAACGCCCCCTTGTGGGCGCTGCAGGTCTAAAGGGGGGCGGTAAGAGACCCAGAAAAAAAATGGGGGGCGTTGTGTAAAGGCTTAGGGGGCGATTTGTAATTTCATCTAGAATCTAGGAGGACTCTTAGACACCGACTGAGCTCTCGACTCTCGACTAGGGATGGGCGATAAACATCGATGTTCATTGAACATCGATATTTTAGGATCGATGTTCGATGTTTTTGCATCGATGTTTGCAATTTAGATTTATCGTTAAACTATCGATGTTAGAAGAAATATAGTGAACATCGAACTTTTAAGCTTGACAAAATGTATTTGCACTAATCACAAAATAAAACAGCGTCCTCTGTTGACAAATACAAAAATGTTTCCAAATTAACAGCTCACATACAGGCTACGAGGATGTAAAATTGTCTACGAATAAAAGAAGTATTTAAATTACACAGTGCTATATCATATAAATTCGAATATTTCATTTTAGGCTCTTTTAAATATTACTCAGTATAAATATTTAAATAATATATAATTAAATACATAAATTTATAGTACTTTTAATGTGCAGAATAAAAGTTAAATTATGTATGCATGCAGAATAAGTGAAGGAGGTAAACGTATTTTCATAGAAAAAGAAGGGAGATAGACATTACCGATGTATACTTCTTCGGGAAATTCCCTAGTGCGTACAATCATACACGACGATACACGTATTAAATGCAAGATGACACATCAGAAATATAAAACCATATCCATATGTATCTCGGTATTTGCCAGCGTAGTCAAAAAAAAATGCAAGACTATAAAATCCCAATTAAAAATCGTTCTCTTAAAAAGCTTTGATACACGTAAATGTATATATTTTTTAAGTATCAGACGATTTAAGTCATGTGGTTGTTTCATGCGTAATTGCATAATATTGTTTTTTTATATAGTTTTTTTTGAGTAGTTTCTAAAGTTAACTACATATTATAAATGTATATATTTCTTTTATTATTTTTTTTGAATAGTGATATCTTTTATATCATTTTGTTAAGGACGTAAATTAATTAAGTTATAATAAAGTTTTTGTTAAACTGCCAAAAAATAAATCTATAAATATAATTATCGATGTTTAAAAACATCGATGTTTGGTAGTCGATATTTTGCAACCATCGATGTTGATCAACGATGTTAACATCGATGTTTGATATCGATGTTTACCCACCGATGTCCCATCCCTACTCTCGACTACAGCTTGTGAACATCAACTAATATTAATTAAGAGATTGCTCAAACCAACTCGGTTCGATATTTCTCTCCGAGTAGTTCATATATCTGTCCTGTTTTATTGAATAAATAAAATAAAAAACATATCAATCGGTCGCTCCGTTTCGAAACGAAAAGAGACACAAACAAACAAATAAAAAGGCAACTGTATCAATCGGCTGGTTCATAGAATACTTGTTCTTACTTGTTGAGTACGATTGAGCGTCGAATGAGATAAACGAGTTTATGCATGTTTGTCTTATTCCTGTCGGTGCGTGCTGCTTATGCAATCCTATATAAACAACGTAATATTTATTTTATTTTCATTTGCGGTTTCGCGCGTAATAGATAAGCAGTACTTAAGTTCAACACTTATACTTACGTATTTCTCAAAACAAAACAATGTCGGAAGTAAAAAAGAAGAGACGGCAATACTGTGCGGAATATATTAAATTCGGATTCATTGAAAATCCTACAAACCCATCGTCGCCTTTGTGCCTTCTATGCCTAAAAACATTTTCGAATGAAGCAATGAAGCCTTCAAGACTTCAAGATCATTTGAATAAAATGCATCCAGATAAGAAAGACAAGAATGTAGCATATTTTCAAGACCTAGAGAAGAAGCATAATACTCGGCCAAGTGTAGCAAAACTCTTTTCGGCGGCTGCTAAGCAAGATGACGACGGACTTCGAGCTTCGTACAACATCTCTTTGTTAATTGCTCAAAAAGGCAAACCACACAACATCGGAGAAGTGTTAATTTTGCCAGCAATAAAGGAAGTAATAACTACTGTGCTTCATAAACCGGCCGCAGATATTATCGGAAAAATTCCTTTGAGTAATAATTCTGTGCAAAGACGAATTGATGAAATGGCCGGAAACATAGAAGAATCATTGTGCAATCATCTGAGGACTAGTCAATTCTCAATTCAGCTCGATGAGTCCACTTTACCAACTAATGAAGCATTGTTGCTGTCTTACGTGAGGTTTATTAAAGATGAGAAAATATGTGAAGAACTATTGTTTGCTAGAAATTTAGAGACCGATACAAAAGGCGAAACCATATTCAATACATTGGAAAAGTTTTGTGATGAGAAAGAGATTCCCTTGAAAAATATTATATCAGTTGCTACGGATGGCGCTCCGGCTATGACAGGGTGCCATAAAGGCTTCATAGCGTACGTAAAAAATAAAATTCCAGATGTCCTTGCTGTACATTGCGTTATTCATAGACAACATTTGGTTGCTAGAAATTTAAGTGAACGACTATTTCAATCACTGCAATATGTCATCAAAGCAGTCAATAAAATCCGTAACTGCTCTTTGAATGATAGATTATTTCATCAGCTTTGTGTTACTAATGACGAAGATTTCAACCGTTTGTTGTTTCATACCGAAGTTCGTTGGCTATCAAGAGGCAATTGTCTGACTCGATTTTACAACCTGTTTGACTCTGTGATAGAGTTTTTGGAAACTAAAGATACAGAATTGCGCAACAAGCTCATTACATCAAAAAATGATATAGCTTACATGACAGACCTGTATAAATTGTTCAACAACATGAATCTCCAACTGCAAGGCGATGAACTAAATTTAATTAAAACAAAAAATGTCGTTGCTGCTTTCGCAGCCAAACTGCTTCTACACAAAAAGAATATGGGCAGACGTGAGTTTCATAATTTTCCGAATTTATCAGTATCCTGCAGTAACGACGACTTGTTTGCCTACTGCCAACATTTGGAAAAGCTCCTCATTGACTTCACCGAACGATACCAGGATATTTTGAACTTGGAAATACCAGACTGGGTGTTGGATCCGTTTTCAAATGTCAACACAGCAATATCACCACATCTGGAAGAAGAACTTATAGAATTGACAACGAACGAGGAAATAAAAATCAAGTTCAAAAATGGCTACCAAGAATTTTGGCTACAAAAACCGATCCCGCAATTGTACCCTGGATTGTGGTCAATCATTCAACGATTCTTGATAGCATTCCCATCGTCATATTTGTGTGAACGTGGATTTAGTGCTGTAGCAACGCTGCTTACTAAAAAGAGAAATCGTTTGCATGTTACCGAACGTGGTGACTTGCGGCTGTTCTTGAGTAAATTGGAACCTGATATCAACAAACTTATTAAACAGCATCAGATTCATCCTTCACATTAGTTTTTATATTAGAATCGATTATGTTTGTTTTATTTTGAATTTTGAATAAAAGATACTTTGTCTGAATACTATAAAGTTGCGTTTCAATAATCATTCTCATTGGCAGGTGTAGCCCGTAAAAGTTAACTTGAGACCTGAGCGCCGTTGTGTACTACCTACTACGCTCAGGTCTCAAGTTAACTCATTCATTCTAAACGAGACTTTTACTATAACCCATAGTAAAAGTCTCGTTTAGAATGAATGTTTAATCTCCGCTAATATAGCTCACAATAATTAATTTAATTTGAAGTTATAGTGGTTTTTGAGTAGGTGAAAAAATGGGGGCGCTAAAAAATAATTTATTCTCAAAGTGGGCAGTAGGCAAAATAAGTTTGGGAACCACTGAACTAGATGGATCTTATCATGCTCCTGGATCGACATGAGGTTGGGTCGCTGGAAGCATGGTTTAGTAAAAAATATCATTCTGTTTAAGATAGACTCTCGTGATTTACTAGCAGGGTGAATGAAGTGCTTCTGCTTCCCACTGCCAGAACGAGTATTTTGCTGAGGGCTCCTATGGTGCATTCTGTCAGGAATTTCAATAACCTTGCTGTTGATGTTTTTCATTAGTTGTTTATATTTTAATGTTTTTGATATTTTTCACTTATTTTCTGAATGTTTGTTGTTAATGATTTTCACATATGGACGTATTATCTTTAGGATTTGTTTGTATTGGGGTGACCTGTAGGCAATTGTGATAAGCCTGGTCCTGTCGGCTTATCGCTTTTTGGGCACCATCTCTATTTGCCCTGCAAATGTATTTATGAAGCGTCGGTTTAGGATAGGGGATGATTTGGGATATTAATTAAAGCACATCACCCTATCTACTAACTAAACTGTATTGATTAAATATGTGTACGTTCGATGTATGTATATTGTTTCTACATTGATAATCGTATCAATGAATCTAATCGAATCTCTAATGTGAATGTCCTTAAAACTAACTTTCACTGCTATTTATAACATATTTCTATATTAACCTACGTCGCCGGTTCATCGGCATCGTGGATTCTCATGCATGGGCATTGGAAGGAATGCTACGCGTGCATATTTGTATACTCGGCAATAACCTTTGTCTTGAGTATTGCGTTTATTATAATGTAATTATAATAAATATACTTAATATACGGGGTCTAGCCAATTAGTGGGTTATTACACCTTCAGCGGGCGGGAAAAAGAAAATTATGACGGAGTCGTATATTTTCTTTATATTACACTTATAAGAAGTAGTATTAATTTTATTATGTATACAATTCATATTCTTAATTGTTAAATTTCTCAATTCTATTTTTGTGGACTGTAACTAACTTATTGTCTATATTTAGAGTAACATTTGGGGGATCGTTAATGTTTACAATTTCAAAGGGACCCTTATATAATTCTTGCAATTTGTTTCCTGATTCATTTTGTAAAACTACTTTGTCTCCTATTTTATAATGAAAACTTGAGCTTCTTTTCTGCTTGTTTTTGAATTGATTAAATTGTTTAGAGCCTCTGTACATGCCGATTGTAGTCTGTATTTTAATTCGGTTGCATAGTTGTCGAAATTGTACAAAAGTTCTATTAAGCTTGTTATTGATGTAGGTAAAGGATTATGTTTTCCGAACACTAACTCGTGTGGAGTGTAGTTAGTTTCTGTTCTGGTATCCATGTGGACCAGTTGTCTGTGTGTTTAGCAAGCTGTATTCGGAGGTATGCTCCTAGATTTTTATGTGTGTTTTCTAATGCGCCTAATGTTTCGTGATGGTACGCGGTTGATTTTAGTTGTTTTATGCCTAATATGTTGCAAATTTCTTTTAAAACGTGCGACATAAATTCGGTTCCTTGATCAGATACTATTTGGTCAGGAATCCCGTACCGTAAGATGAAATTTTCTACGAAAGCTTTGGCTACAGTTAGAGCTTCTTTATTTTTGAGTGGATACATTTCTACGAATTTTGTGAGTTCGCATTGTAAGGATAAAACGTATTTATTTTCCTCTATGTTTTGCTGTATGGGACCTACTAAATCTAACAAAAACTTTTTGAAAAGCATGTGTTGCGGTTGTGGTGACAATGATTGGTTCTTTATTAGGTATAGAATATTTATATCTTTGACAATCGTTACAGCGTTTTACGAATGATTCTACGTTGTGGCCAATAATAAAATCTTTGAACATACGGTTTATTCCTCTATGTCCTCCTGTAGGTAACATATGGTAATCGTTTAAAATTAATTGTTTGACTTCTTTATTATCAATTCTTTGAGCTCCGTTAATGACATTTATTTTAACTATTAAGTTTTTGATTTTCTCTTTATTCCATGGAATTAGTTTCTTTATGAACTGACTGTTTAAAGAACTATCTTTAATTATACATACTTCGTATATGTTGTATTTTGCGCAAATATTTTCGAGTTGCTCAAGTGTTGCACGAAATGCTCTCTTCACTGTAATTGCATACTCGTCAATGAAAATGATTTTTGATTTATCATTATATAACATTGATTTCGATTTATAACTTGAATTTAATTCATACATGCATGTGTCATTATTTTTCATGTCCTTGAAGTCATTGTTACTTACTATTCTGAGTTCGACGGATTCTTTAGGTTTTTTCAATAGTTCCACGACACCCGGGTGATCAATTCCGATTGTAGTAGTACTTGTTGTTGTGTCTTTTGTAGAGATGCCTTCAAAAGCCTCTTGCGTCGACTGTGCACGTGTCGTGACAAAAATACTGTTGCATGCATCTTTACTGACATTCTTTAAATCTTCTGAATCTATCTGTATTCGCGATAAAGCGTCTGCTACCGTATTTTCAGAACCTTTGATGTACTTTACAACAAAGTCGTATTCTTCTAGGGTTAGTCTAAATTTTGTTAAACGACTAGAAGGGTTCGTCATACCGAAAAGGTATTCGAGTGGCCGATGATCTGTGTAGATCTCAAATTTTTTCCCGTATAGGAAGGGTCTGAAGTGTTTCACAGCCCAGCATATGGCAAGAAGTTCTTTTTCGATTGTGCAGTAATGCTTTCTGCCCTATTTAATGTGCGACTTGCGTATGATACTGGTTTGTCGTCTTTGTTTGATAAAACAGCACCGATTGAATATCCTGATGCGTCCGTTTTTAAAATGAATGTGTTCCCGTCTTCGAAATTTGGATACTGCAGTATGGGAGGTGTTTGTAAAGCTAATTTTAAAGTTTCGAATGATTTCTGGCATTGATCTGTCCAAATGAAAGGTGTATTTTTCCTTGATAAATTATTATTATTAATATTACTACGTATAAGAAAGTAAAAAGAGTTATTGTTGTTATGGCACTATTTGTTTTATTTTCTTCTTAACCTCTTCCATCAAAGTGAATAAATAAATAAGATATACAGAGATCTGCATCTGAGAGCAGGAGTTTTGCTAGGGTAAATATTTAATACTTATCAAAACACAACAGAATATTTAGGTATGTAGTTTCATACGAATATATATATATTAAAAAGCTAAGAACGTTAAATGTATGTGAACCACTGCTAACTCACTATTTACATTTTCAAATAAAATAATTTATCTGTCCCCACTAAGATTAACGTAAAATTTAAAATTAAAAATATTTATTCTAAGAAGCTCGAACTTGTTAGTGGCTATACCGTGAAGGGTAGCTGCAACTACAAAGGATATGACGTCGCGCATTACAGAGAGAAGTAGAAAATTCTAATATATTATTAGTCATCGCCGAATATACTAAAATTGAAACTTCTGGAATCCATACGTGTATATATGAAGATTGCAGCCGGCGTAATGATTCATTTATTGCTTAATTGTTGACGCGGTCTAGCAAGAGACAAACGAAATGGCACTAAACTGTCACTTAGTTAAGAAAATTTGTAGCAGTGTTCTACAAATTGTGTTGCGTGTGATTTTCAAGAATAGAAAACCGTGCAAGAGGCTGTAAAAATTCTTCGGACAGTTTTTGTTATGTTTGTGGATTATACACACATCAACATAATCTAAGGATATTTCTTATTTGCTTAAAAAAAAGAATTTAGTGCATCTTTTTACCCATTTTTGTATCGAAAGTTAAATGTAAAATAAGCTATGAATGAAATTAACTTAAATTAATATTTAACATAATTTTAATAATAATTTATTAATTATAAATTAGAAATTCTACAAAATTCTACTAAACAACAATTCAAAATTAATCTTATATTGAATTAAAAAATTTGAAGATTAAGGAATTAATAAAGAGTGGGACCTCCTCTGGAGTTTAAAACCGCCCTACATCTTCTTGGCATAGACAGAATAAGATTGTCCAAGTCTTCTTGTGGAAGAAGATTCCACTGTTCTGAAAGAAGTTCTTGCAGTTGCCGTTGATTTTGTATAGCGTCCATATGTGGCAGGCATCTTCTCTGAAGCATATCCCATGCATGCTCAATGGGATTGAGGTCTGGGGATTGAGCTGGCCATGGCAAAACTTCAATTCTTGCTTCATTGAGCCAATCGGTAACAACTCTTGCCACATGTGGTCGTGCATTGTCATGCATAAGGGTTAAATTTCGGCCCAACGCTTCTGCAAATGGCTGAACAACAGGATCAAGAATATTCTGGATATATTGCTCAGCATTTAAGAATTGATCTAGAAAAACGAGATCAGTTTTCCTACCCCGCATAATTCCCGCCCATATCATTACAGTACCACCTTTGTAGATGTGCACTTCTTGGGCATGCTGTAGCCTTGCTGCATTACCAGGCTGATGCCAGACTCTTAATATGCGAGTATCTGGTCTTAATCCGAATCGCGACTCGTCAGAAAAAAGTATAGCCGACCATTGTTCTCGAGTCCAGTTTAAGTGTTATCGAGCACAGTTTACTCGATGTCCTCGATTTCCCCTGGTTAATGGTTGAACCCTAAGGGGGCGTCGGGAGTGAAGATTGACTTCTCTTAAACGACGCCTGATGGTTTGGCTGTGGACTGTCACGTTATGCACTGCCTGGAGACGCGATTTTAACTTAGTAGCAGTTAGTGAACTCTGTAAAGTACCGGTCCTGAATAGCAGTGGTGGTACGTCTTCTTCCAAGATGTTGTTCCCTGGGATTACCTGTATCTCTGCAACGTTGCCATATTCGGCTAATTACGCTCTGTGTTGTACCTAGCCGCTCCGCTACGTCAACTTGTCTTACTCCAACTTCCAGCATTCCAACTGCCCTATTCATTTCGTCAGGACGCAAATGACGACGTCTATTTTGTTCCTTCATGTTTGCTTTTAACGCAATTTATGCTAACACTTATCAATGGGTACTAATTTTTGTGTAACAACGCAGAAATGGTGGCAGAAGCAACACACTAAAGTTAAAATTCAAAACATTTTAAGATTTAGCATTAACTGTACTTCTTTAATGGATACTTTTGACAGATAGTTGTTTATAGGTTACCTAGCAACCAAACTAAACAACAAAAGACAATATTAATGGAAGTAAAATCAAGCAAATAAAATAAAAATTGATATCCTTAGATTATGTTGATGTGTGTATATTAAAAAATCGCAAAAGAAGCCTTTAAGTGAATTAATTCAAAGATGATATGTACAATATTATGGCTTCAAAATGAAAAATCAAGATAAAACATGGGTACGACATATATGCTGTATTTCGTGTTATGTCAAATTAACTCAGTGGAACAAAAATAAGTATTCTTCTGAAGTCGTATCAGACAGACCAATGATTTGGCGTGAACCAGCAGAACACGTCACGAATTGTCACTTTTGTCTTGTAAAAATTGAAAGGTCTTCAAAAAGAAATGAACACAATGTAATGTATCCAGACATTCCATTTGTAAGCAAACCGTTGAAAAGAACAGACTATGAGCTTCCAACTCCAATGCATTCATACTCTTCTGCAAATTCCGCGGACGGAGAAGATATTAACGATGTTTTGAATGTGTCATTTTCAAGTGATCTGACGTATGTTCCTTCTGATGAACCACATCTCATTACCCAGTCAGATCTAAATGATTTGATACGGGATTTGGGTTTAACCAAAGAAAATCCACAAACTTTGGGATCTCGATTAAAAGAATAGAATTTTTTAAATTCCACTACAAGAATCTCTGTATTGAAGAATCGTCACGAAAAATTCGGTCAATTTTACAAAGTTGAAAGAAATTTCTGTTGCCGTTTTGATGTAAATCAACAATTGTATGACATGAGTATTGAATATAACCCTGCAGAATGGCGATAGTTTATCAACTCGCCGAAAACAAGTCTCAAAGGCGTTTTGCATTATAACGGTAACTCATTCTACAAACACAAAAGAAACTGAAGAAATGACAGTGTGTCAACTATATTAAATCTGATTCAATATTCAAATCATCTTTGACAAATCTCTGGTGAACTTAAGATTATTTCCATATTACTTATTACTTAGACTGCAAGGAGGGTTTGGCAACTATTGTTTTTTTTTGTGTGTCTGAGGGACAGCCGGGCATTACAGCATCATTGCCAAATAAAAGAGTGGCAGCCATGGAGCAGCATTGTTCCTGGATAATTTAATTTAATATAGAATTTGAGCCGTTAGTCGATTCTAATTTAGTGATTCTACCCCCCCCCCCCCCCGCACGCTGTCTAATGGGAGTGTTTGCGAAGGAATATTTGTTGGTCTACAAGTTAGGAAGCTCTTCAAAGATGAAAATTTTGAACGTACCATGAATGATTTAGAGTTGGCACCATGGACTTCTTTTACAAATGTTCAAAATCAAAAGAGTGAAAACTACCAAGATATCATGGCTTATTTGCAAGAAAACTATAAAAATTTAGGAGGCCGTAGGTCGCTCAAAGTTAATTTTTTGCATTCACATTTGGATTTCTTTCCTACTAATTTGGGAAAGACTAGTGATGAACAGGGGGGAAGGGTTTCATCAAAAGATTACAAAAGTGGAGAAACGATATCCAGGTAGGTGAGATCCCGTCATGATGGAAGATTTTTGCTGGTTTCTCATTAGAGAAGGCAACAGGCAACGCAGAAGGAAAAAATAACTCTATTTATGTAAAACTTTAATACTTTAATATATCAGCAATTTTCCTTCGCGTGCAGTTAAGTGTTTTTGCATTCGTGTTACTAATTAAACATTTAAGTAAATGTTATGTCAAGATTTTTGCACTTATCTATTTTTGTATAACAAATTTTCTAAATTGCTTATCTACTAGCGGAGTATGATTATAACTCTAAAATTAGACGTGGTTGAAAGATTTGGTTTTTTGGTTATGGCTTCAGTTAAAGACTGTAAGAGCTGTACACCAATTTTTATAACAGTTATTAAAAAAAATTAATATTTTACAGATTTGACAAATTTCAAAGCAACATAATTTGACCACATTTGAATCATGCCAATTCATTAAAGGAATCTCATTCAATTGAGGTTTTTCCGGATATATTTTAGAGACGCGTATATTTAATTTTAATTTGTACAGCACAAAAACAACATGAAAGACAAAGTAAGATATTCAATTTTTAAATTCTATTTGCTATCGTGGTGAAATATGTATTTTGTAATAACTGAAACGGAGAGTGAAGAGATGTATATTTACCTAAAAGATATAAATTTCGTCAAGTTTGTAAAGATAGTATTAGAGAACAATAGGTAAACAACAAAAAAATATAACACAATATTCTCAGTTGAAATTAAATACACAGAAGTTTCAACACTACATGTAAGATTATGTACACAATTCTGAGCACATATATGTATCTACTATTTAATAGCATTAGTAGTATATTTATTCCATAATTTTGAAACCTGCAATTAAAATCTTTACAAATATTCTTATTTCATTCAATGTCGGTGGTAATCGATCAATCAGAACATATGGTCATTTAAAGCAGTTTGAAATTCTATATGTTATTATTTGATCTAGATATATAAACTTCATGAAACAATGGAAAACAAATCAGCATCGGCTAAACAAACTATCCTAGATGTTATACAAAACAATCGAAGTTATATAAACAGCAATGGAACTGGTAAGGTTTCCTTGTATTTAATTCTGTTTTGCCAAAATTATAATATTTAAACAAAAAAATTAGGCTTTGGTATATTTACGTGCCCTCCGAATCTTTTTAACAAAATTTGTTTCAAATTAAGTTCTTTAAGTATTTTTATCCTCTTAATAAACCGGTAAGTAAAAGTGTTACTTCCGGTCCGAATTTTAATTTTTTTTTTTGTACAAAAATTACTCCATTATTAATAAAATGCATAATGTGCAGAAATTGCTATTAGATAAGAGTCCGGTCCTATATTTCAATTATTTTTATACAGAAATTGCTCCATATCAAGTATTAAATACTTTTGTTCTTAAATATGTTTGTCTAGAAGAGATGACTTGCAAGATATTTACAAGTCATTCAAGTCAAGTCAAGTTTTTCGATAAGAGTAAAAAAACTACTTCCGGTATGAATTTCAAAATGTTTCTTAATAATTTTTTTTTTAAATCCACTTTTTAGTAGTGTATTCTTTAGAAATTTGTTTAAAGTTAATAGTTGACGAGATATTGGTAAAATTTAATTTTTTAACTGAAGTAATCTACTACCTCTGGTCTACCAATTTGTCCGAAAATCCAATCAAGTTTTCTATCTCAAGCTTGATATTGACAGCTCTAGCAGTTTGGCCGTTATCCTGGTCACACACATACACATTATTTCGATATCTGGAAATTTCAAAACTTCTGCCAAAATCTTGATGTCCAAAATTTTATCATCGCAATACTTCCTTCTACTACGCATAATAATAACTACACTACTTCTTGGAGTTTTTCCGCATCGTTTGCCGAAGACCTTTTGATCCTTTCCTTGGAGTGGATTAATTCCCAGTAGAACAACTTATACGTATGTGGAGTGTAAGTCCTATTTTTTTCAACTAATTCCCTCCACATTTGTCTATGTTCAGTGTTCTGCTTCCACCTGGTTAGTCCCAAGCATCTTAAGTCCTCAACTTATTCCATTTTATTTACTTCTTGTTCTATCCCTTCCTCTTCTTCTACTAAGCTACCATTCCATTACAGTTCCCGCGTTACTTTCCAGTCCTGATCTCCGTACATGCCACAGTTAATGTATGGTCGCCGACTTAATGTATTTAACATAATCTGTGTCGTTTAGTTTTTCTGCTATTCCTCGATAAGTTCTTCTTCTGATTCCATTTACTCTTGTCTAATTACACATCTCATTATTTTTCTTTGAAATACTCTTAATGAATGCTGCTCTTGTTGTGTTAAAGCATGGCATATGTTATAATGGGTCTTATTAATGATTTGTATGTTTTTATTTTGGTACTGTAACTAATTGCTTTCCTTTGCAACATATTTCTGCTAGTGTGATAGACACTATTTGGTGCATGTATTTTTCCTCTAATTTTACGATTTTTTCTCTGTTGTTTGTTATGGTAACATCAGGATATTTAAACTTATTCATGTCTTCAAATTCTAAATTTCCAATTCCTACCTTTCCAGAAATTTTGCTACTGCAAATTCTCATTATCTTTCTTTGTTCCTTATTTACTTTCAATTCCATTTTATCTCCTTTTTCCTCAATTCTTCTTCCACGTCTTTTATCTGTTGTTTGTTATGGTAACATCAAGGTATTTGAAATTATTCATGTCGTCAAATTCATAATTTCCACTTCCTACCTTTCCAGAAATTTTACTACTGCCAATTCACGTAATCTTTGTTTGTTCCTCATTTACTTTCAATTCCATTTTCTCTTCTTCTTCCTCAATTATCTCCAAGATTCTTCCGATTTTCCTTCTTTGTTTGGAAACTATAACCAAATTTGGCTTTGTCTTGTTCTTAATGTGCCTCTTGTAGCTATTTTCCTTAATACGATACGCAATGCCATAATAAAAAGTAATCTTCTGTTTTGGGTGGAATTTTATAATTTATTTAGGCCTATTATTAATTAACTTCTTTTCATGGAGTCGAAGCTTACTTTTTTCTTTGCCTTTATGTGTTGCATCCACTGTTGATTTGCCTTGTACATAGACGCACTGGTAACTTCACAACTTTCTTTGAGTGTGTGCTTGACCTTTTTTGAATGATCAATGTCATGGTTTTATAAGCGGTTTTCAGCAGTGTGATGTCTCTATAGTTTTGACATAATAATTAATTTCCCTTTTTATGTATCGTTTTGATTGTATCTTTATGCAACTCCATTGGCACTTGTTTGGTATTCCATATTTCTATGAGTTCATAAATTTTTTCTTGTAATATTTCTTCTCCATATCTTATGACTTCCATGTTTACGTTGCCATCTCCTGGTGTTTTTCCATTTTTACTATTTCTTATTATGCCCTAAATTTTTTCTAAGTTTGGTTCCTCTACCTTAATCTTAGGTTCTTCCGGTTCTTCAATAAGCTTTTCTATATTATTTTCAGTTAATAGGTCTCTAAAGAAATTCTCCCATATTTGTTTGATTTATCCCTTCTGCGCTTTCCGGTTCTTTTTTTTTTGCTACTTTTTATTGTTTTCTTTAGTGGTAGTCCTTCTTCATTTCCGCATTGATAATACTTTCTGAAGTTTTGTTTTCTGTTTTCTTTTTCTCTTTCCTCCATCTTTCTTTGTAACCACATATTGTTCACTCTCTTTATCGTTTTGATGATTTATTTTTTCGCCATAATGTTTTATCTTTCTGCTTATAGGTTTGCGTACATACTTCTTATCATACATTCCCGAGTACACTATTCATTTTGATACCGTTTTTGGGTTGTTCCTATTTGTGACTTAGCCCATGCAATAATGACATCTTTTACATTTTCCATTTTTCATTATGTCTACATCTCTTGCTAAAGCTTTCCCTATTTCTATCTCTATAACACTTTTGTATTCCTGCCTTTCTGCATGCTTTTCTAATTTTCAATATTCCATTTCTGCCCTTTTCTTATTTTGTGTATCTGTTGATTTCTGTTTCATTGTAGTTATACTCATAAAATGATCAGAGTCAGTCAACCTCTGTAGGTGCTTACATCTAAAAATTGTCTCTCTTTTACTTTCTTATACGTATTATAAGGTAGTATTGTGATGACGAAAATTTTCGACCTCGAGATTTTTGCAGATGTCCATGTTTTGAAGTCGCCTGATACCGAAAACGTGGTTTTAAAAAAATGTCTCTCTCTGTGTGTCTGTTTGTCTGTCTGTCTCTGTGTGTGTGATCACGATAGCGCTCAAACCGCTGTAGATATCAATTCCAAATTTTGTATTTATAGTATAATCTCCCTCTTGAGATCTGATTCGATTTTCAGTAAAATCGGCAAACCGGAAGTAGAAGTTTACTTCAGTAAAAAAATCAAATTTTGCCAATACTTCGTCACTACTAAGTTTAAACAAATTTATATAGAATTCATATTTCCTCAAAATTAAATTTGAGAGAAATTTTATTAATAACTATTTTAAATAAAAATGAAAATAAAAATAAAACTCTTGAAAACTTTCCACAATTTTTATTTAGTCTTTGCGACATATGTTTCGGTATTTTTTCATACCATTCTCGAGCTGAACTAATTGCTCAGTTTGTGTGTAGGGTGTTATATATGTCGTTGTATTTATTGCCTCTTTGTACATAAGTGTCTATTATGGGTGTGTGTGTGTGTTTGTATAATCTCTGTGTGTGTTCGTTACTTTCTCTTTTCTTTGAATTGATTTTTTAATTTCTAATATTTCTAACAAATTTAATTTCGGTCCTTTGTTTACATTATGCATAAGTTTACAGCTATCTATATCGGGAAAATGGAGATTATCTATACAATGTTCGGCAAGGCCTGTATTTCTAATATTATGCAATATTGATCTTTTATGTTCTTTTAATCTAGTTTCGATCTTTCTGCCACTTTGTCCGATATAGATAGCTTTACAGTCTGTGCAACTAATTTTGTATACACCTGATTTGTCGGTAAGTTTAATTCTTTCCTTGTTATTGACTAACATAGCACCTAAATTGTTTTTATTTATGTTGACTGTTTTGATACCTATTTTCTTAAATATTCTGTTAATTTTATAATTAATATGTGGAATGTATTGTATAATGTGCCATTTCGTGTTGTCTTTTTCTATTATTTTAGGATAAAAGTGTTTTTTGAGTTTTTCTCTTTGTTTGTGTTTAATAATGTCATCTATTATTTTCTCTTTTCTAGCTATGGTTTTAATTATGCGTAATTCTGTGGGGAAATCTTCTTCACTTAGTGGTATATTAATTAGTCTGTAAGCGAAACTATGTAGAGCTGCCGTTTTTGTGCGCCAAGATTGTTTGGAATTAGCTGGTATGATAGTATCGGTGTATGTAGGTTTCCTGTATATACTGAATTTTAACTTTTTGTCGTCTTTTTTGATAGTTAAATCTAGAAAGTTTAATTTTGTTTCTTTTTCTATTTCTATAGTAATTGGAAATTAAATTTGTTAGAAATATTAGAAATTAAAAAATCAATCAAAGAAAAGAGAAAGTAACGAACACACACAGAGATTTTACAAACACACACACACCCATAATAGACACTTATGTACAAAGTGGCAATAAATACACCGACATATATAACACCCTACACACAAACTGACCATTTAGTTCAGCTCGAGAATGGTATGAAAAAATACCGAAACATATGTCGCAAAGACTAAATAAAAATTGTGGAAACTTTTCAAGAGTGTTATTTTTATTTTTATTTTTATTTAAAATAGTTATTAATAAAATGTTCCACCAAGAACCATCTGCTAACTCAATTAATAAAAATTTTATTATGAAAGTTTTTTGAAATTCCTACCGGAAATGGGTCTTTCTCTATTATCGGGAATCATTTTTTTGCATATATTTCGCAAGTCATGCTTTTTAGACGGGTGCATTACTAGTATAAAAGTACTTAGAACTGAATTTTCAATATCTTTTGTTTAAAAAAAATTCGAATTTCGGACCGAAAGTAACACTTTTACTCTTAGCTAGTAGCACTTTCTTTCGAATATTTCGCCAAGTATGCATTCTATAGAGATTAATTAAGAGAATAGAGGTAGTAAAGTAGGGTTTTGTTTACTTTTTCAGAAGATAAAAGTATTTAAATCTTAAAGAACAAGTTTTGTATAATTTGACGCGCACACACGTATAAGAAAGTCGTGTGGTGGCCACACCTCATTTTTCTATTTATTAATATGTGTTGATTTGGCTTCTATATATCCCTGTCATATTGTGTTCCTTTTTGTGTTCGACTTATGTGCTTACTATTTTCATCCCAACTAATGCTACCAAATTGCATATCCTATGGCCGTTATCATTTGATGATGCAGATTGTTTTTCCATGCTACTGTTCTAAGATGTTCTTCTTTTCCTATCCGGGCGTTGAAGTCTCCCGCTACTATTATTGTGTCTCGTTTGGGAATCTTTTCATTTTCTTCGATTTACTCATAAAACGAGCCTTTTTCTCTTTCTTCAGACTACATATAAGAAAGAAAAGTTACTTCCATATAACTCCGTTCATTTTAAAACCAAAAGCTTATAAAAATATATTTTTATTACATTCGGACGTTCTTGTCGTTGATGTTTACATTTATTTTTTTAAGATATCAAACCAGCAACATTTGAAACAGCCATTACTGCCACGAAATTTGGACGCTTCAACTATTTATTGATAGCGCTAAGCATTCCCTGCGGATGGGCCGCCATGATGTGCACTACAACGATGTCATATGTAACTCCCGCAGCTCATTGCGACCTTGATTTAAACTTACAACAGCGAGGCATGTTAAATGCCATAACCTTTATAGGTAAATTTCGATTGCATTTATTACACCGATAAACGACATAGTATGTACGTTATTAGTAGTTACGTAACTATGAAGTAGCAAAATTAATTCAATGCTTTTATTCTGTCAACGTCAAATGACATTTGACAGATGACAATTTCAAAAAGATGAAGTTAAACAAGCATGTAACTACAGGTGATAAAAACAATAAACGCCATAGTGTTTACGTTATTTTAAACTATGAAGTAGCAAAATTAATTCAGTGCTTTTATTCTGTCAACGTGAAATGACATTTGACAAATGAAGATGAAGCTAGACAAGCATGTAACTACAAGTGACAAAAACAATAAAATTATCAATCAAACACATTGTACTAAGGTTAGATGAATACCAGATACACAAAATGTACAATTTTTATGTTTGAAGTGCACCAGAGTAGATGCAATTCGCCGATTCTAAGCCACCACACTCCACCATCGGGATCTGAGACCCTAAAAATAATCCTCTCCACTTTTTAGTTCTAAACGCTGTCACCGAGTGAAGCTACAAGACGCTGGCGTTAAATTAAAAAGGGCCAATTTTAATTAAATACATATTATACAGTAATAAATAATAATTTTATTTACCATAAACATCCTGTATAAAATAAAATATTTTTAAAATGTGCGCTAGATGGTGCGAAACAACACTCAGTATTGAAATATTTGAATTAATTTCAGATAAGCGTTTAATCGTCATACTTTTTTATTATTGAATTAAACTCAAAAATCAGTAATACCAAAAAACATACACTTCTCTTGCATGCTTTTGCTTCTATCTCAAAAGCAATATATAACGTGTCTATTCCCGATTAAAATACGATTTAATAAATAAAAATACACTCTCAGGTATGATAACCAGTGCTTTCTTATGGGGCTTTCTGGCAGACACCTTGGGAAGAAAGAAAATTTTAATCGTTGGATACATGGTCGATGCAATATTCGTGATCCTAGCAGGTCTAGCGCAAAGTTACGGAGGATTGTTGACAGCAAAGTTTATCACAGGTTTAATGTAAGGTTTTGCAAGGTCGAAAAAAATATTGCACTGCTGAATTAATCTTGAAACGAATCGCAGAATGAATGGACCTTTTGCCGCATTGACAACAGCTCTCTCCGAATTTCACTGTGCCAAATACAGATCAAGAATTCTTATGAGTTTGGGAGCTATGTACAGCCTAGCCCAGCTGATCATACCCGGCTTGGCATGGTTGGTGATACCCAGAAATATGGACTTGGATTTCCTTGATGGAAGATTTAGTAAGTAGCCTTTCCTCTTCTGAATCTTCTAAATTCATGTTTTCAATAAATTTCCAAATTAGACCAATCTAAAATGCTTGGCCGATTTATTTTGGAAAATAATGACCCAGGTGATCATACCCGGCTTGGCATAGTTAGTGATACCCAGAAATATGGACTTTGATTTCCTTGATGGAAGATTTAGTAAGTAGCCTTTCCTCTTTTGAATCTTCTAAATTCATGTTTTCAATAAATTTACAAATCAGACCAATCTAAAATGCCTGGGCAATTTATTTTGGAAAAATAATGACCCAGCTGATCGTAATCGGCTTGGCATGGCTGGTGATACCCAGAAATATAGACTTTGATTTCCTTGACGGGATATTGAGTAATTTTTTCAATGCCTTTCCCCTTTTTAAATCTTCTAAATTCATATTTTCAATAAATTTCCAAATTCGACCAATATAAAATGCCTAAGCAATTTACTTTGGAAAAATAATGACCCAGGTGATCATACCCGGCTTGGAATGGTTAGTGGTACCCAGAAATATGGGCTTTGATTTTCTTGACGGAAGATTTAGTAAGTAGCAATTTCTCACTGCCTTTTCCCTTCTGAATCTTTTAAATTTATGTTTTCAATAACTTTCCAAATCAGACCAATCTAAAATGCCTAAGCAATTTACTTTGGAAAAATAGTTACCCAGCTGCTCATACCTAGCTTGGTATGGTTGATGATACCCAGAAATATGGACTTTGATTTTGTTGATGGAAGATTTAGTAAGTAGCCATTTCTCAATGCCTTTCCCCTTCTTAACTTTCTAAATTCATATTTTCAATAAATTTCCAAATCACCCCAGGCAATTTATTTTGGAAAAATAATGACATTTCAAATCTTGTAGATTTCTATAGCATCGCTAGCAATTTGGCCCACTGCAATGTTGTTTGTACATTTTTTGAAACATTAAGAATGCAACATAATCCCAATTCTTTCAGATTATTCATAGATTTGCCAAAAATCAGAGTGAAAGCGATGTTGTTACGTAATGGCAACCTCTAAGCTTCCATTTCAATCTCTTCAACATCTTTTAACTGTGTTTTTCTTTTCATGTTGGAAAATATACATCTGAAGTCCACAAAAAGTATACCTTTTTTGATGTCGTGTTTGTGGTATTGCGTCAATGGCAGACCTTCCTCCTCTAACTCTCTGCTGGTAAATTCCTAGCGTTGCTACTCTGTATGTTGTGTTTAACAACATAACTTTCCTGTCATTGTTGGACCTTCATTGGTTTCTCTTTTTCGATGCCCATACTGAAAGTCCCTCTTTCATTTTTCTCATAATTTCTTTTGTCATCAACAACAGAATAACAATACATTATATATGTAAGCTTCCACAGGTGTCCATAAATCTTCTTATTAGTTAGTTTTTCTATAGAAGACGCCAATTCTTAATAAAAATTAAATCAATTATTCTGCTCAACAGAGTAGATTTTGTATAAAATTAGTTAAAAAGTTTATACAACGTTTATTGTGTGATATGTTTTTTTTTGTCATATAGCATAGCTTTATGTTCAATTTAAATATTAATAATAAACTTTTCTCGCAGAATTACATTCATGGAATTTCTTCATATTGATGTGCGCTCTGCCGAGCATTTTTTGCAGTATCGGGCACTGCTTCGTACCAGAAAGTCCGAAATTTCTAATGACGATTGGTAACAATGACGAAGCTTTGGATGTCTTCAAACGAGTCTACAGTATTAATACGGGGCTGCATCCAGATACATTTCCCGTAAGTTTCATTTTATTCTAGGACTACGACATTAAACTTGTCCTTTTTTCTAACGTTCAGATCAAATCTTTAGTGGAGGAAACCAAGATAAACACCGGCGGAAAACACGGAGGTATGGTCACAGCGAACAGAACAAAGATACAAGCCTTGAAAGAGGGTTGGCAACAAATTTCGCCAATGTTTTTTCCACCTCACGGACTGAGATTGCTTTTGGCCGCTGTTATCCAGAGTGGTTTCATTATGGGGTATTGTTTATAAGAAAGAGAGAATAATTTAAATATTTATGATTTATCTATTCATTGAGTAGGGCCAACACAATCAGATTATGGTTACCGCAGCTTCTAACCGCCATGAATGACTATCAAATGTTGCATCCGAAGGAATCTGCTGGTTTGTGTACGATGTTGGAAATAATTGCTCCGAATAATAACGTAACGACACCAACAGAATGCATTGTGGTTAGTATATCAAAGTTAAGCGACTTAAGTCAAAAGAAACTCATTAACGTCAACAGTTGCTGTTTTTCATTACATTGCCCCCAATCTTAACAGCAGGGTTTCTCAGCTTCCGGACTTATGTTCTCTCGCGGTCTAATCTAGTAACTATAGATCAGAATCTTAACACCTGTATGCTAGAACAATATTTCTGCCATACTTCTTGCGATTCTCCAGTCCAGAAGATCCAACTCACAATTCTATTTTGGTACTACTAACTTCAGCAATTGCCTTTGGAAAACAATTAAAGTTTTCCATGAAGCATAATAAACTGGCTTATAAATGGATGATACTTTTGTAACCTAGCAAAAAGTAAGTTATTTATTGCTCATTACTTGTTGAGTCTACCCAACTCTTAGTTATTGCTGACATGGCGAGTTTTTATAGCAGATTCAAGGGAGTTTTATCGGAACATGTTAAAGTGATCAGAATCAAACTTGGTTGAAAATAACAACACTGGGTTTGAAACTTTCAAAATCAATTTATAGTAACCACTTAAAAATTGTTTTCCACAATTCTATTTTGGTACTGCTAACTTCAGCAATTGCCTTTGCAAAACAATTAAAGTTTTCCTTAAAGCATAGTAAACTAGCTTATAAATGGATAATACATACTTTTGTAACCTAGCAAAAACTAAGTTGTTTGTTGCTCATTACTTGTAGAGTCTACCCAACTCTTAGTTATTGTTGACATGCCGAGTTTTTATAGCAGGTTCAAAGGAGTTTTATCGGAACACGTTAAAGTGATCAGAATCAAACTTGGTTACAAATAACAACACTGGGTTTGAGACTTTCAAAATGAATTTATAGTAACCACTTAAAAATTGTTTCTGTACGCTGTAGCTTCATTAGGTGGATGAAATACTAAAGCTAAGATTAATTGGTCCCTACTTATATATTATTACAAATTTACAGAAAGGTGTGCAAAGTGACAAATGTTTATTTGTTCATTTAGAGTTATCTATCCCTAATTTATTGTATCCATTTGCTTCCATGTCTGCCAGGAGATCAAGTTATTTGCCTTTTGTTTGAACGTGTAAAATGTCAAAGTTGTCAGTGAACTTGTGGTTTCCTTCTAAACACTAGATAGCGAAAGCAGAATCTTTTTTTTTATTAGCACAGCTTTAGATTAATAAGTAACTCCTCGTTCTCCATATCTGACACCACTTGATTTTTCAAAAATAAAGTGTACTGAAATTCCTCAATCACTACAAGAACTATAAAACACTATTAAATATGTTTTACAATCTTGGATTATTATATTATTCAATTACGTCTCTATATTAAGACAAATTTTAACATTTTAGTCCAGCACTTGCACAATAATAACTTGGAAATATCTTTTCTTACTTTTTTTGTCTTCTTTTATTCTTTTTTCACTGAAGAAGATCTCCCTGTTGTCTTTTTGCTTAGTGGGAGTTCTCCTTGGACGGTAGAGACATCTGGAGCTTCTTCAAACTGCTGTAGGTCCCTATTCGCGCTTTTTCAACTTCATATATGAAGGATATATTAAACTTTACACATTTAATACTTTTTTCGCGAGTTTGACTAATATTTCTCAGATATTGTTGAAGTATTATAAAAAAAGACACGTTAACTCTCTAAATTATGAGTGAGAAAAATTCATATATATATATATATATATTAATATTATGTATTTTGTTTTTTGGTAGAATGATGTCAGCGACTTTGTATACTTTAACTCCATGATAGTCGCTGGCACTTCGGTTGTGGGATATTTCATAGCCGGCACAGCGATAAACAAAATAGGAAAGAAACCGAGCATAGGTAGGTAATCATTTCATTTTTCTTTCAAAATAAGCTCAAAGTTCGAACACCTTTAGGCTCGCCTTAAACATTCACTAAACAAATTCCTGATATTAATCATAGCAGCCATCAAATAACTATTACTAAATTGTATTACGAAACAGCTACAAAATGTTGATAAATATAAGATAGAATATATTTTAATATTCTCAAATAGAATTTACTTAACAACAAAACATGTAAATTAAGATTATCTACTTTTGAAAGCTGTCAAAGAAAAAAGAAGTCTGCTTCGCATTTTTACAATAATGTTTTAAATTTATCAGTAAATTAATGTCTAAAAGTCTATAACATGGACGTACATAATATTCTGTTTCTTCTTGAAATTTTATATACCGTAGTCGTCAAATTTTAATTTCGGTTTATACGTCTATCCCATGCAGAAGATGACCTTATAATATGCAGCGATGCCTGCTTGCTAACAGTGGTGGGAGAGCAACGCAGTGTCGGGGGACCCTCACGGCTTACATTTCATAGGAAACGTTTGTCGAGTGTACTGTCTTGGCAGTCTCGCTTATGTTTATCTTTAGTTTATTTCGTCGCGCTTTTTTCCTCTTTCTACTTTCGTCTCAGAAATTAAAATATGTCGACTTCGGTATAGCATAATGAAAGTAATTTATACTGCCAGGTGTGAGACAAATCTTTTTTATTCTATTAATTTTCAAAAGATGCATGTTTTTAATACCAATAACAATAATAAAAATAAGAATAAGTAATTGCAGTTGTATAATTTTACTTATCTCTTATTTTTGAAGAGAAACAGACATTTTTCTTGAAGATCTCTGGCAACTATTTTTGTTTAATTTTTTCTAGGCATTTTTGACATTTATATATTGTTAAAAACTAATTTAATTTACAGTATCTCTTAGTATTCCAAGTGGGATTGCTACGGTACTTATTTTCTTGGCCCAAAATGCGGACACTACCATTGCATTGGCGGCTATAAACGTGTCGTTCATGACGGTCTGTTTCAACATTGAGTTAACAATTGTTGTCGACATGTTTCCAACAACTTTGAGGTAAGTAATTATCTTTTTAAAGATTCAAATAATGAGATCCAGAATAAGTGACCTTTACCACAGACTAAACAAACCAAACCGGTAACTAAATCCCAAATTTTATTCAGATTACGCCTCCTTGTTTAGCAAATGAAAATATCACTGCCATCTTTGTCATATTAACTGAACGGGAGATGAGATGGCGCTAACGTCAGTTGCAATTTTTTGTTATGTTGTGGTTATACCGTTGATTGAAGGAATTATTATATTAATACGTGAAGAAAAACTTTGCATCCCTATTTAAGCAAATTGCGCGACCTCTAGTACATATTATTCCTTCAATCAATGTCATATGTCATTCCAAACAATATTTCAAATTTTACGTATTATTGCAATCTTTTCTTGTTGTACATCATATTAAGTATAAGTAACTTGATATTGATCGCGAGTTTATGATTAAATAAGTGCAGAGTCAAAATTAGTGAACTGTGGTATACCTAATATAAACTCATTGGAATATATTGCGTTAGAGTGATTTCATGTATTATATTGTGTAAGTTTAATAAACAAAGATTCCTATCGATAATAAAATCTAAGTATTCGTATTTTTTAAATGTCAAAGTTGAAGGTATGTGATTTGTCCAATGGTTTTGTGTATTTTTCTATTACATTAATAACGTATTAAATAATACTAATAATAATTTATTTAGTCCAACAGTATCAAACCAATTATAGGACAAAGAAGTAAAGTACATTAATAAATACTATTATTAAATACACATATTCTAAAAACAAGCTCATTTAAAATTTCGCGCCAATATGCTGCTAGCGCCATCTTCGTACCCGTTCAGTCAGGTGTGACAAGGATAGAAGATCTTAGATATTTTTCTAACAAGTAGTTGCCGGTCTGGTTTGTTTAGTCTGTGGTTATATTTGCAAATATGGCTGCCTGTAAACACGTAGGCCACATGTAGTGATTGTAGACATAAAAATTATTCATTTTATCGCGTTTACTACAACTTATCTGCAGTTTACGT
Organism: Amphimallon solstitiale; assembly: GCA_963170755.1. Lineage (NCBI taxonomy): Eukaryota > Metazoa > Arthropoda > Insecta > Coleoptera > Scarabaeidae > Amphimallon > Amphimallon solstitiale. Next base: position 46,804,053 of record OY720682.1, read on the forward strand.
AAGTAATGGCTGAATCTTTGCTTATATCAGTGTTTAAATTTACTTCGATAATAAGTGCTTGAACTAATATACGAGGGATGTTCTCTTTCCCCTGTCCCTATCTTGTAGGCGATGCTATTTTACGACAAATTTTGTATGACAATTTCAAACAGTTGTTTACAAGTTTAGTTATAGTGACAGTTGTCAAATATACCTGATTGTTTGTAACTTACATTAGTTTAAAGTACTCCTTTCGCCAATAAATCATACAAGGAACATTATCGGGCGGTGATTTTTTACGATTTCAAGCGTGGCTTAAGCCGTAAAGAATGTTTTGAGGACATCAATCGAGTGCTTGGTGACAAGTCGTGTTGCTTCGCTACCGTAACGCGGTGGTACAATGAATTTCAACGCGGTCGACTTTCCTTAAATGACAGTTTTCGAGCTCCTGGGCCAAAAAAGCAGTTGCAGAAAAAAATATTGCTTTCATTCGGAACATGATTGCAGGAGACCGACACACTACTGCCAGAAGCATTCACGCAATTTTAAAGATTGGTGTGAAAGCGATTAACATTATTTTATAGTTTATTTCAAATTATAACAATATAACTTTGAACGGCTCTAATGCTTTTGTTGCACCACCTGCGGCAATAACTACCTGGCCGCTCAATACGATTATCTTTTACGCAAACAAACTGCTGAGGTCCGTAATGACAAAATTTAAGTAAATTGTAATTACTGCAATTTAGAAGAAATAAAATTTAATAATTATAATTTAATAACAGTTGTTAATTTGAATATATACTTATTATATATAGTTAAATAGTCATTAAATTACAATTTAGATTAAATAAGTGCTTATATTTATTAAAGAAAATTTAAGTAAATATAGTTAGGAGAGTTGGTTGAGTTTATTTATCATTTATTGTTAATCTTTGCTGCTATATACATATTTGATTTTTCTCTCTTTACTTCACGTACATGTGGCGACCTTTTGCTGAAAGTGTTAGTGATGATGTGGATAGTGATAATACTGTTGGAGCCCGACAGAGAAAGCATATATCAGAAGATGCAAAACAGATAATTCTCAATTCTATCATACCCTGATGGCAGAATATAACGAACTACAAACCCAGAACATTCAACGAACGTCGCAATTAACGAAGGTGCCTTTTGGAACAATATATAAGATAATTAGGAATAACGCAGGGCCTCGAAAGCAAACAATTTGCAAAGGAGCACCGAGAAAAATTGAAGAATATGAAATTGATACTATTAGGCAGCAAGTATACTCCTTCTACATAGGAAATGTTGTATCTACACTTGACTGCTTTCACAAAAGAATCAGTGATGAGCCTATAAATATTCAGTGTTCTAAAGCAACCTCGTGGTGGACGCTAAAGAAAGCTGGTTTTAAGTTTGGCACTATAGATAAACGTCGCACAATTATGGAAAGCCCGAGGTTACAGAAACTTCGATATGAATACTTAACGGCAATTAGAAGGTATAGACAGGAAGGGCGATTCATATGTTATTTACACGAGACGTGGTATGACACCCATGGCACAATTTGCAAAAGTTGGGTGGATAGTTCAAGTATGTGTCAGTTGGACGCGCCGGTTTCGAGAGGGAAGAGAATAATTATTCTTCATGCTGGGTCAGAAAAAAGATGCCGCTATTATCTGCAAAAAATGTTAAATCCTCAAGTTTAGATTACCATGAAGATATGACGTCATCTTTATTTGAAGAATGGTTTTGTGACACTTTGCTGGCAAATTTACCAAAAGATAGTGTGATAGTGATGGACAACGCTCCGTATCATTCGACAGCAAAACAAAGTTCCTACAAAATGTAATAATAAGAAAGATATTAAAGAATTTTTAGAAGCAAATGATTTATATTTTGAGGATCATTATACAAAAACCCAATTAATAGAGTTGATGAAGACAAAAGAATATCTAAAGGATTATTATGTGAATAACAGGGCCAAAGTTGCAGGACATACAATTTTGCGTTTACCACTATACCATTGCATTTTCAATCCCATTGAATTGATATGGACCCAACTGAAAAATACCATAAGACGAACCAATCAAACACCGGAATTTTGTGAAAGCAGTGTAACACACATAAAAAATGCTATGGAAAATATAACTGCTGTAAATTGGAAAAATGCTGTTAAACACGCAATATAAAAAGAGGACGAATATATGTGCATGTACAAAATAGTAGAACCTTTGATTATAAATTTGCAATACGATTCAGACACAGACACCGATTTGCAAGACGACTCAATCACAGAAGATGATTTATGAAATGCGGTGACACATAAAAATTTTATTGTGTATTACAAACTAATTACCTTTATATATCTACATGTATCCACTACACATGTTGCCACACGATTTGTAATTTTTTCTTTGTATATAAACCCAATGTATGGGTCGATTACCCAAACAGACAGTACACGTCATAAAGAATAATTTCGGTCCAAGTAACATTAAAGTACAATAATACCTACTAATCCTAATATTATTCTAGCTTCCGGTAACGTTTTATGTTACCAGAACTGTACGCCGTTGCAACATATAAAATGGTAACATTTTATTCTGTCAAATGTCATTATGTCATAGTTGATTACATTTTTCAGTCACTTCATTATCATACGTATTTCTTCCATTTTTACTATATTTATACGCCGATTTCATTTTTAACAATCAGTTGTTTTCACAACTAAATCATGCCTAAACCGTTAGGTAAGCAAGCGAAGGAAATAATTCTCTCTTTAATCGGGTATTTTGAAAAAGAACGCGATAATAATGCGCCATTGCTACCCCTAACAGCAGTTCGAGAGGTAATATTTTCTGTTATTTATAGTTTATACAATAAACGTTTTAATAATAATATTTTTCATTTAGAGAGTAGCAAGTGCTTTAAATATTCACATTGCAACTGTAAATAAAATATCATCTACATCAAAACAGGGGGTTGGACCATCTAGCCCAAAGCGAAAACGGCCTAGAAGTAAGCCTGTTTTAAATGTTGATGACTTTACTCAGTGTGCAATAAGAAATACAGTATATGACATGTATAGAAGCAGTAAGTTCTTAAGGATTTACGTTTACAAAATTAATATTTGAGTTTTTTACATATCACGCTTCATTCACTGAATATTACTCTTAAAGAAAAGGAAATCTTTTCTGGTGGCAAGTCATCTTTACGGACAGTATTACACAATATTGGTTTTAATTACAAGAAGGATGATCCTAAACGAGCTTTAATGGAACTACCACAAATTGTATTAAAACGTGTCACATTCTTGCAACAATATGTTCGTATGAAACATGAAAATGTTCGCCAGTTTGTGTTCCTTGATGAAACCTGGGTTTTCCAAGATGGAACAATTCGTAAATCTTGGCAAAATGAATCTATAGAAACCACAAAAGCTTCAAAAGTAGGTGGAAAAAGGTACATTATATTTCTAAGAATAACATATTCTTATCTTATGTATATTTAAGTAATAAATGTCCATTTGTAAAGTTGTAATTGAAGGAAACACAAATATAATGATGGATCCTCTTTATTCTTTACAATAGTTTCTAATATACTCTAAGGGACTAGTTTCGACATTATGTCATCATCAACCTAGAACAGTCAAATGATTTTTCAAAGTATCTCGTGTCATAAGTAGATGTATGCAGATACAAATACTGGTTTTATAGTATCATTTAAAAGTATTCGATGGGTAGTTTTCATGTTAAAATAAGATGATGATAGATAAAATTTAGATAAAATTCAAACGTAAAAAATCAACAAACACAAGCCACGTGACATGGTGGACAAATACAGTGCACAATATTTATTATGTATATTTATTATATTATCTTGTTTTAGATATATTGTATTACATGCAGGTAGTTCTAATGGATTTATTCCTGGAGCAGACCTAATATTTCCGACAAATAGTCAGTATTTAGATTATCACGGTGATATGAACAGAGGCAACTTTTTATACTGGTTTGAACACCAACTTCTTATAAGTTTAAAAGAGCCGTCCATAATTGATTTGGATAATTCCAGTTACCACAGTACTATTAAAAATAAAAGTCCAACATCATCTGCCACTAAAAATGAAATTCAGACATGGCTCACCAATAATAACATTGACTATGACGGAGCTGCTTTAAAAATACAATTACTGGATTTAGTTAAACGGTTAGTACATATATATTTAATTATTTTATTCAATAATTTCATTTATATCTTTACGTAAAGGCATAAACCACCAACTATATATGAAACCGATGATTTAGCAGAGAAGTATGGGCACGTAGTTCTTCGACTTCCACCCTACCATTGTATATTTAACCCCATAGAACTAGTGTGGGGAATAACAAAAACATACTATAACAATCACATTGGAAAATATGGTAGAAAAGTGGACGAATGCATAAAACTGTGGAAAGAGGCATTAACACAAGTAACCCCAGACATTTGGGCAAATAGCGTTAACCACTGTGAAACTGAAATTCAAAAATGGTGGGATAGAGAAGTAGGTTTTGAGAGACAAGATATATTATCTTTTATAATTAATGTAAATGATTCCGATTCAGAAGACAGTGTTAAAGGATGAAGAAAACTAGCATTTCAACTTAATATTATTTTCTTTTTATCATATGCTTATCGCAATGTTACGAGTTTTTTAATCACTAATATGTATAATAATATATAGATTTTGTGTATATTATTTTTGTGAATGTAGTCTAAAATAAATAAACTCACATGTACCTATTTAGAATTTGTTTATATTTTTTGTAGACATAGTCGCATAATTTAAAGCATATTAATATTATTTGCTAATATTTTAAAATGTCAACCTAGTCCTAACCACAGATTATTTTCAAAGTACAGCTTGCTCAAAGCAACGTTATTTGTCAACACTGTTATGACATCACAGTGACGTTTCATATGACGTGTATCGCCTGTTTGGGTAATTGACCTATATAGATATTTCTTATTATATACTTGAAATTAACAGCGTTTTATTATTATCTTAAAGGACCCTAATTTATAGTCAATACGGCCGCTAGATGCATAAGTTGTAAATAGGTAAACCGTACCCGTTCAATAAGGACACCAGGTATAATAATTATCGTCACAGAAGGTGGTGCAATAAAAGCATTAGAGCCGTTCAAAGTTATATTCTTATAATTTGAAATAAACTATACACAAACGTTTGAAGGTCCGTAAGCTTTGTTCTCGGTGGATTCCCCACAACTTGACTATAACTCAAAAAGAAGACCGTGTGAGATATGCAAATCTACACTAAATCACTTTAACCGTGGATCGTCTTATTTGGTGTACATCATCACAGGTAATGAAACATGGGTATACTGCTATGATTCCGAAAAAAGCAACAATCTACAGTTTGGGTCTTTGAGAATGAGTCGGTTCCAACTAAAGTTGTTCGTGAAAAAAAGTCAAAACAAGAAAAGATGGTCGGCACATTTTTTGGAATTACTCAGCATCTTTCCACTGTGGCACTTGAGGATAGACGTAACTACACTTAATTCAGAATGATACACTACAATTTATTTGCCTCAGGTTCTCCAAAATGTTTGCGAAAAACGTCCAAGGGGAAGGATCATCTTGCATCAAGATAACACTCGGGCCTACAACTGAGTATTTGAATGCCCAAAACATAAAAATAATTGGTCATTCACGGTATAGTTCAGACATAGCACCTAATGACTTCTTATTTCCGCGGGTAAAGGATAAATTACGGGGTTTACGTTTTAATTTGGCCGAAGACGCGGTTGATGCCTTTAAAAATAAAATAAACAAACTACGGCCAGAAAATTGGAGAAAAATTTTTTAAAATTGGTTTTCACGGATGCAAAAATGCATTGACTGTGGAGGAGAATACTTTCAAAAATTATAAATAAATGTTTTTTTGTAAATAAATTGTGTTTCATTTTACCAGGCTCAGAGGAAAGAGAACAGCCCTCGTATATAGCCAAAATGCGCAATATATTACTTTAGCCTATTTTCTCGCTCCCGGAGTCAAAGTTGGAGTCTAAATCCGCCGGTGTTAAACTTCCTCGGAGTCTAAACTCCCAGAAATGAAAAAACCCCGAAGTTAACGGAAGAATGGTAAAGAAAAATTGAACAGACAATAAATATTTGCTTATAGAAACGTCTGGAACATGTCTACAGGCAGCCATATTCATTTCAGTTTGACAGTCTCGTATCTTGGACAAACTCATAGTAGGACACCAAAAATATATAATATTTGTTTTCTTTGTTTTTAGGGCTGTAGCTGTATCTATAACGTTAATGATTGGAAGATGTGGGGCTGTAATAGGCAATTTGCTGTTTCCTTACATGTTATCTCTGGGTTGTATGCCTCCGTTTGTTCTGATTGGCTGTGTTGTCGTTAGCTGCGGGTTGTTGTCTACACTTCTTCCGAAAACTGATATGAAACCATTACAATAAGAATTACGTACTTCCAAAATTCAGAATTGCTGTCTCTAACAAACTATTTAGTAGGTATATCTAGATTAAAGAAAATATATTTCTATTTTTGTTTAGTGATTATGTGATAATTACATAAATTGTGATAAGTTTTTAATAAATAATAAGTTCCAATATAAAGCGTATTTATAACACATGCAGCGTCATCCATAATTATTGAATATTACCTACAGGTATTTGCAAATTAAAAAAATATATCATCTTGATGTGCCAGTAGTTTTAAAGTCGAATATATTAATTTAATCTCCGGATTTGTTAAACTAAGTACTATTTCTCTGTCAAAGTATATCATTGTTTAAGATGATTCTTCTGAGTAAAATAAAAAAAACTGCATCTTCACATTGATTAGTGACATGGTACATACATTGTACCAGTGAACTCTATACCGTGCTCTATACTAACATAACTGGAAGGGACTCGTAATGCAAGGCAGTGAGGCAGATATATTTTTAGGCAACCCGCATTACTTATCACATACAGTATCGTTCTTTCTTTCTAGCACATTGTTTTGTATGGGGATAGGGACTGCGATTAATTTAAATTGAGATTAATTTATCGAAATATAATTTTATAAACGATATTTTTTGTTTTATTTAACTTTTATTTACTTACCTTGTCAAAGGAATGCTTCATAGTCTCGATGGAAATATTATTTAACACAATAAAAAAAAATCACATTCCTGCCCCAGTTCTTGGTGAAAATAGAGAATTATTGTGAAGGAAGGTGGCCAAGAAACAAATAAAATGCATATAATATATTGCTTGTTTTGAAATATTTATTTTCTTTACACAAATAGTTAATAAAGTACACATATAATAAGATAAAATAAACTATACCTCTACCATAATTACTACTATCAACAGTTCTTAAATAATATAAGTTTGGTCATTTTCTGTCTGACAGAAGCCTCCTTCCCATGATATTTTAAATGAAAAAGTTTTGCTTAGTGATGCATCCTACATTTTAGGAATAGATCAATGATACCTCTAATCGGATGGAGCTCGTGTAAATCGTCGATCAAATACTCTTCGGATGGAGGATGCTTAGGTACAAATAAGTTTAGCTGAGTACCAACACTATTTATAGCCATATTCTGTAATCGAGCTCTAATGTTTGTTTTAGTTTTCATGAAATCCTCCTTTTTCTCCGTGTAACACAATTGTCTCTCTATGAAATATACAATTTTGTACACAACATTCGACGAATAAAGTAAACCACCGCGTGTGACTACATTGGTGAACTTTTTAAACGTGTCATCCGAGGCACTATACCAGTGGCGGCTGCTGCAGGGAAGGCAACGGGGCACTGCCCCCCCCCCCGTGACAAATTTCTTTTAACAGATAAATTAATTATAAATATAATTTGTATGTAATTTTTCTGATTTGTTTGATGACAAATAATATGTTTTCGGAAGTAACAGTCCGTCTTTTCATCGCGTTTAAAAATCGCAGTCTGACGTAAGCTCCGGGGCATCTCGCGCGACTGCCCCGTCTGTATTAGACATCGAGCGATGAAACTGGCGCGGGTAGCGCGCGTATATATGTAGGCGGCGGGGCACTACTCTATGGTGCCGGGTCCGGGTGGCGGTCCAGTATGTAATATACAGCGGTGAGTGTATGTTGTAATTTCTATCGGTACATATTGCTGTAGCATATAAATATTTATTTTAAATAACAATATTGCCATATAATTTATATGCTGTGACAACATATTTTTGTGTGTATTACCACACGTAGGGTATAGTCTTTTGTACACATTATACTCTTTAAATTATTCTTTACACACCAAGAACTTATAATTGGTTTTGTATTTTTATCTTATATTGTCGGGTCATGTACCTTATAACTATTGTGGGTCCTGGCAATGTTTGTGGTTCCTTCTTCTTTGCTGATGATTTTTCTCTTGTTCATTATAGGGAAAAGGTAATAGTTTTGTTCAAAGAAAAACTGTATGTCTATTCAACATAATCATGTATTTTTTATTTTGTAATTTATGGATTCAAAAATATAGTTTCCTTTATATACACACCTTTATGCTCTAAACAAGATACATAATTGAAAAATGCTCATATCATTTATACCTAATGCCGGTTGTAATGTATGTAAATCTTTTGTTTATTTATTTATTCTACCAAACAAAATAAATATTTATCCTGCAAATAAACAAATGTAAACTTTTATTGTACGTTTATGAATATACTTATCAACGTTATAATATTTATGTATAGGCTTCAATTAATTGCTTTAGACAACCATTTGCACGTGTTGTATCTAGCTCTTAATCTATGCCTTGTGAAATTCTAATTAATTATTCGCTTAATTTGAAAGAAATTAATGATGTCTAGACAATACGATGAAGAAAATGCTCATTTTCACGTAACATCTCTCCAACTGACCAACACCATTAATCCTATTTGGTTGTAATTCCAACTATATAAATTTAAAATAAACCTTACAGGATAAATTATTTACTTATCTATTTTGTCCAACAATACATTGATTAATCATTCGCACGTAAAAATCAATGTCTGTCCAACAACTCGTATAACTTCATTTTCACAAGAAATAATAAACTTACTTGTTATCAAGAAATCTATTTTGAATGTCCATTATGAACGCTTCAAATGAATTCAAATGTATTAAATAAAATAAATTACTGTGACTATATGTGTTGAAGAAATAATGAAAAACTACAATATAACAATTAAAAAAAAAATCTTATTCTTTAAGAGACCTTCCTTTTGTAAGTGTTTTGAGAAGTTCACCTCTCGGAGGTGTTATCAGAAAGTCCTCCTGTCGAATCTTGTCTTCGTATTTATAGCGGCAAAAATAAACTATGTTGACCATTGCGCCCTCTAGTCCATGTTTAGGTTGGTACTGGAATACACTTTCCCGTGAAATCGCTGCCCATATGTTGCCGCCTTGATACACGCACACATACACATTTTGTTCTGACAGTTCACAATTTTTCTTAAACGTCAACATAACCTTCCAATTCAAAGATCCCCTCTGCTTTGCACATCATTCCCAACGGTAGGTTTATTCTTGTCACTAATACCATCCTTCTTTGTACTCGTCAATGAACCTATTACCTTGTTCATTGTTCGATACATATTTTTTTCTTTCCATTTATCAATGTTAGTCTCACTTTTCTTCTAGCCGGAGTGCGCCTTGGCAAAATGGGAAACATGTTGAAGATAACCATTATTTTTCTTCCCGCACTGCCTGTACTTGTAGAACACGTCCGCCTCCAGTCCCTGAAGCATTGTGTTACGAACAAATCATGAACACAGATACCTTTTATTTATTTATAATGTCAGCTTTTAAATACAAAAATATGTCACTGCTGATTGCTTCTATGTTTTACATATTTTTATATCCTTTTTCTTAGTCTAGTAGTAAGCTAAGGTAAATTTTATTCTTTAATACTATTTAATTCTTAAACTCTCATAAGATTTTTACTGCTTTATGCATATCGTATTTCATTTCTTTTCATGATTTATAAACCATACATCATGTGTATTCTCTTACAAAAGAAATATATTACTTATATTTATTTTGTATATTTTCATTATTTACTGGAATAATAATAAATTGACTATGAGTATGCAACTTTGTATACCTTCATGTAGTTCTTGTTGCATAGTTTTACTCAATAATATTTAAATAGGACTTTTTGTTATTTTTATTTTTATTTCTAAGCTTAAACTAATTCTTAAATCAATCTCTACAACTATTCTTATTTTACAAATTTTGCGAGTTCACGGCAATATGTAACTATGAATTGCGTTAGTAACATTAAGACAGAATTAAAAAATCTAGGTCTCCCTAGACCAGATTTATTGATTAAACTACAATTTGAAAACTAATAAAACCGTGACGAGAAAATTCAACAGAAGCTCTTACAGTTTATCAGACTGGTTGTGTGGGTGTAATGTGCAAAATGCTTTTTTCTATTCCGGTGCTATAAAGTTCACTTTACGACACCCGTTTTGGTTGCATAAAGTATTACTTTATCGCACGCTAATTTTATTTTTTTGAAGTTGGTAACAAAAAAAATGGAACCAAATCGTATTTAAATGTCAAAATATAAGCCTTTAAAGTAACAAAAATGTGCAATAAAATTGTACAAAGAATAAAAAGCACACATGCTAACATTTCACTTACTAATTAGCAATATAAATTGTTAAGCAGAGTTGGATGATAAGTTTTCGGATGCTACTATTGACATTTACTTACCATGTTGAATAGTACAACTGTTATAAAAGTTTGTTTTGATAAATATGTAGAGAGTGTGTGGACGAAAGATTTTGTAAATTGTCTTCTGCTATTTTGCGAATCTCTGGGGGCGTACAGTTATTTATTTGGTCCTTTTTGTTGATAATTTGAAATAATTTATTGTATAAATCAGTCTGAATTTTAAACACAATTACATATAGCACCACCGATATTTAAATATTTAAAGCGTTCTACTTAAAAATCAGAGTAACCAACTTCAAAAAAGCAAAATTTCTAAAATATTCGAACAAAACATGTCTCTTATTTTAAGCTTTTTTGAACTTTTAATAACCGAAATAGAAAAAATAGTATAAAATACACGTTTCATAAGACATTTTTCGCACTTGTTCTTTAGAAAACTCGCCTAGCGGCTCGTTTTCTAAACTTGAACGCGTGCGCAAAAATCGTGTCTTATGAAACTTGTATTTTAATATACTATTTTCTATTTCGGTGCTATAAAGTTCACTTTACGACATCCGTTTTGGTTGCAAAAGTATTTCTTTATCGCACGCTAATTTTGTTTTGACGTTGGTAACAAAAAAAAATGGAACCAAATTATATTTAAAAGTCAAAATGTAAGCCTTTAATGTAACAAACATGTGCAATAGAAGTTGTACAAAGAATAAAAAGCACACATGCTAACATTTTATTTACTAATTAACAATATAAATTGTTAAGCAGAGTTGGATGATTAGTTTTCTGATGCTACTATTGTAATTTACTTCCAAGGTTGAATAGTACAACTGTTATAAAAGTTTGTTATTGATAATATGTCGACACTATGTTGGCGAAAGATTTTGTAAATTGTCTTCTGCTATTTTGCGAATCTCTGAGGCCGTGCAAAATAGAAAAAATCAAGTGAACGGTGTTTTTCTACTTTGAAGAGAATAAAAACATTTTCTAGAAATACCATGCGGGAAAGCAGACTATGTTGACAGATTCATTAAATTCAAAGTTTCAAATGCCTGACCACTTGTTCCTTAGGTCTTAAGCCGTCTGATCACTCATATGTTCAGGTTGTACATATGTAAAAGTACGGATTTTATTTAACACGTTAACGTATAATAAACCAAAGTAAGAACATAAGAGACTAGGTTACAGCTTGGTTATAAATATAAAATGACGTTTTGGCAAACATATTTTCCCATGTTAAACTTGCCTACCCAAGAACCAATGAGATACTTTAAAAATATACACCATTTTGGCGCGATATTTGAATCACTCCTTCTTATTCTGAGCCTAGTCTGTGTAAACATTCACTTTGTACTTACGAATGGAACGGTATTTTTTTAATAGGATCATGCAAACTATTGCAGCCATATGCAACACAATTTAAAACCATTTTTACAAAATCTGAAAACAAATTGAGTATACTGTACAACAAAGTTTTTTGTCTTAACAAGATCATTTAGTTGCGATTCTGTAGAAGCTTAAAGGAGGTGCAAATTATACTACCGATGCTTGAAGTGGCTGAATATTGCGATGTGGAATAGTAAAGCTTCAAAATCTTCCAATACAGGTCAAAGCGGCGATTATGTTAAACAAACACTTTACTACGTAATTGAACCCTAAATTAGTGTTTCCCTTTGAGTTGTTATAAAAAATTAGAAACGTAAATAAAATTGTAATTCTTGACACTACCCAACAACTTTATTATCAGCAAAACTTTTATAATTATTTTAAAATTATTAATATTAATTACCCATTGTAAAATTAATGTTTAAAGTGTTATTTTAAAGTTCCCTAGATATTGCAACACTGAATAAAACTACCAACGTCAAAATATGAAGTACACTAAGACTTACAGCAGCAAATTTAAATATACTTGAGACATTGATAAACACATTGTGCATTATTTGTGTATAGCACTTTTATTAACAAAAAGATAAAGATAAAACCAACATAATTTGCTCTAATAAAATCAACTAGCATATACATTGAATGGATTTGGTGTAGTAAATAAAACACACTTCTCTAAATATACTAGTAACTTATATTAAGTGTATATACAATATAATATAAAATATTTTACAGATATATTTAAATATACATAAATAATAGCATGATTTCCATTTGCTATTTCCAGTTTTTGTTTCGTATACCATCTGGTATTAGCTAACCATTGTTGATCCTGAGACTTCTCAATTTATTAAATGTTTTTCTTTCGGTTTTTTCTTCGAGAAAAAAAGGCAAATTTTACATAAACAGGTACACTTGTAGACCCAGTTCACTTACGTTTGGCATTAATTTCCTGAATTTCTCTATGGAAGCAAACAGAATTACAGATACGTAATATTGTATGTAAAATTAATGCCATCGACTAGTTCTACGACAAAAAAATATTATCTGTAAGTACGTTGATTTAATACTACAAAAGTGTAGTAATAACACTACTATAAATAGATACCGCACAAATATTTAAAATAAACGCGATTTAGGTAAACAAAACAGTTACATTCCTGTTTTTTTTTTGTATTTCACTATACTTTTCTTAATTATCTTGAAAAAACGACTTATTACGATTTGGAAATAATATTTTCGTTTAATTTTTATGAAATAGCACTGATAAATTTAATTTAAATAGTTTTAATTTCATGAAAAAGTATACTCTGTGTTCAAATTTAAGTGTTCACCAATAAGAACGTCCTTATTATCGGAGTTATGACGTTAGCTAAATTATCAAGTTGTAGAATTCTTTTTGTTTGACAGATTCCATGCCTAAGAAAAATGCCAATTCTTCATTAGTAAATAACGTAACAACCACGTATTTAGGCCTTATGTGTGTATTATATTAAATTGTAGTGAATTAAAGGTTATTTCAAAAATGATAAGTTTCCATAAAACAAGTTTAAACGCATATCAATTGTTTTACAACGAGTCGCATTTAATAAAAATATTCAATATAAGGTGTCTGCAAATGCAATGATATAGTGAGTGTTCTGCAAAACTATAAAATACTTTAAATATTCTTTTTGACACCTGTCAAAAAAACTAAAATCAGTGCATATATCTAAATATGATAAGATAAAATATTATCCAACTCATAGTTGCCTTAAAATGTTCCATAAAACTGAAAAAAGATGTTATTTATATCTTTATATCGTAGAAACGCACTAAACATTCAGTATATAATTTGACACTATTTGCATTTTTTGACACCTCTGCCAGAAAACTATCTTGAAAAGATAGAATAAATTAAAATATTATTCAACACAAAATTGAAATTAAATATAGTGAGGAACCTGAAAATGCAATAACATACTGTGTTCCACAAAACTGAAAATAAATGTTATTAATGTCTTTTATTTTGTTTTAAAGAGAGACTCACTTAATGAACATTCAGTATATAATTTGACACTATTTGCATTTTTTGACACCTGGACACTAGAGTAAATGCAAATATCTTGAAAAGATGGAATAAATTAAAATATTATTCAACACAAAATTGAAATAAAATATAGTGTAACTAAACAAGCCCACAAAGAAGCAGACATCCGGGCGACGACAAAAGGAAAGTAAACATCGGCGCGACGCACCGTAAATAAGTCATAAATCAACTGCACTCATATACTACATCGGCACGTCTAGAATATGGTAGAATAGAGCCAGAATTTACTAGACCATTTGTCTGCACATATATATAAATGCCGCCGGTGGGATAAAAAATTCATTCAATTCATTCAATCAGTAGTATTCGGACAATACAAAATAAATATAGTGGTGCAGTGTTATATAAATAGAAGTGATAGAAATAAATACCAGTGTTTATTTGTAGTAGTTTTAAGTGCGATACATTTATTTTATATTATTATTATACAGACAGTTTTAAAACATTTGCGCGAGTTGTTTATTTCGAACCCGAAAACGCAACAATAGCGAGGAACCTGGAAATGCAATTTCAAAACTGTGTTTCAGAAAACTGAAGATAAATGTTATTAATGTCTTTTATTTTGTTTTAAAGAGAAACTCACTTAATGAGCATTCAGTATATAATCTCACACTATGAATATGATTGTACTTATCACCACATGAACAATGTATTAACATTTGAAATACTATTTGCAGGGCGCGGACACGAGCGCGTCATGACTCATCGCCCATGGGCGCACTATTGAAATGTTGTATTTTTAAAGAGGTGTTAATTTTATTTATATAATTGGATAACAAGTGTCTGGTGATCTATAAAATACAAAATACCTTATTATTAGTTCATTTTCTCTTCTGTAACACTTGTTCTCTTTGAATTAAGTACATGCTTGTAGATAGAAAACGTCCTTTCTACATCGCAACTGGTTATATGTGCGTACTGAAAATATTCTTTTATTTCAGCGTATTTAGCATACACAATTGCCGCAATGTTATTAAATCTGGATTTCTATTAAAAACTGCGTCTAACTTTTGCCGAAGGCCACATCCGAAGTCACTTGGAATTATTAATAGCAACATCTAATGTGGTTAATCCATGTTTTACTTTCTTATACGTAGTATAAGTATTGTGATGAAGAAAATTTTCGACCTCGAGATTTTTGCGGATGTCCACGTTTTGAAGTCCCCTGATACCAAAAAAGTGGTTTTAAAAAAATGTCTGTGTGTCTGTCTGTGACCACGATAGCGGTCAAATCGCTGTAGATATCTATTCCAAACTTTGTATTTACGTGTATAATCTTCCTCTTGAGATGTGATTAGTTTTTCAGTAAAATCGGTAGACCGGAAGTAGTAGTTTACTTCAGTGAAAAAATCGAATTATGCAAATATTTCGTCAATTACTAAGTTTAAACAAATTTATAAAGACTTCAAATGTACTCAAAATTAAATTTGAGACAAATCGTCTTAAAAAAGTTTTTCGAAATTCCAACCGGAAGTAGGTCCTTTTACTCTTATCGAAAATCAGTTTTTTGCTAATATTTCGCAAGTCATGCTTTCTAGGCAGGTACATTACGAGTATAAAAATATTTAAATTATAATTTTAAATATCTTTTGTATAAAAAAAATTTCAAAATTCGGACCGGAAGTACTACTTTTACTCTTACCGAATAGCGATTTTTTGCAAATATGTCGTAAATTATGCATTCTATATATATTTATTAAGAGTACAAAAGTATTTAGAGTTGGATTTGCAATATTTTTTGTATACATGAAATTTCAAAATTCGGACCGGCAGCAGCACTTTTACTCTTAGCGAGTAGCACTTTTTTTCGAATATCTTGCAAAGTATGCATTCTATAGCGATTTATTAAGAGAACGAAAGTACTTAGAATAGGATTTTGAATAAGTTTTATATAAAAAAATTCTTAAAATTGTATAGAGTGAAACGCTCATACGTATAAGAAAGTCGTGTGGTGGCCACACCTCATTTTTAGTTTGAGATTCTATTTTCAAAGTATGTGATTAGTTTAGGCAAATTTCCAAAGTGTTCCTGAAGGAATAACAACTGATTTTTTAAATTTGGGATTTGTGTTAGTTCCTTGCACTTATAACTACTTCGAGCATCGTCAGTTAAACATTTAACGAAATTTTGTAAACTATCGAAATTCTCTGCATAGAAACTATTTCTGTGTACATTTTAGCAAAGCTAAGTGACGAACGTGCGATATTTTGGCATTCTGTAACGATATTTTACAGACTTTGTAATAAATTTCGGAATCACTGACAATTCATTTTCATATCAGAAAAAGTAATATAAACAACGTTCTAGATCTAAATAAATGATAACCAAAAATGTACGCGTATGTTATTGAAACTAAACGAAATACAGTGCACACTTGCGTCTCGGTATTAAACAGACTATTACAAAATTTACGAAGTACGTAATTAGCTAAATTGAAACTAAATAACAGTAAGTATATAGATATTTACATTATTTCTCTTACGAAATATAAGGTAAATATAATAAATTTTAAAAACCCCTCAGGCTATCTACGCCGATGTAGAAAGACTTTTACTCATAAATTCCTTATTTTATGGCCATTTTTTGCTCTGATTCTCGGGCTCTTCTCGATCGTAAACAGATGTTGCAGTTCACCATATAAATTAGTGCTATTCAGTAAGCGTGTGTTGTTACATTATTTTTTGGCTCCGTGGTAACTTCGTCGTAGTTTAACTCGGTCATGTGCGCGCCCTAACTATTTGTTAATAAAGCATTGACATTTTTCTTTTGGACACCTGTCAAAAAACTAATTGCCATTTTTCTTTTGACACCTGTCAAAAAACTAAGATAAGTGCAGATATCTTGAAAATGATGGTATAAATTAAAATATTACCTGGTACAAAGTTGACCTTAAATATACTGAGGATACTGAAGTGTTCGACAGAACTAAAAGTTGTGTAATTGTGAGGACTGACAATATTTTGAAATTAAAAAATGACAAAACAAATTTGTTGTTTATACCTATATATTTTCAATTTTTTAAGAGCTTTGGTACAAAGCAAAGAACTACGTACTGAGCGAACACATCGTACATTATTCATTAAATCTATTGAGTCATGTTCGTAACAATACATATTTTATTCAAACAGCAAATTTACATGAACTTAATCTTCCTTCTATTTCCAAATATAACCTTGGAAAACAATTCAACCACTGGTATCATTTAAAATACGGTAAGAAAGTACCCCAAGTACAATTACAAAAATTAAATTTTAACGAGTCCGATAAGAGCTTAAAAGATATCAATGAGTTCTTTTCAGTTAAATATAAATTGTCCAGATTATCAGTTCTATCGAGAATTATCATTATTTGTTTATAAATGAGATTATATCTCATAATCTGATAAACATTACATTAAAAACATAACCTCAAAGTGTTTCTTTGTATGCCGTCGCTACATTTATATCTACATTGACATTAGGTGGTGTTTCTTTGGGTTTTGTTACGATATCGGAAGTGCTTGGAGCAGTAAATGAACCAGTAGTAGCAAACCTGTAAAATGCCAACTTGCTGTGCTCGAAAGTCGCAATCATTATCGCACAAGCAGGTGCTACTTTTATCAGACGAGGCGTCAGACCTGTCAGCAGACCTCTATAACCAAATTCGTGATATAAATGTCGTATGATTTCCCATGTTCTTTTCGGCTGACTCGAAGCGCCTGCAAAAGTGTAACATAAATAAATACGAAAAATTGTGACAGTCCATTTGTCTCACCTGTAAGCACTCTTTCACCTAACTCGATTTGTTGATGAGTTTTGACAACATCGAAAGGTACTGTGATAGTAGCTGCCAGCTTTAGGAAAATATAAAAATTGCTAATTAAAAACATGATTGTAAATTTTTGAATAAACATACTGAACCAGATATAAATCCTGCTATGAAACTAAAAGTAAAACTTGGAACACCATTTGTACCCATTACGTGTGCCTTCAAAAATTCGTAAGACGTCCAATAAACAGCAGAAAATGGAACATCTCTAAGTAAAGTTGGTACAACTCCTTTCCAAAGTCCCTTAACACCATCCTGTTGTATAAGTATTCTCAGAGCTTGTCCGATTTCTAAATGAAATCATAATTTTATATTAGTATATATTCAGTCAAAAAAACAAGATAATAATACTAATTACCAAAATAACTCAACCTAGTTGATTGCATTTTTGTCCTAATTAATTCTAATGGACTAACTATTGAAGCAGAAATAATTCTTGCTGAACCACCGGCCACCACAGGAATCCAGAGTGGTTGTTTTAAAGCCTCTCCATTAATTCGTTTATTGTTATATCTATCTTTTAATTTTAATCTTAACTGTTCGTATGTCACAAAATATATGATAGTGGCTGGAATTGCTAATACTAACGTTGGACTCAGACCACTCCACAACGAAGTTATTCCCTCGTGTCTTGTTATTTTAACAAAAGCATCCTAAAAATAACAATAACTTAATTTAAAGTTCACTCATTATTTTGCAAAATAAAAACTTGCAAAAGTTCCGTTGAAATGTCCAGGTCTGTTAACCCAGTTGTTCTTCTGCACATCACAATCACAGTAATGATCCATCAGACCATTGCAATACAAGAAACATTTCGTGGCATGCTTCTTTTGCGCCTGCAAACGTATTTTAACGACATCCAATGGCGTTACTGAAGCAATCAACAATTACAAACCGTGTTTTTTTATGTTTCAAGCACTAACCAAAAAGAGAGGTTATGATGGCGCCGGTACAAGATGCCACTACCTGCTGCATCGGGGATATCCTAAATTGGGGGTCGTCGATATCGAGAACGGGGCCTTGTAAACGTGCGGACATTTCGTCGGTTTCGTTTCCACAAAATTGGAATTCACCACTTCAAGGACTCTGTTTACAATAGAGATGGTCAATTCAAAATGTACTATCTCGCGTGACATCTTTATGAATGCGCATGTCGAAACATTAAAATGTGTAAAAAAATATTTTATTTAAAAGGAAAGATGTTGAATTTCAATTTAAAACAGGAAACAGCAGGGGTTTAAATTAAATTATCATGTTCTTCGGAGCATGATTCTCATAAATTTTGTGTTACGTCGAAATAAAAATGTGATTGGATAAATTCGAAGGTTACATTCTTAACAAATCAGATATGTAAATCATTCAAAACAAAAATCTTCAAATAAATTTACGCTACTATTGGCTACTACAAAGTATGAAATAGTTTTATTTTCATTAAGATTTTAATTTTTAATTATGTTTTACATCATGTTATGAAATCATTATGTCATAACTAATAACAAATTCTTTTCAGCAATAAAATTGGGTTTAAAGTTCGCTTATATAAATTCTACAACGTTAAAAATATATTTTATCCAAACCAATTATAAATTGTCTTGTAAATAAACACTTTTGCTACTGATCGTTACGAAACCAAATATACAACAATCATTACATGAGCTTAGCAGTAGCGTAGCATTTATAAAATGGTAATAATAATTTAATAAATTAACATGGAAAGTATTAAATCTATATAACATTTATTTATATATTTTTTGTATATAAAATTTCGAATTGTTACTAATATATTTCTTCTGTAAAAATAACGATTAACAGATAAATAAACAGAAACTTCTATTTGACTTTTATAGGAAATAAAAATTATAACTTATGTGAATAAATATTTTATTTGGTTATATCAAATGTTACTTCTAGCAAGCTATTTGGAATAGAGTTATAAAGGTTGGTACAATTATTTTAATTTACATTCTCCCATGCTGTGTGAACTATTTATACCAGTTCTTGTCTATTTTTGAGATCTTCGATTTAATTTCTTTATTTCTTTGATCATCAACCCCCAAACATTTTCGATAATATTTAAATCAGGTCTTCTTGGCGGAAAATACAACACATTGATATTATTTTCTCTGAACCATGTTTAAAACAGAACCCGGAAATTTACTGACATTAACTGCATTCACTACTGAAGAAAATAGATTTTCAATAAACACATTTGTGAGATGGCGGTCTTGCTCAGTTGTTGATATTCTTTTGCGGCCAGAACCAGAAATTCTCCAAATTCAATAGTGATCTTGTCATTTTTTAGTAATTCTAAAAGCCGTGTTTTTGTTTATATTACTTCTTTCCGCATTTTTCACCCATTTTGAAACCGTTACTCAAATCTGCAATAACATTGACTTCATTTATGGAAGACATCTTTATAATAGTTTAATATTAACTGTAAGGTTATCAATTTTGATAGATAACCAAATATTGACAAGTAACTTTGAGGCCGCTATTACACTAATCATTTTGTCTACCTTTTTTTTTGCTTTCGCCTGTACGTCCAACTTACAATACCAAAATAACAGCGCATTTGAATATAAAACATGTCCCGCTTTATGATCCCGCAATTGTACAATTGTGTGCACTAAACTGGCGTACACATAATATACGATTATGTAAATATGACATTTGTTTTCAATTTGTCATATAGCGTCAATTATGGCGTCAATTCAATTTGTCATACTTAACTGACAGATACAGATATTCAATATTTAGATTTGATAAGTAGCTCGTATTATAGCAAAAATCGAAGATAACTGGTCAATTAGAGCAGTAGCACAGCAATTTGGCAAAGTAAATCTACTGTGCTAAAAATTAAGAAACGCTGGCAGGAGGAAAGAACATTATGTAGAAGAGGTGTTTCTGCTCGTCCCCGAATATCCACGCGCCAAGAAGATGCGCTGCTTTTACAATATTTAACCCCATTTGATACCGTTAAAAATGCTAAATTGCAACTTTTTTGGTTCACGATCCGCAGCTTGTCGAAGAATGAATTTTCTTTGAATTACGTTTATAGAGAATTGCCTTTTTGGCAAAATGTCATATTCTCTGATGAAAAAGTGGTTCACTCTACGTACAATGGTCGTATACATGTGTATAGACCGCCGAACACACGATTTAATAAACAGTATATATACAGGCTGTCCAGAAACTCTCCTGACAAACGAAGACCGGAGATTTCTCAGATAATTTTAAGACAATTTAACCCAATTCACCCCTAGTCCGAAAATGCTCCCTAAGGGAGCTAGAGCTCTTTGAAGACGGCGCCTTGTAATTAGTTTTTTGTTAATATCTCCCGAACGCTTCTATTTAGAAAAACAAAAACTGGTATGCTTATTTATCCTCCAGAGATGAATCGATTCCATCAATTGCGAATTTCTAGTACCGGTCATAGGCGTCAGTTTTGGGTAGGTAAACGGTTATTTTAACGCATAACTTTTTTGTCTTTAACTTTTAAGCATTTGTGACACTAGATTATTAAATTTTCAGGTATTCTAGTACTAAAAGGTACTCTTACTTTAAGTCGGTAGGATACACCGTTTTCTAGAAAAATCGATTTGAAAAGTTTTCGTTTTTTCGTCATTTCATCTTTCGTCATTTCAACTTCGCGAACTGACAACAATTTGACAATTAAAAACGTACGTTTTATTTCTGTTGGCAGTTCAGAGCGAACTAGTGCAAAAAATAATAAATTGAATTATAATGACGAAAAAACGAAAAATTTTCAAATCGATTTTTCTAGAAAACGGTCTTCGTTTGTCAGGAGAGTTTCTGGACACCCTGTATATATATCCGAAAGAGTGGACGTTTCAGCGTAAATTTATGGACTGGGTGCAGCTATGAAGGGCTAGGGCAGTGATGGCGAACGGGTTAGACACTGACCCACGCAGGCTTCTTAAGGGTCCTCGCCAGTGGATCTGTCAACAATGGCAAAATAGCAGATTTTAGAATCCAGATATTTTTGTTGATTTTAAAGATGGAGAAAACCTTTCAAAGTCAACCTATGAAGAATTATATAATCTACCCGGCTGAAGAATCAAATTTAGAAAAATCGGATTAAAGAAAATTAATTAATATGTCAAAATATTAAAAACCAGTTTTCTCAAAAATCCTTCGGAGGAGATTTGTTTGCTTGGGTTCACGTTATAAATTGAATAGAAAGCTACCCGGCTGTACACTTATTTTTCGTTCAACTGTTCTTTACTTTGTTTAAAATGAATATCAAATAAATTAAAATTAGGCAACCCACATTACAATGAATTGTTATTCTGCTATAAATATTTCCCGCAGTTACAAATGTGTAAATATGTAGTTGGTCATAAATGAATTTTTATTCGCTTAGATATTGAGTTACAGTGGCGGCTGGTGCAGGGAGGGCAACGGGGCACTGCCCCCCCCCCCCCCCGTGATAAATTTCCCGGTCACAAATTTATTTTAACAGATAAATTAATTATAAATACCTACCTAATTTGTATGTAATTTTTCTGATTTGTTTGATCACAAATAATATGTTTTCGGAAGTAACAGTCCGTCTTTTGAGCGCGTTTAAAAATCGCAGTCTGACGTAGGCTCCGGGGCATCTCGCGCGACTGCCCCGTCCAGCCCCGTCTGTATTAGAAATCAAGCGACGAAACTGGCGCGGGTAGCGCGCGTATATATGTAGGCGGCGGGGCACTACTCTATGGTGCCGGGTCCGGGTGGCGGTCCAGTATATAATATACAGCGGTGAGTGTATGTTGTAATTTCTATCGGTGCAAATGCAACTATGAATTGCGTTAGTAACATAATCGAAATGATAGAAAATAACACACTGAGCTATGACATTAAGATAGAATTAAAAAAATCTGGGTCTCCCTAGACCAGATTTATTGATTAAACTAGAAGATCACAATTCGAAAACTAATAAAACCGTGACGAGAAAATTCAATAGAAGCTCTTACAGTTTATCAGACTGGTTGTGTGGGTGTAATGTGCAAAATGCTTTTTTCTATTCCGGCGCTATAAAGTTCACTTTACGACACCCGTTTTGGTTGCATAAAGTATTACTTTATCGCACGCTAATTTTATTTTTTTGAAGTTGGTAACAAAAAAAAATGGAACCAAATCGTATTTAAATGTCAAAATATAAGCCTTTAAAGTAACAAAAATGTGCAATAAAATTGTACAAAGAATAAAAACCACACATGCTAACATTTCACTTACTAATTAGCAATATAAATTGTTAAGCAGAGTTGGATGATAAGTTTTCGGATGCTACTATTGACATTTACTTACCACGTTGAATAGTACAACTGTTATAAAAGTTTGTTTTGATAAATATGTAGAGAGTTTGTGGACGAAACATTTTGTAAATTGTCTTCTGCTATTTTGCGAATCTCTGGGGGCGTACAGTTATTTATTTCGTCCTTTTTGTTGATAATTTGAAATAATTTATTGTATAAATCAGTCTGAATTTTAAACACAATTACATATAGCACCACCGATATTTAAATATTTAAAACGTTCTACTTAACAATCAGAGTAACCAACTTCAAAAAAGCAAAATTTCTAAAATATTCGAACAAAACATGTCTCTTATTTTAAGCTTTTTTGAACTTTTAATAACCGAAATAGAAAAAATAGTATAAAATACACGTTTCATAAGACATTTCGCGCACTTGTTCTTTAGAAAACTCGCCTAGCGGCTCGTTTTCTAAACTTGAACGCGTGCGCAAAAATCGTGTCTTATGAAACTTGTATTTTAATATACTATTTTCTATTTCGGTGCTATAAAGTTCACTTTACGACACCCGTTTTGGTTGCAAAAGTATTTCTTTATCGCATGCTAATTTTGTTGTTTTGACGTTGGTAACAAAAAAAATGGAAGCAAATTATATTTAAATATCAAAATGTAAGCCTTTAATGTAACAAACATGTGCAATAGAAGTTGTACAAAGAATAAAAAGCACACATGCTAACATTTTATTTACTAATTAACAATATAAATTGTTAAGCAGAGTTGGATGATAAGTTTTCTAATGCTACTATTGAAATTTACTTCCAATGTTGAATAGTACAACTGTTATAAAAGTTTATTTTTGATAATATGTCGAGACTATATTGGCGAAAGATTATGTAAATTGTCTTCTAGTATTTTGCGAATCTCTGAGGGTGTGCAATTATTTATTTCGTCCTTTTTGTTGATAATTTGAAATAATTTACTGCATAAATCAGTCTGAATTTTAATCAGAATTACATATAACACCGCCTATATTCAAATATTTAAAATGTTCACGAAGTTGGCCGAAGACAAGGCAAGGCCTTTATAGACATTCCGAAGACGTCCGAATACAACAAAGTTGGCCGAAGACAAGGCAAGGCCTTCACCGATATCCCGAAGACGTCCGAACACAAACGAAGTTTGCCGAAGCCAAGGCAAGGCCTTCATCTACACTCCGAAGACGTCCGAACCTATACTAAGTTGGCCGAAGTCAAAGCAAGGCCACTATTGACATTCCGAAGACGTCCGAACATAAACGAAGTTGGCCGAAGACAAGGCAAGGCCTTCACCGATATTCCGAAGACATCCGAACCCATACGCAGTTGGCCGAAGACAAGGCAAGACCTTCATCGACATTCCAAAGACGGCCGAACCTATACTAAGTTGGCCGAAGTCAAAGCAAGGCCACTACTGACATTCCGAAGACGTCCGAACACAAACGAAGTTGGCCGAACACAAGGCAAGGCCTTCACCGATATTCCGAAGACGTCCGAACCCATACGAAGTTGGCCGAAGACAAGGCAAGACCTTCATCGACATTCCGAAGACGGCCGAACCCATACGAAGTTGGCCGAAGTCAAAGCAAGGCCACCACTGACATTCCGAAGACGTCCGAACACGTACGAAGTTACAGTTTCCATAGACGTTTTAATCATAATTACATATAACACCGCCTATATTCAAATATTTAAAATGTTCGAACGAAATGTCTGCCATTTTAAGCTTTTTTGAACTTTTAATAACCAAAATAGAAAAAAATCAAGTGAACGGTGTTTTACTACTTTGAAGAGAATAAAATCATTTGCTAGAAATAACATGCGGGAAAGCAGACTATATGCCTTAGCAATGTGTTCCATTGAAAAACAATTACTGACATCAACACCAAACTTCAATGAATGAGTTATTAATCACTTTGCTGATCGTAAGGAACGGCGGATGGAATATATTTTCAAACAAGTTAATCAAATAGCATATTGAGTTTATTTTTTGTCTGTACTTAATTTTTGATATTAAACGCTCAGTCGGTGCCCTCCCGTCCCAAAAAATCACGGGCCGCCACTGTTGAGTTATTATTTCAAATATTTATTATATGTTCCCTATGTGTAAAAGCACTGGGACATCCTTCGCTTATTAAATTATGTGCTATGCAACCAATATTACATTTCCCATTCACTAGCGAGGACCCTTAAGTGACCCACGCATTGATTTTTATAAACTTATTTTTTAAATCATAAAAGAAAGAACGGACAATAAATAATATTAAAAGAAGGAAGTGTATATATTTAATATCAAATTTATGAAAAAATATTTCCAAGTGGACATTGGCTAGCTGATTTTCTATTGTATCACTACACCTGTCTATGACGTGCATCATACCAGACTTTTAAAAACTTCTTTAATTCAAAAAAAAAACATCACAGCCTCTAGTTTGTTGTTACCCACTGCATTGCTCGCCACTTGAAACCTTTTTCAGAAGAAGAGTTTGCAAAACAAGCGTTTTAGAATCTAGTGAATTACAAAGAAATATTTGTTCACAAATACATAACGACTTAGTATACAGAAATGTATTCAATTTTATTGCTTTAGATGAGAGTATTCATGTCAATGGTTATGTACAATTAGCAGTTTTGGCTCGATATAAGTCAGTCAATAAACTCAAAGGAGAGCTACTGAAACTAATGACCTTGAAAAGATATTGCATCCAAGGAAATGGATACTGACCTACAGACAATGGTTTCTGTAACTACAAATGGTGCACCCAATATGGTGGGAAAAGACATTTGTTTTATCCAGTATCTTGAGCAAAATATTACACATTTTCCGATTGAATTTCATTGTATAATACACCAGGAAGTTCTATGCGCGAAACAAGGATTAAAAATATTTTCCAATGTAATGCCAGTCGTAATAAAAGGCATCAACTTTATAAACGAAACAAGTCTTAATAAACGACAATATGCACAATTATTAGAGAAAATTGAGTGCCAATATTTAGGGATTTTGATATACAATAATGTTCGATGGCTCAGTTGCGGTCAAGTTCCCAATCGGTTTGTCATTTTATTAGAAGATATTAAGCTCTTTTTGCATGAAAAAAACAATAGTTTTGACAAATTTTCAAATATAGATTGGTTAAATGATTGTCATAAATATTTTGATATATTCAAACACTAAAACATCTTGTCTATTTTTTGGAGTTGTTTATTCAGTTCATTAAAATGCTGAGTGATGTTTCATGAAAACATTAAAACAAAACTTGACATCTTTACTAGGAATTTGGAAATGAAAATCATGAAATATTTTCCTGAATTTTCGAAACACGATAATTTTTGAAAATACGTTTGACGTTCAAGGAAATGCTATTAAAATTTGTTTAATGGTTGTACAGAAAATAAAAGAAGCTTATGGGGAGATATTTAATCAATTTAAAAGTATGGAAAACACATTTCAATTTATTTTATATCCATACAAAACGGAATTCCAAACAATGAAGTCAGTCGAATTTATGTAGCTGGGTGTACATGGTTTAGAAATGGAATTAGTTAAATTAGTTGATTGATAAAAGCAACTGGAAAAGCAGTAGTCGAAAAATAAATTTGAAAACTTGATTTCCCGAAGTGGAAAAAGAAATATCTCAAAGTAGTGCAGATAATAATTACCCTACATTCAAAAATTAAAATATTATATCAAACGTAGGGTATTCTTTCCCAAATATTTTTTTATAAATGAAGAAAATTACGAATGCTCTATTAACGATATTTGGGTATTCGTATGAAAAATTGTTTTCATATATGAATGATTAAATCTACCAACAGAAATAAACTTGGACATGAATTGACTGCGAAATGCGTAAAACTAAGGAATACGGAATAAAGAAACTAGTTTTTAACCATCCTCCCTCCCTCTTTTCATGTAACGCCACTGACTTAGTGACCCACGACCTAATACTAAAAACAATAATGAAACAAATTTGACCCACTTCTCAAAAAGCTTCGCCATCACTGGGCTAGGAGTTTGCTTCAAAATAGACGGGTGGTTAAGTGCTGAAAACTATATCCATATTTTAGGAAACGTATGGTGCCTTCTGTTCGTCAATTATATCCCGAAAGTTTTATTTATCAACATGACAATTGTCCTGTGCACACGGCTAATATTGTTGGAACATGGCCTGGCAATAATAACATCGTAACTTTGCCGTGGTCTGCTAAGAGCCCAGATCTGAACCCTTTTGAGAATATATGGGGTTTATTAACTAAGAAAATTCAAAATATTCGTTTTCTAAATGTGAATCATCTTTGGAATACTATAGGAAATGCGTGGGAAGACTTAGCGGCGGCTGAATATTACGTGCGGCAATTAATTAATTCAATGCCCCGTCGTTTAAATAAAATCATTGAAGAAAATAGCAGTATGACTAAATATTAATGTTTTCTTGTTTTGTTTTTATATTTATTTTTATTCGTATTCTATTTTTCGGGTTGAATATTAAAAAATTATATAATATAATAAATTCTATTTAATGTTAGGAAAATATCGTTACAAACGATAATTTTAAATAAAATAATCATCAAGATAAAACATACTCAGAATCATTTTGACAACAAATGTCAATAAAGAAGGCATTATTTAACCTTTTAAATACAGAAAAAAATAAGCCATTTTCACACTGGCAAAATAATGTCAAAATTAGCAATAAGACGTGTACGCCACTTTATTGCACAGAACTGTATACCCATTTGCCTTACTCTTCTTGCTACTCCAATTTGTACAATAAAAAGCTGCACATCAAACCATATTAAATACTAAGTTCTAAATGAAAGAAAAAGTTTATAATTGTAGTGTATTCAATAAGTTAAGTTGGCAACGACACCCTGGCGGCAGCGTCAGGACACACATGATGGCGCCAAAGTCAGTGACAGAATAACATGTAACTCGTAGACAAAATTAATGAGTAATAATTAATAAACAGTGAAATAATATCAAACTGAGTATTATTGGAATCATCAAGACACAACAGTGGCGACGAGGTAAACACCAAAATGGCACTAATAGGTGCGATTCCCGGGTTTAACCTGAAGACCGACAATTGGGTACTATATCAGGAACAATTGGAACAGTTCTTTGAAGTAAACGACATAAAGGACACAGAAGAAGGGAAATAGCGCGTAGCGGCTTTATTAAGCCTTATTGGACCAGAAACTTATAAAATATTGAGAGATTTGTGTACACCCAACCTCCCAAAAACCAAGTCATATGAAGAACTTTGCAGCTTATTGAAGGCACAGTTTGCACCGAAAACATGCCCCTACAGGGAACGCATCGAGTTCTACGAAGCCAGGCAAGAAGAAACCGAAACAGTGAACGAGTGGTACGCAAGAATACACAACCTCTCATTAAATTGTGAATTCGGCAATGATCTGCAACATTCATTAAAAGACAAGTTTGTGTGTGCAATGCAAAAGGGACCAATTCATGAACGACTATGCGAAGAAGCAACAACAAAAACCCTGAAGGAGTTACTGGAAATCGCACTAACAAAGGAAGCGACACTGCTGTCAAGCAAGGAAGTGAACGTTATAAACAAAAGGTCATCGGGAAATAGAACAGGTCAAAGAGTCAGCTACAAAGATAACCAGACATCAAAAGAAAACACAAGGCAAGAAAGAAGAAAATGCAAATGTTGTGGAAAAAACCATATAGGTATCTGCAAGTACTCAACCTATAAGTGCAACACATGTAACAAAACGGGACACTTGGCAAAGGTATGTTGGGACACCAGCAAACAGAATGCGTTAGAGGTGGAGGACACAAGTGAGGATGAAGTAAACCAGGTAGATATGTACAATATAAGTTTTAAAGATCAAAATCCAATACATGTAAACATAAGAATAAATCGGGTGGATTTATGCATGCAAATAGATAGTGCTTAAGATTGATAAATTTCTTAATGATGTAAAAGAGATTGTTGATCTAGGTTTAGGATGTTATAAACACAAAACGTTCACACTAAAACTGAAAAATGATGTTAATCCTATATTCCTAAAACCCCGTCCACTACCGTTGGCACTCAAAACAAAAGTAGAAGAAGAATTGAAGAGGTTAGAAGAAGAAGGGGTAATAACACCAATTGAATCAAGCGAATGGGGGACCCCACTAGTACCCGTCAGGAAACAAGACGGAACCATAAGGTTATGCGGGGACTACAAAGTAACAGTAAATAGAGGACTAGTGAAGGTGGAGTACCCGCTTCCAAAAATAGAAGATATCTTCGCGAAACTCAGCGGCGGTGAGTCGTACACTAAAATAGATTTGAGCAACGCATACAATCAACTGCAGGTAGATCAAGAAACAGCTAAGATGTTTACGTGGTCAACCCACAAAGGGTTGTACAAAGTAAACAGACTACCGTATGGTGTAACTCCGGCAAGTGCGATATTCCAGAAAACGCTGGAACAGACTCTACAAGGGCTAGATTGTGTTGCAAACTTTGTCGACGACATAATAGTGACCGGTAGAACAAGAGAAGAACATGAGCAAAACCTAAAAGCCACATTTCAGAAACTAAAAGAAGCGGGATTTAAAATCAAACTATCCAAATGTGCATTTTTCCAAGAAGAAATAAGATACCTCGGGCATAGCATTTCAAAAAAGGGCCTATGTAAAAATGAAGACAAGGTCAAGGCGTTGTTGGAGGCACCAAGACCAAGCAATGTTACACAACTAAAAAGTTTTGCAGGATTAGCCAACTATTATAGCAAATTCGTACCCAACATGGCAGCGCTAATGACACCGTTGTATAGGTTGCTCCAGAAAAATGTAAAATTTAAGTGGAACGCAGATTGTGACAAATCTTTCAACAGAATAAAAAAAGAAATAGCATCAGAACAAGTGCTGGTCCATTTCGATCCAAGTGCACCAATAATTCTGTCAACGGATGCAGCACAGGATGGCATTGCTTCAGAACTTTCACATAAACTGTCAAACGGCGAGATAAGACCCATCACATTCATCTTAAGAACATTATCAAAGGCAGAAAAAAACTATTCTGTACTAGACAAAGAAGCTCTAGCGATTTATTGGGCGGTGAAAAAGTTATACTATTACCTTATGGGTCAGAACTTCTGCATAAAAACCGATCACAAACCACTGCTGGCATTATACGGGGAAAACAAAGCTATACCACAAATGATATCCAGTCGACTGCAAAGGTGGGCGTTATATTTATCCGGATTCACGTACAAGATAGAATACATACAAGGAAAGGACAATAAAATGGCCGACATGTTAAGTCGGCATCCGATAAAGGAGACGTCAGAGGAAGAAGAAGATGAAATAGACATCAATTTAGTCATTTCAGAGGCTCTTCCAATCGATAGTAAGAAAATAGCCATTGAAACTAGAAGAGACAATACATTGAGCAAAGTACATGAGTACGTTAGCAAAGGATGGCCAGAAAATGAGCAAGAGGTGGAAGAAAATGTCAAGCCATATTTCAGAAAGCGCGAAGAAATCTCTTGCGAAAAAGACTGCTTGTTATGGGGATACAGAGTACTAATACCTAAAAAATTCAGGAAACAGCTACTAGATGAATTGCACGCCAGCCATTTGGGAACAGTTAAAATGAGATCCATAGCCAGATCCCATTTTTGGTGGCCAAAAATGGACGAAGAAATTGAAAACGTAGCTAAATCGTGTATTTCATGTGGAAAAACATCATACGACCCCAAAAAAGCGATACCGACACCATGGTACAAAGTAAATAAACCAGGTGAAAGAGTGCATATGGACTTTTTGGGACCAGTAAAAAACTATTATTTCCTCATATTTTTAGATGCACATTCAAAGTGGCCAGAAATTTTTAAAATGACAAGCATAACCTCGGAAGCGACCATTGCAAAAGTAAGAGAAATCTGCACAAGATGGGGAATTCCAGAAGTATTAGTATCAGACAATGGAAAACAATTGGTATCAGAGGAATTCGAAAGATTCCTAAAAAAGAATGGCATATGTCATATAACATCACCACCGTATCACCCAGCCAGCAATGGTTTTGCAGAAAACGGCGTCAAAAGTTTCAAGAAAGGACTTCATGCTGCCTTAATAGATCCCAGAAACAGTAAAACACCCATAGATCTGTTGATCTGCAGGTACTTATTAGCGTACAGAAACGCTAAACACGGCACTACTGAAGAAACGCCAGCAAAGCTAATGATTGGAAGGAAGTTGAGAACTGTATTAGATTTAGTAAAACCAGGCATAACTCCAAGAGAACGAAAAGGGCAACCCAACAATAGTCAGCAAGCTCCGGTCAAGTTAAAAGTTGGAGACAAAATACTAGCACGAGATTACAGAAACATAAACAAAAAGGGATGGGTAGAAGCTAGAATAACTGAAGAAATAGGAAACAAAATATACAAATGTAAACTGAAGGACGACAATTTGATATGGCGAAGACACGTAGACCAAATAAAAAAAATCACAGAAGCAATATACAAAGAAGACGAAGAAAACATAAATGAAGAAACTACAGCACAACAAGGACCACGCAGGAAAACTCCAAGCAGCAACGCGAGAAGCCAAACAGACATCAATGCTACACCAGCAACAAACCCAAACCAAAACGTTGCAACATCCAGCGTTTCGATGGGTAAACGAGAACACGGTACGAAAATCATTCATAACAAAAGAAAAACCCAAAAAGACCTCAACACTGAAATCCCGAACCTTCCCAGTACCTCACCCGAAATCGACACAGGCAGACCAAAACGAAAGCAAATCATGCCTAGAAAATTACAAGATTACGAAACCGCGTAGGGG
Source organism: Amphimallon solstitiale (assembly GCA_963170755.1). NCBI lineage: Eukaryota > Metazoa > Arthropoda > Insecta > Coleoptera > Scarabaeidae > Amphimallon > Amphimallon solstitiale. The sequence continues at coordinate 46,836,158 of OY720682.1, forward strand.
ATATTTAGGAAATAAGTTTTATATCATGTAATTAGGTAGTTTTAATCTAGAAGTAGGGATATATGTAGTGTATTCAATAAGTTAAGTTGGCAACGACACCCTGGCGGCAGCGCCAGGACACACATGATGGCGCCAAAGTCAGTGACAGAATGACATGTAACTCGTAGACAAAATTAATGAGTAATAATTAATAAACAGTGAAATAATATCAAACTGAGTATTATTGGAATCATCAAGACACAACAATAATTTACGACAATAAAGAATAAAATACAAAATATATATTAGACAAATAAGCAGGTAATAACCCACCTATGGCGGATGTAAACATACCCCTCTCTGCTTCACTTTTCGTCCAAAATGCTTTCTCCTTCTTTTCTATCCTCCTTGGGAAATACCGAAATCAAGCAACGATTGTCCTCGATCGGTAAAAGTTCCTTATCGTTCTTGATACTTATTATTTTCTCTGATTGATCGCTTAAATGTCAAACCCAATGTCAATCAAAAAGTGAGTTGACAGCGATTTTCATCACTTCAAAAAAAGGTGTTTTTCAGATATTAACTTCAGAGAGAAAATGTTTTCCGAGAATTTATTTAGATGCACGCGAGGACTGTATACATTTTAAAAGCGACAAGCAAAAACATTTCTTCCTATTTTTCATAAAAGCTTAAAAGCCGGACGAGATTTATATCTCATATTTCTTTTATGTTACTCTTTTTAAGTGTTAGAATATGTGTGATCTTTTATAATTGGATATATGTATGAAAAAGATATTCTTAAAGAAAAAAATATCATTATTATTTCTATACCTACAAACAGAAGCGACGAAACGACATCATTACTTTTTGTCTAAACGTCAAGACGCAGGCGTCCACCTGTTAGCAAAATGTCGCGAAAAATAGAAGTTAGTTCAACAGTTGATATCGCGTACCTACCACCGCAACACGAATAGCAAACAGAGTTCCATTTCGGGATAAACGTTGCCGCATAAATCGTCATAAAATGCTTTCACTTTCGAGCGATTAAATTTAAATTTTGCACTTCGCTTTTTTTTTCAAATAATCAGGCTTAATTTTATTTACGGTATACACGTAGGTGTTTTATAGATGCCAATGAAAATAATTGCGAAAATACTTTGATTGAAATTGGTCAATTTAAAGCGATTTACCCAAAACTTATTCTCAACACGAAGCGCAAGTGAAATATAATAAATACAAGATGTACGGCATGCTTTTAGAGAGCGTACAACATTTTATTCAGGTAAGCAATCATAACGATAACAAAAATAATTTAAATTACATTAAATAAATTACTTAAAAACAAAAATTTTTATTAACGATAATTTGTTTTATTACAAAAATTACGTCATGGATATTATTTGAACATACACACCACGAATACATTTGCTCCTCCAGTTATGTCATTATCTGTGCAAGTTCTTATGTTGATTACGCAGCCAATATATTCATCTGTATCTTGATACAATTCAAGATGTTTAAGAAGTTTTGCTTACAACGCTACCATAGTGACTCAATTGGAAAAGTTCTATTTTAGAATGTATGTTCGAATGATTTTTATAATAAAATTACATATAACTTAAAATAATTTCACTAGACGTATGTCACCAGTGTAAAACTTTGATTTTAAAAAAAAATCAGTTAATATCTGCTTTGAAAAGACGTCAAATTACTATTTCCATATGTAAAACATTTAATTATTGACCAACACAAGTAAAATTTGCTCTCCCTTTCGATTATGTAAAATTTACTTTATAAAATCTATTTTTGTTTAAAAATTAACTTACTTTACATACAATAATTTAATGTTTTTGAAATTGCAACAAAACTAGCCATTTATATTTAATTTTTTGATGATGTCATATTAAGTCATAATTTTTAAATTTTTGATTTTGATTTTGACAGATGCCACCTTATGAAGTCATTAATTTTTCTCAATTTTGACAGGTGCCATCTTAAGAATTTAGTGATTTATTGTCATTTTATTTTATTGAAGTTGGTGATAAGTATTAAAATGAAACATCAGTGGTAGCTCGGAAACGCTACCACTAACTTGATACCCTCGTTTAACATAGGAGCGGGTGTCTACACATATGTCGACCCATATGGGCCGATTTACTTGAACTTTTTTTTTAAAATGACCATTGGGGTGAGTCTAGAATGTGCGTCAAATTAAAGTTCACAAAACCAAAGCAAAAGGCAAAGTGCCAAAAACTGCAAATTTTGACAGATGCCATCTTAAGAATTTAGTGATTCATTGTCAAACTTATGACAGATTCCATTTTAAGAAGTCAATAGGTTTTGAGTTACTTGTGCCAGACAGTGAGGCAAGACGACACTTTTTGGTTCCAATTTGAAGATGGACACTGAAGTGCTATGAACAGGTATTAAACAGCTGTACAAAGATGCTTAAAAGCAGTTCAAAGCTATTGACATGCAGATCAGAGCTGCTCAAAACCTCTTCAATAACTATTTAAAGCACTTTAGTATCTGTTCAAAGCACTTCAGTATCCATCTTGAATCCGCCATATTGCAGCTGTGAAAGATTACTCTTTGAAACACAGTGTATATTAATTTTATTTTCTAATTTTGGAATGACCTGTATTTAATTTTAAATTTACGAATCGCCGCGAATGCCTCCTAACTGAGCTCGCTAGCCGCATTCGGAACTAAAAAGTGTCGGTCGACTTCCCTATCTGGTACAACCCAATATTTACTCATGTCTTTAATTTTTTTTAATTTTGACAGATGTCATCTTAAGAATTCATTGATACACTGTCATTTTACTTTTTTGAAGTTGGTGAGAAATAGTATATGGAACCATTTTATTTTATGTCAGACTAAAACATTTGAGAGTAACAACACTGTAAAAATTATTTTCAAATTTCGACAGATGTTTTCTTAAGAAATAATTATTTTTTAGAATTTTCATATATGTAATCTTAGGAAATCTTTTTTTTTTAATTCTGAGAGATTTCATCTTAAGAAGTAATTATTTTTTTAAATTTTTACAAATGTCATCTTAAGAAGCCATTAATTTTTTTTTAAATTTTGACAGATGTCATATTGAGAATCCATCTTCACTATATTCAAGTTAAAAGTTAGAGGAGCGAACGTGAAAAAATCTGGATTTCTATCATTTTCAAATTAAACATCACTAATATTTTAAGTCTATTTGAAAATTTAAAACCGGAAATAGAAAAAATTGTATATAAAACAAGTATTTCTTAAGATTTTCTACGCGTTCTTTAAAAAACTCGCCGCAAACGGCTCGTGTTCTAAACTTAACCTCGTCCACAAATATCATACCATATGAAATATTTTAGATGTTAATCTTTATATTCTACGAAAATATTGAGGTTCCATTGAAAAAGTTTTACGTATTTAAATTATGTCAGAAAGATGCGTTTTATTAAGCTTGTTGTGTTACATATTGAATCTCTAATACGTTTACTAAAATAAGATACAATAAAACAAGTTCAGCTGGTATTCAAGATTTTATTAATAAAAAAGAGCGAAACTAAAGCAAATGTTGAAATTGTTTTCAAGTCCTAAGTTTATACGCCTTGTCATGCTACGAGGGCGTATTTTTATGTTATCTACCAAGCCATGAAAAAAAGCACATAGGAGAACAAAAAAAAATATTTTTCTACATAACTCCCTTCAGCACTAATACACTTATTCCATCTTTTTTTCCAGTTGCCCCATACCCTCAGAAAAAAATTGTTTCGGTAACCCCGCAAAATATTCATTAACAGCTTCTTTGAGTTCTTCATCAGAAGCAAAACGCTTTCCTCTGAGATGCTTTTTTAATTTTTGAATAAGAAGAAGTCTGACGGAGCTAGGTCGGAACTATAAATAAGGTGGATGCCTTAACTCTATAAACCCACAGTCATTGATTATCTGCTGAACTTTGTTTGCCTTATGAACCCGACAATTGTCGTGCAGCAACAAGTTTTTTTTGTGGATAAGAATGGGGGCGTTTTTCCTCCAGAGCAGTTTTTAAATTTTTAATTGTGTTTCCGTAGGCCTTTCCATTTATTGTAGACCCTCTCGGCATATATTCAATAAGCAAAACTCCTTCAGCATCCCCGCAAACAGTTTCCATCAATTTTTTTTGCAGAAAATTGTGTTTTGGCCTTTTTTGGTGGTGGAGAGCTCTTATGAACCCACTGCATGGATTCTTGTTTAGTAGTAGGGTCCCAGTAATATACCCAAGTCTCATCCCCGGTAATAATTCGAGATAAAAATGTTTTGTCCCTCTCCAACTTGACCAAATTTTCTTGAGAAACTTCTTTTCTGCACAGTTTTTGTTCAAGTGTAAGCAATCTGGGTATCCACCGTGTAGACACTTTCTTCATACCCAAATCGTCATGCAAAATTTTGAGAACACTTGTTTCGGATTTACAGACTTCATTGGCAATGACAGAGGTCTTTACACGCCGATCTTTCAGTACCAAATTTTTGACTTTTCGCACAATGTTTTCAGTTTGAGCTTCAACGGGTCGTCCGGACTTTGGGTTATCATTGACTCTCGGCCCCATCGAAAGAGTTCAGACGACCAATATTTTTCTTGGAAATAAGATGGTGTATCTTGCCCATATACAGCAACCATTCTTTCATGAATTGTTTTTGGACCATTGCCTTCCTTTGTTAGGAACTTTATTGCGCTGCGATGTTCAACTTTAGTTTCACTCATTTTATCGAGAAATGGACCGTCTCAAATCTCTATACACAGCATAAACTAAACCCAACTTACCACATGTACTTCTAACAGTGACAGCAATTTTTCAATAATTTGTTTGACATCGTTACTCTTTTGTTTCATGGCTAGGTAGATAACATAAAAATACGCCCTCGTATTAAAGGCATTTTGCAGCATTGCGAGCGTTATTAATGCACATTATTCAATAATTCTTTGCTGCAGGTCCTGCAAATTAGCAACAGGAGCTTTAAATAGTCTATTCTTTAGGTGAGGAAACACGAAAAAATGCATAATCGTCACACAAGCTGATCACGGTGGAAATTCAACTTCCGTATGTAAGCTTATAATTCGATCGTCAAAAACCTCACGAACAAAAGCCAATATTTTCTTGTGTTATGTGTGCCGTTGCACCATCTTGCTGGAAGTAACCATATAGTAATTCATCTTCGTACAACTGTTCAATAAATTCATTCAAAATGTCTCTATTACATCACAGCATTAATTGTAAAATTTAAAAAAATAGGTCCAACAAACTGCTAACCAAACACCAAGTTTCGCCGAATCCAGAAACGATTCAATAAAACCTTGAGGATTTTCACTACACCACATCCGAGTATTTTGGGAATTGATGTACCCCGAAAGGTTAAACCACGCTTCATCAAAGAAAAATGTCAAATTTAGCAGGTCATTATCTTGAATTAAATTATTTGCAAACCACTGGCAGTAAGCAAGACGTCTAGGGTAGTCTACAGGCAAAATAGCCTGATGTGATTCCATCTTATAGGGATACATGTGTAAATTTTTCTTTACAATGCTTTTGGCATGTTCCATAAGAAAGTCCAATCTCTTGAGAAAAACATTTCAAAGGTTTTGTGGTTTCATTTTCCATATTTTGACAAAGATCATTTATAAGTTGCTCCGGACGAAAAGTTGATCTATGTAATGGAACCTCTATCCAAATTAATATATTTAATGTAAAAATGTAACGTTAAATTTGAAAAATAAAATGTAAATAAACTTGGCAGCTCAGCTCAGTTCGGATTCTCCCAAGGACGATTTAGGTTAATAGAAATGATTAATTAAAAAGGTTCCTAGATCATTTATAAAAAAAAATACCATTTAATTTTTTAAATAATACTTATATTCAAAATCAATGAATTTTATATATATTTCAACAGACAAAGAAAAAGGTTTATATAATATATTGTTCTTAATATAAAGAAAAACAATAATACATTAATAGACAAGTTAAATACGCTTTTACAAATATTAAATTGACACAAATATTTACGTAGATTATTTGTTATATTTAAACATAAACAATAAAAGCAAGAATTTACGACGTACGCTACATACAAGATTTATGTATGATTATATACATATACCACGGTGCTAATACAGATCAAGTTACATTATACTTTATAGTACGGAGACGATGTTTATTTAACAACTACATTTATTTATTTCGTCTCTTTTTGAAATTTAATTTATAATGTTTAATACTTTTTTATCAAATACATTTACATACAATAAGTTTTTATCATTTAAACAATACCTTATTTAAAGCTTCTTTTTTCAGCTTCTTTCTTCAATGCTGTCTTCAGCGGAATTTTCTTTGTGTTCACAATCCAGACGTGACAAATCAGCTTGCTCTGCCAATTGGAGCACAATATCTTTATTACGACGCATATAACACTTTGCACATTTAATATGTGCCACTTTAATCACAGTTTTACTACATTTACAAATAACAACAACAATTCTTATGACTGTTGCCGACTCTCCCAGGGTATATTATTTATTTAAATTATAATAACAACAATTCTTATGATTGTTGCCTGTATCTACTTGGAGTTTGCCTCTTGACACAAAGTCTAACTTGCGACTCTTCGTGTCTAGCTTTCGACTCTTGGCTTCTCAACGCGTATCTTCTTTTTATAGGAGGATGTCTGTGATTCCCTACTTTCTACATAGTTCGGGTATTTCCACTCTCACTTCACATGCACACATTCTTTTAGTTGTGAGAATGTTTCTCAATATCGTAGCCTTTATTCAATTAAGGTAAACTTTCGGCGCCACACTACTTATACATAAATACATAATACAACTTATAACTACATATGAATTAATATTACAGAAATATATTCATTGATTTTAAATACTTTTGAAAACACTAATAAAAATATGCTTCATTAAATTATTTAATATAATAAAAATATAAAATCAATATACAGGGTGAGTCATCTAAGCGGGTAGGGCCGATTATGTGTTTATGAGTAAAGATATTTCGAGGCGGTTTTTTTCATGTGATAGCTGTTCATTAGGAGCACATTTTAAATATATATATACTGTATTAATTAAAACCACAAAACTGACAAAATTATATCAAAAAGAGACAATAGCTCAGTAATAGTCACTTTTAAAGTATTAACGTCTTGCATGTTTTTGATGTGAAATTTAATAAGAAATTCAAAAATGAAATAATATACAGGATGTTCCATTTGAAAAAATTGACTTTTTTGCAAAAACTAACAAAAGTATATCAAAGAACGACGATAACTCTATAATAGTCACTTTTAAAGTATTAACGTTTTACATGCTTCTGACATGAAATTTAATAAACAATTCAAAAATGAACTGATATACAGGATGTTCTATTTAAAAAAATTGACTTTTATACAAAAACGTGTCATCTAATTTTGATCCAGTTTCCTGCACATGCAGTTAGTAACTGTAAAAAAATAAAACATGCTTCTATTAGGACCTCTTATTGTAAACAATACTGCAAAAAATTTTGTCCATCTAATACGTTGTTTTCGAGAAATATAATTTTATACAAACATTGAATTTTTCAGAAAAATGGGAATAAGTCAAAAACTTTACACTTTAGGTCTATACTATCTTATAACTTTTTGACTAAAAATTATACGGGGAATTCAAAAATGCAATAATATAGGGCATTCCATTTACAAAACTATAACTATGGTTAGCCACCAAGTTATCGAACACTCTGTATAATACAAAATATTTTTAAAATGTGCTCCTAATGAACAGCTATCACATGAAAAAAACGGCTTTACTCATAAAGGCATAATCTGCCTTACCCGCTTAGATGACTCACCCTGTATATAGAAATGGGCTGTACCATTACATCTACCAGTACGTGATTTATGGCCCGCAGAAACAGTCTCACGAAAAACACCAACACATTGGAAAGGCGATTATAACAATTTTTGGGAATTACAGCTAACTCTGGGAAGTGCTCTCTGAAATCATCTAAACATACACGCTGGCAGTTCGAAAATAGGCTTCAATCATGTACGCTTTTTGCACTGTATTGCAAACCAAATTTGAATTTATTCAAACTCGATGTTCAAACTTGCTTTCAGCAGTTCTAACACATTAATTGATGACAGTTAATGTCACTGTCAAAATAATTGTCAAAACTGTTAAGGGTCCTCGCTAGTGAATGGGAAATGTAATATTGGTTGCATAGCACATAATTTAATAACACAAGGATGTCCGAGTAGTTTTACACATAGGAAACATATAATAAATATTTGAAATAATAACTCAATATCTAAGCGAATAAAAATTCATTTATGACCAAATATTTACACATTTGTAACAGCGGGCAATATTTATAGCAGAATAACAATTCATTGTAATGTGGGTTGCCTAATTTTAATTTATTTTATATTCATTTTAAACAAAGTAAAGAATAGTTGAACGAAAACTAAGTGTACAGCCGGGTAGCTTTCTATTCAATTTATAACGTGAACCCAAGCAAACAAATCTCCTCCGAAGGATTTTTGAGAAAACTGGTTTTTAGTATTTTGACATATTAATTAATTTTCTGTAATCCGATAATTTTTTTCTAAATTTGATTCTTCAGCCGGGTAGATTACTAAATTCTTCATAAGTTGACGTTGAAAGGTTTTCTCCATCTTTAAAATCAACAAAAATATCTAGATTCTAAAATCTGCTATTTTGCCATTGTTGACAGATCCACTAGCGAGGACCCTTAAGTTATAATACCTGGATTAATTTCAGACATATATTTTCTATAATATTTCAATGATTCGTACTATAACCTTTATGATGTCACTGGATTATCATCAAAGATTTCTTTTAGCGTTATGTAAAATTTCTGGATCTTGCAGTATTTCTTTATTGAACTACTGGGGTTTCTCGAAGACCGTTAGTTGTTAAAACATTAATAGAAGAACTCCAAGGAACTCCAAAATGTAATAGGATGTAGGCAAAATTCTATTTTATTATAATAATGTTGTTACGAATATTATACGGACATCTCGTGGACTACAAATCATGACTTCGTTATTGTTATAGTTTTAAGATTCTAAAAAATAATTAAATATATTATCCAAAAAAAAAAATGTAAATACTGTAGAAGAAGTAGTCTAAAACCAAACGTAGATAGTTTCTTAAAGTTTCTTTAGTAAATTTCCAAAATCAATAACATGAAAAGCACTAAGTACAGAAGCCGGAATAGATAACGTCGATCTACTCAATTTGAGCACATGATTTCTAAATTAACAGTGAACAAAACATCCAATACACACCAAATTACTGATATATCGTATTATATTACGCACATACATCAATTTAAGAAGGGTTCATGTTATTGTATCATCTTCAATTAACACGAAACCATCCATCGAGAAATATTCTTAATATCGACTGATATATGTAAGTATACACTCCCGCTTAAAACCGTTTAGAAAACGCAACCTTCTTACAAATTAATTACGCATTTACTACAATAACACAAGCACAACTTTAACGATAAAACTCAGGATCACCTATACAACCATCGTAAAATTAGAGCATAAAGCTAAACGATATGTTTCTAAACTTGTCGTAAGCAGCTTATATGTTGGACTGATTTGACGAGAAAATCAATAAGATTACGCAAACTTTGAGTTTCACTTAAAGTTGACGTTTAAAGTTAAAATGAACACTTAAGAAGAATTGGATATCAACTTGTTTTATGGTGTTTATTAATTTGAAACAGATAAGGATTTTATTGAATGAAGTTATCGCTAAATACTCTGGAAGCCTCTTATAAAAAGACAACTGATAAAACCAGCTCTAAATACAATATGGCTATTAATTTACATTACTGAAACAGTAGGCCTTCTAGTGGTTAAATCGCTAACAATTGACACGGTTATTTGACATAAACAATGACAAATTGAAAATTAGTAATTAATGTTATCTACTGAAGAAAAAATCTTTTTTGTTGAACACTATATTTGCTCATACGGTTTAGCTAGACAAAACGGTTCAAGCATTAAATTCGTCCGCAAACAATTTTTGGAACATTTCAATGAACAGGCACCAACTAATGCTATTGTACTTTGAACATTATAACCAAATTTAGAAGAACTGAAAGTGTGCTGCATGAAGTGTAAGGTTGAGCTTGACGAAGAAAAACAGTGGATACCAACGAAAATCACAAACGTGTATTCAATCAAATTATGGACTCACCAAGTCGTAGTCAACGGAGATCTGCTGGAAAATTGGATATGAAAAAGACTCTTCAGAAGATATTGAAACAATTTAATTCCCATTCATACTGCCGTGATCTTTATAGTTTAAGAATTATAAAAATTGTTAAATAGTTAAGCTTTAGAATAAGAACATTAATTTTTAGTTTTAAATATATTTAAGATAGAATAATCACAAAGTCACAGATTTAGTAGGTGAATAATGAGTTGCATAACATTTAAGGGGCAATGTCATTATGAAAATATAAATATATGTAATAATTTAAGTTTAAATATATTAAGATTTAAGAAATAAAAATAGATTTAAATTTGTACAATTATGTTAAATTTATTAGAGGATTTCATGATCATATTTATAATAATAATAAATACCTGATACTTATATCTAAAAAAAAGGGATATATGGGAAGGTATTTCTCTATCTCAGACAATACATGAATACATTTTATGTATACATCAGATATACAAATAGGATACATTTTGAAATTTTTTGTGGTTATTTTAAAACCTACAAAGAAAAGATAACATTAATATTGTTCGCAGTTATTTACAAATCGACAAACAGAAAAAAACTGGATAGAACTTGCAGGCCGTGCTATGGAAGTGAGTGCTCCTTGCAATACGGTTTTGATGAAGTAGATTCCAGTAGTATATGATGTATTTCCAATTGCACCCAAGGAAGGCACCTATAAGCAGACGTTGAGAATAACTTTGTGGAAAGAGAAAATATATAAACAGGGATAAGAGAGGCGATATGTTATATACAGATACGATGAAGGATGGCATTAAGAAAACAAGAACATACCCACCGAAGACGAAGGATGGAAAGTGTATGTAAATCTCAGTAAACAATTTTTGAGTGACACCATTTCATAAACATTTAACTGTCAAAGTGCGAAATATGTGTTTACGCGACTGGAAAAACTTGAAGGAGGTAAAATGAATCTAACGATACCAAAGTAATTGTTAGTTCAATAGACTTTGCGCTGCAAATGCGTAGGTATCGTTTGTTTTAACTTATATAAAGGGATGAAACTAGATGCAGAGGAAGATGAAGCCGATCTTTTGAATTAATAAGACGTAAAAATTTTGAGATCGTTTGCGAATAATAGTAGGGGTTTTTGAAACATTACGTTAAATTCATATTAGTTTTGAATGTTTTAGTTTATTTTGAATTCAAGTATTATTTTAGTTTTGTTATTGTTAATTATTTGCTGCATTTAATAATTTCATTTTTTTTTACTGTTTCACAATATTAAATATATCATAACATTAATAAAAAAGAATTTGATAATTTATATGAGGAACATAAGTAAGTTTTTGAAATAAATATACAGTTTTGAATAATTGATTATGTAAGACGTACTCCAAGAGTACTATGTGAAAATATTTACTTTTGGCAAGGCGTTGAACATCATTAATTTTAAAATAAATATCGTTTTACTAAACTGCATTGATTTTATTGTAATTGTGGGAAGATCGTTAATGGTGTTGAGGACGCTTGAGGTACTATGTACAAATATTTGCTTCCTGTGTATCACTGGGCATTATTAACGATTGTTGTGGTCAAATTTAACTAAAATTTCAAGTAGAAAATACGAATAGACAGGAATATTCTTGATGGACAAACGCCAATCTGTTGGGTGTACTATGTGCGAATATTTGCATTCGACGATTGGTATAGGTCATTTTCAAGATATTTTTGTTGCTAAATTTTAGACCATCAAAGGCACTATGTGCGAATGTATGTCTTTGTTGAAATAAAGATTAGCTTCGTATGGGAAAATTTATTTTTTTTGGAATCTATAAATAGTATTACATTAAAGGATAAAAATAGCAAAATAATATTTTTCTTGAATCGTAATAGAAAAAAAAAGGAATTATGTTTTTCTATGTATTATAATTGTGAAGAAACATTCTTGACACAGACACATGTTGTTAATAAAAAAATTCGATGTTGTTTATTGAAATAAAGATGAATATAAATGTTTTATGAAATTTAAAAAAAAAATGATTTTATTATTAACCTTATCCAAATAAAAGACTAAATAAGAAACACACCAGAGAAAAAGAGGAAAGATCACTGCTAGAACTCACAGGAATAAATTGAATGTTGATAGGGATTAGATTTATAAATTTAAAGGTGAAGATTTTTAATGATATTTAAAGCAATATCAGCATTCATTGAATATTGTTGTAATCACAACAATACGTTATTCAGACGATCCAAAAATTGAGAATGAATAATAAAGCTGCAAGGCATGGATACTGTGCCGCCAGAATTCTGGTTTGCAATATGATAATCCAAGTTTCATCAGTTACATCTGTTACAGTGACGAATATTATTTTCATTTGTCGGGTCATATAAATAGGCGTAGCAATAGATTTTTAGGTTTCCAACTGTTACTCGCAGAAGAGGTGCAAGAAATACCGTTGCATTGTGAAAAAGTAACCATCTGGTGTGCAGTTTCTGGATAAGGAATTATAGGGCCTTACTTCCTTGAGAAAGGAAAACAGACCGATACGAAAAACGTAATCGAGGGCTCTTGGAACATGTTATTCGTAACGCTAATACTTAAGTATTAATTTATTAATATATATTATTCTAATTGAATATAGTTTGAAAACTTCAGTACTATAAATTAACAGCCATATACTGTACTTTTATACCTTTAATAAATCTGTATAAAATATATAAGTTGCGATATATTTGCAAAACAACAGCTATGAATGATGAAAGTGTTAATTCCGATTCGAATTTTGAATTTTTTTTATACTAAAATTATTCAAAATTAAACTAAAATATGTCTCAAACATTTCGAGAAAGTAACACATTAATTACCATTATGCAAGAGGTCTCCAAACAACAAGGTTCGTCCCACCCAGAAGCTCAACAAAAAGAACTTCAACATTCTAGTAGAAATAAAGAAGCTCATAATTAAGAAAAGAAAACTAAGAGCGAAGTAGCATTGATTATATATTCCATGTGATAAAACAACAACTTATAATCAATTAAGCAACACTCTGAAAGCAAAATTACAAGAAATGAAAGACAGCCTACACTAAAGAAAAGAAGCACTTAAAGTGACTTTTATTTAATAGTATATTACATATCGAGGTGGAAAGTGTTTCATTACTGTCGAAAGATTAAGAAGTTAACCGAAACGCAGACGGGAAGGAAATTTTTACCGAGGTTTGTGTACTATTTTACTTACAATCATATATACTGGGTGTTTCGGAATTGCACGGCACTATTGTAGCTACTTGTTCTCCAGCATAAAATAAACAAAAAAGTCCATATAAACATATGTCTCAAATTAATTTATTACTAAGATATTGGAGCAAAAAGATATTTATTTAACAATACAACATCCAAAAGAACTGTTTAAAGTGGCCGGCGTTTTGTTGAATTCAGCATTCAGCACGACAAATTCATGCTTCTTTAGCACATCGTATAGCATCAGGACGACTCTTGATAGTTGCTGCGGCTTCCACGATGCGAGTACTAAACTACCGATCTAACGGCGTTAGATCGGTTCAGAAACTATCAAGGATCGTCGTGATGTTAGACGAAGTGTCAAAGAAGAATGAATTTGTCGTGCTGAATGCTGCATTCAACAAAACGGTGGCCACTTTAAACAGTTCTTTTGGATGTTGTATTGTTAAATAAATATCTTTATGCTCCAATATCTTAGTAATAAATTAATTTGAGACATATGTTTATATGGACTTTTTTGTTTATTTTATGCTGGAGAACGTACCTACAATAGTGCCGTGCAATTCCGAAACACCCGATATATACGATTAATAACTACTTGTGATAAAAATTTCGGTACAGATTTTTACTTATATATTTAATAGTTTTGTGATGAAATAATAAATGTCAAATTGTTCGATGAAAAGATTATAAAAGAAATGTTGAGTAGTAAAGCCTTCAAGGACTGCACTCCACTGAAACTGAGGAAACCAGCCCTCCCGTAGCAATCCAGGTATCTTAGCTCGAATGAAGAACAAAAATGCATTATTTCATCAGATCAGTATTAGCAGGGCGGCCTATCAATATGGACTCAACATTCCAATAATTCTAATATAACAATTAATTATAACAAATAAGTGGAAAAAACAAGTTTTCCGCAAATCGGTCGGAAAATTAATTATTTTAATTAACACAATATTAAAACAAGAATTATCAATATTTTAAAATTATTTGTTTGTTATACTTACATTAATCTGACAGTACAATAAGTGAACATTAGAGGAACTGAACTACTAGTGTTTTTTTGAGTATTTGGCAAATTCAAATAAGTAACAACTATTTTAGGCATTTTTCTAAACTGATGTAGTCCTACAACCTGCCTATAAACTTTTACATTCTGGTATTTTAAGAAGAATCTCATGCTAGGCATGTTTTATCGCTTCCGGTAAAAATTTTAATACATGTCACCACTAACTACAAACTATCTTGGTTTATTAGTTTTAGGGTCAGATATGCTAATTAATAGTTTAGTTTGTAGCTCTTCTACATTTTGTATAGTCATTTTCATTAGCTCATCCATTGTACAACCTTCATATATTTTTTTTTAACTAATTACCTTAATCATCACGTATTTTTGACATGGAGCTTCCTGAGCAAATTTGATAATTTCCCATTTTGTAAAAATGTAATTTCGTGTTTAAAAATGAACGAAGTTTTGGATATTTTGATATATCCACAATTGCAAGAGGTGATTTCAACATTGAATAATTTTTGCACAAAGTTGAATATTCAAATCTTTCAACAAAGCTCTAAGAAATATGCCATAATAACATTTTCAGAAAAAGAATCCGTTATTTTCTTAATCCGAAAATCCATAAAGCGATTGTATATAGGCATATTACAGGCATAAAAAATCGCTATTCGGTAAGAGTAAAAGTGGTACTTCCGGTCCGAATATTAAAATTTTTTATACAAAAGATATTTAAAATTATAATTTAAATACTTTTATACTCGTAATGTACCTGCCTAGAAAGCATGACTTGCGAGATATTCGCAAAAAACTGATTTTAGATAAGAGTAAAAGACCTACTTCCGGTTGGAATTTCGAAAAACTTTTTTAAGACAATTTGTCTCAAATCTAATTTTGAGTACATTTGAGTTATTTATAAATTTGTTTAAACTTAGTAATTGACGAAATATTTGCAAAATTCGACTTTTTTACTGCTTCCGGTCTATCGATTTTACTGAAAAACTAATCAGATCTCAAGAGGGAGATTATACACGTAAATACAAAATTTGGAATAGATATCTACAGCGGTTTGACCGCTATCGTGGACACAGACAGACAGACACACAGACACACAGACATTTTTTAAAAACCACTTTTTTGGTATCAGGGGACTTCAAAACGTGGACATCTGCAAAAATCTCGAGCTCGAAAATTTTCGTCATCACAATACTTCGTTATACTACGTATAAGAAAGTAATAAAAAATCAGTTGTTATTCCTTCAGGAACACTTTGGAAATTTGCCTAAACTAATCACATATTTTGAAAATCGAATCTCAAATTAAAAAATGGATTAACCACATTAGATGTGGCCTTCGGCAAAAGTTAGACGAAGTTTTTAATAGAAATCCAGATTTAATAACATTGCGGCAATTGTGTATGCTAAATACGCTGCCATAAAAGAATATATCCAGTACGCACATATAACCAGTTGCGATGTAGAAAGGACGTTTTCTATCGACAAGGATGTACTTAATTCAAAGGGAACAAGTCTTACAGAAGAGAAAATGAACAAATAATAAGGTATTTTGTATTTTATAGATCACCAGTCACTTGTTATCCAATTATATAAATAAAATTAAAACCTCTTTAAAAATACAACATTTCAATAGAGCGCCCATGGGCGATGAGTCAGGGCTCGCTCGATTCCGCGCCCTACTCCGTAACTATATGGAGGGGTGGGGAAAGGGCGCAATTCTAGACATTTACGGGAGGCTCCTTAGGGGATCAAGGGAAAAATGTCCCTCCTAAACAATACGAAATCACCAGGAATGCATCTCATCCGAAATAAAAACCTTGAAAGAACTACCCCCAAAAAAAAAGAAAGGGATAGTTATGCTAATAATAATATATATTCAATGCTATAATAAAAATAACGATATTGGCCGAAGTAGGTACCTTAAAAGCTCTGCAATAAAAAGCATACCGAAACCTTTTTCTAAATATTACCTTAAAATAATAGTTATAGAATAAATCATCCTATATAATAATATGACCTTGTAAATTATATTCACAGGGTAATACCAAATTAAATTACTTAATGTATTCACGTTAATGATACTAAAATATTTAAGTATTCTTCAAGGAAATAAAAGAAAATCAATTAAAAAACTTAAAAAGAAAATAATTTATGTATCTAACTATACATCGTAGGCCCCTGATTTAATAAAATATTCAAACCTGAACTTGTGGCAACGTAATTGTATATACCTCGGTTTATCTATAAATAAAGACGCCGTTGTATGGTATTCCAATTAAGCGTGCGTTAATTTTCATTCGGTTTTGTGTAGTCCAAATACGTAATAGAACTAAGGTTCAGAAAAAGGGAAGCAGAACAAATGGAAGATATCCTTATTGAGCGATTATTTATGTTATCTCGTAAATGTGTAGGTATATAGCGTTTGTCCAAATTTTGCTTTACCATTTTCATTTTGAATTTTATGCGTTCGAATCAAATCGGTATTTCCCTGTCAACTTACTTAGTGAAAAAGAAGTGTGAAGTTTTAGCATCCATTTGAATTTATTTGCAAATTGTCAAAATTAATAGTTTGACATAACCACAATAAAATGCTGATTGTATTATGATAATACACTAAATACATCATTTATACATTTGCAATAAGTTACAGTTTTTTACAAATTTTGTTATCCTTTGACATATTCTTAAATGCTTCCTTTTATAAGTATAGATTAAAAACGATCACAGTTTTCTTTACTAGGGACGGATTTTTTTACGCACGCTCATATTCATCTTTCTTATTTCATTGCAATAATCACAGAAAATTATTTAATCGGAAGTACTGCCAATGGTTTTAGAAAATATTTACAAGATATTGGACGAGTTTCATGGTTTTACGGAGGGTGAATCAACAAATTATGCTATATTTCAGTTACTAGAGGACGTAATTAATGGACTGAAGAATAGGGAGGCAACCACTGGTGTCTTCATGAACCTTTCATAGGTTTTTGGGAGTGTGTACGACGTACGAAGTTCTATTGGCGATGTTGGTGCGGTAGTTCTTGTCAGGTAGAAAACAATATGTACTGTCAACCAAACGGGATGGTAGGGAAATAAGGTTTACATGGAAAAACGTAATATATGGAGTCCCACA
Source organism: Amphimallon solstitiale (assembly GCA_963170755.1). Taxonomy (NCBI): domain Eukaryota; kingdom Metazoa; phylum Arthropoda; class Insecta; order Coleoptera; family Scarabaeidae; genus Amphimallon; species Amphimallon solstitiale. The sequence goes on from OY720682.1 coordinate 46,853,788, forward strand.
AGGCTCTATACTAGGTCCACTATTCTTCCTAGGCTAGATAAATGATCTGCCGAAATCAATGGCTGGGTTGGTGGTCTTTTTTACAGACGATTCGACTTTGGTTGTTAGGAATGTAGATATGAATGATGCAATATGTGATGTAGAATCCGTTCTTGGAGTTACATGTATATTCCGAAGTGTCATGGGGGGCCACTTTGTAACGGTAGGCCCTGTATATCATCAATAAAATATAAATATAATAACATCAAAGATACTTATATTAAGGTAATGGTATCAGGAAATTAATGTATATAATTAATCAACACAGATCGGGAAACATATATTATTCATTTATTTGTATTAAATTATTATATTCCTTTTTAAAATGTTTCCATATAAATTCTGTGTATGTTCGGAGTGTATAAAAGAGAAAAATAGTGCGTAGGTGTATGTATGTGAAAGAAATACATGTGGCGTCAATCTTATCAATGCTAGCTAAGAAGTTAGGCGGCATTAACAGAAACTGATTTGTGTACAATCGACACGTGTGGAACCTTGAATGTTAAATAAGCACGAACAAGTTGGAAGAGAAGTAAAGTACATAAGTGGCTCGGGGAATCCCCTTAAAGAGGACGGGGAGACGTGCCTTAAGCAAGGTAGTAGGCAGTTAGACGTTCCCCGACTAGTGAACAAGTAGGTTCACAGGTCCCTCTTGCCGAATAAATAAAAAGCGGCTGGACCACACCCAGGTACAGGGAACGATCTCACAGGCTAATAATGCTAATAAAAATAGAGTAATTCTAAGCATTATTTAAAAAAAGTAAAAGAAAAGCCTAGTGAGAAAATAGATATATTTTTAATAAAACAAATAGTGTGCTACGCGAGGTAAAAGTTTTATTAAAACAAGTGTGTGCCCAGTTCGATGTAAAGAAGACAGCATTTCAATCTATTTTGGGGGAAGCTGCCCGTGAAAACACCGTTCCTCGTCACAGCATCTTCATAAAGGTACCCAACGAATAATCAAATTAAAGGCCTATATTATGCATGCATTTTTTCGTGAACAATAATTTAAAAACTATTTAAATTCACGGTATGTTATCTATGTAAGGCAACATCGTTTGTTAACATATTATATTTGCCTACTTTGTAACTTATGCGTAGTTTGTATTGATACATACCATTCTAATTGTGTTTCATTTTGAAATATTATTTTGTAACCTGATCTTTGTTGTTTGTGTTTTAATCAATATATTCATAATATTTAAATATCATTTTGCATCTTATTTGGTTACCTTAACATAAAAAAATCTGGATTATAAAGAAGAAGTAATAGTACGTCTATAAAAATAATCTTAGTGTCTTAATACCCGAACTGATTTGAAATTAAGAGTCTTATGCAAAACCGAACTAAACTGAGCTAATTACGTGGAGTGTTCAATAAGTAAATTAATTTCACTATTAAATTTTGAGTTTATTCAAAAAGAATAACGTCGACTATTACATATGTCACCCCACTTTGGGGTAACTTTATTCACTTTCATTGCAAAATAAAGTCGTACTATTACATATATTACCCAACTTTAGGGCGTTACTATTACAACTTGAACTATCTTGCTCCGAGGTTATCTAGAAGTTGTTTTGCGCTGAGAGTTATTGAGGAGAATGTGGGTACTAAAGGGACCCTGAATGCGTAATACACTAGTGTGGAGTTGAGGTTGCAATACGAAGTTATTTTCTGGGGCCACGTGGTGGATGTCGGACGATTACTGGTGCTACAGAAGAGTTTTTTACGAGCGGTATTTCGATTGAAACCCAGGGACTTGTTCAAGGAATACGAAATAATGACACCTCCAGCTCTTTACGTGTTGGACTGTACAAAGTTTGTAAGGTTGAATTATTTAAATATTTTTAAAAGGAATGAACTCTCACATGTTTATGATGAGGGAGGTACTAAACATTCGTACCTTCTTCCACCAAAAACATATCTAAATAGTCTAGAAAAGACTGTCCTGCTCCAGTGTTTGAAGACCTCTCTACCGGATGAGTGAAAGGCTTTTAAAAAAAGTTTAAGCGCGCTTTAAAAGGGTACTTATGTATATGGATTAGCCATATGTGTTCTATAATATTAAAATTGACAGGTTTAAATAGATTGTTATAAATTATTTGCTGTGCAAATTTTACTCATTGATAAATAGTTGGAGTGGAAGCCACTGTGGCTTACATATTTTAACATGTTATATTGGTTCCTTTCTATTGTGATGATGAAAATTTTCAACTTCGCGACATTTGCAGATGTTGTTACCACGCACTTCGGATAGTATTGGGCGTGCCGCGGCGGAGACTCCCGGCGTAGTAACAACACGTTTATTCACACACAAAACAATTTATTTACAGTGGTACATACAATAAAAACCAAAAACAATTTATACAGTAATAGTAATACAAATAAACATTAACACATGAGAAAACACATACAATAGAAAACCAGACCAAAGAACATAAACAATATATACAATAATAATAGCTGATAGGTTTAACAAAGGGGTTATCACTAACTCACGCACTGAGTGTCTTTAGGAAACAGTGACGCACTTGACACAGTGTTTATGCGAGGTTAGTAGCACTTATGCGGGATTTCACAGTTACTCACTTGTCCTTGGGAAGTTCGGCACTATTGCTCGGGTTACCACCGTGAAATTCGCTTGGGACTCGGCGTGGTAACACCTTAGGCTGGAAATAGACGGGCCGCAATATGCGGTCGCTGTCGACAGCACTTTGTAGTCGCATCTTGGCAATCAACAGTTGTTTATAGAGCAAAATAGACGAGCGTCAACGAGCAGTCAAGATTGGCAGCTGCAGCCAACTTGCTGCCCAACCCGCCGCGCAGTCCAAGTGCAGTCGAAAAGAAAACGTACATACACGAACTGCAAATTGCAGTCGCCACTCATTGGGCGGTTTTGTCAGATTTCGGTCAGTTCACTCTTGATTCTTGAATATTATGTGTGAAAATTAAATTAAATGGAAGGCGATCTTGACACTGATGCTTTCATTGATGATATAAAAAATAAGGAATGTCTTTGGAACTATATTGTTGAGATATATAGTGACAAAATTGAAAAGAATAAGGCCTGGGCTGATATCTGTGAAATCTTCGACTTCTTCCACGTCTTTTTTTACGTAGTAAAAGAACAAGCAATAGTGCTTCCTCTTCAAGGTCCATCAGTACATTACACCATTTCGTTTGGAACATGCAGTCCCATACGGCAGCACAATGCAGTCCGTATCGACTGCAGATGGAGTCGATACGGACTGCTCCGAGCTGCCCAACCTGACTTCGCTTGAAGTGGACTTGAGCAGCAGTTATGAGGTCGACAGCGACCGCATATTGCGGTCCGTCTATTTCCAGCCTTAGGGTGTCCTGTATGTGGTTGCATCCACTTACTGCGACTGCATCCGTGGGAATTGCCTGAAGTTGGCGTGGTGATCACTTGTGAGGCCCCTGATGGTGTTGTAACCGATTGCTTGGATTACAACCGTGAAAATCGCCCAGGTCTCGGCGTGATGACACCTTGTGGTGTCTTAAAGGTCAATTCACACATACGGTACTGGGCACCCACTGTGCACCGACTGTGTCGATTTGTACTAAATCTATCACCTGAAGTTTCCATTGAAAATGTATTGAATTGCACTGTTTAATTCACACATGTAGGTCTAGGCACAGACTGTGCTCTGACTGTGTTGCTTCCGACCGCTCTGAAAGCGATTTCTCAAGGTTACGGTCCGACACGGTAGGAGCACGGTACGTGCATAACCGCTCTAGTGAGAACTATTGGAAGGCGACCAGAGGGCGGTCGTCATGTTTCGGCCAGCGCTCGTTCATTTACGGGTGTCGCGATTTTGCCGCTGGTATTCCTCATCGCGGTTAGTCTAAATTCATCGATGTGACGAGTAGGCCAAAAAAATGCCTGTTAATGAAGAATTTTTAATAATTTATGTGCAAGAACATGAATGTTTATACGATTTACAAAATAAAGATTATGATAATAATCTAGTTAAAGATAATATATGGAAAGACATCGCAAATAAATTGAATTCAACACCCGAAAAATGTAAAAATAAATGGGCTTTGCTGCGCTCTTACTACAGAAGAGCTCTGAACCGGCGTAAAACAGTAAGTGGTCAAGCTGCAAAAAACATGAAAAAATGGAGGTTTGAAGACCAGATGGAATTTCTTAGAAGACACATGCAAGAGCGACAGTAAGTATCTAAATTTTAACCTGTTCCTTTAAAAAAGTTAAATAAAAAGTGATGTGGAAGTACTGATTCAATTTCCAGCGGTTTTATTTTGCATCAGGGACTGATTTAAATAAAATGTAGTATTTAGAATTTAAACATAAATAAAAATCTTTTTGTTACAGAACCTGTTCTAATTTGGATGCGTCAGAAGAAACTGAAGCAGATGATGAAGTTGATGACAATCAGGATACCCCACAACCTTCTCCATCTCCCGCTTTAGTGGTCCCAACAATATTTTCGACAAAGCGAAAGGCAAATGAGGATAATCTACAACCATCTTCTCCCGCTTCAGTGGCCTCAACAGTATCTTCGAGAAAGCGAAAGGCAAATGAGGATAATCTACAACCATCTTCTCCCGCTTCAGTGGCCTCAACAGTATCTTCGAGAAAGCGAAAGGCAAGTGCTTCCTCTAATCAGCCCGCTTTGGCTGATGCTTTGACAAATTTTATCCAAGCTAGAACACAATCCGCCGATTCTAACGATCACGTCACAATACCTTCACCAAAAAGAAAGCTAATGATTTTCTTTGAAGACATAACCGAAAGTATTCTAAAGTTCCCGGAGATAGATCAGGCGGAAATAAAACGAGATATATTTAACCTCGTCAACAGCAAAGAAATCGATCTGCTTAGAAAAAAGCAATATGTCCCACCATTGTTTTCTCCGAACTCCACAGATGAGGGACAGCAATGGGTGCAAAATATTCCTCCTTCAAATGCCGGCTATACAGATTCCCAACATCATTCTCAGCCACTGCCGGGGTCCTCCAACCAAACTGAAGATAGATATTACAACATGTAAAAAATGTTTCTTTTTTCTTCTATTTTTTAATCTGTTTAACATGAGTTCCATTTACGTTATGAAACCAAAATATTTTAAGTTTTTTATTATGTTTGTAGAGTTGACGTACGTAGCTTTCTAAGAATAAAACAGTTTTCTAATAAATTTGTAATATTTATTAACCCAATATGCAATATTTCGATATGAACTACAAATAATATAAAAAAAATATAAATAATACAAAATTACTCTGTATTTTGATAGGGTATACCTCTTCTTACTACCTCCAACTGCCATGGTACCGCGCCTGTAGTGTTTAAATAATTACAGAATGTATTTCTTACGCCTATAGCCACTTCACTTGAATTTCCACCCAACCGACGGAGTCCCCTTAGTGGAAGTTGGTGTGAAGTAGAGCTTTGCTCTTCATATACAGGCAGGGCCGATGTGTTCTCAGATCTGTCATTTCGTAAGTAATTATGTAAGACACATGCGGCCAAAATAATTTTATCAGCGTTTTCAGAATTCACTTGAAGTCTACCATACAAGATTCTGAATTTTTGAATCAGTATGCCAAATGCATTTTCAACCACACGTCGAGCCCTTGACAGTCTATAGTTAAATATTTTCTGGTTTTCATTATCTCGTGCTGTGCTTCCTGGATAAGGTCTTAATAGATTTTCTTTTAAAGGAAAAGCTTCATCTCCTAATATCACGAATGGCACAATATCATCTGAATTAGATAATGGTCGGAACATGAAGATTATTTTTTTCCACTGCTTTTCCTAGATTTGATTTTGAAAATATACCTCCATCACTCGATTTGCCATAACCTCCAACACCAACAACAATGAATTTATAATTAGCGTCTACAAGTGTCATGAGAACAACAGAGAATGTCTTTTTGTAGTTGTAGAATAGAGATCCGCTATTTTTGGGAGCCTGGATTTGAACGTGCTTACCGTCAACTGCACCAATGCAGTTGGGAAACTGCCACATTGCCCAGAAATCATCAGCTATTTTTTTCCATCCATCTTCTGTTGGCTCAGGCATTTCTGTTCTTGACAGAACTCTCCATATTGCATCACAAGTGGAAACTACAATTGATTGTACTGTTGAAGGGGCAATTCTATAGCTCATTCCTAGACGGTACTGGGAAGTACCTGATGCCAAGTAACTGAAAATATATTAATTGTTTAAATAATTGTTATGTGTATTAATAATGAACAACATACCTCAAAGTTAATTCTAATCTTTCCTCTGCGGATATAGATCTTCTCCACTTTGTGTACTGTTTTTGTATGTCTGGTTTTACAAGTTTCAGCAGATTGTCAAATTTCAAGAAAGTCATGCGAAAGTATCGAACAAATTGTTCTGGATCATCTGTGAGTCGAGCAAATGCTGTGTGAAATTCTCCTTCTTCCTCCCTAGCTCTCCATAAACGGTTAATCCAAATCTTCCTCTTTCTTTTTTTCACCTCTTCCGTTAATACTAGATACGCTGCGCATGCTATAACCACGTCCTCCTCTCTTGGATCCATGATACAAACTAACCAACTGTGGCACGTAATAACATGATTGGTGTGAATATGCACAACACAACACAGTCCGTGTACGGTTACGACACAGTCGGCGCACTGTACCGCATTTGTGAATTGACCTTAACACTGTTGAACTTCTGTGCAACTGTAGATGCTGGTAGAGCTGTAGAGGTTGTTCGAGCTCTTAGTTTCTTCTGGTGATGGTAGAAGTAGTTCTTCTATTGAATGCTGGATCTGAAGGTGTTGTTGATTGTAGATGATCTGATGTCGAACTGATACCTCTTTGGCGTGTCGTCCCCCTTTTATATGCTTTAACACCCTTCTTTTTGGTCCGGAGGCGGAGCCTGTGCGTCGTTTCCTTGTGACGTCACAGGCGCAGGTGTTCCGGACCGTGGGAACGTGTGCAAAACGCGGCGTCAGTCAGTCGGGAGGGGACCAATGGTAACAATGTCCATGTTTTGAAGTCTCCTGATACCGAAAAAGTGTTCTCTATCTCTCTCTCTCTCCCTCCCCCTCCCTCTCCCCACTCTCTCTCTCCCCTCCCTCCCTCTCTCCCCTCCCCCCCCCCCTCTCTCTCTCTCTCCCCCCACGATAGCGGTCAAACGGCTATAGCTAATTTTGTATTTACGAGTATAATTTCCCTCTTGAGATCTGATTAGATTTTCGGTAAAATCGGTAGACCGGAAGTAGTAGTTTACTTCAGTGAAAAAATCGAATATTTTTTGTTAACAAAAATCAGGTTTTTGTAAATATTTCGCTAGTCATGCTTTCTATGCAGGTAGGGGAGAGTGGTACACAATGACACAATTTTTAAAAAAACCCTTGTTGCGCGCCAGCAAAATATTAAAAAGAAAAATCAGTTAGTATGTCTTTTACCTTGTTTATCTATCTTGTAATATTTGATATGAATTTATAAGAAAATATAACTGATTAACAAGAAATTTACAAAATAGGCTATTGCTGCATCTGTGTTAATGTGTACCACTAGTAGTACACAATAAAACAAATTAGTAAGGTGTTAAAAATGATCAAGAAAGTCTTTATTTTTGCTAGGTTAACGTACAATTATATTATTAAATTCTAAGCCAAATTTGTAATAAGAGGAAAGTCGTTTGTTACTTGATTTTATAGGTTCCGGTAATAACATAACAAAATCAGTCCTTAATCCCATGTGAATATCAGGAACGTCCGGAAAATAAAATGAGTTTATAACCTTGCTACTTTTCCTTAAATATGTAATTTTAAATTCTTCTGAGTTTACGGCCTCTAAAATTCTGGCAACATAGTGAACATTGTTTTCAAATTTTACCAAAACAAAAGAATCTTTCAAAATTTTAGTGGATTCAGAAATTTCATAAGACTCCAAGTTATCATTCTGATCCTCCTTTAAGCAAGTCTGTAATGATAACTCCTCATCAGAAGAGTCCATTAACTCCAACTCTAAAGTTTCAGCTTCTGATTCCGAATCTGTTTCATCTATCTTTTTTTTTATTCTTCTTTTTTTATTGTTACCTTTTGTCTCTAAAACTTTCGATATATTTTTTTTTACTTTTTCAACTGACGATACTTTAGGGGTTCTCTTTTCTTCTGTTTTATAAGAAAGTTCTTTCATTTCTGGCGTGCTAGTTAAAATAACGCTTTTCTTTGATTTTCGCTTTGGATTTACATATTTTCTGGGGCCAGCTTTTGGATACTCAGGTAGCTCAAATGAGAATGGATTTCCCTCCACAATATTTGAACACGAAGCGTTGTCTTCTTTATCAAATGAAGCTTTTTTCTCTGGAATAATATCTCGTATTACCACTATCGCTCTTTTTGTACTAACATTTGCTGAATTAAGTTGATCCGTATCGGTAACTGACGATGGTAAAAAATCAGCTTCCGTAAAACTATCTTTGTTAAACGGGTAAATACCTGTGCATTTAAACCCGTTCATTATATTATCTGGGATCATAGATTTTGAATGGGCCATACCAACACATTCTGCTATTTGGTACAACGTCATAGGAACCGCTGGATGGTTAAGAAGCCACGAATCAATTGCGCTGTTGTAAAAGTTTTTGAATGAAAAAAATACAGACTTATCTAAAGGCTGTAGCTTGTTGCTTGTATGTGGGGGAAGAGTTAAAATTATTAAACCATTCGCCTTTGCTGTTTCTGCTATTTCCAGGGATACGTGAGATTCATGGTTGTCATATATTAATAACGACGGATTTTCCTTCGTAGTACCAGAATGCTTTATAAAATGAGCCAATATTTTTGTGAACAGCTCAGCGGTCATCCAGCCACTCGGATTAGTTAACCCCAATGTTCCTGGTGGTGCCCCATTTAACATAAGATTATTAAACTTCTTACGTGGGAAAACTATGGCTGGAGGTAAAAATGTTCCATTTGCTCTAGTGGTAGCTAGCAACCCTCTCTCGGCACTAGTGCACTGATTCAGCTGCTTAACTTCTTTTTGGGCAACTACTTTATGTGGGCGCTGGACAGTTGTCGTAGCCGTTTCGTCCAAATTATATATGCGGATTTCTTGAAGAATTGATGGATATTTTTCATATATTTCTTGTAAATGTGAAAAGAATCTGTCAACATTAGGTTTGGTAAACGAAGTAAGCCTAGACAATGAACATGCTTCAGGCTTCCTAAGGCTTAACGTAGAATTTCGTTTTAAGAATGCTCGTAGCCAATCTTTGCTTGCGCTTTTGTTGATTTTCCAAGATTCCGGTGTCGTTATATTGTTTTTTACTGCCATTTCATATGCCAGTTGTCTAACTTTACTGGTATCTAATCCAAACGCCATTTTGCTGCATGTCTTAATATAACTACACAGTAAGGCCTCTTGCTGTGGTTCAAATACAAGTCGTACAGCATAATTGGGTACCATTTTGGTATCTGGGTTATCCCTTTCTTTTAAAACATATCTTCTCAGTGTTGAAAAGTTAATATTAAACATCTCTGCAGCAATGCGAAGTGAAATTCCATTAGTTTTAACTTCTTGGACTGCTGCCGTCATTTGTTGACCTGTAAATTTCGCCCTTGATCGTTCTTTCTTCCTTCTTACCATAGTAAACCTACAATAAAATAAGATGGTACACAATGATACCGCACGGTACACAACGAAACATGTATCATAGTGTACCACCGACATGTGTTTCAATGTGTACTAGCACACACTGTAACGTATAACCCGACATAAATGCTAAACCTAAATAAGATTAGCTACAACCTTTATAGGTTAGAATATACATATCAGTCGCTATTATAATTATGTTAAATAAAAATGAAAACTAATGAAATGTAAATAATATACCTTTGTATAGTCACTCACGATTTTAAAATTTAAACACTAAAAGCAAGAAAATTCTGCGAAATAGGATAATCGTTCGGCGTTCTAAAGCAAACTACCGGCGGCAAAGCAAATACCTTAAGTGTCGTTAGCGGGAGCGTTAGTAGAGTTCTAGCGGCGAATTCAAATGAGGTAAATATCTTGTTTCATTGTGTACTATGTATCAACGTGTACCACTCTCCCCTACATTACGAGTACAAAGTATTTAGTATTAATACCTTTTGTATAAAAAAAATTCAAAATTCTGACCGGAAATAACGTTTTTACTCTTGTCGAATAGCGTTTTTCTTTTTTTTTTGCAAATATGTCGTAAATTATGCATTCTATAGAGATTTACTAAGAGAATAGAAGTACCTAGAATAGGATTTTGAATATTTTTTATATAAAAAAATTCATAAAATTCTATAATTTGAAACACTCATACGTATTGTTATGTTATTTTTTTTTTTATTGACAATGTTCACATTTCTGTGAAATTTACGACAAATAAATTAAACTAAACTATCTTCAATTTAATTTGTTACAAGTAAGTTAAATTCAATCATGTGTTCAGATATTTCTCAAGAAATATACTGAAAACCAACAACATAAAAATGCTAAGTCAATATTTTTTAAATTGAATATAATTTTCATTAAATATCCCTTAATTATTTCAAACAAAGTTCGTCATCTCCGTGTTATGAAACACGTATGCACCTAATAGCATCGTGTTAGTTATCTCAAAATATCTCATTTTTAATTTGTCGAGGAATTTAAAGCAATAAAACGACAAACATATCATGAAATATGCCCTTTAGATAATTGGTATTATTAATATACTTACACTATTCACCTTATCGGTTTCAAAACCATTTATTCGCAATGTAATCTACCCAGTAATGTAACCTGCCCGTAATATCCCTGGTAATATTCGATTAAAACGATTTCTCTATTGTGTCAACCGAAACTGCCATTACTATGGGCTATTGACAGAAGTTGATAGACGTATATTATGTACATGGAGGAATGAATGGGTTGAATTAACCTAGATTACCCTAGGGACAGAGTAACCCTCTCAGATTGATGAGAGTACATCTTTTAACATCACAAATCTTGTATACATCAGATTGTATGTTTTTCGCATTTATCAGGGGTAAAAGAGAAAACACCAGTTTATAATCTTTTTTTAGGATTCTGCCTTTTTTACAAAATTTCCTATTTCTTTTGCCTTTTTTGGTATATTAAATTGAGATATTAAGAAATTCTTAAATTTTCAATTTTAAAAAAAGTCGTACTGACAATTTTTCCCGATCGGCTGCTTACTTGTCTGGGAATCACCGGTTCAGAAAATATGGCTTTTATATTACATATCTCCTGCATCCGTCATAGAAGTGAGATAAAACATGATTCATTATTTAAGTCTAATTATAAGCTTACAAAGGAAAAACGTTTTATCAAAGTCGGTGAGTAGTTTTTCCGTGATGCGCGAACAAGAATTCTGAAATTTATATTTTTATATATTGGTGAGATTATTCCCAAACGTAGAGGTTAATTTTAATGAGGGGACGGACCAGTATTGTCAGGAGATAGTCTTCTACTGCATCAGCTAGTTTGTCACAATGTTCGAACGCGTTAACATTAAGATTTGTGAAATGCGTCGACTGTATTTCAAGTAATTTTGAACTTCAAAAAAAAAATTATTTTTGCCTTTTTAGTGCGTTATATACTAACTAGTAACACATCAGTGTGTAAACATATAAAAAATATATGGAGATACTACAAATATTTCGTCATACTATGGCTTCATCAGCAAGATTTTAGAGATCAGCACTTGTTTATACACACACAACCAAACGTAATATCAATATCAGAGTAGGTGAACAAAATTACAACCTCAGATATAAGAGCCAAGAATTTTTAATTAATTAATAAAACATATTGATTTCCAAGTTTTTTATAAATTGTTTTATTTTCTTTTATCTTGTAGATGTAACGTATCGAAATTTATATTAAACTTGCGGTTAAAATCTAAACAGTGATTAGAGTTGCATCTGTTTTTAGCTGTTTCAAAAGTCACATGTGTTTGAAACATCTACACTTTATTACATTAATCATAAGTTCACTTAGACAGACATCAGCTTAACATGTTGTCTATTTTATCTTTAATGTTTTTGATAACTTATTCTATAGAATTACTTGCTGGCCCAGCAGACCTTGTTCTGCCGTTTCCAGTAGGTTTCACTTTGATTTTGATTCGTTCAAGGCCAACTGTATCAATATCGCTGCGCGATATAAAGCCGTCACATTTTTTCTGATTCTAATAACCTCAAAATATTGATCCTTATGTGGCGCCATCTATCCAAAGCATAATTAACTGCTTGGTAATCGCTGAATACTTACTTTTGTAAACAGACATACCCCCTTTTACGGGTAATTCATTCCGAACGAGGCTCACGCAAACATTCCTTTATAGATATAAAAGCAATTTTACTTTAATACCTAAGCTTTGTTCGTAGAGAAATCACGAAATAATCAGAACCAATCAAATGTGTAATCAGTCAAGGACTACTTTCGGATTTCGCTCCACCAATCAAATCGTCGCTAACTAGTTTGTGATTCCTCTACGAACGAAACTATAAACATGTAAAGATATCTGAATTTTACCACAAGTCCATGATTTCTATTTCTATTATGGGCTAAAACAAATTACTAAATATACGTAATTAATAAATTATTATAGGCGTTTTAAAAATTAACTGAAATTAATAATTTTTTTCTTTTAAATTAACCGTTGGCTATACACAATTTTTTTATATTAACATTAGAATTATCGATCTGCTTCATAAATCACCAAAATTATTTCATGAATTATTCCTTCTCGTCTTGTTACATTTCCCGTTTCTGTTTGATACAATTTTAAGCGTTCACAAATGTTTTAAAATTTATTATATACAGTTTATTTAACGAAACATAAAGATCAAATTTTACGATTAAATCATGGGCAAATTGTTAAGTAAACAAACATTACTCACTGATAACCATGTGGAATAAGGTTCATGGTGAAAAAGCAACAAGAAGGCAGAATATGAAAACAAGAATAAGAAGTGTTTGCCGAGAAATATCTACAGAAACTTTCCAGAGTTCCAAACAAGAGCTTTTGCAAAGAGTCGATCTATGTACGCAAGTTGAAGGCAATATTTTTGAAGATTTAGATTTAAATTAAATCTAGTATTTTATTACTTCCGTAATACATTTTAAATATATCATTTCCACGTAATTTTATATGTATTTACAACTTTTTCATTACTTTATACTGAATGTGGTTTTAAAAACTGATTAAGCATTTTCTTGACTTCACAAAGAAGTGTAAATTAAGATTAACAAAATATAAACTATCCGATTGTACTTAATATGATTAAGCAAAAAAAGAATTGTTAAAATAAATAATTGGACTATCCGAATCGGTGTGAGTGCGAATAGGTCCATAGCACCTTTTCAATTTAAAATTCCGTATTTTCATATCATTCCACGACTCCAATCTCCATTCACTTAACACGGAAATTTAATTTAAGCTAATCTAAAATCTAGAAATTCCGACGCAAGCAAAAGAGATTTAGAATAATCCAAATTATCTTTACACATAGTTACTTTCGGTGTTATTTAAATGCAGTTCTATTCTTTCATTACAAAACGCAGTTAGAATACTAAAAAGCACTCTCCTTTGTATTATCATTATTATTATGTCTGTGACGTCTTTTAACACATAAAAGGCTATCCAAACCGTTTTTAAAAACGAATATCGCACCATTGACTTTCCGTTTTTGGAAGGTGTAGATGTTAACTGAAACCGAAAAACGTAAACAAATGTTATTGAATTCCCTAACCCGTTTAGGGAGCAATTTAAAAATAGATTTATTGAATAATTAATTAATTTATTTTAAAGTGACAGTGAAGTTGTAATTACATACACGCGCTGATAATATAAATTAATAGTGAATTGAATGATCGTATTTGTTTACATGTAGAACCCATAATGAACGTTTAAATAGTATATGATATAACAATGAATTGAAATAATTCCGCGAGCTGGGACTTTAGCCCAAGAGCAACAATTATTTATTTAATATTTTTTTACAATTTTTATCTTTAGCATCTGGTATGTAGCGTTCTAAAAAAACATTATGGAAATGCCGAAATACACGTTAACTTCGCGTACTGAAATGACACCATTACTAATTGAGTTCATAATAGGTATTTTAAGATTATACCTTATTTCATTGCAATTCTATCATAATAGTAATAATAATAATAATATATATTTACTAACCTACAGCGATACAAAATTCGGTATTAATTATAATAATTTGGAACTCGTACATCTACATCGTCGTGCATGTCAAATGGATCTAGGTCAGTATGAAGTTCTGGTCTTCCCCTAGATCAGTGGCGGCCCGTGATTTTGTGGGAAGGGAGGGCACCGGGGGGGGGGGGTATGAGTATTTAATATCAAAAATTAAGTACAGACAAAAAAATAAACTCAATATGTTATTTATTTAACTTGTTTGAAAATAAAATCCATTCGCCTTTCCTTACGATCAGCAAAATGATTAATAATTAATTCATTGATGTTTAGTGTTGACGTCAGTAATTGTTTTCAATGGAACACATTGAAAAACAATTACTGTTACACATGTCCGTAGTATCAGAAAAGCAGAAAAGCGAGGAGGTATATCAAATGTATTAAGAGTAGATACTACTGTGAATATAGAATTCTATATTCACGATATAGTGTGGCTACTACTTTGAAGATGCCGCCACATTTATTGTGTTTTACTCCTAATACATCTGATATACCTCCTCGCTTTTCTGCTACCCTGATACTACGGACGAAATTTCAAATGAATGTGCAGTGAGTGTTTCGGTTTCAGTTACTTGAAATATTCTTTCTTGACAGAGTAAAAAAGTCTGTCTAGACAGAATTTAAGACATTATCTGCCGCCCCGATTCCGTTTATAATTTAAAATTACCTTAAATGCATAGAATTTTTTTTTTAATTTAATTCTTTCAAATTTATCTGGGTAAGTCTACATTTGAAATTTCGTCCCTAGTATCAGGGAAGGAGAAAAGCGAGGAGGTATATCAAATGTATCAGGAGTAAAATAATAGTTATTTATGTAACAAGTCAGTAAAGTGATACTTTACCGAACGAGTCTGGTTTACGAGCCAAGCGAGTGAAGCGAGCGCGGCGAGTAACAGACGAGTTCGGTAAAGGTACTTTACTGACGTGGTGCATACAAAATTTTATCGCCAACCGTTAAAATTGTTAATTTAAGAAATAAAGATATAATAACTTTTGACAGTTTATGACAGTGACAAACGATTTATTTTTAAAAGTCATCAGTCATGCTACGCTGACAGATATTAGCGGCAGGTAAAGTACTTTATTGTACAGTACGATAAAGTGTTTCTTTACCTCCGCAAAACGCTATGGTAACGCATCACTTTACTGACGGTTGGCGATAAAATATATTATCTCCTGGTTCCTCTGATATCCATGATAACACGGACGAAATTTCATATGTGCAGTTTTGCTAATTGGTCGTGCTTAATGACCATTATTATAATAATAAAGAGTTAATTATATATACGTTTTATCAGTGCTTCGTTTAATCCCAATACAATTATAAATTACTATGACTATTTTCATAAATTACGCTTTCTTAAAAGAATGTGAATTTGAAAAATAATTATGCTCGACATTTAAAGTAATTTTAAATTATAAACTGAATGGCCAGTGATAATATGTCTTAATTCTGTGTAGACAGACATTTTTTAATCTGTCAAGATAAAAATGCCAGCGAACATCCTTTATATTTGAAATTCCGTCCGTAGTATCAAGACAGCAGAAAAGCGAGGAGGTATATCAAATATATTAGGAGTAAAATTAAATATATTGGCGCCATCTGCACAATAGTAGCTGAACTATATCCTAAATATAGCTACTATTGTGAATATAGAATTCTATATTGTTTTACTCCTAATACATGTGAATATAGAATTCTATATTCACGATATAGTGTGGCTACTACTTCGAAGATGGCGCCACATTTATTTTGTTGTACTCCTAATACATTTGATATACCTCCTCGCTTTTCTGCTACCCTGATACTACGGACGAAATTTCAAATGAATGTGCAGTGTTTCGGCTTCAGGTACTTGAAATATTCTTTCTTGACAGACTAAAAAAATTCAGTCTAGACAGAATTTAAGACATTATCTGCCGCCCCGATTCCGTTTATAATTAAAATTACCTTAAATGCATAGAATAATTTTTTTAAATTTAATTCTTTTAAGGGAGTGTAATTTACGAAAATACTCTCAGTTAATACTTTAACGATATATGTGTAATTGTAATAAAAATAAAAATATTTTAAAGTTACTATAACCACCTGGTATGATATCTCTGCATTTAACAGGTGAAATTTCGTCCCTAGTATCAGGTAAGCTGAAAATGTGGTGGTATATCAAATGTGTCAGGCGTAAAACGTATATATAATTAACTCTTTATTATTATAATAATGGTCATTAAGCACGACCAATTACAATTGTAAATTACTATGACTATTTTCATAAATTACGCTTTCTTAAAAGAATGTGAATTTGAAAAATAATTATGCTCGACATTTAAAGTAATTTTAAATTATAAACTGAATGGCCAGTGATAATATGTCTTAAGTCTGTGTAGACAGACATTTTTTAATCTGTCAAGATAAAAATGCCAGCGAACATCCTTTATATCTGTAATTTCGTCCGTAGTATCAGGGCAGCAGAAAAGCGAAGAGGTATATCAAATATATCAGTAGTAAAATTAAATATATTGGCGCCATCTGCACAATAGTAGCTGGACTATATCCTAAATATAGCTACTATTGTGAATATAGAATTCTATATTGTTTTACTCCTAATACATGTGAATATAGAATTCTATATTCACGATATAGTGTGGCTACTACTTTGAAGATGGCGCCACATTTATTTTGTTTTACTCCTAATACATCTGATATACCTCCTCGCTTTTCTGCTACCCTGATACTACGGACGAAATTTCAAATGAATGTGCAGTGAGTGTTTCGGTTTCAGTTACTTGAAATATTCTTTCTTGACAGAGTAAAGAAAGTCTGTCTAGACAGAATTTAAGACATTATCTGCCGCCTGGATTCCGTTTATAATTTAAAATTACCTTAAAGGCAGAGAATAATTTTTTTTAATTTAATTCTTTTAAGAGAGTGTAATTTACGAAAATACTCTCAGTTAATACTTTAACAATATATGTATAATTGTAATAAAAATAAAAATATTTTAAAGTTACTATAACCACCTGGTGTGATATCTCAACATTTAACAGGTGAAATTTCGTCCCTATATCAGGTAAGCTAAAAAAAGAGGTGGTATATCAAATGTATCAGGGGTAAAATAAAATATATTATCTCCTCGCTCTTTTTCTTGCTAAATAAAGTCTGTCTAAACCTAATTAAGGAATGCATTATCAGCCGCGATTCTGTTCATAATTGAAAATTACCTTAAGTGCAGAGAATAATTATTTCTCAAATTTAAATTCTTTTACAAAACTGTAATTTACTAAATTTATCTGGGTAATTAGTCTACATTTGAAATTTCGTCCCTAGTATCAGGGAAGCAGAAAAGCGAGGAGGTATATCAAATGTATCAGGAGTAAAATAATAGTTATTTATGTAACAAGTCAGTAAAGTGATACTTTACCGAACGAGTCTGGTTTACGAGCCAAGCGAGTGAAGCGAGCGCGGCGAGTAACAGACGAGTTCGGTAAAGGTACTTTACTGACGTGGTGCATACAAAATTTTATCGCCAACCGTTAAAATTGTTAATTTAAGAAATAAAGATATAATAACTTTTGACAGTTTATGACAGTGACAAACGATTTATTTTTAAAAGTCATCAGTCATGCTACGCTGACAGATATTAGCGGCAGGTAAAGTACTTTATTGTACAGTACGATAAAGTGTTTCTTTACCTCCGCAAAACGCTATGGTAACGCATCACTTTACTGACGGTTGGCGATAATAGTTATTTATGTAACAAGTCAGTAAAGTGATACTTTACCGAACGAGTCTGGTTTACGAGCCAAGCGAGTGAAGCGAGCGCGGCGAGTAACAGACGAGTTCGGTAAAGGTACTTTACTGACGTGGTGCATACAAAATTTTATCGCCAACCGTTAAAATTGTTAATTTAAGAAATAAAGATATAATAACTTTTGACAGTTTATGACAGTGACAAACGATTTATTTTTAAAAGTCATCAGTCATGCTACGCTGACAGATATTAGCGGCAGGTAAAGTACTTTATTGTACAGTACGATAAAGTGTTTCTTTACCTCCGCAAAACGCTATGGTAACGCATCACTTTACTGACGGTTGGCGATAAAATATATTATCTCCTGGTTCCTCTGATATCCTTGATAATACGGACGAAATTTCATATGTGCAGTTTTGCTAATTGGTCGTGCTTAATAACCATTATTATAATAATAAAGAGTTAATTATATATACGTTTTATCGGTGCTTCGTTTAATTCCAATACAATTATAAATTACTATGATTATTTCCTTCACCTGTCAAATTTAAATTTTGTCCAATCACAATCAAAACTGAAGTTGAAATTAACCAATGAAAGGTACCGGTTCTTGATATCAGCGACTATTACAAATCGACTATTCAAATGTAGGTAACAAATCAAGTATGTATTTTTTCATTAAGTGGCATACGTGTCAAATAGATGAAAATGTCCGACAAAAAGAGATTTAGCGATGTTTCGGATGAAATTATTGATAATCACATCGATTTGACAACTCATTTTTTATTATGAAACTTGGTTTAGGAAATAATCTTAACAAATATAGCTCGAGCTTGATAAGTAGTCGACTATTACATTGTTTCATTTTTTCTCGTGTGCCTCCTAATTTGACTTAACCAAAATTGGCATTAATAATTAAAGACTAAAGCCCTCGAGCTAAAGCTCTCGTGCTCTAGTCAAATTATTAATGCCAATTTTGGTCTCGTCAAATTGCCCGTAGCGCACACTCGAAAAATTGATCACAATGAAATAGTCGACTATTTGTCAAGCTCTTGTTATATTATCTTTGACTATTTTAATAAATTACGCATTCTTAAAAGAATGTGAATTTGAAAAATAATTGTGCTCGATATTTAAGGTAATTTTAAATTATAAACTGAATGGCCAGTGATAATATGTCTTAAGTCTGTGTAGACAGACATTTTTTAATCTGTCAAGATAAAAATGCCAGCGAACATCCTTTATATCTGTAATTTCGTCCGTAGTATCAGGGCAGCAGAAAAGCGAAGAGGTATATCAAATATATCAGTAGTAAAATTAAATATATTGGCGCCATCTGCACAATAGTAGCTGGACTATATCCTAAATATAGCTACTATTGTGAATATAAAATTCTATATTGTTTTACTCCTAATACATGTGAATATAGAATTCTATATTCACGATATAGTGTGGCTACTACTTTGAAGATGACGCCACATTTATTTTGTTTTACTCCTAATACATTTGATATACCTCCTCGCTTTTCTGCCACCCTGATACTACAGACGAAATTTCAAATTAATGTGGGAGTATTTCGGTTTCAGTTACTTGAAATATTCTTTCTTAACAGACTAAAAAAAGTCTGTCTAGACAGAATTTAAGACATTATCTGCCGCCCGGATTCCGTTTATAATTTAAAATTACCTTAAAGGCAGAGAATAATTTTTTTAATTTAATTCTTTTAAGAGAGTGTATGTAATTTACGAAAATACTCTCAGTTAATACTTTAACAATATATGTATAATTGTAATAAAAATAAAAATATTTTAAAGTTACTATAACCACCTGGTGTGATATCTCAACATTTAACAGGTGAAATTTCGTCCCTATATCAGGTAAGCTAAAAAAAGAGGTGGTATATCAAATGTATCAGGGGTAAAATAAAATATATTATCTCCTCGCTCTTTTTCTTGCTAAATAAAGTCTGTCTAAACCTAATTAAGGAATGCATTATCAGCCGCGATTCTGTTCATAATTGAAAATTACCTTAAGTGCAGAGAATAATTATTTCTCAAATTTAAATTCTTTTACAAAACTGTAATTTACTAAATTTATCTGGGTAATTAGTCTACATTTGAAATTTCGTCCGTAGTATCAGGGAAGCAGAAAAGCGAGGAGGTATATCAAATGTATCAGAAGTAAAATAAAATATATTATCTCCTGGTTCCTCTGATATCCTTGATAATACGGACGAAATTTCATATGTGCAGTTTTACTAATTGGTCGTGCTTAATAACCATTATTATAATAATAAAGAGTTAATTATATATACGTTTTATCGGTGCTTCGTTTAATTCCAATACAATTATAAATTACTATGACTATTTTCATAAATTACGCATTCTTAAAAGAATGTGAATTTGAAAAACAATTATGCTCGATATTTAAGGTCATTTTAAATTATAAACTGAATGGCCAGTGATAATATGTCTTAATTCTGTGTAGACAGACATTTTTTAATCTGTCAAAATAAAAATGCCAGCGAACATCCTTTATATTTGAAATTTCGTCCGTAGTATCAGGGCAGCAGAAAAGCGAAGAGGTATATGAAATATATCAGGAGTAAAATTAAGTATATTGGCGCCATCTGCACAATAGTAGCTGGACTATATCCTAAATATAGCTACTATTGTGAATATGGAATTCTATATTGTTTTACTCCTAATACATGTGAATATAGAATACTATATTCACGATGTAGTGTGGCTACTACTTTGAAGATGGCGCCACATTTATTTTGTTTTACTCCTAATACATTTGATATACCTCCTCGCTTTTCTGCCACCCCTGATACTACAGACGAAATTTCAAATTAATGTACAAAATATTTCGGTTTCAGTTACTTGAAATATTCTTTCTTGACAGACTAAAAAAATTCAGTCTAGACAGAATTTAAGACATTATCTGCCGCCCCGATTCCGTTTGTAATTAAAATTACCTTAAATGCAGAGAATATTTTTTTTTAAATTTAATTCTTTTAAGGGAGTGTAATTTACGAAAATACTCTCAGTTAATACTTTAACGATATATGTGTAATTGTAATAAAAATAAAAATATTTTAAAGTTACTATAACCACCTGGTATGATATCTCTGCATTTAACAGGTGAAATTTCGTCCCTAGTATCAGGTAAGCTGAAAACGAGAGGTGATATATCAAATGTGTCAGGGGTAAAATAAAATATATTATCCCCTCGCTCTTTTTCTTGCTAAATAAAGTCTGTCTAAACCTAATTAAGGAAGGCATTATCAGCCGCGATTCCGTTCATAATTCAAAATTACTTTAAAATACAGAGAATAATTATTTCTCATATTTAAATTCTTTTACGAAACTGTAATTTACGAAATTATATCTCGGTAATTAATCTACATTTGAAATTTGTCCGTAGTATCAGGAAAGCAGAAAGGCGAGGAGGTATATCAAATGTATTAGCAGTAGATACTACTGTGAATATAGAATTCTATAGTCACGATATAGTGCGGCTACTACTTTGAAGATGGCGCCACATTTATTTTGTTTTACTCCTAATACATTTGATATACCTCCTCGCTTTTCTGCTACCCTGATACTACGGACGAAATTTCAAATGAATGTGCAGTGAGTGTTTCGGTTTCAGTTACTTGAAATATTCTTTCTTGACAGACTAAAAAAAGTCTGTCTAGACAGAATCCTTGTTTATTAATACTATAGTTATACAACCTAGAGAAAACTCTAAATATTTCTATTGTAGTAAAGTACCGTCCTCTGATATCTTTCAAAGGAATTAATATTCACGAATGAAAACTTGTAATCCAATGAAATTACTGAAAGCACAGTTAAAAAGATTCTCATCCCCACTCTCACAATTTAATCTGGAAGTTTATAAAAAAATGATTTAAATACATTTTCTATTAAATTTTACATAAGAGTATGTTTTGTTTGATTTGCTTTTCACATCGTTTGCCCTTGAATTACATGTCGACATAACCTATATAGCTGTTACTATGATAAAGTAGCTCTCAGAAAATTTTGAATTGAAAAATCGCAGGATTACTAATTTTTTTCCTTATTATATTCACAATTACCCTTTTATAATATAATAAACAAAATAAATAACATTACATGAAAAACTGTTTAAAAAACGTATTCATTTTTTTAAAGAAAAATAATCTAAACAAGGGAACGCTATCAAAAAGCCAGCTTTTTTATTAAATACCTATATGAAATGTCAGCCTGTTTCGGGTTCTGAGTTTGGGTTATTTTCATTTTCTTCTATGTGTTGAACAGGTATGTCTAAAACAGTCTTCTATGTATTTCGTATGACTAAATATGTTATGTAAAACAAGAAAAAATAATTAAAATCTATCCGAACCACATTATTTTAAGGTTTTGGTATCTTCAGAATTTAGAAATTTAAATGGTTCACAGCCAGTTCATTTAACCAGGATAACTATGAGACAATTTACTTTACTAGTAAACGTAGATCAAACATTTATTCTATGAATAGAAAATTCCTTGATATTAGACTAGACACTTGATTAACAAGGAAGCTGTACATAGATTCTGCTACTTATGCAATTAGATCAGATTTATAACTGATAGTCTACTGGAATAAGTAACGACGTACTATGGACTATCAAATCACATATCAACTATGTTTAACCAATATGGGGTAAGTAGGCCTACACAGAAAAGGTGTTTATTCTGCAGAAGGAGGGCTTTGAAAAAGCAGCCACACCTGATGACTATGGGTAAGATTACAGAAGTCTCCACCGCTCATAACCATCGCCGCTCGTAACCATTTGCTGCACATCCCACACTTCATAGGACAAAAGCCACTTCAGTACAACATCGTCACTGGTAATTATTTAACAAAATCAAAATTATGTGTCGACATTTTTCTACTTTCGTATCTAAAGAGAGAATAAAGGACATTCTCCTTCAAGAAGCATTTTACAATGTCAATGACGTAAATTGACCCTTTGATTACCTGTGCTATTGTATAAATAGTATGTAAATCTTATTATTGATACAATAAATTTATTATTATAATAGAAGCACTATCCTTCTTCCTGCAAAAGTGGTATAATTAATCTTGCTTTTACACCCACAATACCTCATCTCATCAGGGAAGTCGCAGGAACTTTCATTATACATTTACATTCTTAATAATTATCAATATAGTAAGTACTGCCTACACGTGGGCTGTATATTGACGATTCTTTAATTTGTATTTACCTGCGATTTTAAAAATTGCTTTTAATTATAGTAATTCCTATTAATTGAAGTTACGTTGGGGTTATCAAACAAAACTAGTTTACTTGTGTTTCTACCACTTAATTTTTCATTCACCCACGTGTGTAATTGCAATTGTTTGAAATCTTTATGGATTTTATTGTGTTATATATATAGAATTTTAGCCTTCATACTCATTGAAGTAAGATATAAAATTAATTATAATCTTTCCCTTCGTAAAAGGTAATTAGATACACACTTGAATGTACTCAGCTTTGGCCAGTGGCGGATCGTGATTTTTTGGGTCGGGAGGGCACCGGGGGGGGGGGGGGGGGCTGAGTGTTTAATATCAAAAATTAAGTACAGACAAAAAATAAACTCAATATGCTATTTACTTGTTTGAAAATGAAATACATCCGCCGTTCCTTACTATCAGCAAAATGATTAATAACTAATTCATTGAAGTTTGGTGTTGATGTCAGTAATTGTTTTCCAATGGAACACATTGCTAAGGCACATAGTCTGCTTTCCCGCATGGTATTTCTAGAAAATGTTTTTATTCTCTTCAAAGTAGAAAAACACCGTTCACTTTCAGCTGTTGTCATCGGTATGGTGCAAATTATTTCCAATAGCTTCACAGATTTGGCAAATGTAGTTGTTAAATTATTTTCCTAGAAACATTACAGTAATTTTAGAGCAGATGAAGCAGTTCCAAAATCTGGTCAATTATTCAAAAGTATATCGAACTATAAAAGCTAACTGGGAAAATGTAGCCGAATCTGTCGTCTCGTCTGCTTGTATAGCGATATAATAGGCTTTGTTAATTTCGTCTAGAATCAATGTGCGAGAAACTTCGTAGATACTGTCCAGCAATTTATTTTGAATGGTTTTTGAAAAACCCATAAAAACTCTATTATTAGACATGTTGAGGTGGTCCTTGAGGGTGCTGTCAATTCCTACCAATAAATTAACCAATCCACGAAAAATCCCCGGATTCGCACTGTTTCGTCATGGCCCATTAAAGCGATTTCAAACATGACACAAAACTTAATGCAGTCTATTAATTTTCCAAGAGTATGTCTGTTTTTACTGACGTTTTCATTGTGCTGAATTATATTTAATCTATCTATATGCAGTGTTCAGTTGGCACATTATAGGTATTTACCTTTCCCAAAACTGAATATTCTATCATGGTACTAAGATGTTTTTCACTTACTTTATGTCTTTTTTACTTTCTCACCAAAGTGTTTTAAATCCCTACTACCATTAGAAGTCCAGACAGGGTCGCTTTGTGGAGAATTCCTAATTAAGCACACATAACAAAAAATAGTATATTAAACTACAAGTTTCATAACACACGATTTTTGCGCACGCGTTTATGTTAAGAACAAGAACAAGTGTGCAAAATGTGTTATGAAACGTGTATTTTATACTATTTTTTCTATTTTTGTTATTAAAAGTTCAAAAAAAGCTTAAAATGAGAGACATGTTTCGTTCGAACATTTTAAATATTTGAATATAGGCGGTGTTAAATGTAATTATGGTTAAAACGTCTAGGGAAACTGTAACTTCGTACGAGTTTGGATGCCTTCGGAATGTCAGTGGTGGCCTTGCTTTGACTTCGGCCAACTTCGTATGAGTTCGGACGTCTTCGGAATGTCGGTGAAGGCCTTACCTTGGCTTCGGCAAACTTCGTTTGTGTTCGGACGTCTTCGGAATATCGGTAAAGGCTTTACCTTGTCTTCGGCCAACTTCGTGAACATTTTAAATATTTGAATATAGGCAGTGTTATATGTAATTATGATTAAAATTCAGACTGATTTATGCAATAAATTATTTCAAATTATCAACAAAAAGGACGAAATAAACAATTTCACGCCCCTAGAGATTGGCTAAATAGCAGAAGACAATTTACAAAATCGTTCGCCAACATAGTCTGGACATATTATCAAAAACAAACTTTTATAACAGTTGTACTATTCAACATTGGAAGTAAATTTCAATAGTAGCATCAGAAAACTTATCATCAACTCTGCTTAACAATTTATATTGTTAATTAGTAAATAAAATGTTAGCATGTGTGCTTTTTATTCTTTGTACAACTTCTATTGCACATGTTTGTTACATTAAAGGCTTACATTTTGACATTTAAATATAATTTGGTTCTATTTTTTTTGTGTTACCAGCGTCAAAACAACAAAATTAGCGTGCGATAAAGTAATATCTTTGCAACCAAAACGGGTGTCGTAAAGTGAACTTTATAGCACCGAAATAGCATAAAGCATTTTGCACATTACACCCACTGATAAACTGTAAGAGCTTCTGTTGAATTTTCTCGTCACGGTTTTATTAGTTTTCTATCTTAATGTCATAGCTCAGCGTGTTATTTTCTATCATTTCAATTATTTTACTTACGCAATTCATAGTTGCATTTGCATCGATAAAAATTACAACATACACTCACCGCTATATATTACATACTAGACAGCCGCGGCACCATAGAGGAGTGCCCCACCGCTGACGTATATCTGCGCGCTACCCGCGCCAGTTTCATCGCTTGATTTCCAATACAGACGGGGCCTCACGGGGCAGTCGCGCGAGATGCCCCGGAGTCTACGTCAGACTGCGATTTTTAAACGCGCTGAAAAGACGGACTGCTACTTCCGAAAACATATTATTTGTTATCAAACAAATCAGAAAAATTACATACAAATTAGGTATTTATAATTAATTTATTTGTTAAAAGAAATTTGTCATGGGGAAATTTGTCACAGGGGGCAGTGCCCCGTTGCCCTCCATGCAGCAGCCGCCACTGCCCTAGATCCCACGTAAGCATATCAACAAAAGGAATAGTAACTGCATGAAGTGCAGAAAATATTAATCAATAATTAGGAGAATAGCCAGATTGAACAGCTCATTTCAGCAACATGTACTTCGTCTAATACATGTATTAGTAGTACGGTAACCAAAGATGAGATATTGGGGGCGCCACTGGGAAGGAAACTTGAATAAACTGTTGTAACATGACAATCAGAACGATGGGGCCAACTAGAGATGGTAACCAAATAGCATCGATTATGGTGCCTAAAGAGAAAATTGCATGAATTGTGATAAAAAAAAGGGCATATGGCAAGAGACTATTCTGCCAGCTCATACTGCCCAAGCTGCAAGGAGGAAGGCTACAGAATGGACTCCGCAAAATCCCCATATTTCAGACGACTGTTGAAGGAGAAACAAGTAATACATACTGCAAAAGGAAAAGTACAGTCCGAGAGTACAACAAACGGAAATAATGCTATAAGTGTTAATGGACCTTTAAGTACTGCA
Source organism: Amphimallon solstitiale (assembly GCA_963170755.1). NCBI lineage: Eukaryota > Metazoa > Arthropoda > Insecta > Coleoptera > Scarabaeidae > Amphimallon > Amphimallon solstitiale. The sequence continues at coordinate 46,880,399 of OY720682.1, forward strand.
AATTAATCTAGGGGGGGCACGTGTGGCGCATGATATTGCGTTCGCCATAGCCAAGGAAAGAGGAGTGGATATGTTGATAGTAGGGGAACCTAACAGGACACTGGCAAAGAGAAGCGAATGGTCAAAAGACAGGCGATGGATGTTGCAGTATTCTTCGTAAACAAAAAGGTCGAGATAGTCAAAACTGAGCTTGGGGATGGGCATTTGTGGGTTAAATTTGGAAAGTACTGCGTGTATCGCTGTTACATATCGCCAAAATCTCCATGGAAAAATACAAGACCGAAGTAGATATAATAATGAATAATGCTATGAAACAAGCTATGGAAGTTATCATACTGGAGGATATAGATGCCAAATCTCATCAATGGGGGTCACCGACAACTGAGAAGAGGGGGGAATACTAGACTGAATGGATGGCAAAGCTTGATATGGTGACCCATAATAACGGAAGACAGCCGACTTTTGTGAGAGGTAACAGTAGATCATACATTGATGTCACGTGCTCAACAATGGGAATTGCCAGACGAATAGAAACTGTGAAGTAGTCACTACAGAAAACTTGACGAAGCATCTCCCTAGTTTCGTCAAAATTATGAAAGGTAATGCTGCAGGTAGTAGATCCGTGAAGAAACGCATGCCATTGACTGGGATGTTTATCGAACAAATCTCAGCATACAAGTAGGAAATAATAAAACTAGTGAAGATTACAGAACATGTACGGGCCTACTAAAAAGTGCATATACAGGCACAATTATGCAACAAGTAAAAGAACAAGAGTGTTACAGCCATATTGGTGGAATAAAGAAATAGAAATTAAGAGAAATGAATGCACGGAAATACGTAGACGTCTCACACGAATCCAAACGAATAGAGGCATTCTAGAGGAAGAAAAGCATAAAGCAGAGAAAGAATACAAGGAAGCTAGGAAACAACTTCGGAAACTTATTAATGGCTCCAAACGTACGCACTGGAAGGAACTATGTAAACAATTAGATGAAGATATATATAGCGATGGATATAGAATAGCCATGAAGACAATCAAAAGCTACGCGCCATGCTCTATGCATATAAATACAAGGAGAGCTACAATGAGGAACTTGTTTCCGTACGCAAGAGATGAATGGGAAAAAGAACCTACATCAGATGATGTGACACTAGTAACCGAGATGGAACTGCAAAAAGCAGCTGATGGTATGAAAGAGGGGAAAGCCCCTGGAATCGATGGTATACCCCCCAGAAGCAATTAAAATAGCAGTCAGAACAATACCAACCTAGATACTGAATGGAATAAATCGACTTCTAAGAGACCAGGTATTCCCAAGTGAGTGGAAGCTTGCTAAAATATTGTTAGTACAAAAAGTAGCCAAGGGCATCGAGGATACTCCAAGATACAGACCTCTGTGCTTGCTTAATATGATAAGTAAACTCTTCGAAGCAATTATCAGGGAGATACTAAACGAAGAAATCAAAAGCAAGGGAGGATTGCATGATAATCAATACGGTTTTCGCAAGGGCAGGTCCACTATTCAGGCTCTGGAAATAGTAGTAAACACACTAGATGCATGTGATAAGCGGTGGTGCATTTTAGCGACCTTAGATGTAAAGAATGCATTCAACACAGCCAGTCACAACCTCATAATGGAAAAACTTCGTGAGTTGAGTGAGGGTGAGATGATGGAAATAACTACGGGGGTACCACAGGGATCACTCTTGGGTCCAACATTGTGGAATATTCTATATGATGGTGTACTTGGTGTAGAACTTACAAAAATGGCGACATCTATTGGGTTTGCTGACGATTTGGCGATCGTAGTAGCAGCAGATGATGAAATAGATCTAATGAGACACACAAATGAGTGCCTGAGGAGAATCAACGTCTGAATGGACGGATATAAATTAGAACTGGAACCAACAAAAACTGAAATAGTTATGCTAAAAGGGAAAAGGAAAAGAGACAACATTGTGTTTAGGACAGGGAATGTGGAAGTAGTGCCTTCAAAAGAAGTAAAATACCTAAGTGTAAATTTTGATGGAAAAGGTTCATTCGGTAAGCATGTCGAGAAGATTGCTGCAAAGGCAGAGGAACGAGCATCAAGCCCCGCGAGCCTTATGCCCAACATCAATGGACCAAGCAGTCTTATATGGGGCTCCAATATGGTACAGAACGATGAATATTAAAAAAAATTTGAATACAATAACCAAAATTCAAAGAAAAATGATGCTGCGTGTAGCATCGGCATATAGGAGTGTTTCAATCGTTGCGCTGCAGGTCCTCACTGGTACAGTGCCCATACAAATGTTGGTTCATGAGAGATGGTATATTTACAATCGCAGAGATGAAGAAAGAGACAGAGTGAAGAAACTCGCAAGGCGAATAAGCATGAGCAACTGGCAACAAGAATGGAATGATAATGTTGATACGACCCAGTGGACCAAGAGACTCGTCCCACATATAGAGGAATGGGTCAGTTGCAAACATCATAGTATTGATTATTATCTTACACAGACTTTCACGGGACATGTGTCGTTTAGTACCTATACTAAACGGATAGGGACGCGAGATACAGATATATACTGTCATACAAAAGTGGATATACCGGAGCATTCACTGTTCGAGTGTGGTAGATGGGGTGCAGTGCGAGAAGCAACATGGGATGAACTCGCGACCATATTAACACCGGACAAAATCGCTATAGAAATGATGGAGAGCAGGAAAAGGTGGAAAATAATTCAAGAAGTGGTTAGGAAAATATTGCATCAAAAAGAGATGGACGAAAGAGAGCGAGCAGACAACAAAGGAAACTAGATAGACTAGTAGCTGGATACACCTGATGCATGTCACTAAATGATGATCCCAGGTGTATTAAAAGGGCTTGGGGGGGGGGGTTAAAGTACACTTTGTGCATATCCGTTCTATAAGTTTTTTTTTCCGGCCAAGCAGGAAGGTTTATGAAGCAATAACAACTTCCTGTACATGGTACACGCGTGAAGTACACGCCTATTTTTCATATTCAGCCAGCCATCTGTATCTAGCGTATGCGAAATATGTTGGAATTTTTTAAATAAGGTTTTGCATTTGCATGGCAGGTGGCAGCCATAATTATGTTTCTGTTTTATCGACCTAAGTATCAATATGAGGTGGTTGCAATTGCCCATCTGATCGCAATTTCCCATCTTTCCCCAACATTCTCAGATACCAATAATAGACTAATTTTGGAACATCGCCCATATTGTTAATACTTATATATATTTTAACGATGTCAGCATACGCAACCATATAGCAGGATAATCAACCAAATAAATCATTGATAAATAATATAAATAGCAAGGAATACAAATTAGAACCTTGCGGAACGCTTGAACTATATTTCACATACTCACACACAGAGAGAGAGAGAGATGCCTTATTAGAGAAACCAATGTTTCATAATCATGTCCAAACCAATTCCACCGCAGCGATATGATTTTTCTAAGAGCCAAAAGTATATAATTTTACTCATTTCAGTAGAACTTAATGGTAACGAGCTCATTTTAGTTTTAGTGAGATCTGTTTGTAAATATCTTTGTGTTTCGATTTCAACACTCCTAAATGCGTCTGTCATGATATTATACTCATCGCGATACTTTTCTGGTAATAATTTACTTGTTGCATTCAACATAGCCTTCATAAGCTCTTTGTCATCCCCTAGTATTGCAAGTTATTTTACAGTACGATTGCCATTACTGCCGCAAAAGCCCATAAATGCCTTCTATGTGCATTTTTCACTGTTAACAGTACTTTTTTTTTATTTTTCATTCTCATTAAACAAACAATAAGTTAAACGTTGTTTTCTGTGAATATTACTTTGTTTAGTATTTCCTTAGATTTAATAATTACTTTTATTTTCAGATAGAATATGGAGAAGACACGTGGCAAGAAATTATAGAGCTCGCTGGCTATAAATTCACCGTTTTCAACACGCATCAAGTCTATCCGGACGACATCATGCTGTCCATAGCAAGCGCCTGTGAGAAAGTAACTGCATCATCGTACGACAGCTTCATGAACTTCTTCGGAAGATGTTTCGTCAGATATTTCAGTCATTTCGGGTAAGACATTTTCCAAAATAAAGCAAATGGAATAGCTTTAATAAGAAATAATCCTAAATATGTTCTTACAACATATGCATAGCATATTTTATACCTTTTTGATGAGCAAACACGACTTATTTACATTTTTGTCAAGACTAAAGTGTGAAGGTAGGTTTTCGATAACGCGATTTTTCTAACCGATATTTTTTTTTACAAATATTTTTATTGCAATATATTTTGTAGTACTTATATAAAAAAAAATAAGCGGAAAAGGAGAGTTTTTTGTGTACTAAATATCCTTAAGTAGTCATTAGGAACTATAATTAAATAGCTATATTATTGTAATAATAATACTCGTGAAAAGAGGTCTTCATCCACTGTATAATCGATTTGCCTTCTCAAGTCACACATTTCATATCAACACTATGCTAATATCGCGATTTTTCGAAGCCATTAACCTACCTATTTATATCTCCTGTGTTTATCCATTCTAATTACCCCCAGGAAATCATTAGGAGGTATTTGCCCATGAATTTGCACTTACTAAATATCTATATATTACTCTCAAAAGATACAAAATGAAGATAAACATATTTTAAATATATATATAATTCAAAAAAAAAATTTTCCTGGGATTAGCGGCTATAAGGGAATAATAAATGAATTACACCATTTTTTATTTAAACCAACGTTTCGGCAATTATCCTTGCCTTTTCCAAAGTTTTTTATTGAACTAGAATGACAGTAATTTTTTATATTAACATCATTTGTTATTTAATATACACCTTTTGTATATCTTCTAACAATGTTATTATATTTCATATTGTAAGTATATTTACTTGTAAGTAAATATACTTACAATATGAAATATAATAAAATTGTCCTCAGACCTATTGTACAAAATAAATTACAAATTACAAAAATAAAATTGAGTTTAAACATTAATTACAAAATTAAATTTTAAATTTCGGCTTTTGATGTGCAATGTGTCACAATTACGACTACCTGTATGGCAAATTTCATGACTGTAAGTGCGCTGGATTCGTTTGGACATCGCACACACGCACGCACACAAACTTTTCCTGTCATATAAGTATAGATAAGGTGAGAGCGTAGGGTGACAATACTGGATCATAGCAGCAGAGAGACGATCAAAACTAAGGAAGGGTTGCTTAGGATTACTTTTATAAAAGTCGACTGCCTGAGAACAATTAATATTTGATTACGAAGATAATTCAATAAAGTACTTATTAATTTCAATTATTTTTTTTCCATTCAAGTTGGTATAAAAATCAGCCATACTCAAGTAATAATTTTCAGAAATTTGTTTCTAAATACAACAATAATAGATATGTAAGTCACTAGAAAATGTGTAAAAATATTTTATTAAAATAACGCCATAAAATTATAAGCATAATTAATAGAGTGTGTTTATTGCATATGCTAATAAAATTCATTACATTATATAAATTCCTATATTTATTATTTAAAAACAAATTAAAAGGTAAATATAGGAATTTATATAATTTAACGAATTTTATTAGAATATGTAATGAACACACTTAGCGAGTTACATCGCAATAAGAAAGCTATACATATTTTATTATTAGTATATGTTCCTTTAATTTCCGTACGCATTGTATATGAAGAACATTACTTCACATGACAAATTCTGTGCAATTTAAAGTTATTTAAGCTTTAATATCTTGGGCATGTTACAGTTACGACGCTACTATAAAAGCTACCGGACGATATTTCACCGACTTTCTAGAAAACGTCGACAATATTCACATACTCTTCCGCATGTCGTACCCCAAGATGAAAAGTCCGTCGATGTACGTCACTACAGTTGATGAGAAAGGCTGCATCCTAGTCTACAGAAGTTCAAGACAAGGATATGTCCAATATATCATAGGTATTTGCTGATATTTGCTGCTATTTACTGCATGTTTACAGAGCTGACAGAATAAATTTCCTATTAAATAAAACTGCTTCGATTTTATATGTTCCCTTTGCATCTTTTCTATTGATGGGGTAATTTAAAGGCATTTACATTTATCAAAAATATTTATTGGCAAATATCTTGGCGGCAAATATTATATGTCACCGTAGAATGTTTTCGCCAATCTATTATCAAGAAAATAGGTTTGATCAAGTACCTACAGTTCTAATTAGTTAAGAGGACACAATGCAATGTAGAAAGGAAGTATCAGAAATTCGGACTGTATTTGAAAACAAACTAAATTCTTCACCTCAATATTTTGACATTTATTTAATGCGTTCTTCATGAGTCAACTGTAGTGAACGAAGCAACAACAATTTAAGTGAATAGAATTTGTCACCGGACTGCATACATAATAAAAACGGTGAAACATCACATATAAATAAAAAAAGAAAAAATTTTCAGCTGTTGTTAACAAATTTAACTTTACAATACCTACACTTACTAAAATACAATTATTTAATCTACCACAACATTCGAATCTTTGCAATATCGCTTCTTCGTCTTCTTCTTCTTCTTCTTTTTCTTTTTGTTCTTCTTCTTCTTCTTCTTCTTCTTCTTCTTCTTCTTCTTCTTCGTCTTCTTCTTGGTCGTCTTCTTCTTTGTTGTCTTCTTCGTCGCCGTCTTCTTCTTCTTTGTCTTCTTCCTCGACTTCTTCTTCTTCTTCGTCTTCTTCTTGTTCTTCATCGTCTTCTTCTTAATCTTCCTCGTCTTCTTCTTCTTCGTCCTCGTCTTCTTCTTCTTCACCCTCGTCTTCTTCTTCTTATTTTCCTTCTTCTTCTTCGGATGTGTTACACTTCCGGTGTTCAGATCTTTTATTAACCTTAAGTATTTAGCAGAAGAGTCATTCAGTTGAATCCGATCGAAGACCTTACTCAAGTCAATAAAGAAGAGAAACGCAGGGGTACTTGTATTCTATGCGCTTTCTCTCTGCAAAGCATCCGTTGTTGAGCGGTTTTTGTAAGTTCCTGTTGTGCCTCATTTATCTTTGAGGTTATTGTGCCCGCGATGATGCAGAGTCTGTCTTGTCACCTTTTTTGTAGATGGATACAGTTGTGCTTTACCTCCATTCTCCCGGGATGGTTCATTCTTCTCGACCCACCTAATATTAATAATTCTTTTATAAGAAGTTGACTTATAATAAAGTTAAGAAGATATTATTAAACACAAAAGTATATTAGTAAATGTAGACATTTGTATAAGTTTTATTTATATTTATTTATTTTTATGTAAACTGAATCCATAAAGTTATGTTAAATAAGCTTCTCCTTTAAATTGACTGCCATTCTTATGAAATACCCCGTTCATAATTGTTTTAAACAATGTAGCAAAATTTAATAGAACTAAGTAGTAAAGAAAAAATGGATTTGAAACAAAATCAATATTTCTTTCTCTTGTACAGGTCTGCTTCATCAAATCGCAAAAGACGTTTTCAATCTTGACCTCAAATTGAAGATGCTAGACACGCAAACGAGTGTTACAGGCCGTAGCGGTGTGATTGTTCGTTTCCGCTTAGATTTCGATAACACAGCTTACGTAAGTAGCGGTATCTAACAAAACGGAGCGAAAATTGATTCATTTTCGAGCCCATTCAGACATGTAATAAAGGTATCAGAGCAGAAGAAATTTTTCACGCTCAAACAAGTTGTTTCAAGAATTGTTGCGTATTGTTTAGGCCAGCGATACCGCCCCCAGTGGGCGCTGGAGTCTTCCATGGGGACGGTAGCGAATCCAGAGGATATTTTTTTTATATACTTTAGGGTAGATAAAATTAAAAAACTAAAAAAAAAAAAAATTAAAAAACACTTGATTTCGTTTCACTTAGGTTATTAGAATATCTCTAACAATATTGTTTCGGTATGTTCTACCATTCTCAAAGAACTAAATTTGTGTGTATATTTTGTAAACTTATATATTACTTGAGGGCTGAGGGTGTGTTTATTGTACCTACTTTGACCATTTTATTACTGTGTCTATTATCGGAGTGTTTATGTATTCTGTCTGTGTGTTGGTTATGTGTAATATTTATATATTTATACTTTTTAATATAAAAAATACTTTAAAATATCTGTTTTCAGGAATAAATATTTTATCTAGGTATGTAAATTATCTTATTGCTACCGTGTTAATAAGCATTTTTAAAATAGTATTAAGTATACCTGTACCTAGTTTACTTTAGTTTTGAATAGATTGTAAAGAAACAAAAAGATCGTAAATATGATGATGGTTATTTAGAGTTTGGTTTTACGTAAATAGAAATTAATGATGAAGAGAGACCACAATGTGTATTGTGTATGAAAGTTTTGGCAGGGGAGTGTATGCTTTCAAGTAAATTGAAGCGTCATTTATAAGCTAATCACCACAGCATGGTTAGCAAACCTCGTGATTTTTTTGCCAAGAAGTTAAAAGAACAGAAACAACAACAAACTATATTTTGTAAGAAAATGTAAGAAGGCTCATACCATCGCAGAAGAACGTACTCTTCCGGCTGCTGTAGATATGGGGAACATCATGGTTGGTGAGCCTGCTAGGAAGCTGCTTTTAAAAGTGCATTTGACCAATAACATAAATGGTCAGAGAATACAACATATGGCGAAAGATATCAACGATCAGTTAACTGAAAAAATTAAAGGAGGGGAATCTGGAAAGCAGCTAAACAGCGATGCACATACCGCGGTCCACTGTTGATATTTATGCAACCCGCCAACGAATTTTAAAAATTGTTCGAAAAACTTCAAAAGTATGTAAAAATCCATTCAAATCAATTTTTCTTAACTTCTTATTTTATTCTAACTTTTGTAATTGTTAGTAAGATATGCATCTTTAAGTACTTTCTTGTTCAGGTTTACTACGTAGGACAGCTATGCTCCTCGTCGTTCCAAGCATATTGTTACGAGACGAGAAATATGTCGAACCAACTAGATTACTCGACGATTCGCGAAACACGTCGGTATTATCCCCGAACAATGTCGAGGGTTCTCGATGTTAGGTAACTCGTATAAATACAACACATCGCCCGCTCTCGGGGCAGTTAATTTTTAACTACGGACAAGAGAACGTTATATTGTTTGAATTGCAATCTGTGAAGAATAAATATTTCGTCGATCGAACTTGGCATCTACCTACGTAACAATATAATGTCAATTTTGATATGGATAAACCAGATCCCAATAAAAAACGTAGTCGTAAGGTTGAAGATGAATATCGACCATTTCAAGACATTTGGACCGAAACATACTTTTTTGTTTCACCGCATAACAAAATTGTCTGTTTAATATGCAAGAGTAGTGTTTCTATTCCGAAGGAATATAATGTGAAAAGGCACTATGTAACCCAGCATCATACTTTTACCAAATTAACCGGCGAAAATCGAACGCAAAAAATTTCCACTTTACAACGGGAACTAATAGGCCAGCAAGCTATGTTTACAAAACCAATTCAAGATGCTGAAACAGCTACTGAAGTTAACTATGAAATATTTTGAATAATAGCGAAAACTTGTCGGCCTTTTAAAGATGGTGAGTTTGTTAAGCAGTGTTTAGATATCGCCGCAAAAAAACATTGTCCGAAAGATGCAAAGACGTTTGAGAAAGTTCAACTAAATCGGACGACTGTTCAAAGAAGAATTACCACATTAGCAGCTAATATAGAAGAGCAATTAGCTACGAAATCAAAAAGATTTGAGTATTTTTCTATAGCACTCGCCGAATCTACAGATATAACTTCCACTGCTCAACTCTTAATATTTTTAGGAGGTGTAACGCAAAATTTTGATGTGAGTGAAGAACTGATTGGTATGAATTCTTTGACAAGTCGAACCAAAGGGAGTGACATCCTCAAAGCTCTACTGGAAAAATGTTCTATAATGGATTTGGATTTAACGAAATTATCTGGTATTACGACAGATGGATCACCTTCAATGGTTGGACGTAAATCTGGGATAATAACTGTGTTAAAAGAGTATTTACAAACTAAAAACATAGATATCAAGGAATTAATGGAGTTTCATTGCATTATACATCAAGAGGGCCTCTGTTCAAAATTATTGGGATTTGAAAATGTGATGAAAGTTGTACTACCTACTGCAAACTTGATAAAATCACGAGGTCTCAATTACCGACAATTCAAACAATTTCTCGAGGATATTGAAAGCGAATATGGTGATCTCCTGTTTTACACTGAAGTAAGGTGGCTAAGACATGGGTTGACACTAGAGCGGTTTTTTTAACTTACTTGAAGAAATCAAAATATTTCTGGCGGAAAAGAAAAAGGATGTCCCCGAACTCGACAACCCTGATTGGCTGTGTGACATAGCGTTTCTTGTAGACATCACAAATCACTTGAATGTCTTAAATACGCGACTCCAATGCAAAGATCAATTGATTTCGCAGTTATACTCTCATGTTTCGTCCTTTCAATGCAAATTGAGTCTTTTCACGATACAAATCAATTCAGCCAATTTTAGCCATTTTCCGAACTACAAAAAAATTATGGAGAAATTCAATAAAACTGATGTCAATTTCATTTATGTTGAAAAAATTGATATTTTGATACAAGCTTTTCATGATCGTTTTGTAGACTTCAAAAAAGTTGAACCTGTATTGGACATTTTCAGTAATTATTTCAACATTTTACCAGAAAATGCGCCGGAATCAATACAGATGCAATTAATAGTCATGCAAAATGATGACAATTTACGAAACAAGTTTAATGAAGGTAATTTAGTCAACTTTTACCGTTGCGTTGACAAAACCGCTTATAAAGAGTTCCGAATAAATGCATTGAAATGCGCAAGCTTATTTGGTTCGACGTATATTTGTGATCAAACGTTTTCAGTGATGAAACTTAACAAAACAATAAATCGAAACCCTCTGGCAAATGAGAATCTGGAAGCAATTTTACGTGTGGCGACAAGTAATGTGGAGCCAAACAAAAACAAAATTGTTAGGTCAATGCAATGTCATGCATCAAAATAATAATACATGAAATAAACGATTACATAATTACAACAAACATTTCTTTTATTTTTATCAATTGTGTCAATAAGTATTCTTTGTAGTGGCCCATCCTTGGCTTATAATTTTCCCGAGTGGCCCCCGTTTCCTATAAGTCTGTGCATCCCTGAGCTAGATTAAGCTACGAATAATAATAAGGATACTCTTTTGATATATTTTCTACGGTTTATAGATGGTAATAACACTAAAGAACATATCCTGTTTTGCAAAAATATCAATGCTCAGAACCTGTTCGAGATTCTCGATACATTCATATCTGAAAATAATTGGAATTGTCCTAAATGCGTTGGTGTCTGTACTGATGGACCTCGCTCCATGTCTGGCTGCTATGGAAGATTACAGGTACGCATTCGAAGCAAATCACCAAATGTACTGTGGACCCATTGCATTATTCATAGAGAAGCGCTTGCGTCAAAGCACTGAATCAGGTTTTAGAATGTGTGGTGAATGTGGTAAATTTTATAAAATGTCGTGTATTGAAAGCAAGGTTTTTAAAAAACTGTATGAGGATATGTGAGCCCAATATTCGTCTTTGTTATTCTATAACAGTGGACGATGACTGTCTTGTGGTAATGTTTTATTACGTACATTTGAATTGCGGCAAGAAATTGTTGTTTTCCTTAAAGAGGAAAAATACAGAGATGCAGAAGATTTTACTGATGCCGTTTCTTTAATAAAACTGGCATATTTATGCAACATTTTTGAAAAGCTAAATTTCCTTAATCTCTATCTGCAGGGAAAGAACATGCACCTTTTGAAGTCAAAGGAAAAAATATTAGCTTAAAAATTCCATAAAGATGCAGGCAAAGATTGTTTTTTAATATTGCAGCAATTTTTGACGTCAAATGATTTTGATCTTTCTCAAGATATAAAAAACATGTTTGAAGAGCTTATCACAACTAATTATCTGGTTTGAAAAATACTTTTAAAATAAAAACTTCGATAGATTTGTATGGATTCAAGATCCATTTAACACTATTGCTCCGTCTGAATTTACTTCTGCGGAAGAAGAGAATCTTATCGAATTATCTTGCGACAACAGTTTGAAAGCAAAATTTGGCAGTATGGCATTGACAGAATTTTGGATTTCAATAGAAAATGAATATCCTCTTCTATACTCCATTCAGTCTAAGAATGGAGCATTGGGAAAGATAGGGCTTAAAATAAACGTTTGTGATTGGTTGAAATCAAGTGTGCATTTACACCGACAAAATAATCGCATTTAGCTCGTTCTGTCAAAAATTTGTTTAGTGACAGTTTTGTTCAAAGTGTTTGTCGATTTCCGTATTTTACATAGTTATTTGTTGTTAATATTCTTAAAAAATAGTTCTTCTTAGAACTCGCAGGTGAAATATTCATTTGTTAAGGTATTTTATCAATTTCTAGATATTGTAAATAAGATAATAATTGAAATATCTGCTAATGGAAATAGTATCTAAAATTTATTGGATTTTAACATGAAATATTGCCCTTTACACCTTTTACTCACATATTGATAATGATACCTACATTCTTGAATGTTGTAAAATGTATGCGTTCTATTTACATGTAGACACAACGTGTTATTCAATGTTTTCCTTATATTTTAATATTTTTTGTGTGAGCGATATTCTGTTTTGGAAAACTTATCAAATACTGATTAGCTGTTTGCTTTTTCATGTTTGTTAGTATGGTTATCATTTTAAAAGCAATGTAAGCCTTACTTAAATAAATGTCAATATAAACGTAAAAGTCAAAATATATTGATATCATACACAATGTATATCCCTGCTATCCATCTGACAGTAAACATAAGTTTTATTTGTTTTCAAAATACAAAATTCATCGTGTGTAAACTGTGCTCATATTGTAGCGCCATCTACTCCATTCTTAGACTGAATGGAGTATAGGTGATAAGGCTCTGCAGATTTTAATTCCATTTTTGTCGTCGTATTTGTGCGAAGCTGGGTTTTCGGCGGTCGCTGTAATAAAAATAGAGCAAAAATTAATTATTAGTTTAATACCAATAAAGTAAAAAATGTTAAACAATGAAGATACACGAGTTTTATTTATTTTTATTTTTTACTTACGATCAGTCATACTTTTACTTACAATAGGGTGCCATGGATAATTTTTAATTGAAAAACGGCGCCACGAGTTGGAAAAGTTTGGGAACCACTGGACTAGGAGGAATTTGAAATTTGAAATTTTTGTTCTCTTCTAAAGAGGGCGAGGGTCCAGAAAAGGTTAGAAATCTCTGGTTCATGCGAGATAAACACTCTGTATATTATACAATCCCTTCGCATTTCATAAAATTCTTAAAAAACAACTTTTAAAAATAAAATTCTCCTATTACATTGTTACTATAACTGCTTAATTAGCTAATTTGACATTACTCACTCACCTTCCATCTTGATAAAACAACATAAACTTTACTTCTCAGTTTTTATTTCAATACCAAATAAATAAGCAATTTGAAACGCTCCAGCTTCTATTTTAATGAAAATAAATTACTGAGGAAATAAATGATGAAAGGCACGTTTCGTCGTTTAAAAACTCGCTGACTCTGTTGTAATTCGCACAAGATTTAATAATTATGTTGAAAGGTGAGTCCGGAACTTTTAAACCTTCCTTTATAATTCACTTTTCTCGCTGTTTACACATTTCACAATTTTAAATTTATAACATCTTGAATTTAGTTCGGATATTTTTTAATAGTAGAGGCGCTGAATCGATGTAACAGGGAAAACAGCTGAGTTAAAATTATTAAAAAATCAGTCTTTTGCGGTTACTTAACGAATTTGTGAATTTATTTTTTTCTACAAAAAGAGACCCACAATACAAATACTTTGTTGTGTCTTACGAATTAACAAACTAAAATAACAGGAATGTTTATTCGTATTTCCTGCAAGAGTATGAATTTTGAATTGTGACACTTTTCCTGTGCACAAATGAATTATGTTAAATTTTCTATTTTGTTTTAATTTAGTTTTTATAAATATTATATATGTATTAATGTACGTATATTTATTGAGAATTAATATTACTTAAAAATCCCAACATTTTAGTTATTATTTTGCTGACTCTGTAGCTTTAACAAGGATGGGGGGATGGGCAAAATGACATTTTCGGGGGGCGCCAAATGTGCTAGCAACGGCTCTGTTGGTGAACTTCAAGATTTTACGAAAATATAAAAGAAATGGAAGGGTAATATCCCCGGCAACTCCACCAAAAAAAGCTAAAAACTTTTGGGCCAAGAAATAAAAGCTATAATACACCCTGTATTAGCAGTAATAATTTTAGGTTATTCATATAATGTATCTATATCTGTATACATTAAGAAAATAAGAAAATATCAACAACATTACATTCAGCAGACTTTTACGAATTTCAGATGGAAGCAAAGGAAAGAAAAGCGGCCTACACCGATATGGGAGAACTGACACCAGTTTCATGCGATCATTTGCTCAAATTATTCCCTTTCGGTATTCTTATAGACGCCAAATTAAATATAGCAGGGCTCGGAGCTAAACTCGTGGAGGTTGCTAAAAATTCAATTTTGGGTAATCCCCTGTTGAAACATTTTCGTTTTAGAAGACCTAAGGGACTTACTTTCACGTGGAAAAACGTAAGAAAATTTGACATCGAAATTTACCAATAAACCACCTCTGTTCTTTATTGACATATTCGTTTAAAATAATATTTCCTCGTAGGTCCTGTATCTTCAATCGGTATTATTCGAATTGGAATTTCTCAGAGGTAGTACAACAAACATGGGCAACACTCTGAAGCCGGAAGAAGCAAGCGGTGAAGGTGATAAAAAAGGGGGCATAATTGAAAGGTCAATTTCCCCTTATCAACTACGTAGGGATAGTCAACAAGGATTAAAGAATATTCTCCTACGCGGTCAAATGCGCTTCATAGCCGATATAAATTTGATCATATTCCTATGCAGCCCTTTGTAAGTATAAATTTTAGATATACAAAATGAAAAGCTGTCTAAAAATTCCCTACCATTAAAATATTTCGATATTAATATTGATCTTGATCTTATGATTGTTAATAATAGTGATATACATAACTCACAAAGATATAAACAATAGTGAGAATCGTAGTAAAAAGTTAGTCAATTTTCAATATAAAGGGTGAATCAACGATCGGACAAAGTGAATTTACTCCTTGATGTTTAATATAATAAAAAAATTCGGTCACTGTAGTTAATAGGGATGCCATTGCTTTACAATTTAAATATACGTACACATATACAGAGTGATCCACAAACCAGTAGCACAAAAGAGATATGTTGAATACTCGATATATAATTTCAAATTTGGATTTTATGAATTAGAAATATTTATACTGAACGTGATTTTAAAAGTTGATTACGTAAGATATTTTCTTCCAATAATGGGTGGAGACTGTGGTCAAAATCTGAAACAAAATGCAAAACGAAAAATCCCTCACCACAAAAATTAAAAAGATAAAAAAATCCATATACGTATTTCGGCAACTAAGTTGCCATCTTCATTTTGAACCTGTAGAAAAACAGAAAAGAGTGTTAATGGTAATGCTTTTGGCTATGCTCTTCACCACTGATGGGATATCACATATCAGCATACCTTCTAATACTTCTAAGATTACACTTTAGCCAAAAACACTACGTTTAACACTCTTTTCTGTTTTTCTACAGGTTTCTACTGAAGATGATAACTTAGTTGCCGAAATACGTATCTTTTTATATCTTTTTAATTTTTGTGGTAAGGAATTTTTACTTTTGTATTTTGTTTAAGATATTTTGTGTCGGTTATAATAAATATATTTTTTAGAACAACAATTAACGTAGAAGCAACATCAACGGCAGTAGTAATAAGTAATATTAACAGAAAACAATAACGCAACGACCGCTTTTATACTTCTACGAAAAGTTTGATAAACTTTTAACATTTTTTCCGTCAATATTTGCAACAGCGACATGCTTTTCCACGACTAACGTGATTTTTAATGCGTCATGAATAAGATTTTAAAATAAGGTTGAATATCTTCTAAACTATCGTAGATGTCGAAGGGATTAATATACGATTCTGTAAAAAAATATTGGCTGGTCCATTTAAATTAAATAAGATTTTCTTAATTAAAGTTTCCTCATTGTTAGGCAGTTAGAAAGACATTTTTATTTTAACGGAAAATCTAAATTTGAACTTATATATGGGGTACTCAATTAAAAAAAATATTTTTTGTACCAGTAGTAAAATATCATAGCATTTTTACACATAATAAAACGCCATGAAATGTCATTTCTCCACCTGAACTAATAACAGGTAAATAATGAGCATATTATTGACCTAGGTGAAAAATGACAACAAATAAAGCGCATGCCGCAACCATGCAATCGCAATGATATGTCAACCGTCGAAATTGATTGTAGTTTTACCCGTTTGGCCAGTTTCACATTCGTATATCCGTATATCATCGTCGATTTATATCATAAATCGTACCTAAAATCTAAAACTTATAAATGCTCTACCTCTAAGGTAAAATAAATAACTGTATTTTAGGTTAACAATAGCAAAATATATATGATAGTATAATATGGATACAATATAATACGTGGCATATCAAATTTATTGATGGTTGAATTATATTAGAAAAACCAGGATTGTGCAGATCTGTAGGCACATTAATGACAATATTATTAATGGAGTTAATTCCGTAAGTATTTACGATAACTTCAGTCGAAATAGATCCCCATTGTACTGCTGATGTTGATGGAATTTGATTCATATCGAAAACTCCTGTATTTATTGCAGGTGTGGTTGCGTAAGTAGATGTAGGTAACTTTGTGCTATATTTTGTTTATTTACTAGGGAATCCTCTATATAACCTTCAGCTACACTAGAAGATGTCCAACCACTATGTTGTTTCAACTGAAGGATATTACCACCATTGACAGCTAAAAGTATAGCCGAGGTTCTACGGAAACTATATTCGTCATAGTTTAACTGTGGATTTTGTAAATTTAAGTAAACGACATTTTTTTTTGATATCTGTCCTATATTCTGTTTCAAGATATAGTGCAAATAAAAGCTCCCCCCAGGTTACTATATTTTGAAACATACTATACATCTAAACTCTTCAGGCATTATAAATGGAATGAAAAATAATCTAATAAATACTTGGCTTTTAATTTCAGCATTTATGTCAAAACTTATTTGTCAACATCAAAATATAGCCTACTTATTTGTTTATATGAAGTTCTTTTACAAGAGCATTCTTAGATATATAAGTAAATTTATTCATAATTATTAAGGTTTCAAGATTCAATTAGACTACTGGTACAAAAAATAGTATACATACTACGGTTGAGAAGACTATTATTGGCATTGTGGCTTAAATTTCTCGGCGCTGCGCGCCTCGGAATTTAATCTCGCCACTCGGGCAATAATAGTCATCTTCTCAACCTTAATATGTAATGTACTATTGTTTGTGCCACTGATTTATGAATCACTATGTATACGAATATATATATATATATATTAGATTGTAAAGCAAAAGTAGCCCTATCAAATACAGTGCCTGAATTTTTTATTATACCATGCCTTCAAATACTTTCCTCATTAGAGACGGCCATGCTTTTTTTAATGGTTGGTGACAGTGCATAATTTTAATAGTTTGGTTATGTCATGTAAATAATAATAGGCGTCTATAATTTGAATTTAAGTATAACAACTGTCAGAATTTGAAGTTTTCAAAAGCTTAGCACGTACACCAACATTGATTACTTAAAAAATTTAAAAAGCAGCCTACTCTAATGACGAAAGTATTTGAAGGCACGGTATTAAACATCAAAGAGTAAATTTACTTTGTCAAATCGTTGACTCACCCTGTATATAAACATAGGTGAAACCTTGTGGAGCACTTAGAGGCTGCACGAACTGTTGAGTGTCATGTATTTTTTTTTCAACAACACTCGCTGAACTTAATGAACCTGTACAAACTTGACAACTCTTTTTTAAAATACCGAAATTTTAGAGTTGTTCCAGATTGCTCCAGCTTTATATTGTTCCAAAATATTAGAAAATAAAAGAAAAATCGGGGGAAATAATTGAAAATCAATACTTTTTTACCCAGCTCACTTTAGGATTCTTTAATATTTTGTGAGGAATCTTGAAAAAAATTGAAATCGGCCGAGGAAATTGGAAAAAAGGCTTTCTCTGTGCACCTATTTTATGTAAAATCGAAATTTTGAAAGATTTTCTAGGTTGTTTTACTTATTTTAAACATTGTTCCAATAGACCTCGAATCAATATCGCTCGAGATAACTGGAAGAAAAAGTTTTTCTTCGGGCCCTGTTTTTTCAAAATAATCGAAATTTTCAAAGGTGTTCGTTCTAGATAGTTACAATTCTTCTAATGATTGTTCCAGATTATAAATTTAAAATCAAAAAAATAAATTATTATAAGATAGGAAAAAATGAATAATAACAATAACAATCTTTTCTTTTAAATATACTTTTTTAATACTAAAAAATGAAAAAAAAAACAATGTGCGCAAAGACACATAGATCAAATTTATAACCATATTCCTACAAATAATTTTTTTAAGTTTAAATATAGCCCGTAGTTTGTCAAAAAATGTTGTTCTTTATTTTATACTCAAGCTGCATATGAAAATCAAATTAATTATTAAGTTTCCAAGGTAATTTCTTTTTTGAAAATATAAAAGCATAAATATTAAAATTTCCCCCTCAAAAATGTCGGTCAAATTCAATATCACTTACTCCCCAAATCTCTCACCGCAGATAAATAATTTAATTTCTCTTTTTTTGGGTGCTCCCAGAATAAACGACATAGACGAACTCCCGGAATTGGGCCTGTATCTGAACGACTTAAATCCTCACGGCATGAGCAAAGAGATGGTGTTGGCAGGATGGCAGCACAACTCGAAGTAAGAAGTTAAATTGTTCAAAGACGAGGATAAACTTAGACTAAAAGAAAAAAAAACATAAAGTGAATGATTTTTTTCAGGTTAGAATTAATGTTCGACAAAGCCGAACAGAGATCTCAAGAATTGGAGACAAATTACACACTGTTGGACGAATGGAAGTGTAAAGGCGACGAACTGTTGTATTCTATGATACCTAAGACTGTGGCGGATCGATTGAGGCACGGTTCTTCATCGCTTAGCACTTGCGAGGTGAGTTATTGCAGAGTAAACCGTCCGAATACGAAATGGGCACGCATTCTCCTGCAATCTGTTTTTCTCTTGTAATTTGTCACCGCTCAGAATTACATGTGCTGAAGCAAATAAACCGAGTTAATTAAATATATTTATTTTATTTTATTTAATTAAATTATACAGGGTTAGTCAATTAAGCCCTTCAAAAGCAACTTTTATTTGAAAAGTATGTATGTATACCTTAAATATTTTTAATATTTCAGAAGATATTTAAATTAATTTATAAATAATATAAAAAATTTATTCTAACTTTTTTATCTGTTTTCACTAAGATTAACGCAAAATTTAAAATTAAAGAAGTATTGTAACAAGCTCGAGCATGTTCGCGGCTATACCGTGAAGGCATTCCAGAGAGAAGTAGAAAAATCTAATATATTAGTCATCGCAGAATATACTAAAACGGAAACTTCTGGAGTCGATACGTGCATATATGAAGTTTCAGCCGGTGCACAGTGGGCCAAAAAAATTAAAAGTCGGCCAAAAATCTGAAAGTGGTCTAAATAGCTTTAATATATCAGACTCTAAATGATAATAATACCTAAAAAATTTTAATTATGCAGGGCTAAGTTTAGGGCTGGGGTATTACATTACTTATTAAAATTATTAAACTTTTCGATCAATCTACAATGAAAGATTTATTGACAAAGAACCTATCAATGAAAAACAATATTCCCATAAAATACATCACATATTACCAACTTGCAGTATAATTAATAAATATACTAAAAATCTATATCACTGCTGCTGCTGGCGTGCTCGTCTTCCTCGTCAGATGAAGAATTTTCGCTGCTTTCCATCTCAGCCTGTGCTACAGGAGACTGTACTCGTGTTGGATCTACAGAAGGAGCTTCCAACAACGATATAACTTCAGGTGAAATATTTGAATACTTCCGTGTTGGACACTGTCTCAAAGAAGAAATTAATGGATCTGAAGTTATTAGAAGTCTGTTCAGCAAATATTGATTGCCTGTTGTACGGGAAATTTTTCTGGTATGTTTCTCCCTAAAATTTTTCAGGTCTTTATTTCTTGATTCTTGAGCTTCTTCGGACAACTGGCCTATAGGTAGAATGGCCTCTTTGATTATTATAGCTCCATGAAGCAATATTTTATGCACGCTAGCTGGCATGTAATACCATGGATATTTAGCGACATACAATTTTGCTGTTTCCAAAGCATAGTCCTCAAATGCTTGCACATTGATTGAATAACCACACGATAATGTGCGTAATATCACAGCAAATCGCTGAATGAGTTCTTCATCTATGCCCGTAATCTCGCTGGAAAGTGATGAGTTAGCAAAAAATCGTCGAGCTGTGTTGCCGTCATTAGTGGTTCCGCTCCCACCACTCTTAGGTATATCGACGAGCAATCCCATTCGTTCTCTGAAGTTCTGCTGTATGGTACGTTTTCTGTTTTCAAAAACTGTTTTATTTTCGGTTCCTCGAATTTGCCATACTTTAAGGTCTAATCTGTACGAAATGTGCAGCAAGCATTCAAAGAACCTTATCCAGCCATGTAGAGTTGACAATCCAAATTTCAAATTTTGTTGGGTTACTACTCTCTCTAATAATTTTTCGATGGCATTCATATCTTTAGGAGTGGCTTTACATATGTAGCATGTTTGCGAAGACGTTTCCGTAATAGAATTACAAACTTTGCCGTTTATCATTGTCATTACACAAACATGGGAAACTGCAATATTTTCATTACCCAACAAATCGGTAGTAGGTTGAAGTTTCGAAATTTGCTCTTCTATGTATGTTGTTTCCTGTATCGTCAACTCTTTTGTCTCTTTCTTGAATTGAAAGCGGACAGGTCTACAAAAACGTGTTGACGATGGACGGGGATTTTGCCACACAATAATTGTATCTTTCCCAGGTTGACCCACATAGAGTTGTAATGGAACTAAGGACGTTAAAAACAAATCGCCATCACCAAGACCAGCCTCGACAAACATTTGTTTGTATTGTGAGTGACCTGTGCTTCCATCACTTCCCCATTTTACTATTAATTTCAAATTCATGAGAAGATCACTTGATAATGAAAAAAGAACCGACGTTTGCATTTGTAGAATCCGTTTTACTGTATGATCCAAGAGATCTTGTAATAAAATTTCGGCAGATGATTCTGTTACAATTTGACCTTCTCTTCGTGGGTAGCAACGTGATTTTGCTTCACGGAGCTTATGATAAGAGGGATAGATAATGGCAAAATGTTCTTTCGCTATCCGTCTATGAACAAGATAGGAATGTTTGGTATCTTTCGCTTTAATCATCAATGAGAGAGCTTCGTCTTGGGTAAGTGGAATGATTTCTTTTGCCTTCTGAGTCTTCCGCCAAGCGTCTCTTATTTTATCAGCCCTAGTCGGGGTGGTTAACACAGCTTCAGAGACAAGTTTTGCGGCAGCTTTTTTCCCTCATCCTTAAGTTTTTTGCTTATAGCTGAAGTTATCTCCTCGATTTCGAACGATGATGAAAGTTTTGCAGTCTTTCGACGTTTCGTTCTCTCGCTGCTTTCAGAAAATTGTAATGCTGGACGACCACGGGGACGTTCAAATGAGGTTCCTGGTTGTGGCGCAACATCCAGATCAGTTTCTGTCTGGGTTTGTTTAAATACAAATTCGGCACTTAACCATTCGTTATTTTTCTCCAAAAATCTATCTATTTTCCTTGCGCATTGATCAAGCTTCGAATAAACGGCGCTGCAAAACTTCGAATTGCTATTCTTTAATTTTATTATGGCGTCTTCATCAGCCTCGATTTTGAAGTGTCTTATCATATAACTCAAAAGATACTCCGTTCGCTTTGAGCGCCCCAATTCATCCTTTTCATACAAAACGTCAAAAAGTTGCCTTCTGGTCACCATTTTCACTGTAAAAAAACCAGTACGACTACAGAAAAGAAACATAAATAATCTAAAGCCAAAAGTAAAACCAAAATCCGTTGCATATTACTTATATGCTCAATATTGAGATAATATGATAGCTTAAAGCTGTATTAAATTCTCAGATATTTATGGACAAGGCACAAATAAAATCAGTATATCTTACAAAAGCACTTAAACGCGCCTACCAAATTTCAGTATGTTATTAAGAAATGTTCAAATAATGTTTTAGTTATTTACGTTAAGCCGGATCTGGCCTAGAAATTTTTGTGGCTCTACACAAACTAAAATTATAACAAATTTTAAATAAAATCAACCACTACTTATTTTATTTGCATTATGATATTTTATTTCTATATATGGACTATATTTAAATATAAAATATAAAAAACATACCTTAAGGAAGATTTCTGAACCACTAAATTGTTTCTGGGAATGCTTTACAACACACAATCACTGCTTGAAAGTTGACAATATACTGAACCAACCTTTGTAACTCAATAAAGGCTGCAAGACAGTCCGTGTTCGGGGGCAGGTATCCGACCGAAAAGTCTTTCTACCTGCTCGAAACTCGGAAAAAACCTGCATTAACAATTTACCTAGGTACCTGCAAATTTTAAGAACCATGCTATTACTTTTATAAATATCGATTAATGGCCGCTTTTCGAAATTTCTGACCCTCTGTGCGGTGTAGTGATTCATTTATTGTTTGGTTGTTGACGCGGTCTGGCAAGAGACAAGCGAAATGTCATTGAATTGTCACTTAGTTAAGAAAGTTTGAAGCAGTGCTCCACAAGTTGTGTTGCGTGTGATTTTTAAGAATGGAAAACCGTGCAAGAGACTGTAAAAATTCTCCTGACAGTTTTTCTTATGTTTGTGAATTAAATGTTACAAAATTGCAAAAGAAGCTTTTAGGTGAATTAATTCAAAGATGTTATGAACAATATTTTGGCTACAAAACTAAAAATCAAGATAAAACATGGGTACTACATATACATGTTGTATTTTGTGTTATGTGAAATTAACTCAGTGGAATAAAAACAAGAATTCTTCAGAAGTCCTGTCCGAAACGCCAATTATTTGGCGTAAACCAGCAGATAACGTCACAGACTATTACTTCGGTCTTGTAACAATTGAGGGTGTTCAAACAGAAATAAACACAAAGTAATCTATCTGTAAGCAAACCGTTGAAAAGAACTGATTGTGAGCTTCCAACTCCAATGCATTCAAATTCTTCTGCTAATTCCACGGACGAGGAAGATATAAACGATGCTTTCTATGTCATTTTCAAGTGATCTGACGTATGTTCCTTCTGACGAACCACATCTCATTACTCGGCTTTCAATCAAGATTATACAGCTGGCGATGACCAAATCCCAAGTATATTTGTTCACAATGCCAGACTTGGTTTAGCTGATCCTCTGGCTATAATAACGAACACTTCAATAAGGACAGCTAGTTTTCCTTGGCACTGGCAAAGAGCAAGAATAAGCCCAATCTTTAAAAAAGATGACAGAACTAGAGTTGAGAACTACAGGTCAATATCCATTCTACTAACTTTGCAAAGGTTTTTGAAAACATTATTTATTCCTGCACAGCTTTCAATACAAAATCTTTGATTTCTGAATGTCAACATGGTTTCATTCGTGGACGGTCTACAGTTACGAACCTACTCACTATAACTCATGAACTGGATGCTAATGGCCAATTAGACGTGATCTACGCTGACTTCAGTCGCGCGTTTGACACGATAGATCACGGTATCCTTCTGGAAAAGCTCGCAGCAATTGGATTCAGCCCGTCCCTGCTCAAACTTCTGCATTCAAATTTGACAAATAAGCGGAATTATGTCTTTTACAATGGATTCAGGTTATTTGAGTTTACTCCCTCATCCGGGGTGCACCAGGGATCTAACTTAGGTCCTCTGTTATTTACTCTATATACCAACGATTTGCTTAAATCAATAACATGCAATGTACTCGCATATGCGGATGATATAAAGATCTACTGTTCTATACGAACTTGGAACGATGTAATTCGTCTTCAAGAAAACTTGAATCGTATATCGACTTGGTGTTCCAACTTCAATTTGAAACTAAATGTAAGTAAATGTTGTCATATGTCTTACTCTCGCAAAGATAATAATATACCATCTACTTATTCTATTGAGGACAGCCAGCTTAGACGGGTGGACAGCATAAAGGACCTTGGCGTGTTCTTTGACACGCTTTTGAACTTTTCCAGTGATGTATATTTAATTTGCAATTCAGCTTCAAAGGTTTTGGGCTTTGTTTTGCGTAGTTGTAAGTTTCTTAAAAATCCACTGCTCTGAAGGCTTTGTATTTCAGTTTTATCGTCAGTAAGCTGGAATATGCATAACAAGTATGGTCACCTCAGTACATATATCAGCAACTAGCCATTGAGAAATTGCAGCGGCGATTCCTGAAATACTTATCTTTCAAGGATACGAGAATTTATCCGGAACATGGCATCGATTGCAATCTCTTACTGCAAGCACATGATCTCCAGTCACTGCGGCATCGCCGAGAGTTTCATGGTGCACGCTTCATATGGAAGCTATGTAATGGAACAATTGATTGCCCACATCTCCTATCATGCTTAAACTTTTACGTTTCGAGGACTAATCTTCTTCGGGGATCGCCACTGGTCACCATGTGTCGTGCTACGAACTTATATTATGAAGATATATTTTTTGTTTCTACACATTAAATTAGGATTGATTACACAGTTTGTCCAACCACTAGCAAAAGAAAGCAACTTTTTTAAGTACTTAAGGGATAAGTTTCCAAAGCTGTCTGATGCGAAAGTTCGCGAAAGAATATGTGTTGGTCCACAAGTTAGGAAGCTGTTCAAAGATAAAAATTTTAAACGTACCATAAATGATTTGGAGCTGGCAGCATGGACTTCTTTTTAAAATGTTTGCAAATATTTTCTCGGAAATCAAAAGAGTGAAACTACCAAGATATCGTGGCTAATTTGTTAGAAAACTATTAGGAAAGACTAGTGATGAATAGGGGGAAAAGTTCCATCATGAGATTGCAGAAATGGAGAAACGATTTCAATGTACGTGTGATTCCTTCATGATCGGAGATTTTTGCTGATTTCTCATTAGTGAAGGCAACAGCCAACATAAAAGGAAGAAATAACTCTGTTTATGCAAAACATTGATATATCAGCAATTTTCCTTTGTGTCCAGTTAAGTGTTTTTGTATTCTCGATGCTAATTAAACATTCAAGTATTTGTTATGTCAAGGTTTTTGTACTTATATAGTTGTTTTTTGGTTATACCTTCAGTTAAAGACTATAAGAGCTGTATACCTATTTTTACAAGTTATTAAAAAAAAATGTCGGCTAATGAATTACTCTTAATAAATTCTATTTCTATTTTAACGCAAAATCCAAATTTGACTTCAGTTTAAAAAAATCTTTTTCGTGCCAATAATTCATGGATCAGCCTGTATAGACGTATATATTTTTAAATTATGATGCAATGACAACACTATCAACTACAATACGTAATTTTTAATTATATTAAGCATTAAGGAGTAAATTTACTTTATCAGATTGTTGACTCACCCTGTATATTATTTTCTTTAACTCAAATTATATATAAGTGGTGCGTTAAAATGGTTTCAAATTAAATTAAAATGAAAACAATAACATAAAATAAAAACCTCTCTTGGTACCCTTATAGTCTTTCGATGCAGTGACGATAATGTTTTGCGAACTGGTGGGCCATAATTTTTTGACCGTTCAAGATGTTATGGACGTCGTGTCGTCCATGAATGCTGTTTTTTCCTGTTTCGATTCGTTGATGGATAAATTCCATGTTTACAAGGTAAGTGTTGTTATTGATAGCAATGACCCTCTTTCACAAATATGCCCCAATACACTTATTTCCTAAACTATAGATAAGTTTGTCACTACTATATATGCTAGTCAACGCAAGCATATCTACACTGCTCAACAAAATTAGCGAAACACAAATTTAATACTGCAACTTTTTTTAATTAATATATAGACATAATTATCTACATTGGAATATCATATTTTCAACATTAGTTAACAAAACTTTACAATAAATATGCTCTAATTTAACAATTTTCTTGCACAATATTAAACAAATAATACTATCAAAATAAATAAATTCGGGAAATTAAATTAAATTGCTCTTATTCAATTATTTTCTACAAAATTGTTTGTAAACAAACTCAAATCATCAGCTGACTTGCATTTAACATTTGGAAATTATCCAATTACTAAATTTTGAATTTAATTGTTCTTCTGCTAAATTCTAGCATTCAAAACTACGAGACATCTTTAATTATTCCGCAAAAAAAAAAACTCAAAGACGTGTTTCAAAAAGAACTTCGTCTTAGTGTAGGTACTGAATAACTATACTCCATTCAGTCTAATAATAAAGTAGATGGCGCTACAATATGAGCACAGTTTACACACGATGAACTTTGTATTTTGAAAACAAGTAAAACATATGTTTACTGTCAGATGGATAGCAGGGATATACATATCTGATATCATTATATTTTGACATTTACGTACATTTTTATACAAGTTGGTAACTCATTCCTCAAGAAAAAGGAATGCACATGTCGTCTAATTGTACTTTTTTGTGCTTCATCCAATTTATTGTAAGTATGACGATAATTTCTTTTTCTTGGAGGAGAAATTGGAACTCCATATAATTCCATTTCTTTAATAATGCAGTACATTGTATTCCTATTAATACCCACTTCCTCTGCTGTTTGATTGACTGCAGCTGTTTTAGACATATTGTTTTTATCCTTAATGTAATTTTTGAAGGACCTGGTAAAAGTGCTTCCGCCATACTATAGAATATTAGCGATTACGAAAAGAAAGTTAACGAAATTGATAAAATACCTTAACAAATGAATATTTCACTTGCGAGTTCTAAGAAGAACTATTTTTTAAGAATATTAACAACAAATAACTATGTAAAATACGGAAATCGACAAAATCTTTGAACAAAACTGTCAGTAAACAAATTTTTGACAGAACGAGCTAAATGCGATTATTTTGCCGGTGTAAATGCACACTCGATTTCAACCAATCACAAACGTTTATTTTAAGCCCTATCTTTCCCAATGCTTTATTCTTAGACTGAATGGAGTATAGTACTTGCAAATTATAATAAGCCACTTGCCTTTTATTTATAAGTAATTACTTATGTAATGTCATTTTGACATTTCTCATTTTGTATGACTGGCAATATAGTTTTTTCTGACAAATAATTTTTTTTATCGACGACTAAACAATAAAGTAGGTATTATATTAATCACTATTGGCTAATAATATAATAACACTCATAATACCGGGAGGGAATAATGAAATGCGAACAGGGAATAATGGGCCATAACGTTACCATTATTCCCTGCATTCCGCCAATAAGAACATAACGTTCCTAACGTTGTCGTAGTAACGATAGACAAGTCCGGCCATTTTACTAACTGTCTAACCGACAAACGTCATATTGATATAGTAATCTGACATTTTCGTTTAATTATTTTGATTTTTTTTAGTAATTTTACAGTTAGTCGTCGATAAAGTAGTGTATACTATACTCCATTCACGTTAAGAAAACAGTGTTAGCTAAGATAGGCGATTATTTCTTGGATTCTGATTGGCTAATAGCCCAGGCAAATTTACTCCACACCTACACTTTCATCCCCTGGAGTCTTCAATTTTTTGAACTATGTGTAAAATTTCTTTTTAGTTTTCAAATAAAAAGATATGATAAAAAATGTATCGCATAATATTTGTTAATGTATTTGTATGTCAAAAATTTCTGACAGTTGATGTTACAGACAAAAATTTTTCGGTGTGATACCGTCGCCGATCGCAGCGTTAACTACTGTTTTCTTAAAATGAATGGACTATAACTCGCAATAATGACTATTATTCCCTCGAGCCGAGTTACTCCCTCGCCGCTTTCGCGGCTCGGTTCGTAAATTCAGCTCTCGGGATTAATAACTGTCATTATTGACTCGTTGTATAAACTACTATTATCGACGACAAAACAATAAAGTAGGTATTATATTAATCACTATTGGCTAATAATAACACTCATAATACCCGGAGGGAGTAATGAAATGCGACCTGGGAATAATGGGCCATAACGTTACCATTATTCCCTGCATTCCGCCAATAAGAACATAACGTTCCTAACGTTGTCGTAGTAACTATAGACAAGTCCGGCCATTTTACTAACTGTCTAACCGTCAAACGTCATATTGATATAGTAATCTGACATTTTCGTTTAATTATTTTGATTTTTTTAGTAATTTTCAGTTAGTCGTAGATAAAGTAGTGTATAATAACTCGCAATAATGACTATTATTCCCTCGAGCCGAGTTACTCCCTCGCCGCTTACGCGGCTCGGTTCGTAAATTCAGCTCTCGGGAATAATAACTGTCATTATTGACTCGTTGTATAAACTACTAATACTTAATAAGCAATAGTACTAAATAATGTACACATTGCAAGAAAATATTTTTATTGTTGAACTATACTTCCGAAGTGCACAATTTCTTAATGGAGAATGTTGAGAAAGAGATTGTTGGAGAAAACCCACATACATCAGCTCGTCGTGTATCACTTCAAACGAAGATATCTTCTAGTACCGTTCATAGAATTTTGTGGCGTCGCTTGCATATGTATGCACACAAAGTATCGGTTGTTAATCATATCCTAAAGATCACGCTAGTAAGCTTAATTATTGCAATTTCTTTCAAGAAAATTTAAACAATGACGAAAATTTAGATCTAAATCTATTTTCCAGCAGAGCAACTGTTAACTGTATTTTGTCATAGAATAGTAAGACCAATATTTTTTCACAATAACATTAATAGTCAACAATACCAAGAACAGTTATTAACACCATTTCTAACTCATGTGCAACAGGACGAATTCAATGGAGGTTACTTCCAGCAAAATGGAGCAACTGCCCATACAACTCGTGAAAATTTACTCCTTCTAGCACAACACTTCCCTTCCCATCAACTTATAAGCTGAGGTGTTTGTCCAGCGTGATCACCAGACCATACTCCGTTAGATTTTTCTATTTTCGAACTGCTAAGAAATTAAGTATATAAGACAAGAATAAATAACTTAAATGATCTGCTCAATACAATTACAATTAAATGTAATGAAATAACACCAATTGCAGAATATTTTTGACAACATGAAACTTCGTATTGCATTACGTATTCAACAGAATGGTGACCATTTGGAGCACTTTTTATAAATTATATATAATTAAAATCTCTATAAGAAAGTTATTTACCTTAGTTAATATCCCATCTTCAAAGTTATCTTATTAAATATTCCAATTGTACTTCTTGTTAATTTCATCACCATATCGTTCGATGATAAATTTTTACAGTGACAGATGTACAGAGATATCAACAATTCCTGTAGACCACGTGACTACCAAATTAGGCAACCCAATTAACAGCAGTTGGTAGTATTGAATGTTTTATGTAAAATATTCTAGATTATTTCCTTCACCTGTCAAATTTAAATTTTGTCCAATCACAATCAAAACTGAAGTTGAAATTAACCAATGAAAGGTACCGGTTCTTGATATCAGCGACTATTACAAATCGACTATTCAAATGTAGGTAACAAATCAAGTATGTATTTTTTCATTAAGTGGCATACGTGTCAAATAGATGAAAATGTCCGACAAAAAGAGATTTAGCGATGTTTCGGATGAAATTATTGATAATCACATCGATTTGACAACTCATTTTTTATTATGAAACTTGGTTTAGGAAATAATCTTAACAAATATAGCTCGAGCTTGATAAGTAGTCGACTATTACATTGTTTCAATTTTTCTCGTGTGCCTCCTAATTTGACTTAACCAAAATTGGCATTAATAATTAAAGACTAAAGCCCTCGAGCTAAAGCTCTCGTGCTCTAGTCAAATTATTAATGCCAATTTTGGTCTCGTCAAATTGACCGTAGCGCACACTCGAAAAATTGATCACAATGAAATAGTCGACTATTTGTCAAGCTCTCGTTATATTACCTTTGACAGTGGCATACCATACATACATATTCCTTTTTCCGTAATGCAGCTATATTTGACTTGTCAACAATGACAGCAGTATTTGTGAATAAAATGTACGCTACTGTCGAATACTAGCGATACGCGAATCTCATAAACGTATGAACACGATAATCACCAGATTTTAGAAAACTACTAATCACGTAGTCTACAATCTTTCTCGATAGCACAGTATAACCTTTATACTATTTAATCTACTATGATATCAAAAATTAAATTGGTCAATGTTGGTCATGGAATGTAAAACGCTTGTCTTAGTTTAAATCATCCTTTTGAAATACTTCAATCATTGTCAAGCTACACTGACATTATCAATAACCTACAAATGTGTTACCTACTTAGTTCAGTCGTAAAATAATAATAAACCAGATGTTATGAAATAAATAACGCTTTTATTAACCAGAAAAACTAAATTACAATAATTGTTGGAAATGTCCCCCGTTTTGTTCAATGCACAAGTTTACGCGCCTCCTCATGCTGTGAAAAGCGTTTTGCAGCATGTCTGGCGTTATGGTTGCACATTGCTGAACAATTCTTTGTTGCAGTTCTTGCAAATTATGTATCGGATTTGCGAAAATCTTATTTTTTAAATAAGGAAAGATAAAATAGTCCCATAATTGTCAAACAAGGTGATCTCGGAGGAAACTCAACTTCCGTATGCAAACTTATCAGCCGGTCATCAAAAAACTCGCGGAGAAAAGCAAGATTTTCTCGTATAGTATGTGCTGTTGCACCGTCATGCTGGAAATAACCGTATTGAAGTTCATCATCGTCTAACTGTTGCACAAATTCAGTCAAAAAAATATTTCTGTACCTTTCTGCGTTGACGGTGAAATTGAAAAAAATTGGCCCAATTATTCTTCTGCGAGAAACTGCCATCCAAACACCAATTTTCTGAGCATGTAGTGGCGTTTCAATAAAAATATGCGGGTTATCAGTGCTCCACATTCGCATATTCTGAGAATTGATATATCCCGAAAGGTGGAACCAAGCTTCGTCAGAAAAAAAAGTTAAGTTCAGCAGATCGTCATTCATTAAATTATTAACGAACCAATGGCAGTACGTAACGCGTCTGGGGTGGTCTGCAGGCAGAAGAGCTTGATATGATTGCATCTTATATGGGTGCATGTTCAGGTCCTTCTTTACAATCGTTTGGCATGTTCCATAAGAAAGCCGAATTTCTTGAGAGAGACGTTTTAAAGGTTTTGTAGGCTCTTCTTCTATACGTTGACGACCGTCATTAATAACTTCTTCTGTACGAACTCTTGGTCTACCAGCACCTTTTTTATGCGTCACAGAACCAGTTTCGCGAAACACTTCAACACAATTTGTAAGGCATGCATAAAAATTGTCCGGTAATACTGCTACGGCAGGGAAGTGCTCTCGAAAATTGTCCAAACACAAACGTTGACTGTATCCCAAGTTCCATTAATTAGCACACCCGTTCGAAAATAGGGCTTCAATCATATAAATTTTGTGCTCTGTGGTGAGAACCATGATTCAAAAACCGTGCAGGATTAGAAAACTTCAACACAATAACTTGACAGATTTTGACATTCAAAAAATTATGACATGATTATGACATACCTAAATGTATGGATGCACGCTACGACAATAATTTTAAAATCCATGTCCACCATTGACCAATTTAATTGTTGATATCCCGGTATATCCGCATATCAAAAATGCGGAAGATTATAATTTATTGGAGAGATTTATGAACAACTAGATGAAGTTCTTTCCGAAACACGTTGTAGTCCTATTTTTAAATAAATATTGATTAGTAAATAGTTATTTAGCAAAACAATAAACTCCTGGACGCAATTAACGCATCACTTGTTACTTTTACTATTACTTGTAATTTTCAGTTTTAATTCGTGAAATATAGCATCTAGGTAGCCTAAGATGTCATCTTCTATTATTGAAGAAAAAACTGTTAAAAAATAATTGGTCTGTTTAATTTTGTTGATCATTAGTTTGATTTTAATTTGTTTAAAATAATAAAATACACTGTCTAGTAAAGCTAGAGTTGAAAATATGAATCGTCAACGCAATTTAGGAGAACATGAAGCAGCGCAAGCAAATGTCGGACGGTTAAAAGTTTTAATGAATCTGGTACTTTCTCTAGAGCAAGAGGACAAGGTTGTAAAAGATCTACACATCAAGCAGATGATCGATTTTTTAGACACCTTGCCTTAAGGACGAGACAATCGACCGGTTCCGAGGTACACAGAGCTCTAGCAGAAGTTCGAAACGTAAAGATTTCTGGAAGAGCAGACGGGAGAAGATTTAATGAAACAGGATTAAAGAGTAGAAGACCAGCAATTGCACTACCGCTCACCAAGCAACATAGAGTTGCTAGATTGCGTTTTGCTAAAGCTCATGAAAGCTGGACAATTGACGACTGAAACAAGTTTTGTTTTCGGATGAAACACGAATTGGTCTGAAGCCACCAGATGGACGTAAGCGTGTTTAGAGAAGACAACATGAGAAGTTTGCTGACTGCAATATCTCTCCAAGAATTCCATTGGTGAATCAGTGATGTTCTGGGGAGCAATTTGTTTAAATGGGTAGTTAGATGCCACATATGTGCTCCTACAACTCTTAAGAAACTTGAAGAAACTGTGGTTACTGAATGGGAGAATATTCCCCAAGCCACCATCTGCAACTTAATTAGTACTACACCTAGATGAAAAGAAGCAGTTATAAGAGCAAGGGGAGGCAATACGCGATATTAATTTTATAATTTTTAAGTTAAATTTAATTTTAGAAGAACTTTTTTTTCTAAATGTTAACTGTGCTCTCAAGTTTAGATATTACTGTAATTTTTTGTTAAAATTAACGTTGAAAGTATTGTTAAAAGTTAGTTATAGTGTTTTTTATTGCAATTCATGCGTTATAATTTCAATAATAAAGGTTTTTGACGAATTTTGCCACTAACTATAAATGATGCGTTAATTTTGTCCAGGAGTTTATTTCCAGATGAAATTTGAATAAAAAAGAATTACACTCATGTTGCAATGACTATATATGAAAGATGTCCATTGTGTGGTATAACTTTCCCAATCACAGGACATTTGTACATTATTACTGAATAATTTATATATTGTCCTCTTATACTGAAGCGGCGTCCCATTAAGTCCCTCTTCTCTCTTTAATTATACTCCAGGCGAATAGACTTTAATTAAATAATACTCAACGAACAGCACAAACTTGTTAATGATAAAGTTCGGGGATGAACACAATGCTTTGTCGCCGTAATATAAAGACCTTTTTCCTGTTCAGTCAACTTTGCAGACCACATAACCTTAATTTAATATATTGTCTCGCGCGAGCTCTTAATGTTTGTACTTTGAACTTAGGTGGAAACTGTAGGTCAAATTTACATGGCCGCTAGTGGAGCACCCGAGAGAACAAAAGAACATGCCCAAAACGTTACTGATTTCTCTCTTAGTATGATTAGTGGGGTGAAACAGCTGAAAATTCCCTCTGGTGGAAATATTGACGTTCGGATTGGTAAGAAAAGTTATATTCTATTTTTTTTTGTATCCTTTTTCTCTCAACGTGTAGAGTTTGTTTAATTTATTTTAAAGTTATTTTCTGATTAAAAATGTAACATGTTTAATGTAGTGATATTCATACTTTTATTTTATTTTAAAAAAATATCACTAGTTTTGTTAGAAAAATTAGAATTAGGACTCGAGCAAGTCAAAATTTGGCATTTTCTATTTTTAAATGTTGTAAAAGCAAAATGGCTGTGTGACAAATGACGTTTAAGGGTCCTCGCTAGTGGATCTGTCAACAATGGCAAAATAGCAGATTTTAGAATCCAGATATTATTGTTGATTTTAAAGATGGAGAAAACCTTTCAACGTCAACTTATGAAGAATTATATAATCTACCCGGCTGAAGAATCAAATTTAGAAAAAAATTATCGGATTACAGAAAATTAATTAATATGTCAAAATATTAAAAACCAGTTTTCTCAAAAATCCTTCGGAGGAGATTTGTTTGCTTGAGTTCACGTTATAAATTGAATAGAAAGCTACCCGGCTGTACAATTATTTTTCGTTCAACTATTCTTTACTTTGTTTAAAATGAATATAAAATAAATTAAAATTAGGCAACCCACATTACAATGAATTGTTATTCTGCTATAAATAATTCTCGCAGTTACAAGTGTGTAAATAGTTGGTCATAAATGAATTTTTATTCGCTAAGATATTGAGTTATTATTTCAAATATTTATTATATGTTCCCTATGTGTAAAAGTACTCGAACATCCTTGGCTTATTAAATTATGTGCTATGCAACCAATATTACATTTCCCATTCACTAGCGAGGACCCTTAATATTTTATGAAAAGTTCTCATTTTTTTTATTTTAAAGTAAAAGTCTCAAAAAGCATCTCCAAGGGATAAAAGACCAAAAGTGGCCTCAAGAATGTGTTTTAAATTTTTCTCCGCATGTCCAAATAGCTAATTTTAGCACTTCTATGCGGACATTTAGAGAAAAACTTAAAACACATTCTTGGTGCCACTTTTGGTCTTTTATCCTATGGTGTAATCTATTAATATAAAAAATGAAGATCTTACAAACCCCTTTTTTATGGAGGAATTGGATATAGTGATAAAATTATTAAAAATTCATAAGGCCGCTGGTTTTGATGGAATTTATCCTGAATTTATTAAACATCTAGGTCCTTTAGTACGTAATTGGCTTTTATGTTTTTGCATATAGTCAAATGACAAACAAGTCAATTAACCTTGTTTGGCACGCAGTTTGTAACTGCGTTTAAGATCATAAAACTTATCGGCTTTAGCTAAGTGAAGAGTTTTTTCAGTAATCACTTTCACTTTAGCATTAACTGATCACAAATTGGACAGGTATCACTTTTTGGCAAACCAAAACCTATGTTAAATTTACTCTTGAAACTGACCAATATGCCTTATAAGTAACATTAATTGTGTACTTATCTAAGCACATCCTAAACATCTTTTTAATAGAAAGAGTTTCGGACAAGTATAGAGGATTAGGATTTTTGCGTCTCGAATAATGACTCTGCCGAGCTTTAACGATTCGATATGTTGTGTGATAAGCGTTGCAATTTCTGCTGGTAATTTATTAGGTCTATATTTATGCGTGACATGTTTGTCCTAGGAGAACAACCACGGTGTATGAGGAAGTCCTGGAGTCTTCTAATTCTTGCCCTAGTTGTTCCAAAAATAGCTAGAAATGCTTTGAAACATACAGCTATTTCAGAATCAGAAACTAACACTTTGTAAGTGAAAGTGGCATTATTTGCTTTGTCATCGTTACCAGAACCTTCACTTTCAGCTGGTTCTTCTGCATAAGGTCTTCTCGGACGACGCCGTGTTTGAGCATGAAAACTCATAAGACCGCTAAGAAAATTGTCTTGTTCAGTTTTCGTTGTCATCGCGTTGAATATATGAAGTAAATTTGCTCTGGAATCTTCAGAAATAGCTTCGAAACACTTGAGATTTTTACATCTACAATCAGAAACCCTTGATTACCGCTTGTGTTGTGGTACAATGAAATGTAACTCTGTAACTCTTTCCGGTACTTCTTTTCCAACGTGATTAATATGGGCTTCCCCATGTATTTTTTTGATTTTAATGATTCTTCTTTTTTGGATTTGTTCTCTTTTCTTTTTTTCCACTGTGTAGAATTATTTTCATCTGTATATTGTTCAGAATTATGCATTTTGGAAAAAATGAACCAGCACATACGCACCAATAATTAAATAAGGCTAGGAACTGTTAGAAATGTCAAATTGGTTTCTGGCAAAAATAACCAATGTCCAGGACTAAGGTGGTTTTTGCTGAATATCGATGAGACTATGGTTGTTTTTGTAGAAACACCTTATTTTTAAATTAATATAACTTGTGACAATAGTTCTTTTCCCCAGAACTAGTTTTATTAAACGATTTTTCGGCCCTGAATCTACGTGTCGCAGTGTGTATCTCATTTTTACCTTTTTTGGACTATGGTTGTTTTTGCTAGAAGCTCCTCAATTATGTAACACAATTACTAACATACACTGAACATTTTAACTGTAATTAATGATAAGATTTATTTAATTTACAATAAGGGAAATATATAGTTAGTTCACATATTGAAATTCAACATTATAATTATGATTAATGAGATTTATGTAGCTGCAACTTTCCACTGACAATTGTTAGCTGTGTCGGTCTAAAAGTACGCCTATATATACTTTAGTTATCTTTGCAACGTTTTTGAACGATTTACAATTTATTTTTAAATTCTGGGTTATCTTCTTTTCGGACCAGTCCGTACCTATACAGTTGGTGTATAATTAGTTATTAAAACACGTCGTTTGCGTTATCTTTTAAGAGTTTTCCCTTTTATTTAATTACCCAATATTTTGGGTCTCTTATTATTACCAGAGTATTAATTATTTTTTTCTACTCCCATACTTTAATTGTATTATTAGATATGCTGAACCTGTACTTTAATGATGTCCATTAGTACACAGATTTTCATTAAGATACAAGTTTATATCCAATAGGAATGCGACATTCCAATATTCATCAACATTCAATATGGCTACTTCATATCTGACAGCTATAAAAATTAATTAAAGTTGTTCTCTGCAATTTACTAGTAAGTAGTTAAAATTTGTGCTTTTTTAAAAATATAAACGGTAAAAATGAGGGATAATGACAGTGAAATGTAAAATTTGATACCACCAGAAATTATGGAACAAGCTTTAGTAGCCACGAACAATTTATTACCAGCTAAATTCGCAAAAACGTACGGAAAATTTTACGCTCAATTTATGAAATGAAATGTTCAAAAATTTTCATTCTCGTGTCTTAATAGCCATCATTAAATGCTCATTGCATCATATACTATTAATTAGTATTTTTACAATGCTTTATTTGTATGTATTATTTAATTCGCTTTTCATTTTGAATAATTCCTGATATTCTTTGCAGTTTGTTTGGTTGGTGCCATCTATTGTAAGTTTGTTTAGTTATTCTGGCTCTCTCTTTCTGTTGGCACTAATTAAAATCTCTCACCATCTGAGACATTTCAATTGAATTTTTCGTTTTAAAAATTTTAATAACTTTGCCAGAAAAAATCTACGTACCTACTTCATTTGTCATAGTTAATTCTAATTTTTAATAATCGTACCTTTTATGGCGCAATAGTCTTGCGTTTATTGAACATTTTCCCTTGCAAATTTGGCATGGTCATGCATTGTACCGTTCATCTGTCAGGTAACAGTAGCTACATAAGTGCTTTAGGAAGGTTATGTAACAAGTGTCTAATATTTTTTTTAGCAATATAGCACTTCCGGTTTCACCGGAAATGCCTGAAACTTAGTTTTTAATGAAACACCCTATATATTTTCAGATTTTCAAGTCCTATTTTAAATTGTGTATTCGCTTTAAAAATCGTTCCAAAAATTTTTAAGTTATTAATTTTCTTTGTACATTTTTGACCAAAACACGTATTCCGGAAAAAAATCATATTCGTATTGTTTTTAAAAGTAAAAACATTAATTTTTTTGTTGCGTGTAGCTAGGAAAGTTCTACATCATTTGGTATGAGTTACACTCGAAGATACCTCAAGAAACCTTGTTTTTCCAAAGCCTACTTCTCGAAATTTTCACATTTACCGATATCTTAGTGTAGCGTTTTTTCCCTTTTTTTAGTTTCTGTACTTGTAATTTCTGAAACAATCACTATAGGAGAAATCAGTGGTCAAATAAAGAACTGTCGAGCGTGGTTGTTCTACGAACCCAAATATTCGTTCAACTAATCGAGGCCCATCTACCTAAGTCAATTATCAAACAAAGTCGGTAAACATGTATGTCAAATTTATAAAAGCATCTTTATTTTTTATCATCAAAATGAATTATTTTCCTGAAGTATTAATAGATATGATTTACATTTTGGATAAAACTGAAACAAAAATATTTTAGCTACGCGCACCACAAAAATTAATATTTCTTTTTTAAAGTGCGAATATGATCTTTTTCCGAACATGTGTTTGAGCCAAAAATTTCCACGAAAAAAAATTAATAAAAATAATAAAACTATTGGCTCAATTTTGAAAAAGAAAGAACAGTTGAATATAGGCAATTTAAAACAATACTAAGTATAGGAAATCCAAAAATATATAGGGTGTTTCATTTTAAAAATTCAGTTTAAGCTTAAAGTAATTTTAGAATATGCGCCCCAAGCAACCAGAATTCTCCTACTAATTGTTTTTCTCTTATTTAAAACATAAAAGAGCCGCTACTAATAACTCACCCTGTATAGAGTGTTTTTAATACGTCAGACAATTTTTGACAGGTATTCATTCTGGACCAGCAGTCGCAGGAGTAGTTGGAGTCAAAGTACCCAGATACTGCTTCTTTGGTGATACGGTGAACACAGCATCGAGAATGCAATCAACAAGCATTGTAAATATAAAAAATCACTTTACTTTTCTTACATTGTACAGAAAAAGCACAAATTACTGGCAAGAAAATTTTGAATTATTATATATTCTTAATAATCTATAAAATACAAGTATTAAAAAAAAGCTATTTTAAAACATACTTAAACATAAACTTAATTACTAGGGGGCGGACACGAGCGGCCGATGACTCATCGCCCATGGCGCACTATTGAAATTTTCTAATTTTAAAGAGGTTTTAATTTTATTTATATAATTGGATAACAAGTGGCTGGTGATCTATAAAATACAAAATACATTATTATTTGTTCATTTTGTTGTTCAAGTAGAGTAAAGGAGTTACTGATATTTACTATCAATACTTTCCCAAGGTTCTCTTCTGTAAGACTTGTTCTCTTTGAATTAAGTACATCCTTGTAGATAGAAATAGTCCTTT
Organism: Amphimallon solstitiale; assembly: GCA_963170755.1. NCBI lineage: Eukaryota > Metazoa > Arthropoda > Insecta > Coleoptera > Scarabaeidae > Amphimallon > Amphimallon solstitiale. Next base: position 46,919,606 of record OY720682.1, read on the forward strand.
CTACAACGCAACTGGTTATAGGTGCGTACTGGAAATATTCTTTTATTTCAGCGTATTTAAAAGTTCGATTTTGTGTCATTGTCCCCATCCACAATTGCCGCAATGTTATTAAATCTGAATTTTTATTAAAAACTGCGTCTAACTTTTGCCGAAGGCCACATCCGAAGTCACTAGGAATACTTTTGAAATTATTAATAGCCACATCTAATGTGGTTAATCCATCTTTTAGTTTGAGATTTCGATTTTCAAAATATGTGATTAGTTTAGGCAAATTTCCAAAGTGTTCCTGAAGGAACAAAAACTGATTTTTTAAATTTAGGATTTGTGTTAGTTCCTTGCACTCGGAAATACTTCTAGCATCGCCATTTAAACATGTAACGAAATTTTGTAAACTATCGAAATTCTCTGCATAAAAACTAGTAGCAGCTTCCAGCTATGTTCCCCATCTAGTTAGATATTACTGGCGAGGGTGGCAGTGACAAAGAAGTTTTTCCCTGTAAAGGACCACTCTCGATGGTGCTTTTCTGAAAACTCTTTTTAAAAGCGGATACAAGTCTATCAACTTCCAGATAGTTGTCTCTGATATATTCACAGATTCATTTTACAGACTTTGCAATAAATATCGGAATCACGGACAAAGGACATGCAATCAGTATGACCCTCAATCCAACTCACCCTTATTTCACAATGTATTTCACAACGTTCTTCCATATCATATCTGAAAAAGTAACACAAACAATGTTCTGGATCTAAATAAATAACTAAAAATGTACGCGTATGTTATTGAAACTAAACGAAATCCAGTGCACACTTACGTCTAGATAATTGGGAGAAGTCGATTCAATGAAACGGGATTAAACAGGGACTATTACATAAATTACGAAGTACGTAATTAACAGTCAAAACAATGAAAAAACGAAACTAACCGAAGTATGAATAGGTATACACATACCGTAGTCGACATATTTTAATTTCTGATACGAAAGTAGAAAGAGGAAAAGAGCGCGACGAAATAAACTAAAGATAAACATAAGCGAGGCTGCCAAGACAGTACACTCGACAAACCTTTCCTATGAAATGTAAGGCGTGAGAGTCCCCCGACACTGCGTTGCTCCCCTACTACTGTTAGCAAGCAGGCATCGCTGCATATTATGAGGTCATCTTCTGCATGGTATAGAAGTATAAATCGGAATTAAAATTTGACGACTACGGTATATAACTTTATTTATCATGCCAAATATAAGGTAAATATAATAAATTTTCAAAACCTCTGACGCTCCTATATCTACGCCGATGAAAATAGGATATGTACGTGTTAAGTGGACGTGTTTTGTGTCGTTTTCCCGTCAACATGTGAGTCAATAACAGATGTTGCAGTTCGCCATATGAATAATGCTTGAATAATGCTATTCAGTAAATGTGTGTTGTTTACATTATTTCTTTGCTCCATTGTAACTCCGTCGTAGTTTAAACCGGGGACGTCCGCCTCCTATTAATTACACAGCCGAAACTGTTTAGTTTAAATTTTTCTAAAGTTGTCTTCAACTTGAAATAAAATACAAAACTCACCTAAATATTTAAGAATTTAAGTCCTACCTAATTTGAAGTAAAATCATCTAAAATAAAAATTTTAATTAACGCAAACTTTGATAATTAGGCAGGTACTACTGTTAAATTTAAGTAAGTAGTACCTTGTAATTTGTGCGCTTTTTCTTCTTTATTAATTATTCATGACCTTCTGACGTTTTTATGCTGTATAGTTCAAGCATAAATGTGTAAAAAAATAATTTCCTGCTCCCATTGAGTAACTATTTTTTTTAATATTTACTATTTTTAGCCTGGCAAAGTTCATGTTTCTCTAAGTACAAAATCATTACTTCCTGACGACAGATATATCATAGAGAGCCGTGGTAACATTAAAATAAAGGTGTACTTCGCCATTAAAGTTAACAAACAGACATATATTTAACATAAAGATATTTGTTGCAGGGAAAAGGAGAAATGGAGACATTCTTTGTGATGGAAAAGCCGAACGATAAAAAATGACGCAAATGTTATTTATTATAAATCATAGTCAAATATTAATTTCATCTGATAAACTACGTAAGGAAAATGTTGGGTGAGATCTCAGTTGCACTTGTACTAAGTATATATATATAACGTTCTTTAAATAAATCTATAAAATATCTATGTGATGTAAGTTAAACAGATTAAATATTCTCTTATAGAACAGATTGTACATATTATTTTAAAAATATATCTACTGTTTTAAAAACTGGTGTGTTTTATTTTAACAGAAAAGATACAACCCACAAAATCATTTTTTTTTTCAGTCTAGCTGCGCAGAATGTCAATGAGCCAAAAACACATTTAGCAAAAAATATCCAAACTGTATCCTAAAGTTGGTAGAATGACAGCTTATATAAAGGTTACCTCATCCGCCGTGCTCCTCCGACATTTTGCCGAAAAGAAAGAGGCGTGGTTTATGGTGACATTTCATCTCATCCTGTACAAAAATTTGGTTATGGTACAAATCCTCTAATTTGACAATACAATAAATATATATATATATAATCTAATAATCCTCTCTACCATATTAATGGTGTGGGGCGTTTATCCTCTTCTAACTTTTTATGAATCTTTTCCATTCATTTCTATTCCTCGCCATGCTCTTCGCCTCTGTCCAAGTTTTGCCCTTCCTCCTCAAAATCTCTGCTATGACATCATTCCACGTCGTCCTTGGCCTTCCTCTTCTTTTATTTTTCATTATTCTTGCTTCCCATATCCTTCTTGTCTGTCTCGTATTTTCCATTCTATATAGATGTCCCCCGTTTAATATCCAGGATTCGCATCCATATACTAATATCGGTCGGTATATTGCCTTATATACTTTTAATTTTGTTTCGCGGGATATCTCTTTTTTGTTAATGAACTTATTCCTCATACTATAATACAGCTTTGTTGCTTTTTCTATTCATTGGTTAATCTCGGCGTCCTGGGTGCCTTTTCCATCAATTCTCACTCCCAAGCACTGGAACGTTCTCACTTCTTCTATTTCAATTCCTTCTATTTCGATTTTCATATCTATCTCTTCATCTCCCACTACCATTACTTTGGTTTTCTTCTTATTCATCATCATTCCACTGTTATTTAGTGTCGTATTCCATATTATTAAATTCCGTTGTAGATCTTCCGCACTGTCAGCTGTAATTACTATGTCGTCTGCGAATGCTCCCTGTGAAACTTCGACTAGCTTTAAGTTAATGTGTCCAACTCTGATCTTTTTACTTTCTTTTGTACACCTTTTGATAATGTCGTCCATATAAACTATAAACAGCATTGGGCTCAGGCTTCCTCCCTGCCGGAGTCCCTCCTTTGTTCTGAAGGTTTCTGATTCTAAATTATTAGCTATTACAGCGTTGGTGTTATTATCATATATTTTCTGTATTAATCGTCTTATTTTTCCATTGACCCCTCTCTCTTTTAATATATTCCACAGTCTTTCTCTTGGTACCTTATCGAATGCTTTTTCTAGATCTATAAATGCTAAAAATACTTTCTTCTGCTCTCTATAGGCTTTTTGTATTATTTGCTTCACGGAAAATATTTGGTCTTGTGTGCTCCTTCCTTTTCTAAACCCACTTTGTGATTCATGTAGCGTATTTTCGAGTTTTGCTCTTAGTCTTTTATCTATTATTTGCTCAAGAATCTTCATTGCAGTGCTTAGAAGGGTTATTCCTCTGTAGTTATTGCATTCTTTTTTGTTTCCTTTATTCTTGTATATTGGTACTATTAATGACTTCCTCCAATCGTTTGGTATCTCCTCTTCTCTCCATATTCTGTTATATATTTTCAACATTACTTCTCTTCCTTTTTGTCCTATATTTTTAATCATTTCTGCCGTAATCTTGTCGCAGCCTGGTGCTTTCCCATCTCTCTGTTTATGTATTGCTTCTTCCAATTCGTCCATGGTAATTATTTCTTCCGTCTCTTCTTCTTCTATTGTTTGTTGTTCATCGGTATTCTCATTTTCCACTCCTTCGTTTAGCAATTCTTGGAAGTATTCTTTCCATCTTTCTATGATTTTTTTTTATCGCTTAGTATATCTTATCTCCCTTCTTATTTTGTATATTATATAGTGTGTAGATTGAGACATTTCTTCATTCCTTACTGACTTCAAAACTCTATAAAATAGTTTTTGGTTTTCTTTACTATTTTTTTCCATTTTTTCACCAAATTCTTGCCATGTCTCTTTTTTGGCTTCTGCCACTAACTGTTTTACTTTTTTTCTTTCTTCTTTGTATATATTGTATTTTTCCGCTGTTTGTTCTGCTAAATATATTTTCCATGCCTTTTTTTTTTTACTTTACTTGATACCTTATTTCATTTGTCCACCACTTTGTTTGTCTTTTGTTTTTCTTCTTGCTTACTCCACATATCTCTTTAGTTGTAGTTATTATAATTTCTTTGAACGTATTCCAAGTTTCTTCAATATTTCTATTCATTTCTACATTTTCTACTCTTCCAGTTATCCTTTCCTGGTAACTTTCAGCGATATCTTTACTTCTTAGTTTGTATGTTCTAAGTAATTCTTTTTGGTTTTCTTTCTGTTTGTATATATATTTCTTTTCTTTATTTTGCAGTTTTTCCTTTATTTTTCATATAACGACAAAGTGATCGCTCCCTATTTCCGGTCCTCTTCTTACTTTTGTATCAGTCACGATTCTTCTATTCTTTTTGTCAACTAATATATAATCAATTACGGACTTCTCTCCCCTGCTCTTAACTTCCCTGGTATATGTGTGTATATTTTTGTGTTGGAAAAGACTATTAGTTATTACCAAGTTGTGTATCATGCAAAAGTCTAGCATTCTTCTTCCATTGTTATTTCTAACCGTCTCTCCGTTTGTTCCTAATACATCAGTGTATTCATCGTCTCTTATACCAACTCTACTGTTGTAGTCTCCCATTACAAAAATTATTCCTTTCGCATCTTCTACCACCACTGTTAATTCTTCCCAAAACTTATTTTTGTTATCTGCTGTGTCGTCTTCATTTGGTCCGTATACTACCATTATTGTTTTCATTATGTTCCTCTCCTTTATCTCTATTAGTAATATTCTTTCTGACCATGCCTTCCAGCTATGAATTTGGTTGTCTAATTTTTTGTGTAAAATGCATCCTACTCCTGCAGCTGCTCTTCTTTCTTTTCCTACACCACTGTATAATAAAGTGTGACCATTGTCCATCTTAATTATTCCCTGTGCCTTTTTCTTCGTTTCCGTAATTGCTAATATGTCTACTTCTAACTCTTCGAATTTCTTTTCTTTTCCTGTTATACTTTTTATGTTCCACGTGCCAATTTTCCATATTATGTTTTCTTTATCCTTACTTTTCCTTATCTTTTCTATTTTTTTTTTGTGTCATCGTTATTATATTCATCATTATTTTGTTTATTCTCCTTTATCGTGTCCTTTTTCTTGCCCGGGTCATCATCTTCATTTCTACTAGTCTTTATTATTAGTTTTTTGACATTATTTTTGCGATTTCTTTTTTCTTTCCAATTCTCCTTCCTTCTTATTCCAATTCTCTTTTTCTCTATTCCATCTCCATTGTTCTCCCTCCACTACTAGCTTTTGAAATCCTATCTTGACGGTTTTTCCTTTCATTCTCTCTTCTTTGGACTTTCTACGTAGGTATCTTTTCTTGTATTTCTCTTTCCTTCTTCGTCATATCATCGTTAATATATATCTTTTGTTCTTTGTATTCTCTTAATTTACCCTTGTTTTTCATCATTTGTATCTTATCATGTGTATCCTTCATTTCTATTAAGCAAGTTTCTGGGCCCAGTTGTTTCACCGCTTTAATTTCTTTTTGTATTTCCATGTACTTCTGGATAACTTCTTCTACCACTACTTTTAGGTGCCCTTGATCCCTCACATCTATTTTTAATCCCTGCATAACTGCATTATTTCTTCTATTCACTCCCTCCAGTCTATCTAGTCTTTCTTTCACACTCCTAATTTCTTTTTTTGAGTTCTGCATTTTCTTCTTTGATTTTCTCATTTTCCAATTTAATTCCTTTCATTTCTTCCATATATTTATCTTGTTTTCCCTCTATATGTTGCACTTGTGTAACCAGTCCTTGCATCATTTCCATTAACTTGTCTAATTTATTTTCGTCATCACTTGCTCCTTTCTCCGTTGTTTTAGTTGTCTTTTTATTCTTCCTAAGCATTTCGGTTATATCTCTTTGTCCGCTCTTTCTTTTTCCCTCATCTGTTGTGCTCCCATCGCTATCCATTTCCAACAGTGTTCCTACTATTTTAGTTTTTCTTATGACGGGCCTTTTCTTCTTATCGCCTCTATTTATTTTATTGACGCCCGACTTCTCTTCAGGGTACCGTACTTTATTTTAATATTTCTGTTTCCAAATCTCTGGTATGGTTCGCAGCACCGTACTTTTTCCTTTAGTTGTTATTGTTGAAAAATATCCGTGTGTGTCGAATGCCCGAGTCGACCTCTCGGAGGCAGTCAACACATGTTTTATTAATCTGAATAAATTGTCTTACCTTCTACTTTCTTCTTGTATTTCTGTATCACTTCTACTTTTTCTTCTTCTTCTGTGTATTATTAACTCGGTTTCTCCCTATTATTGGGTTAAAAATCCGGAGCCGATATATGCACGTCTACACTATACACTGGACATCAATGAACTTTCCAATACAATAAATACTACGTCATAAATAGTCTTAAACCCCGCTCACATAGTAAAGTTTTAAAAATAAGAAGAGGATAACTTTGTATCTACGAGGAAAGAATAGAACAGGAGAGAGTCTCCTTAAAAATAATATTTGTCCAAAATGGTAACTGAATATGGCCGCCTCAATGCATAGAATATGTATGTTACACCACTGAACACATAATCAAACATGTCAGGACAAGTTATTCAAAATACTCATTTTATAAATTATGATTGGTCAATATTGCCATAACTGACCTGCCTTAAAGTGGTAACTCCGTCTAAATAATACCTATTCCCCCACCAGTTTATTATCTCTCCTGTTCTATTCTTTCCTCGTAGCTTTGTACAAGCTGTTATATTCCAAGAAAAGCTACGCGCATACTGCACCGACCGGTACGACCGACCGGGATTTTTCTAAAGTCAAATGCATGTTTTTCTATGAAGGCGCGCACACTACACACCGACCGGTACGAACGGACGCCTCAATGGAGAAACATGCATTTGACTTTTAGAAAAATCCCGGTCGCCCGTGTCGGTCGTACCCCACGAGTAAAGAATAGAACAGCAGAGATAATAACGTGGTGGGGAAATAGGTATTTTTTAGACGGAGTTACCACTTTCGGTAGGTCAGTTATGTCCGGTTATGTCAAAAATGACATTTTAGTGTTTCTATAATGGTCAATTGTGTGGCTGTTGGTCGTTCTAAAACGGCAAGAACAAAGAATATTAATTTTTCTCTTCATCGGTAAGTTATTTCATTGGCATTCAACATAGGCAATAATAATTTAAAAAGAGGTATTTTAAATAAATTGTCATATATCTGACATGTCTGATTACGTGTTCAGTGTCGTAACATATATATCCAAGTCATTTAATATTTGTTATATTTTTGACGCAGATTTCCTTTAAGGGTGGGCTTTCTTTAAGAAAAATTTTCGAAAGGCGTATGTCGGGTTGCCTGAAATATACTGAATATATTTACCGAGTTTAAAATGTCTGTATATTTTACACGATGCAGGTACCGGCCAGCAACATGAAGATACCTGGTCAACTGGAAAGCAAATAAATTTGGGATATTTGTCTCCTGCATTTATTGCATGAAAATATTGGTGCGTCTACTTTATTCGAAATTTGTTTTTGCTCTTTCTGAATATTCTCCTGGCTTGTATTTATTTAGTTTTATTAGGACTCCCGTTTTATGTAATTTGTAATTATTTTAATGATATTTGCCGAAATTAATTGGATATTAAGTTTTATTCTGCAATAAATATATAACTTTATTATTATTATTATTATTTATGATTAACAATTATTTAAGTTGTACTCTTTATTGTTTCTCACCATGATTTGTATTTACTTTACATGTTGATGCTTTGATGTAATAATATGAGTAATGTTTTATAGAAAACTAAAATCTGATAAAAAAACAGTGCCCCGGTGTTTCTTACAAAATGTAAAAATTTATATTCTCTAAGTATCACATGTTTTAAATTATTGAAAATTATATTCTTCACAGTCGAGACTGGTATTGTTAGTTAGCCAAATCAAATATAAAAATTTCACCGTGGGTAAGATACGAACTCTGCTGACTCCGAACTAATCATTTATAACATAACCACAACTTATTGTTGTTATTGTTATTGTTATTATAATTTCTTTTATTTATACCTTACATTCTTTAATTTTTTTTTAATAAAGCTTCGATAAATTTCTTTCAAAGCGTAAATCAATACAGACATAGATTGTGTAGAATTCCGCAGGCATTTTCTAATTGTAGATCTCGATTTTTGGGTTAAAAGTTTGTGTCGATGTCAAGGTTTCGTCCACTATTGCAAGAAACATCTTCAGGGCTGCGCATAATGTTCGTCGATTCGCAGTAGCTTGAAGAGTATTACTATTAACTAGACTCAGATCTACAGACACCTTTGTAACTCTTGCTTTACTTTTGTTGGGATAAACTAAAATATTATTAAAACAACAATAAAAGAATTTCAATACTCTTAAAAAAATATTTATTATACATTGGGATTTTTTACAAAATCATAGGATTACATACTACATTTTTCAGGTACGAAATCAATAAATCGTTCTTAGCAAAACATTTAAATCTTATTTACACATTAACGTCCCAAAAAACCGCAATAAAAATGATAATAAAAAAATATTAGGCGATTGGACAAAAAGAAAATTTAATATATTCAAGAACCATAGAGCTATTTCATTTAAAACTCTGAACTGTACAGATAACGTTAATATACATTTCACTTTTTAAACAGTCGGCCATGAAGCATTCGAAATTTTTGAAGTTGACATTGACAGGTAAGTGAATTTCACTTTTTTTTAACTTAATTTCAAATATATATTAAAATTAGTCTTAACTTAAAAACCCAAATTACTTATACTAAAATTTTCAGGTATTTTATGAAAAAAGAAAAAGTAAAATCTGATAAAATAAAACATTTGGAATAAAATCTGAAACCTTAAAAAGAACTAGATTATCAAATAATACTTTTAAAGAATAGCCATGAAAAAGAAAAGTTAGCAAAATCGTGATCATTAAATTTTTCACATTGACATACGTCACATGATAGTTGTAATGTTACCTCAACAGTTTTATTATAGAGTAAAAAAAATAAAGGTAATTGCAAGGACGCAAAAAAACTTCGTTTCACAAAATTTTGCAATAAGGATGCTTGCTACTTTAATTCATTAGTTTGGGAGGTTTGATATATGTCGAAAATGGAAAAATATGTTTATAGATGATAGTTCGATAATGAATATAAATAATGTATAACATCCATTACTAGGAATAAATACCAAAATTTATATCACAGCTGTTTAATGTTTCACAATTAAGAACAAGATTATAATTTGGTTTACAAAAAGTATATATATATACAAATCATATACTATATACACAAGTAGTTTTAATGAAAACTGTCCAACTCGATTGTTCAGAAACAAAAGAAAAACATACACATTTTAGTTGAGCAATTTTCGATGAAATCCATCCAAGTTCTAATTCTAATTGTAAAATAAGTGTTTGTAACCAATGAAAAAATATAAAATCTGTAGGATTTTAGTTTTTAAAACAGAACTTGAAAATATAAAGAATATCCCGCAAATAAACATTCGAAATCGCCATTCTTTCAAATATATTACCCTGTTATGGCGGATCTAACAAAATTTATTATTTAAAATAAAAAATACCAACATTACTACACAATTACGTTAACTTTCTTCTCTTATGCGGTAATGTGTCCAAAGTATTCGAAGAACTAGCGTTTGAATTATTGGAATTACTAGCATTCAAATTATTGGAAGTACTAGCATTCGAATTATTGTAAGTACTAGCATTCCGATTGTTGGATGTACTAGCTTTAGAATTATTGGAAGTACTAGCACTCCGTTTATTAGGAATACCAGCATTCGAATTATTGAAAGTATTAGAATTCCGATTATTGAAAGTACTAGTGTTCAAATTATTGGAAGTATCAGTGTTCAAATTATTGGAAGATGTAGTCCAATTATTTGAAGTACTGCCACGCGAATCACTAGAAATACTAGCATGTGGATTATTTGAAGTAACAGAATTCCGATTACTGGAATTTCTAGTTTTCCGATTACTCGCAGCACTACCTTTCCGATTATTCAAAGTACTAGCTTTCGAATTATTGGAAGTACTACTATTCCTGTTATCAGAAGTAAAAGTATTCGAATTATCAGAAGTACTAGCACACAAATTATTGGAAGTACTGACTTGATTTCTCTGGATATTCTTGATTCTATTCAATGTTTCAGCTCTGTTCTCCAAAGATGGCGCCACATAGCTGTATATATGTTTATGATGCCTGTCACGATTCAACAATTGAAACTCCAGAGTGTGATTGGCTAATTGACCAGGAGTAACATTCAACATCTCTATATTTGACGTATTGATCAATTGCAATGATGCGATAAACAGTCTAGCAACTTCAGAAGGCTTTTTACTCTTCACAATCTTACTGAACTTGACAGGTTCAGTATCTGTAAGCTTATCGAGTATTTGAGTTCCATATTCGTGAATATCAAAATCATTTTTATCAGTCACAGCTAATCTCTTATCCACACCCTCTTTCCAATCCAAATAATTGCAGAATGACTCCTCTGGTTGATTACCTTCTTCGAATAAGCTCGTATCTGTGGCATTAGATGTACTAGGTTCGGTTGACAGAGGTGTTGAAGCTGCCACGGAAGGTATAATGTTATCAGTAATTGTTGTATCTAAACATTCACTACTATTCACAGTTACTTCATTTCGAGTCGAAACACTTTCATCCATATCTGTTCCAATATCTTCACTAATACCACTGTCTTGTGAACAACATATCATATTTTCGCTATCTGAATTATCTTTTTCTGCTTCTGATATCTCAGGAAAAACAGGTTCAATCAAGTTACCTTGAATAACAAGAAAATTACATGTCAAATCTCTATGTTTACTTAATATAAATGCATGAACTCACCTTCAGCATTATCGGGTATATAATTATCATAGAAAAATGTTTCATATTCCCGGAGCGATTTACTGAC